>CM030364.1:34716481-35316481 GCA_017893485.1 Hemerocallis citrina
CCACCCTCCTCTCATATAGTTGAGACATTTTGACATGCACTTAGTTGTAGACAATTCCCAATCCAAGGGGTGGCAACCGATTCGGGCGGGCCGGTTCAGGCTGCAGCCCGCTGGGCCCAACCCTATAGCGGGTCAAGCCAGTCCAGGATGCCTTTAGGACCAGGCCAGTCCCGGTGACGAGAAACCCCAGCCCGGACCAAGCCGGCCCGATCCAATTTTCCATAATATATATATATATATATATATATATATATATATATATATATATATATATATATATACTTATTTAACTTTTTTTCCTCCCTTTCTCTTAGCATATAAAATAAATTAAAAACATATAATATTTGTGGGAAATTCCGATGTACAAGAATCATTTAAAAAACATGTATTATTTATCTCAAATTTTAAAGTCTGGAATTATATACATGTTAGGAACAAGTGACGCTTTGATACCACTTGTTAGGGAATTTTTCCCTCTAGAGAATCTTGTTGAGTTAAGCGACACAATCAACACAAAACACCAAGCAAATAGAAGATCACACCAAACACACCAAAGCACACAAATTTATCTCGATTGGGGCTTTCGCCTTAATCCAAGGAAGAAGAAATCGAGATGTTATTCAACTAGAGAAGATACAAGAATATTACAATTCTCACTAAGATCATCTCTCAAGCCTCACAAAAAAATACTAGTTATTTACAATTGGAGAACCTCCTAAACTCGCTTCAATGAAGACTCTCTCTCTTGGCTCTCAATGGAGACCAATTACAATAATATATAGAGCTTTAGAGAAACTTTAGTTTGATATCTTAATTCAATAGCCATTAGATATTCCTGAAGAGATAACTCTACGATAAGAGTCGTACGATTTAACTTGAAGAGCAAGTTCGGGTTTCCAACGAATCACCTAGGCCCGCACTCGAAATTTGCATCAGTTGCGCTCGGTCGACCGCACATAAGTTGCGGTCGACTGTCCTCCTCTCGGAAAACCCTGTACAGGGAACGGTCGACCATCCTCAAGGTACAGTCAGCTGTCCTCTTCATTTGCTTTGCTGTTGTTGTTTCTCTTGCTTCCATTCGTCTCCGATCACCTCGATTCCTCCATCGCTTCATCATCTTCGTATCCAACATAGTATGCAAGACATTAAACCCAACAATCTTCACCTTGGATTGCATACTATGGATCCACACCTGTGTGATTTAAAACCTTCTATGCTCTTTTATTTTCCTTTTGCAAACAACTCGGTTTTGTGGCTTCTTCTGCTAGTTGAATTTACCTCCACATATTTTTCTCCGGTTGTATGCCCCCTCAAAGGCACACCCTAGTAGGCGTTGACACGATGACGCCACCCTTCGTACGAGCCCCGAGGCTGTCACGTCCCGCTTCCCAAAAGAATACGGAATACGGTACGCGACTAAGCCCAGCAGATAGTTTTCACTATCCATAAGCTGTACGGACCTGCTTGACTCATCATAACAGTAAATATAACAGTATACTCCAACCAGGCATGCAAAAATAATCATAACTCAACATTATTTATTGCATCAAATATAAATGTTCCCAGATCCGAAACAAAACAATAATCCTGGGACAATAAGCCCAAATACAAGTCTCAATACAGTTCATAAAATAAAATAGTTCATCAAAATATTTTAAGCAAATTATTCCAATTGCGTAGCTGAAAACTTTTGCCCACCAACTCCAGTAGGAAATTGATCAGCAAAACCTGCTCATATGGCAATTACAAGGAAAATAGGGAAAACATGAAAACATATCGCCCGTTAAATGCAAGTCCGGGCCGCAAGCAATACAAGTAGGAAAATAGAGGAAAAACTAAACTAAACAGGTAATACTAACATGGAGAAAATAGTAAATATAACAGTTTACAAATGACAATAAGCAGTGTAGTGATAATAGGAGAAGCATAACAGTAACAGTAAGGATCAACAGTAACAGTGTGTCAACGGTAGCAGTAATCAACAGTAACAGTAAAGATCCACAGTAACCGTAACATGATCTGACAGTGTAAAAAGTTATTCTTATGTCTAATATTCATTACTAGCTAGATAGCACTTCATGCGTCCCAGATTTTACCACATGGTTGCTACAGCAAACAGTTTCGCTTTAACATTTTGTAGTGGAACTTCTATAGAGCAATATATTCAGACAAACAGTAACAGTAACAGTAATAACAACACACAGTGTCATGGATCATGTCCTCATGCATCCAGAGATAAACAGTAGGTACCACAGTAAACAGTAGAGAAACGAGTCCCTTCTGAATACGCATTTCTATATTGTCCACTACTCGATCTTTTCCATTAAAAACCCAGTTTGATTTCTTTTATTATTACTGAACATGTGTGAATGAATACAAACAGGCAAAAGATATGGAAAGAACAGAAAATAAGTCTAAGATGAAATAGTGATTGCAACGGTTGATAAAAACAACTCATAATAGTCAAAATAACGACATTTTCAGTTCTGGATAGCAAGACACTACTGTACCAAATATGAGATTCCCGTTGCTATAGAATAGCAAATTTCGTTAGAAAATCTAGAAACTAAACTCTCTGCCAATTTCATCACATATATATAAGTCACATATCAGCCACAGAAACAGGGTAAAAAACAGCGTTTAATACAAAAGTCGTGTTCAGCCAGAAAATGCAAAATCTTGTTTATAAGCATGAAAAGAGTTGAAAAGCATCATAATTAAACCTGAGAAAAATCTAAAAGATTCCTTAACATATCTAGTTTCTAAATATAAAATATCATGAATTTATATTACATATAGTGTAGTCAACAAAATTGGGAAAACAGAGTAATGCAACAAAATCTCGATTCTGAAAGTTCAGACACAACAGTACCAAAACAGAGATAATTCATAAAATGTAATTCAAAATCCAGACTGTCAAAAGGATAGTAAAATAGAAAATAACGCTACAGTTCTTATTCACAAAGTTTTCATCAAAAACGAATGGAATCAGGTTGAAAACATAATTCTTTACTGAACAACATGTAGTTTGGAAATATATCGACTAGTTTTATAAGTATGAAATGAGATACAAAAGTCATTAATTAATTCCACAAAAATTAGGGATTGCTCCCAGTCATATCTAAACATACTCAGCATAATATAGGGTTCAAATTCAACTTTTAATATTAGTTTTAAAATAATATTTCATACAGAATACATATAGTTCAGAATCTGAAAAAATACGATATGTCTGCAGTAAACCGACAATAACTCATGCATCAAAACTTAGAATTCAGATCCGTCGAAAGTTCTGAAAACTAGAAAACAAAGGCTACAATCCACGTTCACAAACTTATTCATTTTACTGATGTTAACAAGGTCGAAATTACTGTACAAAATAGGATAGCAGCAAAACAAAAGTTTTTTTATGCATTTTATTAAACAACTTAATTACAAATGGTCCAATGTAGATGTCATACAAAGCATGGCATATATGGGTTACTCAAATCAACATGACATGTGTATAGATAGTCTATAATGAGATAATACATCCAACAAACATCTATGCAACAGTCATCTACAACATACGGTGTGTCACAAACAACATACGGTCACACTACAATAAGATCGTCTTCTCCGGCATTTTTTTTGGATACCCCGGCGTTTATAAATGCCAGTGTAGAATACCGGTGTAGAATACACCGGCATTTTTATAAATGTCGGGGAAGCGGGCGTCGCAGTAGAGTGGGGGTGTATACCGGCGTTTGTTACAAACGCCGGTATAGATGGGAACCTACCCCGCCGTTTTAAAAACGCCGTCGTAGGTGTATTTTCATTTGGGTTGTTTCCCTACAACACATAACCTGGCGTTTGTAAAAACGCTGGGGTAGGTATATTTAAAAAAAAATCAGTGATGCTTGCAGTTGGGCCCAAAGAAGTTTTTGAACAGAGGATATAGTTCACTGATTAACTTAGCATTCATGTCTCCTTCCTGCATATGCAATTTATTTGTCATTCTGATGCTTGCAAGTGTTATTTGAGGTTTTCGGCACAAGGGATAGCTCAAGTTTTTTGTCTGAGCATGCATGAATGTCTAGTAGGAACACATGGTCCCTTACTTTAAATACTGATGCGTACCAGATCAGATAAGATCATGATCATATCATAATATGTGATCTGTTAGTTTACTGTAGCGGGATCAGATTATGAATGACTCATTGATCAAACAAATTGCTCATTTATCATCACTTCCCATGGTAAGCATCAATATTGCAAGCATTAGTTATCCTTGAATTTATTTTGTATTCAAAACCCCGAATAACACAACAACAAGCATCAATATTTAAAGTAAGGACCATCTATTCTTACCAGACATTCATACATGCTCAGACAAAAAACTTGAGCTATCCCTTGTGCCGAAAACCTCAAATAACACTTGCAAGCATCAGAATGACAAATAAATTGCATATGCAGGAAGAAGACATGAATGCTAAGTTAATCAGTGAATTGTATCCCCTGTTCAAAAAATTCTTTAGGCCCAACTGCAAGCATCAAAGTGAAAAAGTAGCATATGTTCTTATCCTTTGTTCAAAAAACCAAAAATCCCAACTGCAAGCATCAAAGTGACAATTTTTTTGTTCATCACTGCCTAAAGTGCATGTATAATAGTATCCAAACTTTTGGCTCAAGGAGAGACATCACTGACAGAGAAATCAAAGGCTCAGTTGCAACATAAATATTATCTACTAACCCCAGTTGCAACATAAATATTTTCTCATGTGCATTTGTATGAACAAGTTTCATAAAATCAAGTCCATTAATTTTGATCATGTTACAAACTTAAGTGAACATAAAGCACTACCAAATAAATTAATCAACAGATCCAACTCAACAAATGAGCAAACCAATCTCATAAACTAGCTTTTGGTTAAAGATTCATTCCAAGCTCACCAATTATTAACCAAAATTCCTCATGTGACTTATCCTTTCTATCAAGAGGAAGTGAATCAAAAACTCAAAACCACGTCGAACAACTTGAGGAAGGAAAATCAGCTTATACAAAATATTGAAAACAAGGCAACAGCTTTTGAAGAACCAAGTGCAAAAACATTATTCCAACTACTTGACCCTAAAAACCTGACAAGCAAACCCATTTACTCTCTCCATGCATTACTTCAGATAGCTTCAAGCATTCAAATAATTCGAACATTCTAGGATAAGAGAGTTAATTGCGGGTTTACATGAACTACCCATGAAAGTGTACCCCACACTAGTTATACAGCAATACATGTCAAAGGTTACATAATCCTCCTTTAATCATTGTAAAGGACCATAAATGAATAAACAACTAATAATACGATAACTATAACCTCCTTGAATATCAACAATCATAGAACCAAGCAGATCACCAGGTATGAGACACTCATTTTCATCACTTTAACAAAATTATATTAAACTCGAGGATCCAAGACTTCACCACATAAGATAAATTAAGAGCATCATCAAAAGCAATCACTAATGAAACGTTGATACTTGGGCAAATAACCAATTCCAAAGAAACATAGAAATGCAAATCAGTGTCCCAAGTCTGAATCATTAAACCTTCACAAAGGTTCCAACAATATAGACATAAATTTGCCAAGTAAACATGGATGAAAGCTCTAAAATCACATTTAGAAAATAAAAGTACCACATAATCAAGAACAGATCGCTTACATTGAGATCCGCCTCGTTAATTCAAGCTCCTCCGCTTGCCGCTATTCCCACATCAAGAACAGATAAATATAAAATCAATGGAATTAAGAACAATCAAACAACAACAATCCCAGACTTTGGGTTTGTGTAGAGAGAGAGAGTGAGAAGAGATAATAATTTTTTTGTTCTTAATTCAAGAACAAACCTAGGGTTTGTGTAGAGGAAGGGGCGATGGCGGGGAGGGGGGCGGCAATGGGGGAGGGGGCGTCGATGGGGCAGCAATGGGGGAAGGGGAGACGGTGGGGTAGGGGGGCGGGGTAGGGGGCGGCAATGGGGGAAGGGACTGTAACACCCCACAATTTATTTTAAATTAAAAATGCATTTTTTATAATTTTTGCACGTATGATGCACGTGCAAATTTTTATTCTCATTTACAAATTTTTAGCATGCATAAGTTTTAATTAGTCTTCTTTTGATCCATGGACCTATAGATTAAAATCTAGCCCATTAGGAGAAAAGCCCAATAGGATAATTAAATTAATTAATTAAAAATGAGCCCATGAAGCAAGCCCACTAATAAAAACACCAATTAAGTTGAGCTTGGACTAATACATAACAAGTTACAACTTTTAGTACACATTTAGGACTATGAAAAATGTATTTAATTTGTTTGTGCATATGTGCATATGTGCATGTGTGCATTCACGCACCTAGACTAGTTGACCGGTTTTGAACCCAAGCATAGGCCGGATTGGGCATAGTGGGGAGTTGGAGAGTTTGGGGGGTTATGGGAGTGAAGTTTTTGAAAAGTTGGAAAGGTGAAGAGTTTAGGTTTTAGGAGTTTAGAACATGAAGAGTTGTAAAATTAATTTGGAGAGTTATTAGGTGTAAAATTATGCATAATAGACCCTCACAAAATCCTATAAATAGAGCCCTATTTCTCTCATTTGCACCAAAAATATTATCAAAATCAAAAGAAAGAAAGAAAAGAAAGAGAGTGAGAGTTCTTTTGCTTGGAGGAATTGCTAGGAGGAGAAGCCATTGATAGGAGAGGAAGCTTTGCCAGGAGCAGGGAAGTGCTTGTGGAGCTAGGAGCTAGAAGGAGTCCTTTACATTAGTGGTTTTCATTCTCCAATTAAGGTGGGTGATCTATTCCTTTCTAAAGTAGAACTTGCATGCTAAATTAGTTAAAAGAGTAGTATAAGTTGAATGAGATATATGTAGAATCCATGCTAGCATAATATACAATGATCTTGTTGAAGCTTAGTGAACAAATTGTTACTATGCTAATTAAAAAGTAGAGAAATAATCATATGGACCATGTTGGAATATTTGCAAATTCTTGTTTGTCAAACGTGTAATAAGTATGAGTAATTGTTAAAGAATATTTTTATTGTGACATATGCTTTAGAAACATAAGAAAAGAAAAAGATAAATTTTGTTATTTTGATTTGTCAACATATGTTAAAAATACAAGTTTTCGCATGAAAGAAATACTTGAGATATCCAAGGTTGATTTAGAGATACATTTGGTTTTTAGCACAAAAATTTTAATTTGTATGATGATGGATTTAAGCTAAACATGATTTCTGCATTTTCGAGTTTTGTTGAGAAATGCAAATTTTTATAAAGAAAAGAGAAACTAATAGAAAATGAAGACTTATTCTAATAATAAGTTTGAACTTGTCTTTTTTTTTTATTTGATTCATCGTAGTCCCACAAGAGAAGTTTATCCACTATTCTAAAAGATTGGACCGTTGGATAAATGGATTTTTCGAAAAAGAACTAGATTCAGAATAGTATAAACAAAAGAACACTAATGCAACTTCTAAACAGAAAATATACTTGGTCTTATTGGTTAGCCAGTGCAATACAGAGCATTGTTGAAAGAGATCCTAGGTTCGAAACTTGATAGTCACATTCACTTTTGTTTTTTATTTTATTCCAAAAACTGAAACTTGATTTAAAGGGGTTTTGGCATATGAAATTGACACAAAGTCCAAATGGACTTAGTGGTTAATGGGTTGAGATCTGGGCGCTGGCTCTCGGTTGCCGATCGGTAGTGGGTTCAAAACCCGACCACCTCTTTTTGTTTTTTTGATTTTGTTTCACATTTTGGGTTTTTATGAAAAGGACTTTTAATTAAAACTCATTTCTTCATATAAAATGAAGTGATAATTATTAGAGTTAGTTATAAATTTTTATGGTATATTTCGAGAAAATAAAAACGAGATATAAATTGTTTAATGAGTTCTAACTCCAAAGAAATTTTTTTTTTTTTTTGGTAAAAGATCTTTTTGAAAAGAAGGAAAGGTATGTAACAAGCATGAATCTCTCTTGCGTGAATAAACACTTATGTTGAGAATGTGAATTGCTTAATTTGCTAGTAAAATCTATAATGTTGAATCTTTTGTTCAAAAAAGAAAATATTTGTTCTATGTTTGAGTTGAAATGCATGAATAAGTACTAAGATGAAACATGGATAATTATTTAAGAATAAGTTGGAGACCTAGACATGATTATTAAAGGGTATGAATACCCATGATTCTTGTACAGGAAAAATTATGATGTAAGAGTTAGTAAGACCTTGGTTACCGGCACCATTGAAAGAAAAGATTTGAGATATAATTTTGAGATATGGCTATGGAGCTATCTCGTACTTATTGATTAAGTCCGGTAGGAGGTAATACTACTTCTAGGCTTGAAAGATTATTCATGTCTTGAACTTAAAAGTTAGGCACTTAAGTGAAGTGTAGTAAACCTAGGCAAACGTAAGTGGGGTACTCTATATAGTCGGACGATGTACTTCGGGACTATAGACCCAGTTGGGCAGTGTACTCTGGGACTGTGGTTGCTCCGATGGAGACGAGTTTTAAATCCGGGACTATGCGTAGTCGGGCGGATAGTTTCGTACTCCAGTGTATATACGTATATCGGGACTAGAGTGGCACTTGCGGGGGATTCGCACGACGAGGAGTCTGTATAACAGTCGGGCAGTGTACTTTGGGACTGGGATCCGTACTCGTGAAATGCCTAAACCTTGTTCTTACTACTGGGTAGTTTCACGGCGAGGGATCGAGCCCTTTATTGCGGAGTACGTAGGCGCTTGCCCTCAGACCTATATAGTATGGGATGCATATAATCCAAACAAGTGTGCATTAGTGTTATCCTAGTATAAAATTGTGTGCATTAGGCATTAAGGCATGACATACACTTACATATTTAGCGTAGTCGCAATTTAACACTTTATTATTCATTCAACTGTTGTGATTTTTATTAAAGTAATGAGATCGTTATATATATGGCATAGAGAGGATAGCCGAGTATAACATTTTCGTCAGTTGTAAGTGACTGACGTGCCCATAGCTTGATATGTAGGTAATGGACTATTCACGAAGGAATAAAGATATTATGATACAATTGATGACTCATTTTTGATAATGTTGTATAAGTTCTATTTGATTACCATGTTGTAATCTTTTATTCTTCCGCTGTGTAAACAAAGTGTAAATAAACTCCGATGTACTATTGAAAAAGTTTTAAATTTTCTTGTAAAATTGTATGAAGTGAAGTAAAGATCCTGTGAAATCTCGAATTCGGTCTTATTTGAAATTCGGGGCGTTACAAGGGCGACGTCGGGGGAGGGGGCGGCGATGGGGAAGGGGCGACGACGGTCGAGGGGGCAGCGATGGGGCAGCGATGTGGGAAGGGGCGATGTCGGGGGAGGGGGCGGGGGAAGGGAGCTGGGTTGGGTTGTGAGGAGGGAGATTGAGAGATTAAAAAAAAATCGGGGGAAAGTAAAATGAGAGAGAGAGAGAGCACGCTATGGATCACTTATCCATGACCTACCCCGGCGTTTCCACGCAAAAACGCCGAGGTATACCTACCTATGCCGGCGTTTTTGAGAAACGCCGGGGTAGAGTTGGATTTCTTCTTCTTTTAAGTTATTTGTTTTTTACCACGGCGTGTCTACTAAAACGCCGGGGCAGAACTCAGAACTCTTTTGTTGTAGTGTTAAGATGTCCACTAATCTAATTGTTTTCATGCAACGGATGTCAATTATTGTAACTACTCAAGATCAAAAGATGATGCCAACAGTTAAACTAACAAATATGGATCATCATGAGAGTACAAATATTTTCATACTAGATTACTTACGGTATTAACTTGTATGATGTAAGAGTTAGTAAGACCTTGGTTACCGGCACCATTGAAAAAAAAGATTTGAGATATAATTTTGAGATATGGCTATGGAGCTATCTCGTACTTATTGATTAAGTCCGGTAGGAGGTAATACTACTTCTAGGCTTGAAAGATTATTCATGTCTTGAACTTAAAAGTTAGGCACTTAAGTGAAGTGTAGTAAACCTAGGCAAACGTAAGTGGGGTATTCTATATAGTCGGACGATGTACTTCGGGACTATAGACCCAGTTGGGCAGTGTACTCTGGGACTGTGGTTGCTCCGATGGAGACGAGTTTTAAATCCGGGACTATGCGTAGTCGGGCGGATAGTTTCGTACTCCAGTGTATATACGTATACCGGGACTAGAGTGGCACATATAAGCTACTTGCCTGATTATGAAGACGACGAAAATGAAGAATAGAATAACGGGAACGGGTCTCGAACAACGAACACACGGACGAGAGACGAGAGACGAGAATTCAGTCCAACCAAAAACACGCGCACACACAAAGAGACAGCAGCACTCAACAACAAGACCGACAGCATGTAGTAACAACCAAGGGAAAACGACGACGACAACGACCTGGGGACGACGACGATGGCGCGGGAGACGAGTGGCGACTGGGGTCGCGACAACGCTCGACCACAGGGAGGACAACAGGAGGGGGCTCGGTCTGGGTGTGCGTCGCGAAGTCGACGACAACGAAGGGGAAGAGGAGAGGATCAGGAGGTGGATAGGTCGAGAGTAGGAGAGAGAGAGAGGGTGACGGCTAGAGAGAGGAAAATATTGTATTAGGGTTTGATAATTAGGGTTAGAGTACAATTAGGGTGTTTATATAGGGATAATATGGGTTTGGGTGAGCTGGGTAGTATCCAATAGGGTAAAAAGAAGCTAATAAGAGACAAATAGGACATGAAAAAGGTTTAACCAATAGACAAGATCAAGAACAAATTGTAAGCCAATAAATGATAGTAAGAAGCTGAATCAAAGCAAAAT
This sequence comes from Hemerocallis citrina, assembly GCA_017893485.1. NCBI lineage: Eukaryota > Viridiplantae > Streptophyta > Magnoliopsida > Asparagales > Asphodelaceae > Hemerocallis > Hemerocallis citrina. The sequence goes on from CM030364.1 coordinate 34,727,339, forward strand.
GAATCACAAGAGAGAGAAGAACAACGCACCATACAAAGGAAAAGAAATTAAATACAACCAACAATAAAATAAATAATCAAAAATTTTATTAAATATAATTAAAAATACAAATATGAGCAATAGGGGTTACAGAGGCACTTTCCACCTGTCGATGATATTCGAGCATCGTAGTCTCGCTCGAATGATTCTAGTGACGAAAAACTAGATAGTGCTTTAGGAACATAAGGCTTCGAAACTCTTGTGCAAGATTTCTCGTTCCCACAAAGCTTGTAAAGGTTGTGCTCAACACCCCTCCTTCCATTCATCACTATACGACGAACTTCCTTAACTGATAGAACTCCACCTAAGCTATGTACATGTAGCCCCGTGCTTCAAGAGTTCCCAAGGATACAAGATTCCGTTTTAACTAAGAAATATGCATAACATTCTCTAGTGTGTAATCTTTTCAATTTAGTGCATCCAATTCGGCTGTTCCCTCATCTACTACACAAATATCACCAACCACCGTTATCACACATGACACAACGACGGTCTCTAGTGAACTTGTAAGTAGAAAACATCTCCCTCTCGGAGCATATATGAGCGGAACACCCCGAATCAAGATACTAGCCATAATATACATCTATGAAATTTGAAACAAGATTATTATCTAAGCTATCACCTGATTCAGCGACATTGGATTTGCACCCCTCTGACTCAACCACTTGTAACAATCCTTCTTGTAATGCCCAACTCCTCTGCAATGATGGCAACGAATCCTACCCTTACGTGCACTTTCCCTTCCATTCAGAGTACCATCCACCTCCAAGCAACTCACAGAAGTAGCCGTCAATTTCTGACTCTCCTTCCTAAGTACATCCTCCTTCAACCCCTCGATCATACTTGCTGCCGAAAACTTCTCCTTGGTAGATATTCCGCCTAGCATGGTTATCAAGTTGGATGAATTTAGTGCTGAATGTATCAAGTTGGAAGCTTTTAGATCATCTACATTGATCGCCCTCGGTTTAGATAACTCTGTAACTGTATGATCTAGAAGAGCGGTACTTTCCTTCATTGAGTAACCCCACAACTTTTTTTTCTGGTACATCCGACCCTGTAACGGTGATTCCAAGTAGTAAGTTCTGAGTCTTGCCTAGAGACTCACCGCGCTTCGCTCCTCCATGAGGTTGCACTTGACTTCGCTCGTCAATGACATTCGAATTAAACCCAAGGCTCTTGAACAAATCTCCTCCAAATTCTTCTGCTTCATGCCGATTGGTCTTCCTTTATCTCCTTTTAGGGCTAACTTCAAACCCTTCAGAACAAATGTATCATACATATTCACCTTGCAGTGACGTTGATCTTACCGTCGAACTGCTTGATCTTTGTGATATGATCTGCCATCTTCTCTAAGGAACTCGAACAAACACACGAACCAAGAGCTCTAATACCACTTGTTAGGAAGAAGTGACGTTCTGATACCACTTGTTAGAGCATCCACTATCGTCTGCTAAAAACCTAAAATATGGATATTTTGACCAAAAATCCGCCACTATCGTTGGCCAAGTACCTACTTTTTGGCAAAATCATGAACAGTGCATTGCCATATATAGCAAAGTAAAATAGCAATTGCAAAATATAGAAGACGGAAGATGATCTTCCGTCTCTCAAATATTTTCAATTATTTGCAATATTAAATTAAGACAGACGAAAGATCTTCTTCCGTCTGAAGAGTATGAATGGTCAAAAGTAGACCGTCTCTTTTTTTTTAAAAATTAAAATGGAGAGACGAAAGATCTTCTTCCGTCCCTCTCTTTTCTATTTTTTTCGTCATTTTTTCGTCATTTTTTTAAATGGGTAAGAGACATGGGAAAGAGACAGACGATTTTTTCCCCTTCACTTTTCATCCTTTTCTTAATAAAATAAAATAAATTAATATACCCAAACGGAAGAAGATCTTCCAGCTAGGTGTGTGTATATATATATATATATATATATATATATATATATATATATATATATATATATCTCCCAAACGGAAGATCATCATCCGTCCGGGTTTTTTTTTTAATTAAGCATAAGAGATTTTTTTTTTGATTTAGAGTCTGACATAAGTAGCAATTCATTTTCTAAATGGTTGGCGCCTCAAACTGCATGAGCTAGGTCCCCCTTGTTTGTTTTTTATGTAGTTAACCATGTATAAATTTAAAAGGAAAAAATTTGTTGTGATGTATATGTGAAGTGAAATTGTAGCAAATCAGATCAAGATACAATTTTGCAGCTACTAAAATCCGAAACATAGGGATTAAGCATGGATTTGTCCATAAAAATACGATCAAGCGAGTCAATTAAAGAATTTGCAACAATCTTTAAAAGCAGCAAATGCCAAAATATTCAACAAAAACATAATCCGAAATTGCATAATAATAAAAAACATTCTAATCAAAATTAACTCAGTGAAGCATTCTAATCTAAAACAATTGCTAAGTGAAGTATTCTACAATCAGATCAAATATGGTAATTCAAAAATAATTAAATAGAAGTGAACCTTATTGAATTACGAAAGCATAATCCGAAAAAAAACATAATTAAAAATTTGAAATAAAAAAAAAGTATAATCCGAAATTACATAACCAAAGTGGAAGTGATTTTTTTTTTTTTTGGACATATCTGGGTAAAAAAAAAGAGAGAGAACAAAGAGAGCCATAACTATGAAAAAAGAGAAATAATTATGGAAAAAGAGAAAAGAAGGGAAAGAGAGAGATAGAGAAAGTAATAAATGAATGAGTTGTTTTGTTTTGGGAAAAAAAATTGAGTTTTGGGGTTCAATTTGGGAGCGGGGGGGGGAATTACCTTTGTGAGGTTAGATTAAAGAGAGGGCATTGAAAGAGTTGAGAGAATTGTTTGGGAGTTTTAGTGTGAAGAAAATAATATGGAAGGACTGGCTATTTATAGAATTTCATTTTTTTGTTTTCCTAATTTACCCCCAAAAACTTGCCGTTGTTAGCCAGGAGATGGGGGTTATAGGTATTTTAGTAATCTAAGGTTTAAAAAAAACAACAGCCAGCTGGCTCGGACCAAGTCAATCCCGGATGGGCCAGGTCCCTAAGTGGTACGGTTCAAAACCGGGCCACATTGGGGTTTTTTGAACCCGAGCCGACCCACATTTTTATGTGGGTCAATCCAGTCCTCCAATTCGATCCCGACCCGGGCTGGTCCAGGCGGGTATTGGGCCAGATCCTTTTTTTCTTTTAACTTTTTCCCCATTAGATGACATCTAGATATGTTATCCCTGTATGAGAATTTATGTTTGGATTTATTGTCAAATTCCGAAATCTAGAAGGCTACTTATTTCGACCAAATGAGGAGTCTTAACTGACTCTTTACAGGCTCAAACGATCCAAGAAAATAGTAGAATAGACTTCTTTTACTAGGTACCACCTCTCTAAAAGCATACAACATTATTCAGGTTACTTGATGGCTACCCGTAACGAAGCTGGTTTTTTTAGATTTGTCTTCGGTCATGATAGTTGTGGTTAAGAAGAACAAGGAAATAAAGTTAATTCTAAATACTAAAAGAAAGGTAGATGGTCCTTGAAAATACACTACGATCTTGCTTGTTATCATATTGTAGTCTAAAATAAGAAACATCCAAGAATTGGTGAATTTTACTGGGAAGGACTTCTGGATATCTACAAACAACTCACCTCAGAAATGTTACCCGCCTTTCACATAAACTTCAACGGAAAACAAAGGCATTACAGCGCTTCTGAATATCTAGAAAGTAGGAACATTACAAAGCAATACAAAGTACAGGAGAAGTTGACCAATGTAAATTATACTCTTCAAAACCAATATATGGACTGAATTACTAACAAACCGAACAGTAGAAGGCTCCTGTCAGCTTCTGAATATCTAACAACGTTACAAAGCTTTAGGACAGTGATTAAACTTCATGCATGCAGACATTGTGATCGGGAATTCAGAATCTCAATTAAGTACAGAAAGTTGGCACCTGGCACCTGTTGCATCACAGACCAAAGAACAGTTTCATACATTGCTCTGCTTGTAAAATTTTGTGTCCAGTACTTGCTTCCCACACATTGCACACACACCTACACCAACGAAACCAGTATTAAGAACATGCTTGATATGATCAGATAAGGAAATAACAGCAATTTAGCATCCTCAAATACTACAGAATAATGGTAAAAGTTTTAGCCACTTTCATTCATGGGTTCACTATCTGATGTGGCATGCACTTATTGCCACCTTCAAGACCTAGGGGCAGGGGCGAAGCCAGAACAAAATTTTCAGGGGGGCCAAGAAAAAATTCTATAACTACATATAAATATATAGATATTTTTTCATAATTTTAGGAGGGCCAAATAATAAAATTAAATAGATTTAAGAGGGGTTTTTAAAAAATTTCAAAAATTTTAAGGGAATTTTCAAAAAATTTTTTTTTGGGGGGGGGGGGGGGGGGGGGGGGGGGGGGGCCATCCCGGGCCCCCACATAGCTCCGCCCCTGCCTAGGGGGATCGGAAGGTGTAATAAGAATAAGTCATTTTTTCATGTAGCATAGTCATTAGTCTTTGGAAGGAAAAAAAAGAACAAGACATTGCTAATGACAATGAATGACCACGGCATTGTTCATAAAGTAAACAAAGACGATTAAATAACTTATTGCCTTTGGAGTAAGCACATGTATGGCAGTATTTGCCATCTTGATGGACTTGCTGCTTGCAGATCATACACTTAGTGTTTCCATAGGGAGTCCATCTGCAAAACCGAAGAGAAGAGAAGAGAAGAGGAGAAGATCAGAAAATGACAGCTTGGGCTCACTGCTGAACACACTAAAAGCCAGCACATAACAAGTGAAAATAATTAAATTATAAGTACAACGATTAAAGTGATCATCATCCTTGAATATCAACAGTTATGTCAAGTGAAACACCAATTTTGTGGTGCTTGTTAAACTATTCATGGATGAGACTAGAACCCAATTTAGATGCAGAATCCATAGTTCTAAAAAAGGTTAAAACGACATTTAAACGGTCCGTTTAAACGAATTTTGAGCCTACAATTCCGTTTATGGGGGAAATGGTGGTTGAAAAAGGGTTCCTCGATTTTTTGAACAAAAAACTGGTCAAAATGGGTTAATCGGTCACTAAGTGAGTGTGGGTTTAAACAGATTCTTTAAAGAAACCATTTTTGGGTTGGGGATTTGAATTTTTATCATATAATTCTATTAAAACATAACCATTACCCATATAACGAACTCGACCTTTTACGCTTTGTTACACTTTACACAGTTTCCCTAATTTTACAATGAACTTATGAGATATCAAATTTGTTTTTATTTGTGCATATGAAATGTCATGTGATGAAAGCTTTATTTGCGCACTTGTTAATATTTGACATTCATTTCTGGATCCTTATGTATGTTTTCTATTTTATAAAATATTTTATATTAAAATAGAAAACCATTTTTTTTTTCCGTTTCAACCTCGTTTAAACGAAACCCAACAGTGCCCGACCGTTTTAATCATGTTTCCGATTTTTGTAACCTTGGCAGAATCTAGATTTCCCAATGATATTAAACTGAGAATGACTTGAGGTTTTCAAAGAGGAGCATGGTCTCTTTTTCCTTCATGTGACATTAATTAATGACGAGCAACAAGAAGATGGCCTTGGGAAAGCTAGAGTTTGAAGGTTAGTTAGAAAAAGAAAGACTCAAATATCTAATGAGAAAAAAAAGAAGAAGAATGATAAACAGTTAACAAAATAACTACAGAGAGCAATCCAGATCCTGCTATATTGCTAGAGCGTAATTGACGTGAACAACAATAAAAACAGCTACATTAAGATTTTACTCCATTTGGCTTTCTTAAATGCAATATCCTCCGCTACATTAAAAATACCATAACATTTTTTAATGTCTCAATCCACGTTTGTTGACTCATCCAGACCTACCTTATAAATTAAGATCCTGATTCACCAAACTAAAAGTCTTATGACTTAATAAATTTGTATATTTAAGAAATACTTCAATTAGTTGATAAGTTTCAGAAGATGAGCATCGCTATTAAATAGATAGTTATGGGTATCTTACTCAATGATCTACATGTTGAATGTCGGAGTCATGTCACACAAGAATTTTTATGTCGGACACCAGAAGTCCGGGATATATCGGGACATATGATAAATTGGAGTGTATGTCGGATAAATACATATCTCGTAAATGTAGCCTGATAACCTTAGGATGAGTCTCTTCTCTTAGTATCTATTTTTGTCTCTCGGATAGTGAGACATATAGACAATAATGACAACAACAAATAAATAAAAGAAAAATAAATGAAGACGAAAGGACATATTGCGACTGATCACTGATGTAGTATGGGTAGTTTAGGGATCAGTTTAAGTCCTATTACTCCACCAAGAGAATGTCTTCTGTAATTGGTTATTGGTATACCAAGTTATTAGGTCAAACCGGAAGCTATCTTCCGAAAAAAACTTACCATACGTTGGGTGACTTTTAGAACATGTAATCTTACATGGGTCATCAACAAAACAGCAAACCAAGGCTGATGTACCGAGCACACATGCACACACAAATAATAAAGATTATGCATGAGGAAAGTAGTTTAGATCATTACCCCTATTACCAATTACAGATCTTCAAATTCATCCAGCTGCTTCCAGGATTTGATTAGTACTTATAATTTGATTATCAACTATGTGGATTAATTTTATATGTTTTTAAAACATATGATACGTGGAAGATCCGTACTTGATATTAAGATTCAAACTTTTCAGACTTCGAATAATATAAGAATTTCACAGAGAGCCAGATAACAAGATAAATTTATATATCGCATACAAAACGCTTTTGATAACGAGAATGCATTTTATTTGGCTCTTGGAAAATTATCTGCCTCAAAGTAAAAAAATATAAATTCCAACAGCCAACCTATCATCTTAATTCTTCTTCCAAACGATTTACAGTGCTCTATGAGAATTTGAATATCTATTAGTCCCTCTTGTATCCATAGTTTTACTCGGATAGGAATTTGACACTAAATTAAAAGGTTAACATCACGTTGACAGCTGGTCATAAAATGGATCTTTCTTTCGTGGAGCCCTGTGCTCTAAATATGGGAAGGAAATCTTAACATAAGCAATCTGTTGGGGACTGATCATGTAATCAGTGTTGGAACTATTCTACTGAGTCAAAGATCATTTAGTTATAGATGACAACTGTATTAAGTAACGTCCAATGCACATGAAATATAAAGCAATTGGTCAAAGATATTTATCTCCATGTGGTGATAAAACAAATAGAGGAAGTAACATCATTGGTGGAAAAGGGCCACTATTATTATATAGAAGTAGTGTGTTACTGTTATTGTTGTTAATTTTTTTAAGAATATCCAAAATGCATTTAAGTAGGTTACTACAGATAACTCTGGGATTACCTAAGCCATTAATGTCACTGCTAACAAAAAGCTATCTTGTTTGGAGGCCGGATTCCCACACATTTGGGTGAGGCTGGCTTCACACTGAAGCTTGCTGGTTTATAATTGAAGAAAATGGAAAAAAGTAATACCCGAAGATCAATCTGATAACAGAAATTTTTTTATAAGTCATTTTTTAATAGATAAAAAATTAGCAGAACCTAACCAAAAATTTAAAGAAAGAAAACAAAACTATGAAATAACTTGAATAAAGGACTTCATGCACAGACTTCATGAAGAGAAATCAATAAAAGAATTTGCAAAGTGTTAATTGACAAGGTTCCTTTGTAGATACTTCATGCACGACTTCTATTTTACATTTGAAAACAGCATAAAAGAAATGCTGGTAAAGTTGGTTGAACTTGCTAAACTATACATTTGTAATAATGCTGGTAAAGTTGCTCTGGAAAGAACTTATAAAATGCAAAATTCACCAGAAGGTAACATAAAATATGCATGAAATATTTATTGACTTCGTGGAACATACGATCATGTGTAATAATGTTAGTGAAGTTACTAAGGAACGCACTTGTAAAATGCATAATAAACATCAGCAAATCCAAATTATTCCAAATAAAGGAAGAACCAAGAAAGTGCAATCAACGAAAAAAATCCTTAAAACACTATATTATTATCACGTTTATGAAGCTCAATCCAAGAAAATAACTCAACAGACATGGTTGGCATATGCATAACATTTTGTTGCATTTTTCCATGCAGCCTTCTTAGTATTTAGTTATAATCCATAGACAACCTCATTTTGATGCCTATAATATAGTGGTTTCACAGTTGTAGGAGTCAGTAGAATCTGATGAGAATGACAACAACCTTCTCAAGTTTATCTTGATAGGGATCCTGAAAGGTTGGGAAGCTTCTAAAAGGCCAATAGTTTCCAAATTGGTTCAACTTCTGTCACAGGATTTGACCAAAGTCTAAAGAGAACCTCGAACAAGTTTCAAATTTACTTACTAAAACATCATATCCCCATCCATCCTCAGCTACAAACTTCAATACAGATGCTGAAGATTGCTATTCATGCCACATAACTAAAGTACAATTAACAATAAGCAATTAAATGCCATTTTCACACTAGCTCATAGTTTATTTGGTATAAATACGTCAGGTCTCAATGGAAACGGCATCACAAAATGAACATTAGAGCATAAAAGTTATCAAATTAAACTTTCGAAATAAAATGAAGTCCATTATGTTTATATTAAATACTATATTAGAAAAGAAACCACCGAGAAGTTTGGTAAATCCTCAACTAATGATGCCTTCACCTTCGTGGAAGTATGTCACATGGCACCTTTTCAATTTTCCAGAAGAAACTAATTCCATTTACCAAATGCATTCGATGGATATGTAATGTGGCCCTCGTTTTACTAAAAAATGTATGCAGCCGCCCCCGTCTCTAATGACCTCTAGTTTTCAATCAAAATCAAATTGAAAATATCATACACGCAAAGATCAAGAACTCAGCAATTGGCAGCAATATAATGATTTAAGATATATGGCTCTTGTTTCACTCAAAAAATAACCTCTAACTTCTAATCAGCATTAACTAAAGAAATCATGCATACAGACCAAAAATTCAGTATTGAAGGCAGATCTAGGATGATATAAGTTCCAAGGGATCTCTCCAATACCGAAAGGCCAATGGCTCCCTTTCACTAACAATTCTTGATAGATATAGACTAGTCCATAATTGGGGATCTCCATGTTAATCATTTACAAGGTTTTTAGTTGCGTGAAGCGAAGCAGAGCGGTCCAAGGACCGCTTCACGCTTCATCGCTTAAGCAAGCACATCACAACCACATCATTCGCTTCAATTTTAATATTTTAAATTAATTTATTTATTTTAACATTATGACATTTGTTACAATGAGTGAGAGATGGCGGTGGAGTCGAGCAGAGTGGATAAGGGGAGTAGAGAAGAAGGCGAAAGAGTGCGCCTGGGCCTAGGAGTGCGCCTCTGGAGTCTAGGGGAGCAGATGGCGGAGGAGACTGAGGGATGCGATGAGGAAGAGAATGAGACTGGAGGCGCAAAGATACGATGAGGGGATCCGGACTTCTGGAGCCTGAGAGGCTTGGGGGATGTTACTAGGTTTTATTTTAGTAAAAACATATAAACCCAGCCAAAATGCTATTAAATTAAATTAGCCAAAAAAACAGTTTTTAGCATGGCCCGCTTCATTGGAGTGCTTCAAGCCCCAATGAAGAGAAGAGGGGGGGGGGGGCACTTATGCAGCCGCATAAGCGGTTGATGCGGGCACAACTAAAAACATTGATCATTTGTATATCTCCTCTTCTAGAAATTAGTCTCTGTGTCCGCAAAAATGAAAGGCACCGTACAAATGAAAGGTACCTTAGAAGCCAAATATAAATTAATCATACTGGATATTTACAGAAAAAAATAAAAAGATGGTCTTAGGATCCTGAAACGCCTAGAATTTTTTTCCGAACTTTTGTGATTCACAGTCTAATGGTGAATTATTCACCTTACCTTCTACTTATTGTAAAGTTTCTGAACATGCCCTAATTCACGCTCCAAACAACTCATGATCAATAAATTTTCACTTGCAACTTCATTCGAAATTCACCTCATTCTCTAGAGATAACTAAGAATAATTCTTAAATTCACCCAAAAGACAAATTTCATATTAGACTACCCTAGATTTCATTTTTTGGCGGTAAGGCCTTAATTGAATATTGTTTCACAAAACTCAAAAATAGAAATCTCCTCCACTAGTTGCAAGCCATTTAAGATATTCACCTCAAATACTCAGGTCTCTTGTGATTCATTCTGAACAGACTTCTCAACTAAATCATGCAGTCTTATCTCTAATACAAAATCAAGTCAATATTTCATGGAAAAGATCCCAGATCAGACTTAAATATTTATGTTAGCATCAAGAATTTACTGTTAGATCCTTACAAGTTGATGATATCAGCATAAAAATATCTAATCGTAACATCTACACTAGTACAGGACTCCATCTAATCCATTAATTTTCACTTCTCTTGTTTTCAAACATCAAGAAAATGCGAAGAAAACTAGTCAAACCAAGTTCCCTCACTGCAAAAAATATGGTTAAAACTTCTTTGAATTTTTTACCAAACTATCCCACTTTTTCGAAGTATGTACGAAACTGTCCCTGTTTGAAATTTTAATACCAAAATATCCCTATCGTTAACGGGGTTAACGAGTCTAGTAGTTCTTAGCGTTAACCCCATTAACGTGATGATGTGGATACAACTTTTCCCCTCGAGTTGGGATTTGGAGAAAAACTAATCCAATATACTAACGTTAACCCCGTTAATGGTAGTGTTTAAACCACACGCGTTAACGGGGTTAATGTTTATAGTTGGGACACTGGGGGGGAGTTTTTCAAAGAGGGGTGCAGTTAAAAATTCTTTAAGTATAGACTCGTTAACTCCGTTAACGCGCCTCATTATACCAGGCGCGTTAACGGGGTTAACGAGTGTTGATTGGGTTCAGCTTTAAGTAAGAAACGCTATCTCAATCTCTTCTCACATCTCCTCTAATTAAAACCCTACTCAGGCGATTTGAAACCCAAAACCCCCAAACCCTAGTCTTTGATTTCGCTATTTACCCATCTCAATCTATTGTAATTTTACTTAAAGCTGAACCCACTCGACACTCATTAACCCCGTTAACGCGCCTGGTATAATGAGGCGCGTTAACGGGGTTAACGAGTCTAACTTAAAGAATTTTTAACTACACCCCTCTTTGAAAAACTCTCCCCCCCCCCACTGTCCCAACTACAAACGTTAATCCCGTTAACGCGTGTGGTTTAAACACTACCGATAACAGGGTTAACGTTAGTATATTGGATTAGTTTTTCTCCAAATCCCCACTCGAGGGGAAAAGTTGCATCAACATCATCACGTTAACGGGATTGACGCTAGAAATACTACTAGACTCGTTAACCCCGTTAAGAGCATCTGTAGTCGTTTATGGTAAAATTATCCATATATGGATAAATAGAAATAGAATCTTCGATTACGCTGCACTCGTCGAAAGCTATTTTATAGCAAACTATAATATAATATTAAGCGACGGCACATGAAGTGCCGTCCAAGCCCATGTGCTGTTGAAAGACTTTTAAAAACAATTCATTAATTACAAAAAACTTTTAAAAAATTACGAAAACATTTCAGAAATTGCAAAAAAAAAAATAAAAAATTGCAAAAAAAATAAAAAAATACAAAAACCTACGGACGGCACTTCAAGTGCCATCCGAGGATTTCGGATGGCCAGATCTTTTTTTTCAAACGGACGGCACTTGAAGTGCCGTCCGACGAATAAAATATTAATTTTTTTTTGTGGGACGGCGCTTCGAACGCCGTCCCTCACTTATCGATAAATGCTATATCGATTCTCATTTATAGCAATCGATTGTAGCGATTTATCGATAAAATGGATATTTGGCAAACGAGTGCAGCGCGTTCGTTTGCCAAATATCCATTTTATCGATATTTGGCAAACGACTACAGATGCCCTAACGATAGGGATATTTTGGTATTAAAATTTCAAACAGGGACAGTTTCGTACATACTTTGAAAAAGTGGGATAGTTTGGTAAAAAAATCAACTTCTTTCTAGTTGCTACCAACGAAAGACTCAATTACATGACCAAAATTGCAGTGAGCCCAGTTACAAGTAAACAAACAACCTCTAAGCGCAATATCAACGTTCTAAGAGATTCACCTTGCATCCCTCCACCTCCCCTAAGAAAATAACTACATTAATCCAACAAAGATTTCACTGAAAACAATTCTGAGACTCCTTTTCTTATCACAAGATTCCTCAACTCCAAATCAATGGCAGACACTCCACAATTAAAGATTCCTCCCTCAATTTCCACCAAAATTAATCAGTGCCCTGTAAAATATACAATGAACCATATGCCCAAACACTACAAACCCTAGTTTACACCCAAAAGTAAACCCTAGAAAGAACATGTACTAATAAACAAATTTAGAAAATTGAAAGGGGGGACGCAAAAGGGGGACCTGCTCTTTTTGGAGAGGAGTTTATTTTCGTTAATTTTGCGGCCGCCGCCTTCGGTGGTGTTGCTGGCGCCTTCCTTCCACTTATCGGGCACGATCACCTTCGAAAGCTTCTTCTCGCCTGCAAATAGGTAAGAAGTTGGGTGGTTTAGTGCAAAAAGGAGAGGACTTTGGGGTTAATTGAAAGATTGAGAAGGGATTGGAGCAGCTAAGACTCACACTTTTCGCACACCATTGATGGATTGCGAAGGATTTGCAGAGAAGATCAAAGAGGGAAGACCCAGGAAGAAGTGAAATCTGGGTATTTATTTATTGATTGAGTTGTTTACATATTGACCCCTATGATTTCGTATATTTAAATATAAATTTAAAATCATTGTACAAAAATTAGTAGAGCAATCTGTTTAGTACTGTTATAAACGAAGGGTGTTTTCAATGAAAAGTGATGGTACGAGAAAAACTGTTTACGAGAAAAACTGTTAGAATGAATTGTTTTGAGTAATGCTAGAGCCACTACCAATTTCACTACATTTTCAGGGAGAATGACCTATTGGCACCTTAAGTTTATAGAAATGACCTACACATACCTAAAGTTTCTATAATACCCCAATAGCACCTAAACTTCTATTATTTGGACCTAAGATTCCCGCCGCTATTTTTTCAGTTAATTTAGTGGAATATTCCTGGAATATACCTCTTAACCAATTAAAACCCGTTAAGAGGCACGTGAAAAGACCAAAATACCCTCCAAAATAATTTTAATGACTCTCTCTCTCACTTAAATGTAGACAGAGAGTTAGAGAGAGATAGAGAGAGAGATAGTGACAGAGAATGAGAGAGAGAGAGAGCGCGCGCGCTAAAGAGAGAGGGGAAAACAGAGAGAGATAGACAAAGAGACGGAGATAACGAGAGTGAGAGAGAGAGATGGTTACAGTGAGGCTCGACGACAAGGAGGAGGAGGCGGCGAGTGGTCGACGAGGAGGCAATCATGATCTCGGAGGGAACTCGAAGGTGGCAGTGGTGGCGAGAATGGATGGGTATGGTCGGAAGCTCGAGGGGGAGGAGAGCGGTGGCGTTCGAGAGCTCGAAGGGAGCTTAGTGGCGGTGCTAACGGCAGCGAGGAGGAGAGGAGGAGCTTCGGAGGTTGGCAGTAGAGACAGAGGGGAGCTCGAGTGTGACAACGATGGCGAGGAGGAGTTTCGGAGGAGGTTGAAGGTGGTGGCAGAGTTGTGGCGAGGCGCTCGTCGACTGTGATGGAGCTTGGGGGTGCTTCGGTGGTGTTCGTCAAGGGCAGTGAGCGGTTGTGGTGGTGAGGAGAGCAGCGGAGGAGGTGTGCGGTAGTGGAGGAGAGCAGTGGAGGAGGTGTGCGGTGGAGTCGAGGGTGGCGGCGAAGGTAATGGAGATGGCGAGGAGGTGCTTCGGGTGGAGGAGAGGTGGTCGGAGGGGGGTGAAAAAGTAATTTCACCCCTAATTGTTAAAAAACTAACGGAATTGGACGCCAGGTGCCTATAGGTCCAATTTTGAAAAGTTCAGGTGTGTTTAGAGTATTACCGTCACTTCAGGTGTGTTTAGGGTATTAGGACAAACTTTAGGTGCCTGTAGGTCCTTCCCCCTTGTTTTAAACTTCAAAATTTATCCTGGTAAGTAAAAACACTTTTTGGAAAGTGAAACACATCGTTTAGGAGCTTTGATAAAAATTCTAAAAATAATAGTTTTAGAAGAAGTATTTTTTATTAAACACACTTTTTAATTAAGTTTGTGAAACACCTATTTTAAGTCTAAAAGAGCTTTCATTCTCAAAGATACTATTTAAAAGCAATGTCAAACAAAGTCTAAGAAAAGATTCAACGGAAAATTCTACTTACCTTCCTTATTTTATAAGAAAAAATATATTTATATACCTGCTGCCGAGATAAAAAATTTCATCTAAGGTGGCATTTGGTACAAGGATTTTTTTTGGTTCCCAGAAATCATATGATTTATGATTCCTAGGAATCATAAAATATGTTTGGTAGGTCTTAAATATATCTGGAAATGTTAGTTGGAAACTTAATTTCCTATATTTGGTTGAGCTATATATTTCATGGGAATCTTAATCTTATTGTCCAAAATACCCATCTCATCCTCAAATAACAAAACAAACTATTTGATGAAATACCTGAGTAAAAAAAATGATGCAAATGTGGCATGTCTTGATAATAGTGCAAATCTGGCATGTCTTGATAATACAGCAAGGCTGGATGCAATTGGTTCTTTCATATTGAAAAAATCATCCCATATCCATGAGAAGCCCCACGCATAGCTGATGTCCTATACATGCGAAACAAGTGCAGGCTTATCACCAAGACTTTCAATATCACGAAGGATCCACTTCGCAGTTGACTTGCTCTCATCTTGTGTGCGGTAAAAGGTTGAATACGGAACAGAAGTTCCCATGTCCCCAAATAAAAATGCAATTGTCTCATTTGCACTATTATCTTGAGAAATAAAGCTATTCCAACCTCCAGTTTCACTCCCTACCTAAAAGCAGATATTGAGATCTCAGATAAACATTTACAGCGAGAATATGCTCAAATCTGGCATGTCTTGATAATAGTGCAAATCTGGCATGTCTTGATAATAAAGCAAGGGTCTCGGGTCACCGGCGGCGGCGCGACGGGGAAGGGCATCGCTGACAGTGCGAACGGCAAGGACAGGGCGGCGCTATTGGATTGGTCGACGAAGTGGAGGACAGGGGTGATCGGGTTGGGGTTCTGGTGAGCTGGACGTCGAGGAGAGGGTCGCCGGAGGTCGGGGAGGACGAAGGGCGCTGGGGAGGGGGGGGGGGGGGGGTTGTTCGAAAATATGAAGAGTCAGGTTTGGAATTTTTTTAATTTTAGGAGCAAAATTATAATTTTAAAGAAGTAACATTTTCCCAAGTGCTTTTAATTTTAGGAGCAAAATTATAATTTTAAAGAAGTAACATTTTCCCAAGCACTTGGGAATCTAAGAATCCCCCCCCCCCGGAAAAAATTTTGTGAGAATTGTAGCAAAAAAATCCTAGGAATGTTAGTTTCCTGAAATTTAAATTTAAAAATTAGCATACCAAATATGGGAAACTAAATTCCCAAGTTAAGATTCTCAAGAAACAAAAAAAAATCCTTATACCAAACACTCCTAAAGGGCATCTTAACCATAGTCTAAATTCGGTAATTGGAGATGAGGAACGCTATGCTCCAACCCAACCCACTTTCATAAACCCGATAAAGCTGAAATTTAATTTTCATCCTCTACTGGAAAATACATTGATATGCCAACTCTTTAAAATAAAAAAGTTTGATCTATGCTCTAAGCTCAGGTGCATCCATACAAATTTATTTAATTTTTTAATAGAATAAAGGTGACTCTGTCACCGTTTCATTAATGATAATTAACGAAACACAAAAGTACAAATAAGAACATAAATACTACTAACTACATCAAAGTCTAGAGCATCTAATAGAAGAGCTCCTACGTCTGTTAATCAAAAGTGAGTAAGATACAAAATACAACTACATCAGTACTGTCGTAGATGATTGCTCCCATACAACCATTAATGACAATGTCGTAGATGATTGCTCCCATATGGGGCATTTCAACACCTATTGAAATGGAAATTGGTTGATTCATCACTAGAGACAGCTTAGAACCAAAAGTTTATTATCTAATGAATCTTTCTATTCTAATATTCCATCTCTGAGTAAAGCCTATAAGGCTCTTACATTTAACTCCAAAATTGGAAGATTTAGAAGGGATTGGAGTAGAAAAAACTCCGAAATTTAATTACCTTCCTTAGTTATTCAAAAGAAGAAGAAAAATTGAACAGATGTCATTATGAGTCTGTGACAATTTTTTTCATCTAACGGGCATAAACCAAGTTTAAATTTAGTAACTGGGGATGGACAAAGCTATGTTCCAACCTAGGGATGGCATTTGGGCGGGGCGGGCCGGTTCAGGCCCCAACCCGGCGGGCTAGCCCGGGTAACGGGCTGGTCCGGGTCGGATTGGGTGAATATCTGGGCCGGGCCGGGTTCAAACATCAAATACTCGACCCACATGATCCGTGAACCCATACGGGTTCACCCGAGCCAGGCCGGGTCACGGGTTGGCCCATCAATTTTTTTTTAAACTCCAAACAATATAAAATTGTACATTTTATATTAAATGGGTGTGAACAACAAAATTAATTGCTCACTAACTGCTTAAAGCCTACTACTCAATTAGCCCACCCCACCCTAGTTATTTATAGCCAACTCTACCTTCTCACTTCTCTTTTCTCACCAATGTGGGACTAAATATATTTGAATTTTAAATTTTTTTAGTCCCACATTGGTGAGATGAGTGAAGTGAGGAGATGGAGTTGGCTATAAATAGCTAGGGTGGAGGTTGTCTAATTGAATAGTGGGTAGTAATCAATTAATTTTGATGTCCACACTCATTTTTATAAATTTTTGATAAATTTTAGAGTATATCTATATGCATATATACATATATATACATATATTTTTCAGTATATGTATACATATAGAGATTTATTCCATTGCAAATGGGTCTGTTTTCACGGACCCGTTGCAAATGGCAAACTCAGTCATTGGATCCGTTCGCTGAGATCTAGATCCAACGGCTGAGATCCGTTCGCATTTTTTGTGTGGATATTTTGCCTTAGTCCATCATTGCCAACGACGGGCTAAGTTATAAATTTTTAAACTGTATGTTATCTCTCTCACCCTCTCCCTTCTCTATCTGTCTTCTTCCCCGATCTGAAGCAACGAAACCCAACCCTAATCCGACCCCCTCTCACTCCGGCAACTCCTCCTCTCTCACTTCACTCTCTCACTAACTCTCAAACCGTTCTCCCTCTCTCCATCTTCAAAGCACTTCGCAAAACCCAAAAAACCCTAATGCTAACCATCTCTCCCACTCAATCTACGGGCACTGTTGCTGCTCCTCTATTCACTCTCTCTCTTTCTCACTCCCAATCTCTCCTCCAATATTCGAAACCCGCCCTCCTCCTATCTTTGAACGCAAATTGGAAGGTGGAAACCCTAGTTCTTTGACAACACCTACATTTTGAAAATTTGCAGTTGTGCATGGTAATGACTTAATCCTTTGCCTCACAATTATATATTTATGTTGTTTTGTGGTTTTTATGTCACTTTCTAATTAATTAAATTGATTATTGTGATGCGTAATTTTTTAGATGTAGTAGTTTGTACGTAGCATTTTCATAATTTTAGACGGTAGAATTTTAGTCATAGTTGTTGTTGTTCGCTCGTAGAATTTGTAGATTGAGTCAGATTTATAAGTATTTGATATTAATAAATCCGCAGCTTAAACCTTAGAAAAAAATTTCGAAACTCTGTGAGTGGGTCAGAATCATGACACACAAGCTAACGGAACTTAGGAGTGAGTTTCGACTCACAGTTTGCAATATACGGCCATGTATCGCTTTTGGTAAATCAAAACCCAAATAAAGCGATACACGGCTGTATCTCGTAAACCGTGAGTCGAAACTCATTTCTACAAGTTGGAGTGGCTTGTGTTACGTGAATTCGACCAAGTTATAAAGTTTTATTAATTTTTTGATGCATTTTGTGGGGTTTTGTCACGTATCTCAAAAAGAAGAAATAAAGTTAGAATTTTTTTAGTACGGATACACTAGAAAACCCTACAAATGACCTTCAAACATTACAAACCTTTGTGAGTCGGTTGGACTCACGTAACACAAGGCACCGCAACTTGTAGAAGTGAATTTCAACTCACGTTCGAGAGATACGCCCGTGTATTACTTTTGGTGAATAAGGACTAAAATAAAGCTGTACACGGCCGTATCTCGCAAACCGTGAGTTGAAACTCACTTGTACACGTTAGGATGGCTTGTGTTACGTGAATTTGATCAAGTTGCAAAGTTTTATAAATTTTTGATACCGTTTGTGGTGTTTTATCATGTTTCTCGAACAAGAACAAAAAAGTTAGATTTTTTCTAGTACGGTTAGACTAAAAAATCCTACAAACGACCTCCAAAAATTAAAAAACTTTGTGAGTAGGTTGGACACACATAGCATAAGCCACCGCAACTTGTAGAAGTGATTTTCGACTGACGGTTCGAAAGATACGCCCGTGTATAGCTTTTGGTAAACAAGTACTAAAATAAAGCGGTACATGCCCGTATCTGACAAACCGTGAGTTGAAACTTAATTCTACAAGTTGGGGTGACTTTTATTACGTGAATTCGACCAAGTTACAAAGTTTTATAAATTTTTGATGCCGTTTGTGGGGTTTTGTCACGTTTCTCGAACAAGAACCAAAAAAGTTAGAATTTTTTTATTACAGTTAGACTGGAAAATCCTGCAAACGACCTCCAAAAATTACGAAACTTTGCGAGTAGGTTGGACTCACATAAAACAAGCCACCGCAACTTGGATTTTGGACTCACATAAAACAAGCCACCGCAACTTGGATTTTTGACTCACGGTTCGAGAGATATGCCTATGCATCGCTTTTGGTACACAAGTACTAAAATAAAGTGGTATATGACCATATCTCGCAAACCGTGAGTCGAAACTCACTTCTACAAGTTGGGTTGTCTTCTGTTAGGTTTGCCTGATCCACTCGCAAATTTCCGGAATTGCAAGTTTGTGTTTGTGTATGTTGTCTTGTATATTTATATATGCAAATAGTGTAAGTAGGTCTATATTATTACTATGTTCGTAATTTTTTATTTTTATTTTTATATTAGATATGGAAAGTATTGAAGGAAGTTCCATTGCCAGAGATAAATTTATTTGTGCTCAAGAAAGGGGTGAATTTCGGCCGCAAGTTGACGAGCAACTAAAACCGAAAATAGATATGACGTTTCATACTTTAGATAAAGTGGAGAAATTTTATGCATCGTATTGTAGATATGCGGGTTTCACTATGCGTAAGGATGAGAATAAATACAAGGGAACCGATGTATTAGATAAATCAAAATATATGTAATAAAGTTGGGGAGTCTTCGAGTCATCCTAATGATGCTAGACGGGGAACTACTTTTAGAACGGGTTGCAAAGCTTTCGTTTGTGTAAAACTAAATGAACAAAGTAATACATGGATTATTTATTCATTTAATGAACAGCACAATCACGAATTTACTTCTCCCGGTAGACGTCACTTGCTACCTCAAAACCGTGTAGTTTCAAAATCCGATAAAAAAGTGATTGGTTAACTTACCGAAGCTAATATCCATATATGCAAACAAATGATTTTCTTCGTAGGTGCAAGTCAAGGTCATGATAAAATTGGATTCACTGAAACCGATGTTAGAAATCTACTGAGAGACTCGATGGAAGGTATGAAAGGACACGACGGGAAAATACTAATTGAGTTCTTTGAATCGAAAAAGCTGACCGATCCTTTATTTTTTAATGATTACCAATTAGATCCCGAACAGCGATTGTCTCATTGTATTTGGGTGGATGATATCGCTAGGAAGAATCTAGAAGTATTTGGGGATGTACTTTGCTTAGATGCAACCTACAACACGAACCGTTACAGAATGTTATTCGTACCATTTGTTGGAGTCAACCATCATTGACAATCAACGTTCATAGGCAGTGGGTTCATTCTAAATGAGAAGACATCGGCATTTGAATGGTTCTTTGAAAAGTGGCGAGAAGCAGTGGGACATGATCCGATCGGCATGGTGACGGATGAGGATCGTGGGATCAGTGTTGTAGTGAAGAAAGTTTTCCTAAATACTTAGCATAGATATTGCATTTGGCATATTTTGGATAAGTTACCACATGAGGTGCGTATGACGAATAATATCGATGAGTTTAAGGATGCTCTGAAGAGTATCATCTATACATCAGAATATAAAACTGATTTTGAAGAGAAGTGGAAATTATTGATTTGCAAAACAAAGTTGAGAATAACAAATGGTTGAACGATAAATTCGAAATTCGTGAGAAATGGGCCCCCGTATATGCAAGAGATTCATTTTGGGTCGACATGTTGAGTACCCAATGGAGTGAGTATCTGCATTCATCCTTGAAGCAATACACCCATAAGAAGTACTCCTTATATGAATTTTCCGTCATCTTCGACCGAGTCTTAGTAAAACAAAGACACGAGGAATTTAAAGAAACTCATCGTAATCGTGAGCAGAGACCAAAATTGAAGACCGAATGGGGTATGGAGGAACAAATGGCGCGAACAAAGACATTGAAGATTTTCTACAAATTTCAAAAAGATGTGCAGAAAAGCTTATTATTTAATGTGATTTTCATGGCCGATGTGGACACACGGATAGTGTAGCTTTCTCTATGATGCTGTAACGCCCCAATTCCAAATAAGGCCGAATTTGAGATTTCACAAGATCTTTACTTCACTTCGTACAATTTTACAAGGAATTTAAAATTTTTTCAATAACATCAGAGTTCAAATACAACTTTGTTTACACAGCGGAAGAATACAACGAAACAAAACAATGAGAATGATATACAATTTATACATCTTTAACAAATAATAATTCAACAACATCGAAATCAACTTTACTCCTTGAATAGGTCCATTTCCTGCATAATAAACTGTGGGCATGTCAGTTGATTACAACCGACAAAATGTTATACACGACTATCCTCTCTATGTCGGAAATAGTATAACGATCTCATTACTTTAGTAAACCACAAATTTGAATGAACAATAAAGTGTTAAATGTGACTATGCTAAACATGTAAGTGTATGTCATATCTTAATGCCTAATGCGCACATTTTTATACTAGAATGATACTAATGCACACTTGTTCAGATTCTATGCATCCCATACTACATAGGTCCGAGGGAAAGTGCCTACGTACTCTACAATAAAGGGCTCGATCCCTCGCCATGATAACTACCCGGTAATAAAACAAGATTTAGATCATTCCACGAATATGGGTCCCAGCCCGATGGCTATTATAACGGTTCCCTCATCGTGCGAATCATCTCGCAAGTGCCCCCTAGCCCCGGTATACGTATATACATTGGAGACGACAAACTATCCGTCCGACTTCGCCAAGTCCCGGATTTAAATATAAAAACCCGTTTTCCACAGAGCAACCTCAGTCCGCCAACTGGGTCTATAGCCACGAAGATCCATTTCCGACAATATAGAGGCAACCCACTTACGTTTGCCCAAGTTTACTACATCTCCACTTATGTGCCTAGCTATTTAGTTCAAGACATGAATGAGTTATCATCCCTAGAATTAGTTTTACCCCCTACCGGACTTGTTCACAAAATACGAGATCGCCCGAAGGCAATATCTCGAAATCATATCTCAAAAAATCTTTCTTCCAATATTGCCGATAACCGAGGTCTTACTAATTCTTAATCATAATATTTCATGCTCAAGAAACATGGGAACACATACCCTTTAATAATCATGTCTTAAACCTAAATAATTTCATCTTTTAACTTGTTCACAAATTGATTAATGTCTCATCATAGATTTTATTCATGGTTCCCTCATTCATCCATAAATCATTCATAAAAATAAAAATAAAAATCTTTTCACAAACATGATTTGAACACTTGCAATCTCATTTGCATATAATAATCAAGTATTCAACATAAATGAATAATCCCAATCAAAGACAATTAATTTGCATAACAAGATTTTACTTTTTTTTAATAATACAAATCATGCTCTTAAATGATTTAGTTTTTTGAAGAGAAATCTCAATCTATCTCAAAGTTACTCTTATTTTCTCCAAAATTTCTAAAACTATATTTTAAATAATTTCATTTCATTTTATATGAATACTCGAATTTATTCTCAATCTTTATTTTGCTCAAAAATCCTTAATTAAAAAAATATCCCCATAAAAAAAATGCTCACAAAGGGTTTTGAACCCGTGAGCCTATAGTCAGCGCCCAAAAGCCCACCCGAAAACCACTCAGTCCATATGGACTTGGTGTCGAAAGAGTACACCAAAACCCCCTTAAATTTTGCTCTCGGATCTAAGTGAAAAAGGGAAATAAACAAAAAAGTTTTGGGCTTCACAGGAGTCGAACCCGAGCCAACAAGAAGGCCAGCGCAACGCCAGACCGCTAGGCCGAGCGCGCCCCACGATACAAATAGTCTGTCTAGGTTTTTGTTAGAGTTTTCCGTTATTCAATTTCCATAAAAATAAGTATATTCGATTCCCCATTGATCTAACTCTTCTTATTAGACTGAAATAAACTTATAAGAACTGAGATTAATCTCGGATAGTAACTCATATTTTTCTAATCCATATTTTTGATGATTGATCTAACTTTCAATATTTGTTCTTATTAGAAAACAAATAATTTCATCTATTCATTTGGATTATTGGAACCTATTGTTTCTTTTATAACCAAAGAAATGAGTTCATTAGTATCCAAATAAAAAAAAAATGTTATATTTGCTATCAAGAGAAGCATTCCTAACCTTTTTCATACAATCTATTCTTTTCTTTTGTTCATGCACGACAAAAATAATCAACTCTTACTTTTTCTCATTTTCTATTTCATGATTTATTACTAATTTTTTTTATCACATAAAATAATCTACTTTTTACATCAAAATCTCCATTCAAAAGAAAATTTACATTTACCAAATATGAAGTGTTATAATTATTCTAACATGAATCATGGCATCAACTCTTACATCAAAATTATCTTATTATTTGCTTAATCACCCCCATATCATTCGTAGCATGTTATACTAGCATGAAATTTACCTACATATCAGCATTATCTTATAATACCAATCTCATAATTTCTAGCATGACATTTCTACAATTAGAAAGTATGAAACCACTCACCTTAATTGAAGTTTGAACAATGAAAAGAAAGAGGGAACACTCCTTCTAGCTCCAAGGCAACACCTTCTTCTCCTAGCAAGACTTCTCCTCCAAGCAAGAACACTCTACTCTCTTTCTTTCTTTCTTTTTCTTTCTCTTGTTTTGATATTTGGTGTGTGAAATGAGAAGGAGGAGGGTGATATTTATAGGACAATACTAGGGTTTAATATGCAAAATTACACACCTAATAAATTACTCTATTTAATTTCTCTACCCCTTCATTTTCTTAACTCCAAAAATCCCTAACCTTTCATTTCCCCACTCTTCACAAACTCAACTCCCATCTCTTCCTCTTCTAAACTCCCCAACTTTTCTCCTCCTCTAAGAATGCACAGCCGAAAGTGCTGGCCACGTCATCACAAAGTCTTGGACTGAAGTCAAAGAGCACAACACACAACCAAGCTATGCTGTCTTTGTTTTCGCGTGGCCCCCACCTCCATTCCATACTATATTCATTTCATTTACTTCCATACACATATTTACCATTTTTATGCCATTCATCATTCATACCAAACTGCACACTTTGCCAACATATATTATTATATATATATATATATATCATAGCACACTAACACCAACATATATTATCACTAGTATCATGCACGTGCGATGCACGTGGAGAGGAATGAAAAAGGACAAAAAAAAGCACGTGTGCGATGCACGTGGAGGGGAATGAAAAAGGACCAAAAAAACACGTGCGATGCACGGGTTTGCTCACAAACAAATTAGGGTTTGTTTGTTTACCAACCCCATCTCTCCCATTATAATATAGATATATATATATCATAGCACACTAACAACCAACTATTTACTTCTTCAACCTATATATATATATTGAAAACTACGGAGTGTTACACACACTCCGAAAATTATTTTGTAAATAAATACGCTCAAATATGCTCACTGAAAACACGTGCGTTGCACGTAAAATATCAAAAAGAGAAAATCGACATCATCAACGAAAAAAATGTTTAAAGATAATAAAAATACAATATATAGAAATATATTTATTAATTATACATATTCTACGACGTAATTGCTACGTATGTAGAAAATACGTGCATTATACGTATAAAATTATTTTAATCAAAATAGGGGAAATAAATTTCCGTTTTATAAAACGAATTTGAATACATAAAATAAATAATTGAAACCCAGAAAATATCACCCGTAGCGGTAGAAAATATGTAATTGATACGTGCATCGAAAACACATAAAAAGCACGTAAAATACTAAGATTGAAATATTATATTTTTGTTGACTCAAAATAGGGTAAAATCAACATGGGAAATGCATAAATAGCCGATAATCAAAATGCGTAGTGAAAGCACGTTACAAAATATACGTGCGAAATCCACAAGGGCAAAATTGTCATTTTCAATTTTGCGGGGTGTTACAGACGCTATGTGAAAATTCCGAATCGGGGAGGGTGATTTCTTTTTACAAACACCATCAAATGGCTAAATGTCTTTGTTCCCTCTATGAATTCGTAGGCATTCCATGCAAACATATTTTGGCGGTTCTTCGATTCACTAATAACACGGTACTACCGGAGCAATATATTTGTAGACGATGGACGCGAGATCAGTTGAAAAGAAGTTATACGTCCATTCCCAATAGTATTGGTGACAATTTTTCCTTTCGATATTGTGAATTGAGTCAGCACTCAAGACAGTTGGTCGATCTTGGTTGTTCTTCTAAAGGAACGTACACGTTCATGCTCAACCACATGCTTAAGGGCATTGAAGGCGTTTCTCAAATTCAACCCGGGATTAGCACACATCGCGAAGATAGTGCACTACCCGAGAGTGTTGGACACGCACATGCACCGGTGGGGGACCCTCAACAATGCACTACAAAGAGAAGGCGCAAAGGGAAGAGATTGAAGTCCACAAGATAATCGCAAAAGTCCAAAAAACGCAGACTGTGCAGGACATGTCATCGTGTCGTATATCACGATTCAAGAAATTGTCCAGTCAATTTGGCTAGGTGTTATATCTTTTTTAAGTATATATTAATTTGACTCACTCAAACTTGATTTGTTCTCATTTTTTAACTCATTCTTCTCATTAATTTAGCGGGTTGGTACCATATGAAGAAGATCCTAGCGGTGAAGAGAGTAATGACAATGAAGGTGAAGATTCATGCTAAGGTAAATTTCTTATTCTGTATGTCATATTTAACTTGAATACCTTCATTACTAATTTCATTTGATGCTAAGCCATTTATTCATTCTACACTTTTTATGTTGTAGGTTTTGATTCGAACATGATCAAGATGAAGGAAGGCATTTCTCTTCCAAGAAATTTTCATTTCTGAATGTGTATATATGGTCATGTAAATTAATTTGTCGAAGTTAGAAGTAAATTTTTTCGAATGAAATTGCAAATTTGTGTATCAAATTGTTGAATATATGAATGAGATGAGTATGTTGTTGTTGTAATTGTTGGGTAGATGAGTTTGGTAATGTGAATGAGATGAGTCTATTGTTGCTGTAATTGCTTTGACAATGTATATCTATGCTGAAATATGTGAAATTTGTGATCTTTGTATATCTGTGCAGCTTTCAAATTGTTTTTTTAATTTTATTATTATTTATTTAATTAATTATTTTTTTAACCTAACTTATTATCTCCAATAACGGGTTGGTTGAATGAAAATTTGTAGAACATTCAATTTCTTGAAATTAAATTCTGCCAAATTCTTCCAATTTAACCCGCTATTGTGAATGAGCTTAACCCATCATCAACAATGACGGTTGTAACCCCTATTTTTGGATTTTTATTGTATTTTGTTCTTTTTTGATTATTGAATCGGGATTCCTTTATTATATTATATTTTTGGCTTTTCTTGGGTTCTTTAATTTTCTCTTGATCGTTCTGTACTCTTTTGGTTGTATTTTGCTATCTTTGGTTCATTGCGAGATTTCGCTCTTCCTATTTTGAGTTTGATTTGTTTCCCTTTAGATTTTGAGGCAGGTGAGCATGTGTTTCTCAAGGTATCGCCTTGGAGAGGTGTTATCCGTTTTGGAGGCGGGGGCAAGTGAGTCATCAGTTCATCGATCCATTCGATATTGTGGAACGTGTGGGCAAGGTAGCTTATAGGCTTGCACTACCGCCAGTTTTAGTGGGTGTCCATGATGTATTCCATGTTTCTCAGCTCTTAAAATACATCAAGGATGACAGTCATGTGGTTGACTACTCAGACTTGTCTGTGAGGTCGAATTTGTCATGTGAAATTCGATCAGTCTCTATCTTAGACCGTCGAGAGAAGGTGTTGAAGAATAGAGTCATCAAGTTGGTCCGAGTTTCTTGGGATCGTCACTCGCCAGGTGAGTCGACTTGGGAGTTGGAGGAGGACATTCGGGAGAGGTTTCCTCATTTGTTTGAGTAGTGATTTGTTTTTCTTTGTTTTGTTTGTTTTGTTTCGGGGTTCGCCCTATGTACCTCTTGTATGAATTTCGAGGATGAAATTCTTCTTGTAAGGTGGGTAGGATTTGTAACCCCTATTTTTGGATTCTTATTGTATTTTGTTCTCTTTTGATTATTGTATTTGGATTCCTTTATTATATTATATTTTTGGCTTTTCTTGGGTTCTTTTATTTTCTCTTGATCATTCTGTGCTCTTTTGGTTGTATTTTGCAATCTTTGGTTCATTACGAGATTTCGCTCTTCCTATTTTGAGTTTGATTTGTTTCCCTTTATGTTCATCTCATTGTTTTATGCCCGTTCGTCTCTTTTTGGAGCCAAAATCTGTACCTAAAACCCACTAAACCACAACCCAAAACCCAATTTTCTAATCTCCTATAAATACTCTATTTATTAAATCCAAATTATTCACCCTCTCTCTCTCCGCCGCTCTCTCTCTCCCCGACCTTACTCTCCCTCTATTTTTCCAAACCGAACCAACCCATCACCCATCTCCCGTTGCCACCACCTCGTCACTCCGACCACTGTCATCACCATCCCCTGGTCATCTTCCTCGTTCCCTCATCGCCCTCCGACCATCTTCCCCATCCTTGTCTTCGCCATTAACCCGCTCGAACCCATCACCAGCCCATTACCCACTGCATCCGTCGCCGTTCTCGCCCTTTTGCCACCGTGATCCCTCGCCGTGCACCCCTTCACCCTCTGGAGACCCCTCCTAACGTCCTCATCGCCGTCCAGCCCGTTCATTTCCTCCATTGGCATCTTCCCCTATTTTCGAGCGAAAACAGAGCCTTGCCGTTGCCGTCACTTCCCGACCGCAACGCCACCATCTTCGTGCCACTGCCTTACGTGGTGTCGTCGTCATTGCCCACCGTAGTGCCGCGCCATCGCCAGTCGCCAGTGCCGCCGGAGTTCTCCTGCACACTCTCTCTCTGTCGAAGGTAGAAGGAGAAGTGTGATTGGCCACATTTGGTGTTTGCTATTTTGGCTTGGTGGATCCGTGATTGTTGTTTGCTGTTTTGCCCCGATCCGCTGTGTGTGAGTGTGTTGCTATTTTGCTGCTTGGATTTCTTCGCACGTGTCTCGCTTGTGATTTTGTGGATCGTTGCCCGGGATTCTTATCCCGTTATTCTATATTATTTGAATCTGTAATCTAACAGGCAAGTCTCTTCTTGAACTAATATTTTGCTTTTTTCAAGTTTATTTGATCTCTGCAAGTAGATCCAGTCCCTTTCGTTATCATACTGCTATTGAAACTCCGTTAAGTCTATTGTGGGTTTACATGAGCTAACCCGATATATTCTTAACATCGTGCCGTTCTCTTTGATCTAAACCTAGTCCCTATTGTTTCATGCATATACACTTACATGAAAATTAACTAGAACTGAAAATTAACTAGAACCATGCTATAGACTTGTTGATGAATTGTATGCATGCTAGATTGAATTTGATTGATGAATTAATACCATGCCTATGAAATTGTATCTTAAACATAGAAATATGCATGTTGACACCTAGGATCACTTTAATTACCAATTTGCATGAAATATATGGTTGCATGATTTATTTATTGCCCTTTTATGTTAAAACAAATTCTGGACTGCTAGTTGTTCCATTTTGAATCAGATTTTCAACCATGCTACTGTCATAATTTGAAATAACTTTTTGAACATGAAATTTAGCCTCTGATGTCTAGTTTAATACCCTTTTTGTGGATTTGGATTCCGATGTGCAATCTGTTAGATATCATTTTTTTAGTACAGCTGTGTCATAAATTCCAGATTCACAAATGCATGCATATCCTGCCTATTTCTTAATTTAATTGACCATTCTAACAGTAAAATAAAAACCTGAAATAAATCTAGCTGAACCTATACACATGTAGGAATCACCCAGATTTTTTATAGATTTATTTGATGAGTTCTCTGACCTGAAACAAATAGATGAACACAATCTACTGCATGCTGCCTGAACATAAAATCTGAATAGAATAGAGTTTTCACCCTAGTTCCTGTATCTATTATATGCCTTAATTACATTCGCTGGAACCGTGTGGAAGTATACTTTCTAGACCTTCTGACGGATTCAGATTTTCTATTTTGTAGTGGCTGTAATCCATATTTTAGTACAGCAAGGTCGTGCTGGCCTGATTATGTAAGTTGTATGTAAATGATGTGTTTGCTTCATGATTTGTCTGTAACGTATAGAATTAGTCACACTTAGTATCATAAAACATTGACACCCTCTTGTATGCTCACATAGGATGAAAATAAATTAATAACAAGCCAGTGTATCATGGGTAGACTTTGTAGTGAACGATCGGGAAATGTACTCAGTAAGACCTTCTTACTCACTTGAACACTTGACATGGAAGGAGGAGTATTGATTGCAATGATTGACTGTTAATTCTTGATTGTAAATTATTATTATCAATGCCGAGTACACGATCCGTGAATTCACCATCAGTCTAAAATGTACACTGTGTGTTTGCGCCAAACCTGTAGTATGGGATGCAGTAGTACGTGCATTAGATAGGCTAATAAAATGACTAATAACCTGCATACTTGATCCTGTACTGAACTTGACTTGATATCACTCATTACATACATGATTATTGTAAACCTTTGATATTATTGTTTGATCTTTGCTTTGTTCTTTGACTTTGACCCTGTCCCTTTTTCTTTGATATACATGCTTTCCTTTATCCTCTATTTTTCTCTACTTGCTGCCCACGACTTGCACTAAGGGCACTCTTTTTCTTCTTTTTAGATCAAGATTTTACAGGTACTGAAGGATCAGTCCCTGAAGGTATTGGTGAGCAACGATTCTAGATATGGAGTCTAAGATTGCGCTGCTTGATTTACTTATTGCTAGCTTATTTCTTTGAACATTGTTATGACTTTGTATTTCGTTTTGGGCTTATGTTCCCGAAGTTTGTTTTTTCCAGATGTTGGATTTCTTGTGTTGGGTATTATTATTGTTGGATTATTTCATTATTTATTGAAGTTATCTTTATTCATGTGATTATTTCTTCATGCGTGGTTGTGTTGTTGTTGCATATTGTTGAATTAGTTTGTTACAGCTTATGGATGATATTTAATCATTCGCTGGGCCTACGTTACGTACTCGTATTCCGTATTTTGGGAAGCGGGGCGTGACAACAGTTTAGGTACAATGAATTTTGCAGTGTATATGCTCTTTGTGGATTAAAGATTTTACAAAATTGAACTTGAGAAGATTAAGTTCTGCCAAAGTCATTCAACATAACCTGTTGTAGGCGATGACGGGTTAGGATCACGTAACCCGTTATCTCCAATAACGGGTTAGGATTACGTAACCCGTTATCTCCAATAAGATAACGGGTTAAGTTGGTTTACTTTTCCAGTTTATTTGCCATTTGCTTTGGATGGAAAATTAGTTCTTCCAAAATCTACAACTTTAAGCCGTTGCTACCGATGACGGGTTATTCTCACCTAACCCGTCATTGGTAGTAACGGCTTAAGTAGAAGAGAAATTTACAAAAAATTAAAAATAGAATATCTTAATAATAAATTATATATAGTAAAATATCCATGCAAATTGAATTATCCACATAAAATCTAAAATCTCTATATAAAAATTATCTTTCTCCATATACGATGGTTTGGGTTACTGTACTTGAGGGTTAGAGCTTTATGGTTAGTAGGTTACAACTAGGGTTAGCGAGGTAGGGCAAGGGTTAGAGTAGGTTAGAGAAAGGGTTAGAGCTGTACTTTTTGTTTAAAATTTATTGCAATTTTTTTAAAGAAAATATTATTTTACATTTTTTCCAAAGTATACAAACATATTTAGAATTCCATATAATATTCTTAAATAAAATTTATGGATTTATTATCATTCTACATATACATTGAATTGGGTTTACAGAGTTAGAGGGTTATGGCAAGGGTTCCAATAGGGTTACAGGGTTAAGGCTAGAGTTGTAGCTTCAAAAATTTTATTTTTTTCCCAAATTCAAATATTCGTTTATATTTTGTTTATAAATGATTTTATATTATTTTTTACAATATCCATACAATTTCATAATTCCATATAATATGTTACAGGGTTAGGGGGTTAGAGTCAGAGGGTTAGGGCAAGGGTTAGAGAAATTTTGACGGGGTTAGAGGGTAAGGGCAAGGGTTAGAAGGTTATGGAAACATTTTTTAAGATTAAATATGAGTATTTTTTTGTGTGGTTAATTCTCCTTATTTATTTAACATTTTTTGTTAATTTTTTTAATTAAATTATTTTCTAATTCTCACAACAATATTCATAATTCCATATAATATGTTACTGGGTTAGGGGGTTACAGTCAGAGGGTTAGGGCATGGGTTAGAGAAAGGGTGACAAGGTTAGAGGGGTAATGACTCTTTTCAACTTGTTAAGACCAAGTTCTGTCAAAAGCTTCCAACTTAACCAAGTGTTGTGGATGATGGGTTAAGCTCACTTAACCCGTCATCTATAATAATGGGTTAAGTTGAATTAGTTTTCCTACGTTAATGACTCTTTTCAACTTGTTAAGACCAAGTTCTGTAAAAATATTTCAACTTAACCCGCTGTTGTTGATGACGCTCCAATAACGGGTTAAGTTGAATTAGTTTTCCAGTGTTAATGAGTCTTTTCAACATGTTAAGACCAAGTTCTATCAAAAGCTTTCAACTTAACCGCTGTTGTGGATGACAGGTTAAGTTAGGTCTATAAAAAAAACAAACAATTAACACAGTCATACAACAATGAACACAGCATACACCTTTCGACCACGCGACACAAATTTTATCCAAACAACTGTATGTGGGTTACGTACACCAATATGATAATCTAAAACCGTAACAACAATTATCACAGCATACATCAATCTCATCCGGTAACAACAACAGCAGCCCACATTAAAACTTTCATACACAAACTCTAAAACAAAAATGAATATAAATATATAAACCAAAGATACAATGTTAAAACGAATATGTACATAAATCTGGATCAATACATTGAATTCACGAATAACAAAAAATTGCATACGTAGCCGACTTTCTTCACACAACCGCTTCAATTCATCTACATAATAGACAAAAGCATAGGAAAAAAATTGTATTAGAAATGTATGGAACGAAATCATAAGACGAATACAAAACTACTAATAAAGAAGATGTACAAGCCACTACCTCTTTCGACCATGCGGTTTGCGTCCACTCGGTGTATACTAATCCGACTTGTTCCTCTTTCGTGGGGGATTTCGCCGTTTGACTTGTGTCTCGGGGGATGGGGGGCATCCGTCCACTGGTCCTCCTCACCTACATTGATTGGTTCTTGTTGTTGCAGTTATTGTGGCTTGGCGATGTGAATTCCTGTCCTTGTCATGCTCTTTCGCCGAGCACTTGCCATGTTAGCTTGTAAATATGAATCAAGTTTGGGACCTTCACCTACATCTTCAAGAGTGCGGCGGCACGGTTTAAGAATCTCCTGCATTATATCCTTGATGCTCTCGGGTACTATACTCTTCAGCGTACGAGCAACTATCTGAATAGTGCCCCATGTGTTTTCAATCTACATTAGGTTGAAATTTACAAATTAAACAACATTATCTATATAATCATCATGTCTTCAAATAATAATACATAAATACGAAATATATGAAAATATGTAAAGTTAAACTAACCATGTTCCGATACGTCGACGCCTTCAGTTGATACTTTGGCTGCGTAGACGAATATGCTGGTGGTGGTTCCTCCACGGTTGGGGGAATCAAAATCTGGACTCTGGCTGGTACTGCAGATTGTGGAGATACATACAATCTTGTAATGCGCTTGTACCATGTCATATACACCTCTTGGAATGAGCCATCGTAAGGTATAGCAATGAACAACATATTCAGTGTCATCTGATAGCGTAAGATGTTCCAATTGGCCACATGTACTCGGTTAAAATCTGCCCAGTCAAAGTTGGGCACTCGACCAGTCCCTTTCACCTCGTGTAATTTTTTGTCATAATAGCGGGCTTAAGGAATCTTCTGATGATATTCGAATTGCCGCATCACTCTATCCAGATATTGGAACTCCACAACAGAGAAGTTGACAAGTGGGGCAGCCGTCAACCAAAGCTCACCAGCTAAACATACGGGTGGAACTCGTTCCAACCTGTCGGCTGAGTACGATACCCAATTGAGGAATTTGTCCTGCAAATTATCCAACTAATCTCTATAATACGTGAGAAATGTGCTTGGGTTATCGACCCACATATGCCACCCTGCCCAATATACTCCTAAAGGAGGTAACATATCTGGATACGGTGCTTCGGCCAACCAATCCAGTGTTGGCTCAATAATACGGGACGTCCGATGTGGATGCGCTCCCAACTCCAAATTTGCAACAGAACCATCGGTCCACCCATTTGTACAAGAACCTAATGCACATGCGCACAAATTCTTATACAATGATGCCAAGGCCGCACTCCCCCAACTGTAATGGCCGGCCATACCGAACTGTTCTAACAAGCGTAAATACATCAGTGGCACGCTCGCACCGGATGTGTTTGGGAAGATCACACCCCCCATCAAACTGAATATGTAGGCACGCGCATAGTACCTTAGGGCTTCCTCATCTGAATGATCCATCAAATATTCTTCGAATTGGTATTTCAACCAACTAATTCGGAGTGATTTACCCTCGAAGACTTACTCCTAAAAAGCATCTTTGGCTTCACTTTTAGCCTGTTCTATGGCTTAATCTATTACATCTGGATCATGATCTTCCGGAATATCTTTGATGATTTCATCTTCAACGTTATCTTTCCTTTTATCCAACGATATCGAGCAAATCACGAACAACTTCGACTCGGTCAAAGTACATGTTCCCCGTTATAGCAACCCCATCTATTGGAAGCCCAGTAATCAGTGTTACATCTTGGAGAGTGACGGTCATTTCTCCTACCGGTAAGTGGAATGTGTGGGTCTCTGGCCTCCATCGTTCAACAAGAGCTGTAAGTAGAGGACGATCAAGCTTCACACCCCCATAAATCGAGCTTCGTAGAAACCTGCTTCAACTAAGTACAGAGCGATACGGGGGTCCATGGGAAGAACCGCGTGCTTCCGGAAGTTACACTTCTTTGATGACCCATTCCACACGGCTTCGGATCTGTGTATGGATTGCAATGCAAGTATGCTTGAGTCCAACGGTCCAGGAGGTGTAAGGCCAACCAAAGACGACGGACCAGTCTCGGCAGGTGAAGATTTATGGCCACCAACCTATACGAACAAATACAAATCTTGTTATTATTGATACAATGTTACATATTCGTATTTAAAACTAATAATAATAATCAATCTTACCTCTGCAAATGGTGTGCCACTAGCACTACCAGAAGAGTTTTTCGGTTACCTCGTTCTAGTCATTTATCTATCAACCAAAAATATAAGGTTAATTGATAAGTGTTTTAGCCATTTCTCTATCATCAATTAACAAAGCGAAAATGTGGACAAAACGCACAAATGGTAACGAAAAATAACAATACTTTGCGAGTGGGTCGGGCTTACCTAACACAAACCAACACAACTTGTAGAAGTGAGTTTCAACTTGCGGTTTGCAAGACAAAGATGTGTATCGCTTTATTTTGGTTTTTGTTGACCAAAATTGATATACGGTCGTATCTCACAAATCGTGATTCAAAAAATATTTCTATAAGTTGCGTTGGCTTTTGTGGGGTGAGTCTTACCTACTCGCAAAATTTCGTAATTTTTGGAAGTCGTTTGTAGGGATTTCTAGTGTAACCACATATTTCAGAGTTTAGTGGTTCTTGATCAAGATACGTGACAAAACCGCACAAACGGCATAAAAAATTTCCAAAACTTTGCGAGTTGATCTTACTCACGTAACACAAGTCACCACAACTTGTAGAAGTGATTTTTGACTCACGGTTTGAGAGATACGCCCGTGTATCATTTTATTTGGATATTTTTGAAATAAAGTGATACTCGACCGTATCTCGCAAACCGTGAGTCTAAACTCACCTCTACAAGTTGCGTTGACTTCTGTGGGGTGAGTCCATACTACCAAAAAAGTATTGAAAGTTTTAGATGTCGCTGTTTTTATGATTTCGTGCACAAAATATGCAAAATTAGTTGTTTAGGTTGTAAAATTGAGCGAAAATGAGATAAATAATGCACAAACGATATCCAAAAAATCCGAAACTTTGTGAGTTGGTTGGACTCACCAAACAAAAGCTAACACAACTTGTACAAGTGATTTTTGACTCACGGTTTGAGAGATACATAGAGTATAGCTTTATTTAAAGAATATCCAAATAAAATGATACACGGGCGTATCTGTCGAACCATGAGTTGAAAATCACTTCTACAAGTCGTGGTGGCTTGTGTTACGTGAGTCCAACCTACTCGCAATGTTTCGTAATTTTCGGAGGTCGTTTGTAGGGTTTTCTAGTCTAACCGTACTAAAAAAATTCTAACTTTTTTGGTTCTTGTTCGAAAAATGAGACAAAACCCTACAAACGACATCAAAAAATTATAAAACTTTGTAACTTGATCGAATTTGCAGAACCCCGTATTTTCAAATATTATTTTAAATATTTGAAAATGAATTTAAATTGATTTTTGGAGATTTAATTAATATTTTCTAAAAGATTTATCTTTTTACACGTGCAAAACACGTGCAAATACTTTTATGAGAAGTTTGAAAGTCAAGTTTTCTTCATGAAAAATCATTATTTAATATTTGAAATTTATTTAGTATTTTTCCAGATTTTTCTGAAAATAATTGGATCTATTTGCAAATTTTGAGAAAAGAATGACCTTTTTGCAAATTTGTCATTTTTAGGGGTTAAAATGTAAAATGTATTTTCTGGACGTTTTGAACAGTACCAATTGAGATTTATGAGTATATTTTACTTTTAAATCCTAATTTAAATGAATTTGATTGAATTTCCAAGAATAGAGTTATACATGTAAAATTGTATTTTTGACGGGATTATTTTGTAAAATTGTTGTGAAACCCTAAACTCTTATTCCGGATGTTTAAAAGGATTTTTGCAGCCGTCATTTACTGGAATATACAGAATTTTGTGATTTTTTTTGGTGGAGCAAGTGGAGGTTTTGGATCTCGCAAAAAGGGAGGCTTTTCGTTGGATCTTCTCAATTCTAAGGTGAGTGACATTGTTTTGTTTTGTTTTGACTTTGTGAATGATATGAACTTTGTTTGTGAGGTGATTCATGGGAACGATTGTTGGTTTTTGTTTGATATGTTGTTTAGTTAGAGTATTTTGCATGAGAACGATGCAAAGGTTGTTGTTTGTACCATGTATGTGAAATCTATGAATGACTAATAATCTTGGTTTATAAAATCGTATTGTTAGAAAGCATTTTAAGATTTGAGTATGGTTATGATCGGATGGTGAACATCTGGATCTTGTGATTTCAAAGCAGATCTTGGCTATGAGTTGTAAAGAAATTCAGTATCGAGAAACTCTAATGAAAGAATTAGGAATTTAAAACATGAGAATTGAGTTTTGAGATATTGTATGATTGAGTAATGTGTCCATAATGAAGAATATTTGAGAATTGTCATTTTGCCTGAATACGAACTATTTTCATAAACAAGGAATCTTTAGAAAAACTTCAGTTTTGATTATTGTATTCAGATCTAAATTATGAAAACTGTAGGCCGACAGTCGACTGGTACACTTAGAATTTATTTTTCAAGTTATCGTAGATTTTTCTCTGGTAAGTCGACTTATGACCTTTAAGTTGACTTATATTGTATTTTAATTCGACTTATGACTTTGCAAGTCGACTTATAACACTTAGAATATTTTCTTAAAGATTTCTGGAATTTCTCTCTGGTAAGTCAACTTATGTTTTTATAAGTCGACTTATGTTCTTATAAGTCGACTTATGTCTCCTTTAAGTCGACTTATGTTTTTTATAAGTCTACTTATGATCTGGTAAGTCAACTTATGTTTTTATAAGTCATCTTATATTGTTGGTAAGTCAACTTATGTTTTTATAAGTCATCTTATATTGTTGGTAAGTCAACTTATGACTCTTATAAGTCGACTTATATTACTTAACTTATTTTCTCAAAATCATGGACATTTTCCCTCTGGACAGTCGACCTACTACAGTAATAAGTCGACTAGTACTGATGAGTTTTCATAAACTTGAATGTTCTTTCGAATGATTGGTCTTCAAATATTTTAGTCTATACTTTGTCTTCTGTTAAGCATATGATTTTAATATATTCAGTTGAGCCACTTTGTTTAGTGGAACTTTGGTTTAGACATTTGAGTTGAGTCTCTAGAGTTGTGTGACCCTAGTATACCGGTGTTGAGTTATTTTGTTGAGGCCCGTAGAGGCATTTCAGTTATTCAGTCTTGAATTTAGGCCGGTAGGGTACACCACTCTAGGAGATTCGTTAAGTGATTAAATAACCCAAAAATAATAAGGACAGGCACTAGTGGTGATATGATGAACGGGAACGTGGGTTATGCACCTCAGTATGGCTTTAGATGTGGGATTTAATCTCCGAAACTATCCAAGTAACTTACTTGATGTAGCGCCCCGAATTTCTAGATGAATAGCATAGAAAATACGTGGCACATTCCCAGTGATCCACTTCAATATAACAATAAACACAACCAAACACCACTAGAATTTTCAACATTTATTACAATCAAACTTTACATATCACAGCGGAAGACTAAACAACTCAAAATTAGCTCAACATGACTTTACAACTCAACACTGAACACTTAATAATCCATTTATCCAAAAAGGCTAACTCAAGCATCCATTCTCCAACTCTAAGCAATAACCTGCAACAAGTGAGGCTAGAGTTGAACCCTAACCCCCACACTAAAGGGGTCAGCCATAAATGGTGTGAGTGGCATAAAAAAAAATCAAATAGCAAATATAAATGAACTTATAACATAGTATCCAACCAAAAGTAACCAAAGATGTAAAGTGTGAAATGGCAAGAAATGTAAACAACGAGTGATATCCAAAACCCAAAAGTCAAGTGTGGGAAAGCAGGAAATCCAAATGCAGAAAAGTGAGTCAAGAAAACATGATGACTGAATGCTGACAACGATGACTACTAAGAGATGAAGATAAACTATGATAATTTGCCCATGCTTGATCATTCAGGAGATAGATCCCACATCTCAGGTATTTCCCTGGATAATTCAGGAGATCTTCCCACATCTAAACACAGTCTCATCATCACAAGAATACCACAAAAGCGTCGCCTCGACCTTGATAATTCAGGAGTTCAATCCCACATCTCAAGATAATTACTTGGATAATTCAGGAGATATACCTCACATCTCAGGTTAACTACCTGGATAATTCAGGAGATAAATCCCACATCTCAAGTTAACCACTTGGATAATTCAGAAGATTGAGTCTCACATCTAAAGCCTTACTGAGGTGCATAACTCATGTTCCCATTCGTCATGACTTTACTAATGCCTGTCCTTATTAATTTGGGTTACTGAACAAAATCTCCTAGAGTAGTGTACCCCACCGGACTAAAAATATGATTAACTGAAAATTCGCCTCAATGGGCCTCAACAAATAGCTCAACAAATATCTCAACACCGGTATACTAGGGTCACGTACCTCTAGAGACTCAAAAACAAATATCTAAACAAAATCCCACTAACTGAGTGGTTCAACTGAATATCTCAAAATCATATTCTTAAAGAATATCTCACAATCAAATACTGAACAAATATCTCAAAATCAAATACTGAACAAATATCAAAAACTGAACAAAGATCTCAAATCAAACGTACAGATCCCTCAGTGCCAGTCGACTCATGCTCAGGTAAGTCGACTGTCCAGAGGACGATTCTCCAGAATTTCGCAAAAATAATCTAAGGCAATATCAGTCGACTAGGGAAAGTCATCAGTCGACTGCCCCGAAACAAATCACAATAATTCTCAAAAATATAGTCTCAGTATTTAAGTCGACTGAAAGGTTCATAGGTCGACTGTCCAGAAAGGACTAAACAAAGTTACAAACAGCGGACCAGTCGACTGACCGCAGTCTAAGTCGACTGTCCCGAACAATTCTCAAAGACTGAAAGTACAACAGTAGGCTCGTACCAGTCGGCTGCTCTATAGGCCAGTCGACTGTCGGCTACAGATTTCTAAAACAGGTCTGAACACAAAGATCAAACTGGGGTTTTCTGAAGTTCATTGATCATAAAAAATTAATTTGTATCCAGGCAATAAACAACTCTCAAATAATCCCATCATGGATACGTTACACAATCAATCAATTCCTCAAATCTTGATTTCTCAAGATCTAAATCACTAATCCTCCATTAGGGTTTCTCAACAAAATTTCTTCCTCAACTCATAATCAAATTCTGACTTAAAAGTCATAAGATCTAGATGTTAATCACCCGATCACAACCTGATCAATTCTTAACATGCTTTCCAATAATACTATTCCAATGATTCAATATTTCCTCAACAATCTTGATTATTTTCTCATACATAATCCCAATTATCAACAAGTGTTCTCGTCATTCATATCCAAATAAAAGATCCATATCATACATACAAGGAGACTAGCAAAACAATAGTATAATGGTCACAAACAAGCGTAACAAGGTCTTACGTCATTCATCAAACAAGCCAACAAAACAAAGCAAAACAAAACAAAACCACTCACATTGATTTGAAGAAAAATCCACAAAAGCTTTCTCCTTGCTAGATCCCAAAAATCCTCTCTTGTTCCTCAAACAAATCCCAAGAATCTGTATATTGAAAATGACGGCTGGGAAAAGAAATCCCTTATATATGCCAGATATAATATTAGGGTTTTCACCCAATTTGCAAAATAATCCTTTCCCAAAATATAACTTATATATATATATAGATTAGTTTTGAAATTCCATCAAATATTATTTAAATTAGGATTTAATAGAAAATATACGTCCAAACTTCAGCCAATACTGATCAAAACGTTCAGAATACCGATTTTGCATTTCAACCCATGAAAATGTCAATTTTGCAAATAAGTCCTTCTTTTCTCAAAAATTGCAAATAGTACTAATTTGTTTCAGAAAAATCTGAAAAAATACTACATAAATCCTAAATAATAAATAATGATTTTTCATAAAGAAATCTCAATTTTTCAAACTTCTAAAAAGTTATTTGCACGTGTTTTGCACGTGTACGAAAGATAAATTTCTTAGAAAATATTAATTAAATCTCAAAAAATCATTTAAATTCATTTTCAAATAATTAAAATAATATTTGAAAATGTGGGGTTCTACATCACTCCCTCCTTAGAAGAGTTCTGTCCTCAGAACTACGACTAATGAGTTCAAACACATACCAAACAAAGGAAAAATAGTGTTTCACATATATATAGAACATAATCCAAACAATTTCTTATAACATCACAATCAAAACAGAGGAATACATCATATACCAGTCAATAGTACAATCATCCAAAGAATTCCAATCACATACAAGAAATACACTCATACAAACAATTCAGGAAATTCCTTCAGCATGCGATCCTCGGGCTCCCAAGTAGCCTCCTCGAACTGTTGATTCCTCCACAATACCTTGACCATAGGTATTACCTTGCTCCTAAGGACTTTCTCCCTACGATCTTGTACGGCCCAATATACCTCGGCGCCAACTTGCCTCCCTTACCAAATCTGATCACTCCCTTGGTCGGAGAAACCTTGAGGAAAACTGCATCCCCAACCTTAAACTCCAAATCTCTTCGTCGAGTGTCAGCATAACTCTTCTGCCGACTCTGAGCTTCGACTAACCTCTTGCGAATCATCTCAATCTGCTCTGATGTCTGCTGCACGACCTCAGGATTA
Source organism: Hemerocallis citrina (assembly GCA_017893485.1). NCBI lineage: Eukaryota > Viridiplantae > Streptophyta > Magnoliopsida > Asparagales > Asphodelaceae > Hemerocallis > Hemerocallis citrina. Next base: position 34,768,046 of record CM030364.1, read on the forward strand.
GTTTCATAGCGGGGGATTGAATCCTATGAAGTGAAGACGTTAAGGGCTTGCACCGAACCTATGTAGAGTGGGATGCATAGACTTCGACAAGTATGCATTAGAGAGTCCACATATAGAATTTGTGTTTTCTCGACTTAGTTTTATGCATGTGGTTTTCCGGTTTTCTACACTCAACACTTGGTTTAGTATCACTTGTTGTTGTATTTCTTGCTATCTCATATTTTATGTAATTTGGTTTATTACATGTTGCTTAAGAATCCTTGCTTAATGTTTATTTATGTTGTTCGTTTGCTTTTATGTCACTCACACCATTCATGGCTGACCCCTTTAGTTTTGGGGGTTAGGGATCATCTCTAGCCTCATATATTGCAGGTTGTTGCTTAGAGTTGGAGGTTTGGATGCTTGAGTTAGTTTTGAGATTATCTACTTTGAAAGAGTTTTGTGTAAATTTGTAAAAACAGATTTGAGATAGTTTTGTGTTGTAAATAAAAAGAAAATTATGAGTTGAGATGTTTTGAATTCCGCTGTGCTATGTAAAAATTTGTTGTAATAAAAGTTGAAAATTTTAGTGGTGTTGGTTGTGTTTAATGTTACATTGAAGTGGATGCTGGGATTGTGCCACGTATTTTCTAAGTTATCATATTAGAAATTCGGGGCGCTATAGAGGTTGGTATCAGAGCATGCTTCAATAGTAATAATAAACATGGCATAAAAATAACCTAGGTGTGGACACTAGAGTGTGAGTACCTAGGTGTGGACATTAAAGAGTGAGTATCACATAGAACTGAAACATGATGTTTTACCTTTGGGATACAATTGAGGTTTTGCCAAAGGATATTAATGTGAGTTTGAATTGTGTGTGGTGCTCTAACTTTTCCCTCGTTTTGCAGTATTTAGAATGGTTGCACCCAGGGGCAGGAATGGTGGTAACAATGAGGATGGATCTGGTAGTTCTTGAGGAACCGGAATCGATCTTGAGGCTGAATTTGCCAAGGTGTATCAGACTTTGAATGCGCTAATGGCATTTAATTTGGCGCAAAGTCAGAATCAACAGCAGAATCAACAGCAAAATCATGGAGCTGGACAGGGATTGGTTAACACCGACCCTATCAAGCAGATCGAATCCTTTAAGAGGATGAGGCCGCCAGTTTTTGAAGGGCAATATGATCCAACCGCAGCTGATGATTAGATTAGGAGGATGGAGACGATCTTCGAGGTATCGGAGACTCCGGCAGCCAGCAAGGTGAAGTTGGCTACGATGCAGCTAGAGAAGGACGCTGGTGTCTGGTGGGAGTCGCTGAAGAGGACTTTGGAAAACCAGCCAATGACTTGGGAAGCTTTCCTAGAGGAATTCAGGGATCGCTTCTTTTCCCTAGATGTTCAGGAGAAGAAGGCGACCGAGTTCTTGAACATTCAGCAGGGCAACATGACCGTGCGGCAGTATGAGACCAAGTTTGCTCAGCTCTCGAGGTATGCACCAGAGTTGGTCGTTGACGAAGCGAAGAAGGCCAAAAAGTTTGAGCAGGGCTTGAGGCTAAACTTGAGGTCGAGGATGATCTCGTTGGGCATCAGAAGGTTCGAAAAGCTGGTCAGGAGAGCAGCTATGACTGAGGAGGACATCGACCAGTTTCAGAAGAGGCAAGATACATGGAACCGGAACAAGAGGCCAGCATCAGGTCAGAGTGGGAAGGGGTTCCCAGCGAAACAAGCCAAGTTCAGTGATCCGGTGCAGAAGGCACCTGCAACTCAGGGAGTGACTTGTTATTACTGCAAGGAGACAGGACATTACAGGTCAGCGTGTCCGAAGTTGGCGAAGCATATTTGTTCCCAGTGTGGGCAGGCTGGACATTCTAAGCCCCATTGTCCACAATTGAGGAAGGATGGTTCGGGTGAAAGCAAATTCCAGAGGCAAGGGCTAGTATTTGCATTAACCGAGGAGGACGCTGGTAACTCGGAAGATGTAATACAGGGTATGCAAGAATTTTGATTTTTATTTTAAATCAATGTAATAAATAAAACCTTTATTTGAGAACAATTTAAGATTGAGTATCATTCTTATTGTAACAGGAATTGTTTTAATTAATGGAATAAAGGCAAAGGTTTTATTTGATACTGGTTCATCGCATACTTTTGTATCGCCAAATTTTGCAAAGATCTTAGGTGTGGAGCCTAAGTTGTTTCCAGGCAGGGTTTTGTTGGTGGCAACGCCGTCAAGTGAAGAGTTGATTGCGGATCGATATTATGAGGGCTGTGATATCGAGATTGGTGGGAGGTTCTTCGGCATTGATTTGATCGAGCTGCAAGTCTTAGGAGTGGATGTCATCGTGGGCATTAATTGGATGGCAATATATGATGCCACAATCGAATGCAAGCAGAAAGAGGTGTTGGTGAAAGCACCAGGTGGACCCGCAGTGACTTTCCAAGGGAAGAAGAAGATTCCGAAGGTGGCTGCAATGGTATCCAAGATGGTTATTTCAGAGGAAGTCAAGGGCATTCCGGTTGTTTGAGATTTTCCTAAGGTGTTCTTGGATGATTTTCCAGGATTACCACCACAGAAAGATGTGGAGTTTTGCATTAATGTTCAGCCGGGGAGTGCGCCGATTTCCAAGGCTCCGTACAGGATGGCACCTGTAGAGCAAGATGAAGTGAAGAAGCAGATTGAGGAGCTGTTGAGCAAGAGGCTTATTAGGCCGAGTTCTTCTCTGTGGGGAGCACCAGTGTTGTTGGTCAAGAAGAAGGATGGGTCAATGAGGATGTGCATTGACTATCGGGAGTTGAATAGGGTGACTATTCAGAACAAGTATCCACTGTCGCGGATTGATGATTTGTTTGACAGGCTTCGAGGCGCAGCTGTATTTTCGAAGATTGATTTGAGATCAGGGTATCATCAGGTTCGAGTCAAGGAGGAAGATGTGAGTAAGACAGCTTTCAGGACTCGTCATGGACTCTATGAGTTTTTGATGATGCCATTCGGGTTGACGAATGTGCCAGCAGTGTTCATGGATATGATGAAGCGGGTTTTGAGGCCATTTATTGACTCGTTCGTGGTGATTTTCATCGACGATATTTTGGTGTATTCGAAGTCGGAGGAGGAGCATTCTATGCACTTGACAGCGGTATTACAGAAATTGCAGGAGCATAGCTTGTATGCCAAGTTGTCGAAGTGTGAGTTTTGGAAGTCTAAGGTAGCTTTCCTTGGTCATATCCTTTCTAAGGAGGGAGTGGCCACTGATCCTCAGAAAGTTGAAGCAGTGAAGGATTGGCCCAGGCCAACGTCTGTGAAGGAAGTCAGAAGTTTCTTGGGTTTAGCTGGTTACTACAGAAGATTCATCCAGGGTTATTCTCAGATTGCAGTTCTTTTGACAGGTTTGACCCGGAAGAATGTGGCATTTTTATGGACTGATAAGTGTGAGGAGAGTTTCCTTGAGTTAAAGGAGAGGTTGACTATTGCACCTATCTTAGCTTTGCCACAAGCTGGGAAGGATTATGATATCTTCAGTGATGCGTCTGTCAGAGGTTTGGGTTGTGTCTTGATGCAAGAAGGCAAGGTTATTGCTTATGGTTCGAGGCAATTGCGTCTGCATGAGAAGAATTATCTGACGCATGATTTGGAGCTAGCAGCTATCATTTATGCCTTGAAGCAGTGGAGGCATTATGTTTATGGTGAGAAGGTTAACATGTACACTGACAACAAAAGCCTGAAGTACATTTATCAACAGAAGGATCTTAACCTTCGGCAGAGAAGGTGGTTGGAAGTTTTGGAAGACATTTGTCCTGAGATCAAGTATCATCCGGGCAAGGCAAATGTGGTGGCTGATGGACTTAGCAGGAAGAGTAGTTTATCAAGTTTGACCACTACTCGAAGTGAGTTGGCAACAGAGATCAATCAGGCAGGTATCGAGGTGCTGCTGCAAGGTTTAGGGGCATCTTTGGCTCAGTTGAGGCTGCAGCCGCCCTTGAGAGAGAGGATTGTGGAAGGTCAGAGATCAGATTCAGAGATTCAGAAGATGTTACAACAGGTTTCAGAGGGCAAGCTATCAGAGTTTCGTGTCCAAGATGGAGTTCTTTGGATGGGTGAGAGGTTGTGTGTTCCAGATAATACAGATTTGAGAGATAGTATCTTGCAGGAAGCACACAGTACCTTGTTGTCAATTCATCCAGGAGGCATGAAGATGTACAGGGACATCAAACAGCATTTTTGGTGGTCTGGTATGAAGAGGGATGTGGCAGATTTCGTGGCAAGGTGTCTGACTTGTCAGCAGATCAAAGCAGAAATTAGAGACCTGGAGGTTTGTTGCAGCCGTTGCCCATTCCGGAGTGGAAATGGGAGAATATCAGTATGGATTTCATCACGGGTTTGCCGAGGAGTTCGAAGGGCAATGACTCGATTTGGGTTGTCGTGCACCGTTTGACTAAGTCGGCTCACTTTCTAGCCATAAAGATTACTTGGTCGATGGAGAAATTGGCTGAGTTATACATTGGTGAAATTGTGAGACTTCATGGAGTTCCTGTGTCGATTGTTTCTGACAGAGATGCAAGGTTCACTTCAAGGTTTTGGAAGAGCCTACAAGCAGCTTTAGGCACCAGAACTGATTTCAGTACCGCGTTTCATCCACAGACTGATGGTCAGACGGAGAGGGTGAATCGAGTGCTGGAAGACATGTTGAGGGCTTGTGTTATGGATTTCGGTGGTAGTTGGGAGAGATACTTGGCATTGGTTGAGTTTGCTTATAACAACAGTTACCATGCGAGTATCAGGATAGCACCGTATGAGGCTTTGTACGGGAGGAGGTGCAGGACACTTGTTTGTTGGTATGAGGTTGGCGAGAGGCAGATGTATGGTCCTGAGATCGTGGAGCAGACATCGGAGCAGATTGAGCTGATTTGCAAGAGGTTAGTCGAGGCTCAGAGTCAGCAGAAGAGTTATGCTGATACTCGACGAAGAGACTTGGAGTTTGAGGTTGGGGATGCAGTTTTCCTCAAGGTGTCTCCGACCAAAGGAGTGATCAGGTTTGGTAAGGGAGGCAAGTTGGCGCCAAGGTATATTGGGCCAGGATCATGGAGCGGATTGGCAAGACAGCATATAGATTGAAGCTTCCAGAGGAGTTGGCACAGGTGCATGATGTATTCCATGTGTCATTGTTGAGGAAGTATGTGCCAGATCAGAATTATCAGTTGGTAGAGATTCCTGAAGGATTACACGTGAACTTGAGTTACAAGGAACGGCCTGTTGAGATCGTTGACCGTAGAGAGAAAGTTCTTAGGAATAAGGTGATACCTATGGTCAAGGTGTTGTGGAGGAATCAACAGTTCGAGGAGGCTACTTGGGAGCCAGAGGATCGCATGCAGAAGGATTTCCCTGAGCTTTTTGTATGAGTGTATTTCTTTTATGTGATTGTAATTCTTTTGAATGTTTGTACCATTGATTGAGTTATAATTCTTCTATTTTGATTATGTTGTCATATGCAATTGTTTGGACTATGTTCTATTTATGAGATATTGTTTCCTTTGTTGGTATGTGGTTTGGACTCATTAGTAGTAGTTCTGAGGACAGAACTCTTCTAAGGAGGGAGTGATGTAGAACCCCGTATTTTCAAATATTATTTTAAATATTTGAAAATGAATTTAAATTGATTTTTGGAGATTTAATTAATATTTTCTAAAAGATTTATCTTTTTACACGTGCAAAACACGTGCAAATACTTTTATGAGAAGTTTGAAAGTCATGTTTTCTTCATGAAAAATCATTATTTAATATTTGAAATTTATTTAGTATTTTTCCAGATTTTTCTGAAATTAATTGGATCTATTTGCAAATTTTGAGAAAAGAATGACCTTTTTGCAAATTTGTCATTTTTAGGGGTTAAAATGTAAAATGTATTTTCTGGACGTTTGGAACAGTACCAATTGAGATTTATGAGTATATTTTACTTTTAAATCCTAATTTAAATGAATTTGATTGAATTTCCAAGAATAGAGTTATACATGTAAAATTGTATTTTTGACAGGATTATTTTGTAAAATTGTTGTGAAACCCTAAACTCTTATTCCGGATGTTTAAAAGGATTTTTGCAGCTGTAATTTACTAGAATATACAGAATTTTGTGATTTGTTTTGGTGGAGCAAGTGGAGGTTTTGGATCTCGCAAAAAGGGAGGCTTTTCGTTGGATCTTCTCAATTCTAAGGTGAGTGACATTGTTTTGTTTTGTTTTGACTTTGTGAATGATATGAACTTTGTTTGTGAAGTGATTCATAGGAACGATTGTTGGTTTTTTGTTTGATATGTTGTTTAGTTAGAGTATTTTGCATGAGAACGATGCAAAGGTTGTTATTTGTACCATGTATGTAAAATCTATGAATGACTAGTAGATCTTGGTTTATAAAATCGTATTGTTAGAAAGCATGATAAGATTTGAGTATGGTTATGATCGGATGGTGAACATCTGGATCTTGTGATTTCAAATCAGATCTTGGCTATGAATTGTAAAGAAATTCAGTATCGAGAAACTCTAATGAAAGAATTAAGAATTTAAAATATGAGAATTGAGTTTTGAGATATTGTATGATTGAGTAATGTGTCCATAATGAAGAATATTTGAGAATTGTCATTTTGCCTGAATACGAACTATTTTCATAAACTAGGAATCTTTAGAAAAACTTTAGTTTTGATTATTGTATTCAGATCTAAATTATGAAAACTGTAGGCCGACAGTCGACTGGTCTACTATTCAGTCGACTGGTACGACCCATCTGCTGTATCTTTAGTTTTTCTTGACAGTCGACTTAGACCCTTTTCAGTCGACTGGTACACTTAGAATTTATTTTTCAAGTTATCGTAGATTTTTCTCTGGTAAGTCGACTTATGACCTTTAAGTCGACTTATATTGTATTTTAAGTCGACTTATGACTTTGCAAGTCGACTTATAACACTTAGAATATTTTCTTAAAGATTTCTGGAATTTCTCTCTGGTAAGTCGACTTATGTTTTTATAAGTCGACTTATGTTCTTATAAGTCGACTTATGTCTCCTTTAAGTCGACTTATGTTTTTTATAAGTCTACTTATGATCTGGTAAGTCAACTTATGTTTTTATAAGTCATCTTATATTGTTGGTAAGTCAACTTATGTTTTTATAAGTCATCTTATATTGTTGGTAAGTCAACTTATGTTTTTATAAGTCATCTTATATTGTTGGTAAGTCAACTTATGACTCTTATAAGTCAACTTATATTACTTAACTTATTTTCTCAAAATCATGGACATTTTCCCTCTGGACAGTCGACCTACTACAGTAATAAGTCGACTGGTACTGATGAATTTTCATAAACTTGAATGTTCTTTCGAATGATTGGTCTTCAAATATTTTTGTCTATACTTTGTCTTCTGTTAAGCATATGATTTAAGATATTCAGTTGAGCCACTTTGTTTAGTGGAACTTTGGTTTAGACATTTGAGTTGAGTCTCTAGAGGTGTGTGACCCTAGTATACCGGTGTTGAGTTATTTTGTTGAGGCCCGTAGAGGCATTTCAGTTATTCAGTCTTGAATTTAGGCCGGTAGGGTACACCACTCTAGGAGATTCGTTAAGTGATTAAATAACCCAAAAATAATAAGGACATGCACTAGTGGTGATATGATGAACAGGAACGTGGGTTATGCACCTCAGTATGGCTTTTGATATGGGATTTAATCTCCGGAACTATCCAAGTAACTTACTTGAGGTGTGGGATTTAGCTCCGGAATTATCCAGGTAAAATACCTGCGATGTGAGATATATCTCCGGAATTATCCAGGTAATTACTTGCGGTGTGGGATTGATCTCCGGAATTATCGGAGTCGAGGCGACGCACATGTGGTATTCATGTGACGATGTGTCAATGTCTCGGTATGGGATGATCTCCAGAATTATCCAGGTAAATTACCTAAGATGTGGGATCTATCTCCGGAATTATCAGGCATGGGCTAATTCTCATAGTTTATCTTTATCTCGTAGTAGTCATCGTGATAGGATTAGTTGCATAGCGGGGGATTGAACCCTATGAAGTGAAGATGTTAAGGGCTTGCACCATACCTATGTAGAGTGGGATGCATAGACTTCGACAAGTATGCATTAGAGAGTCCACATATAGAGTTTGTGTTTTCTCGACTTAGTTTTATGCATGTGGTTTTCCGATTTTCTACACTCAACACTTGGTTTAGTATCACTTGTTGTTGTATTTCTTGCTATCTCATATTTTATGTAATTTGGTTTATTACATGTTGCTTAAGAATCCTTGCTTAATGTTTATTTATGTTGTTCGTTTGCTTTTATGTCACTCACACCATTTATGGCTGACCCCTTTAGTTTTGGGGGTTAGGGATCATCTCTAGCCTCATATGTTGCAGGTTGTTGCTTAGAGTTGGAAGTTTGAATGCTTGAGTTAGTTTTGAGATTATCTACTTTGAAAGAGTTTTGTGTAAATTTATAAAAACAGATTTGAGATAGTTTTGTGTTGTAAATAAAAAGAAAATTATGAGTTGAGATGTTTTGAATTCCGCTGTGCTATGTAAAAATTTGTTGTAATAAAAGTTGAAAATTTTAGTGGTGTTGGTTGTGTTTAATGTTACATTGAAGTGGATGCTGGGATTGTGCCACGTATTTTCTAAGTTATCATATTAGAAATTCGGGGCGCTACAGAATTCATGTAACACAAGCCACCCCAACTTGTAGAAGTGAGTTTCGACTCACGGTTTGCGAGATACGGCCGTGTACCGCTTTATTTTAGTTCTTGTTTACCAAAAGCGATACACGGGCGTATCTCTCGAACCGTCAGTCGAAAATCACTTCTACAAGTTGCGGTGACTTGTGTTATGTGAGTCCAACCTACTCGCAAAGTTTCATATTTTTGAAGATTGTTTGTAAGGTTTTTTTAGTCTAACCGTACTAAAAAATTCTAACTTTTTTTGTTCTTGTTCGAGAAACCTGACAAAATCCCATAAACGGCATAAAAAATTTACATAAATTTTAACTTGGTCGAATTCACATAACACAAGCTACCCCAACTTGTACAAGTGAGTTTCGACTCACGGTTTGCGAGTTACGGCCATGTACCGCTTTATTTTAGTTCTTGTTCACCAAAAGCGATACACGGGCGTATCTCTCGAACCGTGAGTCAAAAATCACTTCTACAAGTTGCAGTGGCTAGTGTTACGTGAGTTCAACCTACTCGCAAAGTTTCATAATTTTTGGAGGTCGTTTGTAGGGTTTTTTAGTCTAACCGTACTAAAAAATTCTAACTTTATTTCTTCTTGTTCGAGATACGTGACAAAACCCCACAAATGGCATCAAAAAATTAATAAAATTTTGCAACTTGATCGAATTCACATAACACAAGTCACCCCAACTTATAAAAGTGAGTTTCGACTCACGGTTTACGAGATACGGCCATGTATCACTTTATTTGGGTTTTGATTTACCAAAAGCGACACATGGCCGTATCTTGCAAACTGTGAGTCGAAACTCACTCCTACAAGTTCCGTTAGCTTGTGTGTTGTGATTCCGACCCACTCGCAGAGTTTCAGATTTTTTTTTAAAGGTTTAAGCAGATTTACTAATATCGAACACTTATAAATCTGACTCAATCTACAAATTCTACGAGCGAACAACAACAACTACGACTAAAATTCCACCATCTAAAATCATGAAAATACTACGTACAAACTACTACATCTACCAAATTACGCATCACAATAATCAGTTCAATTAATTAGAAAGCGACATGAAAACCATAACAAAACAATATAAATATATAACTACGAGGCCAAGAATTAAGTCATTCTCATGCACAATTGCAAAATTTTGAAATGTAGGTGTTGTCAAAGAACTAGGGTTTCCACTTCCCGATTTGCGTTCGAAGATTAGAGGAGGGCAAGTTTCGAAGATTGGTGGAGAGATTGGGAGTGAGAGAGAGAGAGAGAGAGAGTGAATAGATTAGCAGCAACAGCGGTCGTAGATTGAGTGGGAGATTGGGAGATGGTTAGGATTAGGGTTTTTTGGGTTTTGCGAAGTGCTTTGGAAGATGGAGAGAGGGAGAACGGTTTGAGAGTTAGTGACAGAGTGAAGTGAGAGAGGAGGTGTTGCTAGAGTGAGAGGGGGTCGGATTAGGGTTGGGTTTCGTTGCTTCAAATCAGGGAAGAAGACAGATAGAGAAGGGAGAGAGTACGAGAGATAACATACAGTTCAAAAATAAATAAATTTATATTTTGCCTTAGCCCGTTATTGCCAACGACAGGCTAAGTTATAAATTTTAGAAAAAAATTATAACTTAGCCCGTCGTTCCTAATGACGGGTTAAGGCAAAATATCCACACAAAAAAATGCAAACAAATCTCAGCCGTTGGATCTAGATCGGATCTAGATCCAACTACTGAGATTGCCGTTCGCAATGGGTCCGTGCAAACAGACCCGTTTGCAATGGAATAAACCTCATACATATATATACACATATTTATACATATATTTGGCACAAAAGATTAAAAAAATCAAAAAAAAAAAATCCAAATGGGTCGAATCCACAAACCCACGGGTCACGGGTCAGGTTCAGGCGGCTTTGAACGGGTTTGCGGGTTGACGGGCCGGGTTGAGCGGGTTGGTATTGGGATTTTTTTGACCCGGGTTGACCCGGTTGGGATAACGGGTCCAACCCGAACCCGAACCGGGCCAAGGTGGGTCGGGCCGAGTTGGGCGGGTCGCGGGTTGACCCGACCCAGATGCCATCCCTATTCCAACCCGACCCACTTTCATTATCCAAATAAAGCTAAATTTCAATTTTCATCTCCTATTATTTACTCCCACATTAGAAAGTCAATTGATATTTCAAATTTGTAAATAAAAGGTTTGAGCGGAAAATTTTGTGACCTTATCTATCCTGTAGATTACATGTAATTGATAACATGTTCTCCCCACTTTCGCCCAAAACCGTGATTTAATGTTCTAGTTTTTTTAAGAACTAATGTCATAGATCTTCACTTGGGCTGGGTTGAGGTTTGTAGTTTGACATACTCCACGCACATTTTTTGTTTGTTTGTTTGTGAAATGATAACACATCCTTGCAACAACTTCTTCACCTTCCTCTAAAAGCCTAATCGTCATTGTGTTTCATCTATAATCCTAATCCTCAACATATCTGTAATAATTAATAGCAAGAGGGAAAGTTAGTAGAATTTGACCACCGTGGGTTCATAATTCTGGAGTCAAAACTTCAGGGGTGTTCATGATTTTACCCCTAATGACATATATATCACAGTGAATGTAGTGATTAATGAGTCAGTGCTATTTGATTCTTAATCATATACATGTGCAGGTGAACACAATTATACTTGTTATAATTGGAATAGTGAAGCCCTTGCACTCAAAGAAGATCGACGTAAGAATAAGATTGATCGCATTGCTCACTTTTGGGGATGTTTTTATTCTTTAGTAGATATGGATCGGATACAAGTTGGCTAAGCTTAACAGACCTAAACCCATATTTCTCTTGTAGGGTTCAGAGTTGGGTTGCATTGTATCCCAATAAAAGAGCAGTCGCAAGTGTCATAGTAGTCTAGTGATAAGTCTTTTCGCTAGTTAGTAAAATACATACAAACATCATATAAGTATTTGCATTATATAAGCATGTCAAGACGGAAGTACAAAGGAACAGACAAAACCATTGGCCAAAAGTTTATTCAATCCCATTAGCACGCCCTCGGAAGTTTTCTCTCATCAATAAAATTCACAATAGCATCCATAATTGTACAGATAGAGGAAAAACTAAAACTAAATAAAAATGTAATAAATTGACAGTGAAATAAATATACACAAATATGTCACTATTAAATAAGCCGAATACAAACTCATCGCTCCGCTTCGGTGCTGCGTTATAAGCAACATTAGGAGAAAGGTGGAAGAGTACGGCATAAAATTCTCAAGGCATTACTTGAGCTTCAACTGCGGCTGAGATCCACTTCTCATCATAGTGCAAAATTCTTCATAGTTGATCCTTCCATCCTGTATTAATAATACAATGAGTAAAATTTCACATCAACAATGTTGTCGTTAAAATATGGAAACAATATAGCCTTAATCCAACTTGCTTACATTATCTGAGTCGACTTCAGAAATTATTTCCTAAATTGTAGCATCATCACCTAATCCATGCTCCTTCATGGCCAATTCCAGCTCATCCCTAGTAATAAACCTGCAAAGAAGATTTACAAGAAATACATGAGAAATGCATTATATCAAATTCATTAGTGCTCTCTGATGTAGTAAAACTCCACTTACCCACTGTTATCCTTATCAAAGTATTGGAAGGCTTTGTATAAATGCTCATCTCTTTCCAAATTGTGTCGATGCATTGTGGCAGTGATGAACTCATTATAACCTATAGACCCATTACCATCCACATCGGCCTAAAGAAGATGAATACAATGGATAAAGACATTTTAAAACGATAAATAAATATAAAATTTCTCAGTTGGATAATCTTACAGCTTCCATGAGTTGCTTTACTTCAGCTTCGGTAAGCTTTGAGCCAAGTCGAGCCAAACCACTTTTGAGTTCTTCATATGTGATCGTGCCGCTGTTATCAGTGTCCATATTTGTGAACATTTGTTTTACTCCTTTAATTTCTTCTTCGGAGAGGTTCTCAGCAATAACCTATATTTATAAATAATCAACTTAGCAAAAATAAATATGATTGAATTGAAGGAAAAAAGATATTCCCACAGCTAACCTTCAGAGCCAACTTTTTTAGCTTGTTCATTGCTCTGAACTGCTTCATCCTCGAAAGGACGGCACTATCTATAGGTTTATCAGATGCACCACCTTCCTTGATCCATGGATGCTCTACATAAAAGATTTGGTAACTAATTGTTAATTTCTTTTTTCTTTCAATAATTTATTCAGATAGAGATGAAAGTTTATACTAACCCAGGACTTGGGCAGCAGTAATCCTTTTCTTTGGCTCTTGGGTCAGCATCTTTCTAATTAGATCCTTGGCGCTGTTTGATATAGATGGCCATGGTGAACTTTCAAAGTCAATATCGCCTTCCACTATAGCATCAAATATTCCTTTCTCATTTTCTACAGGGCCAATATATACACTTTTAATGGAAAAGAAATTCAAATCACAATTATGGTATAGTATTTGCAATCAAGAATTTCTTTCAATGTTATTCAAGTATGATCTTACCAGCCCAAAAGGGAGGTACACCACTGAGAAGAATGTACAATATTACGCCTGCACTCCATATATCTACTTCTTTTCCATACTTGCGTTTTAAAACTTCCGGAGCAACATAGTAAGCGCTTCCAACTATATCTCTGTAAACTTTTCCTGAATGATCTCCAAAGAATTAGCCAAACATTATACTATAACCAAATAATAATCTGGATGCATGTGCCAATTATGAGTTATTAAAGAATCTATTATCCAGGAGATGTATCAGAAGCATGAACAGTGAATCATGCACGGATAAAGATAGCATATTTATTTATCCTAAAGAAAACAGTGGTAAATAGTCAGAGTGCGAAAACAATTGATATTTTATATACTATTTGTTAAAAAGCACAGGCCATTTGAGAATTTTCTGAATAACAACCAAATAACTCACTTTTAAAAAAGTTCCAAAAAAAAAGGAAAAAAAAATCCACTTTATAAGCATAAACTTATCTATAGCTTTTTTTACACCAAACTAAAGGATACAACTGTATTTCACGTGAAATAGTTCTAAAGTATAACCAGAACTTCATACACGTCCTGAAAAATTCAGTAGATGCAGAAGATATAGCACACGAGCTCAGTATTTACCAAGGAGCACTAAAAAAATAAAATAAATAGAAACCCCAATAATGATTTAACTCAGGCTTAGAAAGGTCCACTTGATGGCAGACTTATAAGTTAGGCTTACAAAAGCCTTTATCTCCAGTGCATTATCCTACCAAGGATACTTCTATTACATTCTAGCTGTGTAGTGAAAGGCAGAGGATCAATATTTCAACAGAAATATTTAGTATAGTTTCTTATAGAAATGTGACAAAGCTTGAATAACAAACTCTTTCATTTTTCCATGAAGACACCAGAGTATTCCCACTAGACTTTTGTTCTAGCTTACATAGAGTTCAGAGATCAAGATAAGAACTTTAATCCAGATCCAACAGGTCTAGTCACCATCTACCATACTTTTTTTGTGTGTGGCTAGCATAAAATCTACCATACTTGATGATGAGGACATCGGTTCTGTTTTGTTTTATTTTGAGATTTAGCCATATGTAATTTGTTTGAGGGATTTGTTTGAGATTTATTTTGGTTTTGTTTTGAGCCTATATATAGGTCTTGAGAATAATGAGAAGGAAAATTACTGTGTGTTGAGTTGTTGCTCTGCATCATTTTCATGTTTGTGTGAGACTATAAGAAATTATTAGGGTTTGTGATAAATCCTAAGACATTTATGGTTTGTGAGAAATCCTAAATCCCACCTTCATCTCTACAGCCGTCGTTAAACTAAAACCCCAAATCCCCAATTCTAAAATAAACCCTAACCCCTCTTCACAGCCGCCATTCCCTCCTCTCTCTCTCTCTTCAACCTCCATTAAAACCCTAAATCACAACACCCCATCTACTTCACAGCCGCCTATTACCCAACGCCATCATCTCCTTCTTCCTCCATCTTTATCCCGAGTGATCCCCAAATCCATCTCCAATCGCCGCATCACCACCAGACGCCCCCCCTCTCATTCTCTTACTCCTCACCCGATCACCCCATGATTCCGACGAGCCACCTTTGTTGCCTCTCCCTAACCCGTCGACCACCCTCAACCCCTGTTGCCGCCTCTACATCCCCATCTCTCCTTGTTGCCACTCCGCTACTAGTCGACTGTCTCCAAAACCAGCAAATCCACCACTGACGACTGTCTCTCCGGTAGCTTCCACCATCACGCCGCTATTCTGAACAGCCACAAGCAGCCCCTTGCTGCCTTCGACTCCTACAACACCCCCAGACCCTTGGCGACGATCACCTCCATCGAATCCCGGTGAGATCTTTTCAGTTCTCCATTATCTGTGATACTACTTATCGTCTCTAGAATATTATCTGCATTTTCTGTCGTCTACAAATATTGAGTGTGTGTGCTTCTACTTGTCAATTATTGTACGAATCATTATTGAATATCTTACTTGCTGATAACATTTAAGTATATTTGTTGATTGTTAGGCTTGAATCTTAAATTGGGCTTGTTAAACTTATTTCAATTCTTGAAATATAACTTAATCAGCATTACATGTTGGTAAACTTAATCTTTTAGTATTCTTGTAAATTCTCTACTTAGGATTAAGTTTACATCATTTTGATATCAGAGCGAAGGTTTTTAAAACCCTAGTTCTTGCATCATTTAATCATAATTTTTACATTCATTTAGAATTAGTTTAGGGTTATCTTTTTTAGATTATTTCAGATTTTAAAAAAATAAATTATTTTTTAGATGCATTTAGGACACATTTGTCCAAATTTCAGCAGTGGACAACACTAACTGTTAGGGTTAACAGGGATAGAGAAAAGATTGTTGGATTGATTATAAACAAGTCTAAAGAATAATATATACAGGAGGGAACCGAATACTGACCCGATATGGCTCTAACTGAAGCCAGCCTGGGTGATGACACTGTGAAAACACTCAAACCAGGCTCGGGGGGTTTGTTTCAGACCATATATAGCTCAATGTAAACAACAAACATGACAAAGAGTGGGAAGGTCACGAGCATGTAAATAACCTCAGATAAGATACCATGAAGAAAGGCATTCTTCACATCCATCTGGTATAACGGCCATTGACGAACTGCGACAACGGCAAGAAGAGTGCGAACTGTAGTCATATGTGCAACTTGGGCAAAAGTCTCATCAAAATCAATGTCATGCTCTTTAATGAATACTCGGTCAACTAGACGAGTCTTGTGCCATTCAGTGGAGCCATCAGGTCGATATTTGACATTGAAGATCCACTTACAGCTAACAGGCTGAACGCCCATAGAAAGTGGAACATCCCAAGTGTTAGTCTGATAAAAAATAACCGGAAATTAAATCGAAAAAATCGTTATATATATATATATATATATATATATATATATATATATATATATATATATATATAGGTAGCCCTTCGGTTGAGAACTAGCCCTTCGGTTGAGAACTAATTTTGGTGAGAACTCTGTGAGAACTCACGGAGTAGACCCTCTATAAAAAATCCGAACCGACCATCTTGTTCTACACACCTTAGATAGCATAACATTAAGAAATCAAGTAATTTGAAGTTCATTTGCCCGTCCATCAAATGGAGTAGAATTTTCAGCCATACAATTTTGCGATGATGTAAATTATGGGTAAATGAACTTCAAATTACTTGATTTCTTCATATTATGCTATCTAAGGTGTGTAGAGCGAGATGGCCGGTTCAGATTTTTAATGGGGGGTCTACTCCGTGAGTTCTCACGAAGTTCTCACCAAATTAGTTCTCAACCAAATGGCTCCCTATATATATATATATATATATATATATATATATATATATATATAAATTAAAAAAAAAATATCCTCATTATGTAACAACCTTAAATCTTAACATACAACTATTATGAGATTATCAAATAAGAACATATAGTTATCGAGAAAAATAAGAGTACTTGGTTTGAGCTGAGTTTGGATTCTGGATGTGGGTTGGGTCGGGTCGGATTTGTTGGTCGGTTACATCAAACAAAAATAATCAGGGAGGAGCAACGTGAGCAGCAAGAGGAGATGCAGCAGATGCGGGCCGGGTCAAAGTATGCGACGAAGCGGGGGGAGCGACAGCGGGTCAGGTTTGGGTTTGCTCGAG
The DNA here is from genome assembly GCA_017893485.1 of Hemerocallis citrina. Classification (NCBI taxonomy): domain Eukaryota; kingdom Viridiplantae; phylum Streptophyta; class Magnoliopsida; order Asparagales; family Asphodelaceae; genus Hemerocallis; species Hemerocallis citrina. Next base: position 34,784,931 of record CM030364.1, read on the forward strand.
GAAGAAGAAGAGAGTCAATTTGGGTTTGGGTTTGAAGAGAATCAGTTTGGGTTTGGGTTTGCGCAAGGAAGAAGAGAGCGACGACATGTCGGGTTTGAGTTTGTGCGAGGATTAGAATTAGACTTGAGTTTGGGCCGGATTGAGCTCAAATACTGCAAACGAGCATGAAAATTAAAGAAGGATATTTAATCGGTTAATCGGTTACTTAAAATCGGCCGATTAACCACTAATCGACCGATTATATCCGATTAAATTGCTACCTATTGAAATATTATAAATCGCTTAGCCTCCGATTAGCGATTAATTGAGGATTAATCGGAAATTTTAACTGCTTAGATCCTTAGGAAAGGTCAAGTAGTAGGGAGAGTCTTCCACAAAGGAGACATGTCAGAATATATGAAAATGACCTGCCACAGGATCAAAACAACGATATCCTTTATGTTCTGGACTGAGACTTAGGTGAACACACTAGCTCGGGCGGTAAGCTTTGTGCGCTCAGTGGGAGGGAGAATGACATAACAAGTGTACCCAAAAGTACGGAGCATATTATAGTCCGGTGGTGAGTGAAGAAGAGCCTCATAAGGTGATGTGCCAGATAGGGCAGACAAGAGAGTGATGTTAATAAGGCTGACATACATCATGACAGCTTCAGCCCAGAAAGAACGAGGAACAGAAATGGAGAATAGAAGGGCACGAGCCATCTCAAGGATGTGATGATGCTTACGTTCAGCTACACAATTTTGCTCATGCGTGTGAGGGCATGATTGCTGAAAGAGTGTACCATGAGATTGAAGGATCAATCTCATAGCAATGGAAGTGTACTCGCGAGCACCGTCTGAGCGATAGATTTTGATACGCACACCAAACTGAGTGTGAACCATGTTCGTAAAGATTTGGTAAATATCAGGTATCTCAGAGCATTGGCGTATAAGAAACACCCATGTGTATTTAGTAAAGTTATTGATGAAATTAACATAATAGAGATAACCTTTGTGAGAAGGTATAGGAGATGGTCACTATATGTCAGAGTGAATAAGTTGAAAAGGATGGGTGGTGTGAGAAGTGCTTTTGTGATTAAAATGAAGTGCTATGTGTTTGGCCAAATAACAACCCTGACAAGCAGACAAATGAGTAAAAGAAAGAGAACCAAGGGCACCACTACGGGCAAAATTTTTGAGTCGAGACTCACTAATATGTCATAAACGTCTGTGCCACAGATCAACATCAAAGAACACAACACCAGCAAAATAAAAATGGAATTTATGGGTATGAAGAAAATCTAGATAATATAGATGACCCTGTCGACAAGCACGCCCAATCGGTGATAGAACAACCTAAAGAATCAATTGTAACGACAAGACCACTGTCACATAGCACACTAATGGAAATTAGGTTTATTGATAAATGAGGAGCATAAAGAACATAAGGCAATGTGAGAGTGAAAGAGCTAATAGACCCTGAGTGTGTAGTGAGTAGTTGTGAGCCATCGGCAGTGTAGGGATGAAGAGTGAGAGGGAAGGGCAGTGCTAGTGGTGAGCAGTGTATGATTACTAGTAAGATGATGTAATACACCAGAATCTAAAATCTAGGAAGAATTCATACAGGGAGTAACAGATAATGCAAGGGCAAAGGGGCCATCAGTGACAGACTGACCCAAGAGCTGGAGTTCCAGCTAAGAGAAGTGATGTTGAAGATTAGCCCAATCAGCAGGAGTTGGCAAGGTTGGAGTAACAGTCATAACTGAGGATATAAGGGAAGAAGTGTTACGAGGAGGAATGAGACTGGTGTCGCGGTGGCAGGGATCAAAGTGAGGTTGAAAATGCTGCTGGTGTCGGGACCAGGATAGGGATACCATGAAGAAAGGCATTCTTCACTTCCATCTGGTATAACGGCCACTGACGAACTGCGACAACGACAAGAAGAGTGCGAACTGTAGTCATATGTGCAACTGGGGCAAAAGTCTCATCAAAATCAATATCATGCTCTTGAGTGAATACTCGGGCAACTAGACGAGCCTTGTGCCATTCAGTGGAGCCATCAGGTTGATATTTGACATTGAAGATCCACTTATAGCTAACAGGCTGAATGCCCATAAATAATGGAACATCCAAAATTACACATACTAATCTTCATGTAGGTGCATCAATGCCCTCAACTTAAAAGATCATAGGTACCTTGATGGTAGATGCTCGAGACTCACAACTAGTTACATCAACAAAATTTGCATCTCCATCAAGGAAAAAAGAGAAGGACATTAGTTCTTCTGACGAGTGTAACACTGGGTGAAATCTAAATGGTAAACCAATTTTGATTTACTTTTACTTTATGGATGACAAACCTTTATGTAAGAAATGTAAAACATTGTTTACCCATCTATGAAATGCATGCACTTTGTTAATTTTGTTTACTCTAGTGGATTTTACTTACAAATGTCTTAGTAGTAACAGGTGATAAAACTACTACAAATAATCTTTTATAAAGATATGTTACAACTTCATCTAAGATCAATTCCCCTTGTTGTTCTAGACTACATTTCAACGAATTTACAAATTAGCGGTTTTACCTCCAATACCATTAGAAGAAAACTGATTTCATGTTTTAAAAGGTGAACTAATTGACATTGATTATTTTTTTGCATGGTTTTCTCTGACAATTTATTGATCGGTCGACTGCATAGTCGACTGTTCCCTCATAAGTGGTTTGGTCGACCGACCGATCGACCGTCCCATACTCTGGAAAGTTTCTTCTCAAATGTCTGTTTGGTCAAAAGTGCACCGGTCGACTGCACGGTCGATCGTCCTGCCTTTTGCCAGATTCATTACAGCTAATTCCTATCTTCTTTTATGTTGCGGTCGACCGTTTGCTTGAACCGGTCGATCGATCATATCGGCTAATCAGATCTCAATTCCTTTTTTTTCCTTCTATGACATGTGGGGACCACACTTCTAATATAAATACCCTCCTTTCTTCGTTCTCCAGCCTCCACGAAAACCCTAACTCACCTTCTCCCAAACCCATCAAAATTTTCGAAATTCTCTTGCGTCTTCTTCTTCTTCTTCTTCAGTTTTTTGGTGTTGTCTCTCTCTCCTTCATGGCTTCTCACGGTCCTTCCTCTTCTCACAGATCTAAGGGTAAGAAAGTCGTTGCCTCTAAATCTGTTACTAGAGAAGGAATCACGTTTAGAAATGCAAACTGTGCATATCTTTATTTTTCCACACTTTCTTCTGCTCCAGTTGCAAACCGAGAAATAAATCTAGAAATCTTAGGTGGTCAATTTAGTTCAATAGTTAGAATTATTCGTGATTTTGGGTGGGAAAATTTTCTCGCTACACCAAGCACCCACTCTGAGTCATTAACTCGTCAATTTTATGCTAATCTAGAGGGTATCCAAGATAATGATCTCATACTTTCATCAATTATTCTTGGCAAGCGGGTTAAAATTACTCTCGACTACCTTCGCATGCGATATGTGTTGCCCGAAATAGAATTCGATGCCTATCATCTTGACTTCAACACACTCGATTACTAACAGGGCCATGACAAGTCTACCGTTAAATCCATGATTGTTAAATATGAGTCTCTTCATGTCCCTCGTCCCACTCCCACAAATTTTACAGATATTGCCCGTGTCTTAAATAAAATTGTCAATGCCAACATTTGGCCTAAAAAGAATGATAAGACCGAAATTAGGGTGGATCAATCCTTTATAATCTTTCTTATTCTAGGCGAATATAAATTCGATCTTGCTACATTTATCATTCGCACAATAAATTTTGCCACCACTTGTAATCGTGGTCTTCCCTTTAACTCCCTTATCTATAATCTTGCTATTGATTCCCGCATTAATGTTAGGAATTTTCTTAACAAAAATCCCACGTCAATCCTTTCCCAACAAATGGGTATTGATGTTCCGTTCACACAACGTGCACGCCGCTATCAAGCTCAACAATTTCACCAGATGACCAAGCCCAACAAGTACCCTCCTCTTCTCGTCGCAAGAATGCTACTCCTCCATCCTCTTCATCTATGTTTATGACCCGTACTCAATTCGCCTCTTATCAAAGGCAAGCATATAACTACTGTGTCACCACCTTCGAATTCATGCAACATAAAAAGGACTGGGAACTTCTTCCCCTTCCCTTCGATGCAGAGGAGTATGATGAGATCGATGGAGATGATAATGAAGATGATGATGGTGGCGACGATGAGGAATAGTTTCAATAATGTTGCATATTAATAATGTTTCAATAATGTTGCTTCTTGTGGTCTATCTTGCGAAATTAATTTTGTAACATCTTTAATATGAAATTGAATGTAGTAGTTTGAAATGATGATAATGTTAACTTGCATATCTTGTACTTATCTTTGGTGTACTTATCCATGATGTTAACTTTCTTGAATGGTCGAATGTCAACGGTTGATTGCTCCTCTCTGTGTGTTATTTTCGGTCGACATGTTCTGTTGGGATTTTTGATCGGTCGACCGCACAGTCGACCGGTCCCTATTCTATTTTTTTTAACTTCTCTACATCCTGTTTATGTATCCTCTTGGTGTGTTCCAAAAAGGGAGAGAAAAGCTTAAAGCTTAGAATTTAATTTATCTATCTTTTCCTCTAAATTTGTGTGTTCTTGACTTTCTGTGACTCACAAAATGTGCATATTTTCAAGTAGAAGAATCACTTCAATTTTATACATACCATGAACACACTCATTTAAATTTGTACATGCATGAATTTAGGGGGAGCATTGGATTAAGAGGAAGAAGTTGAATTTGATTTATTTTTAAACTTAAATTTTAAAGTATGTTTTGTTCACACCAAAAGGGAGAGATTGTTGGCTCTAAGTTTGGTGTGCACAAAACGTATCATGTACAACTAATATTTTCAGTTAAAATTTACAGGATATACGGAAAAAGAAAAATCAAAATAAAGATACAAAAGATTCAAAAACCAAGCAGAAGAGGCATGAATCGAAAAGATTGAAAAAATAAAGGAAGAGTGCATCACAAGAAACATGTACCTCAAATCTTCAAAGAAGCAAGCATAATTGAATTATTCATTTCTGTTTTTGTGAGAAAATGCTATGTAAAGATCGTTTGATTGATTGATTAATTTTTTGTATGAATATAACGTAGATTCGTTAAATAAAAGTTGAATCTGCACGATAGCGGTCGACCGCACAAAATGTCGGTCGACCGTCACAACAGTCGACCGCTCATCATAGTTGAAAAGATGAGTCAGTCGACCGGTCATCACTCGACTTTCAAGTCGAAAGATAAAATGTCGACTGCCTAAATATGCATTCGACCGTAAACATGCATACTTGACTTTTTTGGAAATATCTTTTTTTTTTGGAAAGATACATTTTCTCGCTCTATAAATAGAGGTGAATTTACTGAGTATTCTTCATCCCTTGCAATCATAATTCTTCTAAACTAATCATTCAATAAACGATCCGAGTGTGAGAGCTTTTATTATTTTCTTTAGTCAAGATCGCTTTAGATCTTGAGAGTTTTTCTTTTCTTCCACTTCGGTGAGTTTTTGCTGGACTTGTGTGTAGAAGCCCTGCGGGTGTAAAAGGTCTCTCGACCTGAATTCCGAGAATTACTGTACAAGGATTTAAAGTATAGTGGAACGCTTGTGGCGGAGAATTGCTACAATTAGGTGGTGTGGACGTAAACCTGGGGGTCGAACCACATTATATCGTTGTCGTGCCTTGCTTACTGTGTTTTCTTTCTCTAACTCTTTCTATTTATTTTATGCATTTAAATCAAGTTTTTAATTTTCACACAATCATCCTATTCACCCCCTAGGGTGATTAATAGAAGGTACCGCTCTTCATGATCATATAGTGGAATTCAATAAGGTGTTATATGAATTGAAGGCAATAAACGTAGATGATCTAAGCGAAGAGGATAAAACTTTCAACTTGATACATTCACTGCCAGATTCATACTAGCATTTGATAACCACCATGTTACACGAGAAATTTTCCAAGAAGAAGCTCTTGGTGGCCGATGTGATCAAGGACTTGAAGGAGGATGAACATAGGAAGGAAACTCAGAAATCAGGTTTACTTCTATGAGTTGCATGGCGGTGGATGAATCTTCAATTGGAAGAAAAAATGCACATAAGAGTGTGGTCAAAGGGGTTCCAAGAGGGATTGTCGCAAGTTGTTAAATTAGAAGGGTTCCAACATAGTCAGTGCCGCTGAATCAGGTGATATATAGACTATCTTCTTGTTTTATTTGCTCCAAAATATGGATTCTGGTTGGTTTCTTGATTCAGGTAGTTCTTCTCATATTTGCTCCAAAATAAAGATGTTTTCTACTTGCAAGTATACATGTCGTTGTGAGGACGAAGATTGGTGAGATTTATGATGTAATGGGTGAGGGAACAGTTGAGTTGAAGATGCCACATAGAAATGGGTTCGCATTAGAGAAGGTCATGCATATTCTTTTGTTGAAAAAGAACATAATATCTTTGGGAACTCTGAAAGCACGGGGCAGCAGGTACACAGCTCGAGATGGAGTTCTATCAGTTTGGGAAGGTCATCGTAAGGTGATAAAAGGAAGGAAGGGAGTTCAGCTCAACCTCTACAAGCTTTGTAGGAATGGAAAATCTTGGCCAAGTGCTTCAAAGCTCAGCATTCCTAAAGCATTATCTAGTTCGCTGCCAATAGAATCACCGGAGCGAGATCAAGATGTTCAAATATCGTCGGGAAGGGAGGAGGCCTTGAGGTAGGTGGAGTTCGTGCAGAGGGTGGATCCTCTGTGTTAACGCCTACTGGGGTATGCCCTTGAGGAGGGATATGATTGGAGAAATAACATATGGAGGTAAATTCAACTAGCAGAAAAGCCACTAAATTCGTTGTTTACAAGAGAAGAAAGGGAAGAATCTAGAGGCAATTAATCACATAGGTGTGGAAGCATGACAATCCAAGGTGGAGATTGTTGTAAAGAAAAGGAAAAGAATCGAGCGAAGCGAGAAGATGTTCAAAGCGAAGGTGGAGATGAAGAGGAGTTATTGTTTGCAAGCTGAGAAGGGGGTAACAGTCGACTGCTAATATAGCAGTCGAATACAACACGGCAAGAATGAGCTCGACTTATATTGCAGTCGACTGCTCCCAACGCAACAACAATATTTGGGCCTGATCTTGGGGATCTACTTGAGCCCAACTTCTTCTCCAAGTTAGAACGTATGGCTCCTATCGTGTCTTTCTCTTGATGGTATATTAGACGATGGTTGTATCAAGACTACAACCTAGGATTTCTCTAGATCTCTATATAACAATGTAATGGCCTTCACTGAGAGGTAGTAATTCATCTGAGAGTTTTCTTTATTGTAAACAACAGAGTATCTTTCAATGAGGCTTGAGAGATAGATAGGTTATTGGTGAGAATGTTGAAACTTTTGTAACTTCTCTAGTTGAATAATATCTCAGTTATTTCTCTTCCGGATTAGGTTCGTCCAAACCAGGACAAAATTGTGTACTTGTGTGTTTGGTTTGGTCTACATTGCTTGGTTGTTCATTGTGATCAGTTATCACCTCTATACAACGGCCCACTGCGCTTTAATTCCCTAGCAAAGTTGGCTTGTTACACATTGTTCAACTCATGTGATTGAACTTTCACAAAAGGTGATTATATGATATGGTAGACAACATTGTTAGGCCCAAGGTAAGTGGGCTGACAACGATTTAAGTTCTGATGACTAAATGTTATCCATGTTCTATTTAGTTGACTGTGCCAAGAAAGGAAATTTAAGTAGCAAACATTATGAGGTATCCGAAGAAGGAGATTGGCTATTAACTATGAAGTTAAACCAAGAATGGAGATGAATGGTGAAGATCTCTCAAGATACACTGACCCAATCAAAAATCCGAGCATCAATTTAGAAAGGAATCTCCAAGAATTCAAGATGCACAAACACAATGTTGGAATCTTTCTAGAGAATGATCCTAAACTCAAAGATTATATATCAAATCAATTTTAAACAATGAGGTTATTAAATACTCATGATGAATATATGGTGATTCTATCAAGAGGAATCCATAATTTATTGTTGCTATATTTGAGACAATTATCATAGATAAATTTATGAGTTTTTATCCAAAAAGAGTTTATAAGTTGATATTACAATTAAGTGTTAAAAATATCAAAAAAGTATATTGTTTTCCTAAATTTATTTTTCTGTGTTATTGAATATATATTACGAAGTCCTTTTGGTTATTATTGGTTGTAATGTGTGAGAATTTACGTGTTTGATAAATTAACAAGTTTTTGTCATCATATCTAGTGTTTTATAAGTTTACATTAAAAATCGAGTATAGTTGTTCGTTATATTGCTCGCATTGTAAGATGTATATTACTGTCACAAAGAAATTGTGATAATTCTTCTTTAATCTTTAAATTTGTGACCCAACCTTATCCAATGTCTTCTTCAAGATTGCTATTTTGATCTTTATTCATCAGGTTTCAAGAGTTACGGACTCAAACCCCGTAAACGACATTTCAAAAATCATACATGTTTTTCCTCTTGGAAAAACATACACTTTTTTGTTCCATTTGTTGTTTCCAGTTTTGACTTTCTAAGCAAGGTTTATTTCCAATCCAAGCCTGCTCACATGGGTCGAAAAATCGCATAACATGTGCTCAGAATGCTGAAAAGTAGAAATACATTATGGCTGTAATACTCATTAGCAACACTCATTAGCGAAGCTTTAAGGTGAAGTGATTACTTGAAAAGTAGTACATTCATTCCTTTTCTATTGCTACTTGGAATCTATTCGGATCTCATGTAACTACATTTCAATATTGATTTACATAATACTCCAGTCAACTAACAAAGGAATGTCTCGTACTCGTGTGATTCTTCCATGCAATTTTTAAGAGTATAAACTATCCTAACTTATAATCTGGGTGAATGAAACACCTCTGCAGTCTGTACTGTTACTTGGCTTGGTAAGGGCAAAAGTTGATAACTAACGTGATCATCCTAGGTAGACAAACAAGTTCTTGAGAGAAAATAGTAAAAAGTGTCATATAAAAAGTTTTCACACCATAATGTTAATGTTCTTTTTCCTGGAAATAATGTTAAATGTACTTTTTTCCTGGAAAGATCATTCAAGTTCAACAAGTGACAGACAAGATATGATTTTCATAAAAGTATTAATCTAGATGAAATTATTTATAAAGACTAAAGTTTCACGTGAGAGTTCATAAAAAATAATACTAATGACAGAGAATTTGATAGGAATGATATATCTTTCAAGCAAAGGTTGTGGGTAATTGCTGTCTTAAAACAAGAAAATCAAATTGGCTGTTCAATATATGAGTTTTACATGAGATGCGTACTTTAAATTATGTAAGGCTTTGTAATGCCAGAACTTAAAATGTTAGCACGTCCAAAAGTTTCTAACCTACCTGCTCTTAAAATTTGATCTAAATATGAGTTCTATAACATAAGTGATAATGAACAAACACTAGCATCATAATGCACACTAGATACTAACAGGGATGAGGTCTAGGAAGACTGTTACTGTGTATATGTTTTTTATTGTGTATCTCTATAGTATCTTTTAAAAAAAAGGTCTTTGCAAATATTAGGCCTTCAATGAGAAGCAATACAAATAGAGAGTATAAATTTATATTTATTATTGTATTGTATTTCATAGCCATAATATACATATCCACCAAAAGATGCATATGTACTATAAAATAGAAAGCTATAGCCAAACATCATGATAACTACCCTATATTTTTATTCAAAGAACGAAACCTTTATCAAGTTAAGTAAATAACATGAATCATGCCCTTTCCTTTGAATTATGCGTTCAAATACTAAGCTCTTACAACTGCAGTATATCAAGTTAAGTAAATAACATGAATCATGCCCTTTCCTTTGAATTATGCGTTCAAAAACTAAGCTCTTACAACTGCAGTATATCCATATGAAATGAGCCTTATTTGTGAAGGATAGATCTTTCCGTAAACACTGTTTTAAACTTCTCATTGATCCATAACTATGATAACAAAAGAAGAAAAAAAACTTTGGTTTAGAATAGATAACAATATTTACCATCCTCGATAAAAACGGAGAGTCCGAAATCGGTGGTCTTGAGCATTGCCGCCTCATCCTTCGTAGCGAGCAAAAAGTTCTCGGGCTTGAGGTCCCGATGCATCACCCCCATGAAATGGCAAATATTCACCACATTCACAATTGCTCGACAAATACCAGCTGCTGCTTTCTCCGTGTAATGTCCCTTTGCAATTATCCGATCAAACAACTCTCCACCAGCACACAACTCCATTACTAAGTGCACTGACTGCTTGTCTTCATATGCCCCTTTGAATTCCACAATGTTAGCTTGCCCTGTCAAATGCTGCATGATTTGAATCTCCCTTCTGATATCGTCTCGATCATTTTTATTCCGAAGCTTTCGTTTGGAAATGGACTTGCAAGCAAAGGAAAGGCTGGTGGATTTCTCCGTGCAAAGGTACGTGACACCAAATTGACCACGGCCGAGCTCTTTGCCTAGGGTGTAGAATGCTCGGACATCAGAGTAGGGTTTGTTTAGGATGGTATCCTGGTGCTGGTGAGATTGAGGTCTAGGAGTTGGTTTTATTGGAGAAGGAGGAGCGAAACGAGTTTCCGGTCGGTTATAAGCGGAGTGTTGATGAGATTGGTTTTGTGGAGGATGAGTGGAGTGGTGATGAGATTGATTTTGTGGAAGGGGCGGAGGCTTGGTGGGTTCAGAGGGTGTTGGCCTTTGGTACGAGGAGTAGTTATTACGTTCAGGTCTAGAATCCTTTGCTTTGCTCATACAAAGACCCATCTCTCTTCTTATCGCTATGAATTTCAAATGGGCTTGCTTTTTAAAGCACCCGCTGCTCTTCTTCGACTGAATTCAACTGAAGTATAGAAAATATTCAGATTACAAGTGGAAGAGAACATTAATCCAATCCTTCATTGTAAACCAACAGAAATTGGAAAAAACAAAAAAAGATGCACATATGAGATTTTGACTTCAGAACCAAAAACATAAGGACACTAGTTCTCTACTCCATAGATAAACCAATGGATATAGAGAATTGGAAATCCTTAACCAGAATAAATATTTAAGATTGTCTAACTGAGAATTTAGACTCAAAGTAATAGAAAACCCAAACAATATTAATGAAAAGTAAATACATAAAATTATTCAGAATTTTAAGGGAAACACAGATCAGAATTATACTTCCTTAATCCTCAAGGCCTAAACTAATACAGAGAATATTTGGGAAAATAATGATATATTATTATTGAGGCATTGAACCAAATATAAATACAAGTTCAAAGGAAAGGATAATGAGTTATACCTAATGTGGGACTAAAAATAAAGCAATACTAAATAACATGCAACCTACTACACACGTATAATACACGTGTTTAACCCCCCCCCCCCCCCCCCCCCCCCCGGCGTCAAACTTACGGTGGATCGAGCAACAAGAGTTTGTCTAAAGAAACAGATGACGGCTAACCGTATGAGCTTTAGTGAGTAAATCTGCAATCTGAAAGGTTGTGGATGTATATGGCAAGAAAATGTTCTTCTTATCATATTCTTGTTGAGTAAAATGACAGTCAACCTTAATGTGCTTCGTCCGTTCATGAAAAATAAGATTGTTAGCAATCTGAATAGCACTAGTGTTGTTACAATGCATAGGAGTAGAGTCAGAGATTTGAACACCTATGTCTGCAAGCAAGTGACGTAGCCAAACAATCTCAGTAGTATTCGAAGCCATAGCACGATACTCAGACTAAGTACTGGAGCGGGAAACAACGTATTGTTTCTTCGACTTCCAAGAAATCAATAGTCACCGAGAAATACACAATATCCAGTGGTAGAACGACGATCATTAACATCCCCGACCCAATCTGCATCACTGTAAACTCGAAGAAGAAATGAGGATGCAGAGGAAAAGAACAATGACCCGGTGGTAGTGCCAAGAATATATCGAAGAATGCGAAGAAGAGCAACATAGTGTATGGTCATAGGTGCATAGACAAACTGGCTCACAACATGAACTGCATGTGAAATATCTGGGTAACTAATAGTGAGATAGACAAGCATGAAGCATCCTGACAAACTCCAGATAGCAAGTGGGACTGGGTAATGGATCACCATCATCAGGTCACAATTTGACATTCAACTCAAGTGGAGCAGAATTGCGAGAGTCAACCCAGACACCACGACTGAGAATCTATACAGTAAATTTGCACTGCTAATCAATATCCACGATCATAATAATCAACCTCAAGACCAAGAAAGTAACGAAGTGGGCCAAGATCCTTCATGTCAAACTGATTAAGAAGGTGTTGTATACGATCAATGAGATCTTGGTTATCACCAGTAATAATCATATCATCCTCATATAGAAGAAGAATAGTGACACCCATTTGAAGTAGAAATAAACATTGCAGGATCATTTGCACTAGTAAGAAAACCAGCACTTTGAACAACCTAAGTGAAATGTGCAAACAAAGCCCGAAGAGCTTGCCTGAGGCCGTAGAGAGCACGACATAACCGACAAACATGATCTAAGGGATGGGAAAGACCAGGAGGAGGAATCATGTAAATCTCTTCGGATATGGACCCATAAAGAAATGCATTCTTCACATCCATCTGAAATAACGGCCATTTGCGAGTAGCCGCAACAAAGAATGCAAACATTTGTCATAGAGGGGCACAAGTCCCCTCATAATCAATACCATATTCCTGAGTAAAACTACGGGCAATCAGACGAGCTTTATGTTGTTCAATAGAACTATCTACAAGAGTTTTAATTTTATACATCCACTTGCAACTAATAGGATTCTTTCCAGGAGGTAAAGAACAAAGATCGCAAGTTTGAGCACGTTGTAATGCCTGTAATTCATCTGCCACAGCAGACTGCCATTTTGGATGTGTAACTGCCTCACAATAAGTTTTGGGCTCTTGATAACTTGACCTTGCTACCAGAAAATCTTGAAAAGAAACAATTGTAAAATTTGGATCACGATATTTGGCTGGGGAGCGATGTTCTCTAGGAGGATAGCGAGGAGTGGGGTCCAAATGTTGAAGAGGCTGATCAACAATGGGAGTGATAGACGTCCCTTCAGACATGATTGGAATTCTCTGTACTAGGACTACGCTATGTAATAGTCTCAAAGGGAGATGAAAGTATTGGAGCATCAGTTGAGGAGGAAGTTGGTAGAATCTCAAGAATATCTAGAAACTCAACATCAATTAGAATAGGAAGTGGCAACAGAATAGGTGGAGCAGGAAGAGTAAGGCAGGTGCTCAAAGAAGATTACATATAGGGAGTTTCAAAGGCGACAAGCAACTGAATCAAAGCAATGATAACATTTATGTTCAAGACTGCATCCTAAGAAAACACACATAGCTGACCTAGAAGAGAGTTTGGTGCGTTCTGGAGCAACCAAATACTCACATATTGGTGTAGTCAGATGAAGTATTGTAAAGCCTTTGATAAAGAGTAAGACCTTGAAGAACGGATGAGGGTATACGATTAAGAATGTAGACACTAGTGAGAACAACCTCAACCCAAAATCAGATAGGAACAGAGGCAGATAGAAGCAAGGAACTAGTGATTTCAAGAAAGTGGCAATGACGTTTCTCAGCAACACCATTTTGCTTATGTGCATGAGGGCAAGAGAGCAGAGGCAAGGTGCCTTGAGAGGCAAGAAATTTTCAAAATCGATGGGAGGTGTATCCCCCACCCTGAATCAGAGAGGAAGTTTTTAATAGTGGAGGAAAATAAGGTGGCAACCATACTACTAAAACTGACATAACAATCATTGTAACCCCCGTTCCAGATTGTACGGATTTTTACCTGTATTTCTTTTCTCTTCTTCAATTCTTGTATTCCAATTATCCGGAATATATATATATATATATATATATATATATATATATATATATATATATATCTATATAATAAAACACAAAGAAAGCTATCAAGTGGCTCTCCTTTAATCCCTCCAAAAATCAAAGGCCTAGATCTAATCTTACAAAACATATTTTCCCTCCAAAAATTTCCCCAAAACTCAAATTCAAATCTCCCACCCAAAACAACTCATATATATATATTTTTCTCTCTCTCCCTCCCTCCATCTTCTATTCAAAAAATTAAGAAAATAAAAATTTTTAAATTTTTAAAAATTAAAAAACTAAAAAATTTTAAAATTTTAAAAACTTTAAAAAAAATTCAAAAAAAATCAAAAAAATCATATAATATGTTTTTTGCTCTATGTTTGCTACTTCAATTAATTTATTAGACCTCCAAAACTATTTTATATAATTAAATAAGGTGCACCGTTCCGAAGACGTGCCGCAGGCACGTGTCAACGGGCAAACCTAGTATATATAAATATAATATTGTTGTTCTCTTGAACCCAATTGCATTCTTTCGATATTCGATTATTTTGTTTGAATCCAAATCCTAATTCATTTGATAAAATTATTTGATTGATTATTTGATTTATTTGTAAACAACCCAATCCTAGCCATCCTATGATTTGATTATTTGATTCTTCGTTATTTGTCAAGCCCAAACTCCTAATCCAATCTATAATTGTGCCTATTTATTTATTCTGTAAACCCAACCCATTCTTATAATTATTATTACTTTCATTTTCTATTTAAAAGAGATCCAGATCCAATTCTCTATTGAGTAAAACTCATATATTATTTGATTCATTATTATTATTATTATTATCATTATTATTATAAAGCCCAAAATTTCATTCTATTGATCTTTTAATTGGATTTAAGCCCAAGCTCTCAATCAATTCTATGATTTGTTAAATTATTTTGTAAGCCCATATTTAAATTCTAATCACAACTATAATTATTTTTGATTGAAGCCCACACACAAACTCAAGCTCATACCCTAATATCCTAACCCATTTATTTAAACCCGAAACCCAAACCCTATAACCCTATAACCTGTTAACCCTAAATCCTTAACCACCCTATTAATCCTCTAACCCTAATTATTAAACCTAATCTTCTCCTAACCAATCTTCATCAGCTGCCCCTTCTCATATCCTTCTTCTTCACAAACTCCCGAACCCATCACCTTACAGCAACTCTACAATAGCCGACCACTACCTTCACCAAAAGCTCCGACTGCCACCTTGCCATCCCAACTGCCCCCATCAGTAGCCACGACGATCACCCGTAGCACCGAAGCCGAACCCCGCACGCCACCTCCCTATCGCCACAGCTATCTCAACTGCCACCGTCGCTGTTTTCCATCTCACCCCAGTGCCACCATTGTCAACTACCCCGAGCACCGATGCCAACATCACCACCCCGCGACCCTGCCACTCTCACCCACATCCCATAGCCCCCGCTACAACTCCCACCTCACCCCCTCGCTGCACTTTCCATCGTCAGCACCCTGCCACATCGTCGTAGCCTCCTTCCTCAGCCACCGCACCACCACCATCCATCGCCCCTCATCTTCCTCCATCGACTGCACCCCGACTGCACCACCGCCGAACCCCTTGCCGCTGCCGCCCTCCATTGCTGGGCCTCCACCTCCATTGCAACCACCGTCACCCCTTACTATTCCGAGCTTCACCCCATCGCTGCACCACCGAGCCCTTCCTGTCTCCTTTAGCCGACCTCTACCACTGCCGACCAACCTGCAACCATCGACTCTTCGTCAGTACCACCAGCGAGCTTGTTGCCCTGCTGACCTTGCCTTTCAACCACCGAACAGCTAGCCTTGATTGCCATCGCTCACCCTCGACATCAACTCCTCGCTATTATCGCATTGTTCTTGCTGTTATGCTGTTGTAGTTGTCCCCGTCCTTACTGCGGTTGTTGTCGCTCTCGCAGTTGTACCGCCGCCCGTTGCCTGTGTCGCTTCTTCTTTTCGTGGTTCTCGCCACGTTCGTAACTCATCGTCACATAAGGAAAGTATCTCTTGTAAAATTTTATTATTCCGTACCAGCATTTTATTTGACCTCCCGCAATTAGTATTTATATTTGATTATCGTGTTTTGAAATCCGTCACTTGAACCAGCGTATCGTTCATACTTTGTGATCTTATCATGATTGAATCAGTCGATATATTGAATCGAATCAATCTATTTGCCTCTGATTTGATGCCCATCAAAAGATCGTAAACATCAATTTGTGTGATTCTGCCCTGCTGTTCGTTCTAACTCGTAACGAGTTTATAACCTAGTTACAGTTTAAATCAATTAGAACCTTATTAATAAATACTGTAACCCTCTAAATCTAGTTTCCAAATCTTCTGACGGATCTGAATCCGACATATAGAGTTCAAGATATACTGATTTTAGTACCGATATGTTTTTAATTCCAGATTACCGTTTTGAAGCATATCTACTCGATTAACTAATTAAAATATCATATTAACAGTAGAATAAAGTCTTGAAATTTATCAGGATGTTACTAGACATGATTAGGAGTCACTTTATAATTTTTATAAGATTTTAAAATATTTTTACAGTTAATTTATATATATAATAACATTGCACTGAGTTGTTGCCTGAACATTAGTCCAGTAAAAAACTGTCTGCTTGGCCTAGCTATTGTATTTATAATATGTCGTGTGAATATGCGTTGGAACCGGCATGAAGTCTATTTTCTGGAACCTTTGACGGTACCTGATTCGCTTTCTTGTAGCAACGGGAAAGAGGATTCTTGTATAACAATGTATTGCTATCCAGAATTGTAACTTCATGTCCTTGATTGTAAATATATTTATTTTCTTACATTTAAATAATTAAACTTGCATATTATGCATTGCATAGCCCTTGATACCTCCTTGATCCTATCCTGATACCCGTTCTCAATGTTGCATATTCATGTTTAATTATTGTAAAACAATAACAAGCCGGGGTAATAAGGAAAATGATCTAACAGTGGACAATATAGGAGAGTGTACTCGGAAGGGGGCCCGTGTTTTCCGTAATAGTGACTCTGTATATGTTTACATAATATGATATGATTCTGGTTACATGATATGATATGATTCTTGTTATTGTCACTGCAAGATCCGGGTACATGATCCTATAGAATTCACCATTAGAGTCAAACGTTAACTTAATTGTATGCACCCGAATCTGTAGTATGGGACGCAGGATTGCGTGCATTAGTTAGAATTCAAAAAAGCTTGCTAGACTTGAGATTAACACTGAACACATGTATGATTCCTGTTTACAAATTACATAATCTCTGTTTACAAGATTACATGATTCCGGTTTACAAGTTGAATGATTCATGTTTATATGACATGTTTCCCGTTACATGATTTCTTGTTCCTGATTGGTTATATTTTGAGACTTGTTCCAGTTGTCACTTGCAATACACTTGATCATATTGTATTACAATTACATTGCTAGTTCTTATTTTCCTTCCTGTCCAGTTCTTGTTTCTCCCTTGTTATATATATTATTTCTCGTTATCATGGTTGTTCCATATTTGAATTGCCATTTCTTATTGCTTTTCCGGTTATGCTTTGTTTCTTGTCTCTATTTTGCTTGTTACTACTTGCGGCCCCTAACTTGCTCTAACGAGTACCATCTATCTTTCTTTTGAGTTAATGTTATACAGGTACAGCGATGAGATACTAAAGAAACTTGGTGGACTACTTACTGGATTGTTTATTCTCAGACTTATTGTAAGTTATTGTATCTCAAATATTGGTTATTATATTACATTCTTGTTTCTGTGATTATTATTGTATTGTTGAGCATACTGGTATTGTACAGCTTATGGATGATATGAGTTGGTATACTTATATCATTCGCTGGGCCTCAGTGCCCGTATTTTCGTACAATGGGAAGTGAGGCATGACAATCATAGACATCAATTTTTTGCCTAAGAAAGTAAATCCAGGTAAAACGAGAAAAGTTATCTATAAAAATCACACGATATCTATTTTTACTACGACATAAATGAAGGGAATGTCCCCAAACATCAGAATGAATAAGTTTCAAATGGAGAAGATGAAATATGCTCACTAAAAGGAAAAGGAGATGCCAGTTGCTTTGCCAATTTACAACCAATACAAGGTGATAAAGAGTTGGTAGAAAATCCCCTAAAGAACCACTACTAAAAAGAAAACGTAGATGAGGTAAAGATAAATGACTTAGATGACGATGTCAAACGTCACAAAGAGGTGGAGTGGTGACAAGACACAAACAATAGTTTAGGTACTGGTAGAGAGAGTTTATCCATGTAATAAAACCCATCTTTCCTGTGCATGATTCCAACCTGTATCCCTGTATGTGAATCCTGAACAACACGAGAAGATAAATAAAAGGTAACTGTGTAATTCATACCAGTCAATTGAGATACGAAAAATATGTTTAGGGCAACATTAAGAACATGATGAACATAAGGGACAAAAAAATGGGGAGAATTAAGGAGATGGCTAGTAGAAATTATGTGTGAATGTGTACCATCAGCAGTACGAATGGTATATGTGGATGGTAATGGTTTGGTATCAGTCAGGTGTGTGGCAGTAGACGTCAAGTGATTAGTGAAACCAGAATCTTATATCCATGAGGCGGAAACATTACCTGAATGAGTAGTTTACCTGAATGAGTAGTGAAGGTAAATGAACCTGAGGAAGAATAAATACTCGTCAATTGCAGTGATTGTAGAAGCCTCTATAACTATGAATGGTCCAAAGAGGGACCAGAAATAGTATTCGTTGGAGGAGTTTCTTGAACAATGGTAGCAAGTTGTGGGACATAAGAAGCTCGTCGAGAGCATTGTAGAGCATGACAATGGGCAGTGGTATGACCCCACATATGATGATAATTACACCAAACAGGAGGGCAAGACGTGGCAAACTGGTATGCAGGGTGATTCTGCTATTGTGGAGGAGGGTGAGGCCAGTAAGATGTATACCGAATATCAATAGTGTTGGGTTTATGTCTTGCATACTAGGTTCGATATGAAGAGAAGACAATGAAGCGAGAAGATGTTTGACGCAAATATTGGAGCAAGAAGAGTTGTTGTGCAGGTTGTATTAGGTTGGATATCAGTGTATGGTCGACTGCAATATTGGGGCAGTCGACCGCAACCATCATGTTAGCTCCCCGGATGCTTTCGAATCTAAAGCAGTCGACTGCCACTTTGGGCAATCAACTGCAATTAGCAACAGCGGCAGTTTGGGTCGGGTTCTGGGTGAATGAAGTTGATCCCAACTTTTTCTCTAAGTTAGATCATATGGCTCCTATCATGTGACTTTCTCTTCAGGGTATATCGGACGGTTATTGTATCAAGACTACAACCTAGAGTTTCTCTAATCTTCATATATCAATGTAATGGCCTCTTTTGTGAGGTAGTACTTCATGTGAGAGCAGAGTATCTTCTAGCGAATCTTGAGAGATAGATAGGTTCTTGGTGAGAGTAATTGTAAATTCTCTAGTTGAATAATATCTCAGTAATTTCACCCCCGGATTAGGTTCGTCCGAACCGGGATAAAATTGTGTGCTTGTGTTTGGTTTGGTCTACTTGCTTGGTTGATTCGTTGAGATCGGTTATCGCTTCTCTACAACCCCTCCCCACTGTGCTTAATTTCCTAACAAGTATAAGCTATAGCGAAGTATTTGAACTTGAACCTGGACTCCAAGCAAAAATATTTGGTCAAAGCAGGTAGCTTGACTGTATAGTTCCAAGACAACAGTTGTTGCGGGTTGAAATCAATTAATTTGGTCGGAGTCAACTGATTATGGTTAAAAAAGGAGGGCTTGAACTTAATTTTGTAAATAATCAATTGGAGCCTTGGGATTTAGTTTGGAAAGTGTTGGTGTGATTGGATGGAGTTGTTGTTTGGTGTGATGTCTTGCTATGGAGATCAAAATCCAAAATCATGAAAGGAGGAAACTTGGATTCGGGCTGAGAATGAACCGTGATTTTGTTTGGATTTTTGAATATCTGAGGAGAGGCAGGTGGCTGTAACTATTTTGCGAGGATCCTAAGCAGACCGACTGGAAAATAGAGCGGATGCCGGAGCAGATCGACGACGATTGCACTGATCTGAGCATAGCGAAAACCGGAGCAGATCAACATCGATGAGCAAAGTCGTGAAGGCTGCACGGATCTGGGCAAAGCAAAAGCGGAGTGGATCGATGACGGTGAGCAAAGCCGTGAAGGCTGCACGAATCTGGGCAAAGCAAAAGCTAGAGTGGATCGACGGTGACAAGCAGAGCCTTGAAGGCTTGGAGAGATAAGATTAGGATTTTTTTGGAGGTTTATAGGGGAGGGATTAGGATTTTGTTCAAAGAATTAATTTTGCTCTGATACCATGTTGAATTCAGAGGATAATGATATATTATTATTGAGGCATTGAACCAAATATAATACAATTACAAAGGAAAGCAAAATGAGTTCTACCCAATGTGGAACTAAAATTAAAGCAATATTAAATAACATGTAACCTACTACACACGTATAATATACGTGTTTAACAAAATCTATCAAAAAATAAGTTGAACCTGCATTAATTAACGCATATCAGAGTAAATTAACCTACTTCCAAAATAATAGATAGACCAAAATTAAGGTTGAACTTTGAAGAAAGCCCAGATCGGAATACTGAACTTCTAAATCAACTGAAAATTGTAGTAGCCACATCAAAATTCAGTTACCATCAAAGAACAATATATACAAATGCATCTGAAATTTTTAGAATTTGAACTCAGAAAAAATTCCAAGTTCGGATTTTGAAGAGAACCCAGATCAGCAATTAACTTCAATCAACAGAACTGAATATAAAAGTGGAAATTTGATAGGAAATTTTACCTGACTGAGATTGGGATTTGACCTCAGAGCTTATCCTTTTGAGAGTTTGACTAGAGGCAGAAGAAAAACCCAGATGCAAATTCTGAATATTCTGAAAATATATAATACATTAGTGAAGAAAAACTACAAATTGGAGAGCAATCATAAGAAAAAGAGACTTTAAAAATTTATTCGGAGAACAAAAAGAAGACTACCAAAAACGAGTGAACAGCTACCTCTCTTCGTCGTGGCTTGCAATCAACTTTGACGTAAGTAAGAAGGTTCCCTTTTTTTTTGAGGGAAGGAGTTTCCTCTATCTTTAGAGGTGACTATTTATACCAAACAAAACTAGGGTGGCTGGAATATGATTATTTTATAATGATAGGGGTTTTCTGTAATTTACCCCTTATTGTTTTAAAATTTCATGAATGGAGTTCATTTATGGTGCACAACAATAACTACTATAATAGATTTTTTTCCCAAAACGACCTACTTTTTGAAAGTTTTTCCCAAACCGACCTACTTTTATTTTTAATTCCCAAAACGCCACACTCGGTCTTTGAAAGACCGAGTTTAGCACAAAATAACTCGGTTTTTCAAAGACCGAGTGTTAGAATTCGAAAAATCGAATTCTAACACTCGGTCTTTGAAAAACCGAGTTATTTTGTGCTAAACTCGGTCTTTCAAAGACCGAGTGTGTTATTTTGGTAAATACTTTCAAAAGTGGGTTAGTTTGGTAAATACGTTTAAAAAGTGGATCATTTTGGTAATAAGTTCGCCAAATTTGGCAATTCTAATGAACGTTCTGTAAAATGCTAGTTTAACTGATATTTAAGACTTTTCGTGATAATAAATTATTTAAAATTAATCAATCACATATAATTTACGGAATTTCTTTTGTAATTTGTTTTATTATCTAGATACAATGAAACAACTAATTAAGTTTTATATTGAGAAGATAAATATAGTTGAAAGATGACATTCATATAGAGTTATATCATATTCGAATTATTTTCTTTCCTTAGTTTTGGACAAAAATTAGTATGAATATTAGTGTATGGTAATTGAATAATCTTATGTATTATAGAGTGTGTGTGGTAATAATGTCTTCAAGACATTTGTCCCAACTTGATGTAACCCACAAGAACATCAAAACCTCACCCACAAGAACCTTTCAAAACATAAAGTATTCATATTTTCCAAGCAATCCTAATACATTAGGATCAGTTTTCAATCATAGTCATTCTTTACAGATCGAAAAGATAAATCCACACATTTCGACCTGGATAGTTATCAGTTCAGTGATCTTTTTACTCTTGCACTTCATCGAAGACCTAGAATTGAATTAGCTAATCATTGCTTCTTTAAAAGAATATGCTTGGAGTCCTTAAAGCTTTGCATGAGACATATATATAGCAAACAAACTTCTGTGAGTGATTAGTACTTACACAAAATGCTAGGTAATATACTTTTACCACATATATTATTACAGAAGAAATTCAAAAGACATTATGCAGTATTGTTCAATCATATGAAGTTCCTCTAATTGTTCATTCGTACAATAATTGTTTAAAGTGAAAAAAAAATAACTAAGATTAGCATTAGTCAGCCAGTGGTTATCTTACCCATTGATTCAAAAGCAGCAAGACAACCACATAAAATATTGCAACCAAATAAAATGAATAAGAAAATTGCAACCATAAAAGCATTAAATTGCCGCCAAATATGATGAATAAGAAAAGCAACCAGAATTTATAATCTAGTTCATGTCAATACTAAATCTATTACAGCTCAAAAGACAAATATTTCACAAATGGATATTACAGTGGCAAGGTAAATTCATGTAGGTTCTACAAGATTGCAGTAAATTTACAGTGGAAATCTCCTTTGCTTGTCAAATTATTATTTATCTACACAAGAGTTAAATGGTGCTGTGCATGGTCTACACGAGTCATCAATTTTCTTCTACGTACTTCATAAGGTTGAATAATATATGAAGTTCTCATAAGAATTTCATCAAACTACTCATGTCCTAGTTAAGTGAAAGTAAAAAGGCAGTTATAGAGTGTGTGTGTGGTTTGATACGAATTCTATATAAAAAAAAGCAGTTTTAAGTGAAGTGAATGGACAAACATATCTAAACAGGGTAAGCAGTAATCTGAACAAATCTTGAAACAAAATTTTAAAAAGAAATAACCTTGGATTAAATGATAAAGAGAAACTTTTAGCTTCTTAGTTCAGCCTGGCATAAGACCCTGCTTTAATCGTACCAAGTACCAAATCTATATAGCATCACATTCACTTCGGTGAATGTAGCATGTCCAAAATATAAGACGAAATCGTCACTTTTCCATACATTTATAGTTAGCCACGGTTATACATATTTAGATCTACAGGATCGTCATCAATTCATACTCATTGTATTGTTATTATACAAACAATATTTTCTTCATTTCGAGAGATCTTCGGGATCTTTAACTTTGATATGTCAAATTCTCACATAATTCCTTTTGCTAGATGAACAATATTTTATTTAAATTTCAAGAGATCTTCAGGATCATTGATTTTGATACAATCATCTTTCACTCCTTCAGGGAGATTGTGACAAAAGAAAATTATAGCTTTCGTTATATCTTTCGTATGATCTCATTTAGATGATTCTTTGAATCCATTAATTGTCTCTTTGAGACTTTCGGTATTCAAATGAATTTCAACATCCAAAACTCATGACAAGTAATTTTTGTTGGTTATTATCAAGAGCTTTGAAAAATAAGAACATAATAAAATTATATGCATAATTAGAAATAAAAAGACAAGATAAAAATGTAACATTTCTGATACACAATGTGGAAAGAGTGGGGGGGGGGGGAGTTCAATAGACAATTCACACTTAATTTATTTTTAACACTTAATTAGTTGTTTCATTGTATCTAGATAATAAAACAAATTACAAAGGAAATTCCGTAAATTATATGTGATTGATTAATTTTAAATAATTTATTATCACAAAAATAACGGAAAAGTCTTAAATATCAGTTAAACTAGCATTTTACAGAACGTTCTTTAGAATTGCCAAAATTGGCGAACTTATTACCAAAATGACCCACCTTTTGAAAGTATTTACCAAACTAACCCACTTTTGAAAGTATTTATCAAAATAACACACTCGGTCTTTGAAAGACCGAGTTTAGCACAAAATAACTCGGTTTTTCAAAGACCGAGTGTTAGAATTCAATTTTTCGAATTCTAACACTCGGTCTTTGAAAAACCGAGTTATTTTGTGCTAAACTCGGACCGAGTGTGTCGTTTTGGGAATTAAAAATAAAAGTAGGTCGGTTTGGGAAAAACTTTCAAAAAGTAGGTCGTTTTGGGAAAAAAATCACTATAATATCCTTACATGCAAAGGAACTTCGTTCTTCTTCTTCTTCTCTTTCTATTCTTTCTCTAACTCTAAGCTCCATCCTTCCAATTTTCCCTTCATCATGTAAAGAACATGTACGTGTGGCTTGTCTTCTTAAAAGAACTAACAATGGAAGGCTCACGAAAATGATAGAGGCTGCATCTTCTCCGACCCTCCTTCTCTTCTCCAACCCCTCCTCTTCTCCTTTACATTTGAACCCATCTTCAAGAAACTGCCTCTTCTCCGACCACCACTGAATCGTCTTGCTTGATATCTACGACCACTTCCTCGGCTGGCTACTAATCCTCTAACGAACCTCGGACCTCTGACTTCATTCCCATATGCTGTCGGAGTTGGAACTGAGTGGGTGCGGACCCAACGAGAGGGTCCGCCACACTCCTACCACCCTTACACTCCCCCCCAACCTCCGATACTCCTCCTCCACCCCCTTACAGCTCTGACCTTCCGACACCCACACCTCAATCTCCTGTCCCAAACCCAAACCCTAACCTACAGCCTAACGTTATTGAGGGTGAACCCTCTGGGCTCAGAGACGCACTCTCCCCCCAGCGGGCACATCGAAATGCACGTCATCAGCTCGAGGGGAGAGGCTCAGATCATCATCGCCCTACGATAGAGCTGCAGCTGAGAGGACGGGCCCATAGAGGGGGTCCTCCTACAAGCCAGTTGTTACCGCTAAATTTGGTGTGGGGGTAAACAGATAGTATGTGTGGATTCTTAGAAAAACTGAATAGCGAACCCGGAACCTTTCCACCGGAGTTTGACCATTGAATCCCGCCGTTCACCTGCAAAAAGTGCGATAACCGGGGTTGATCCCGGCGACGCACCCTCCGACGCTCAAGTCAATAATCAGAAAAGATTATGAATGAGCGTTAACTGGCAAAAGATTGATTACCTCTTAATGATGATGGATGGGGGGTATTTATAGTCGCCTTAGGGATCAGATTAGGAATGAAATCCCTAATTCCCAGCAAAAGGATAGAGCGAATCAGGGTCGTTGATTGAATGCAATCAGAAACCCTAATCCTATCCTGCTGGACCGGGTTTGCTGCGGGTTGGAACCTGCACCCAGTTGAGGTGGATCCGTTCACGGGTTATTGGGTCTTAGGAGAGAAGACCCAGTACCCGTTTTAGACCCATTTGTAGGTGAAATTACCATTTTACCCCCAAGTTTTGAGACTCGCGTCCTATTTGGACGGTTCCGATTTAACCCTATTTTTAGCCATATCACGAGCCCCCCCACTCTCGAAGACTGAGTTTGATCAGCCTTTGAGAAGTAGTTTCACTGTTTTAATGGCTTGCAAGGTGGTATCGGAGTCCAAACGAGGGACGTTGACTCTTTGTATGTGGTATTGTGGCACTTTTCGAAGCTATTTGCGCGCTCAAGGTTATCCTTGATCTTTCTTCGACTTCTGGTGATTCTTCCTAACTTTGCGAAGTGGTGATTCGTCATTCGGGGATCTTAATTACCCTTTCCAAGCAATAATTATCTACTCGGGGTTTCAAAGATATTTTCCCAGATTTATAATTATTTTTTTGCAGTATTTAGGTAGATAATTTGATGTTATTTGCATCGTTTCATGGCTTAGACGCTTCGACTTCGCCGCCGACCCCTTCCGAGCTTACGCCATGAAGAAGGCCGAGGTCCATGGTGGTTCGGCACTTGCTGCCGAAGCGAACAGATACTTCGGCCGGGCTATAGGCGCGTTCGGCGGGTCTTTGGCGGAGTTCGGGGTATTTTCTTCCCTGTAAGAGGGTCGGTGCTGAGAGCGCTCAGCAGCATGCGCTGAGGTCTACATTTTCCATATAACATGGTCGGTGGCAAGAGCGCTCGGTAGCATGTGCCGAGGTCCACATTTTCCATGTAACATGGTCGGTGGCAAGAGCGCTCGGCAGCATGTGCCGAGGTCCACATTTTCCATGTAACATGGTCGGTGGCAAGAGCGCTCGGCAGTATGTGCCGAGGGCCACATTTTTCATGTAACATGGTCGGTGGCAAGAGCGCTCGGCGACATGTGCCGAGGCCTTGGATTGCGGTTTTTGGCAACATGGGAAACACCAGGCTGAGTTGGTGGCTCCTGAACTTCTGACAGATGTGACAGTCATTATTGCGATGACTGCTGATCTTCTGACGACCCTGACAGATGTGTCAGCCATTAATGCGATAGTACAGCTGGGCGCGGTAAAAAATGTGACGGTTCAAGTCGTTTTCTCGCCTTGTGTAAATGGACTGGCTCTGTGGGCCCATTAACCTCGTTTAGTGTGCCCAGCTCTATAAAACTTCACCCCCTTGTCA
This sequence comes from Hemerocallis citrina, assembly GCA_017893485.1. Classification (NCBI taxonomy): domain Eukaryota; kingdom Viridiplantae; phylum Streptophyta; class Magnoliopsida; order Asparagales; family Asphodelaceae; genus Hemerocallis; species Hemerocallis citrina. The sequence goes on from CM030364.1 coordinate 34,811,464, forward strand.
TTTCTCACTTCTCCGAATTTTTACTCAGGCGGTAATTTCTACTAGTGAGAGCTCACGGTGATCGTCGATTACTTCTCCGGTGAATATTCCGACCGTTCCCATCAACTCAAAGGTAATTTATACTTAGTCGTTTTTTAAGTATAAATATGTCTCTTTCTCCTATATCCGAGCCCTCCCCTTCTGCCGCCGAAGTCCCTTCTCCGCGTCGCCAAGATAAAGGCAAGAAGTTATTCGGTCGAGACAGTATAGTGGAAGATCCGAAGCGCATGGGACCATCCGGCAGGTATCCAGGACCACTGACAGGGCTTTAGCGGGTTCGAGAGCTTCCTGAGGAGCATGCCGAGCGTATCATTCATGGGAGGGGAAGAGCCTTCAAGGAAAATGAGGCAAGAGAGACCTCCGAGGCCGATGAGACGGTCTCTATTCTCAGCCAGGAGGACTTGGTAGTGATCCGGGGTTGCTTCCAAATTCCGGAGGAGTACGAGCTTATGCTGCCGGGTCCCGGGGTTAGGGCAAATTTGCCGATGCCAGTAAACATGTGTTTCTGGCCGGTTGACGCCTTCATTGCCGAGGCTCGGCTACCTCTCCACCCGTTCGCGATCAAAGTGCTGAGGTGGTTTGGGGTCAGCCCCATTCAACTGATGCCAAACGCATGGAGAGTTATCAATGGGTTCGTACTCCACTGCCAAGCGGCTGGGATCGAACCGGAGCTGAGGGTACTCCGGACCATCTGTCGGCTTCATCAGCAGAATCGGTCGAAGTTCCGGTACTACCTAGCTCCGAGGCACGGAGGTCGGCTCATCGTCTGCCCCGACTCCATCAAGCACTGGCGAGATAAATACTTGATAGTGCAGGGCATTGAGGCATGGCCCATTCCCACCAGTTTCGTGGAGGAGGTGTCGAGGCGAGTGAGGGAGTCACCGGTGCTTCACCCTCAAGAAGAGGAGGCAGTGCAGACTCTTCTTGACCGGCCGAGGTACGATTGGAGGGAGCTTACCAAGGACATTCTCTTCAGGGGAGGGCTCAGCCGCGTAGACCCCAGTATGCGGCTCTTTCAATGCTCTCAATTTTTTTTTATCTTGCCTATTCTAACTTGTCTTTAACCGGCTTCTTATTTGATGCAGGGGCAATGGATTTCGACGCGGTGATGGCGCAGAGGGCTGCCCTCGGAAGTAAGGTGCCGAAGAAGCGCAAGAGGGTTTCCACCATGCTGCCGCCCGCGAAGGCTCTGAGGGGCGTGAGCGAAGCTGAGGCTATTGAGCCTCCGGTTGTGGTGACCCCGACCTCGGCCGTAGGAGACGGCCGAGGTCGAATTTTTGAGGCAAGGGACTTCCCGATCTCCGCAGCTCTCAGGATGGAGACGCCTCCTCTGACGGCGACGGCCGAGGAGCTCCTCACAGAGGAGCACAAGAGGATCCATGTTCCGGACTGGCAGGTTCGGAAGCATGATGGGTTTCTCGGCGACTCTTTGGCGAGTATGCAGGTGGTCAAACACCTGGCGACGCCAAAGGACCGAGCCGCCATGGAGGCCGGCCTGGCGGGCGATGACGCCATTGAGATCGCGCGCTCGGCAGTTTCGGTAAGCGTCGAATTTTTGCTCTCGTTGGTTACTTTCTCTTTCGATTTTTTCTAACTCTTGGCACCCCCTTTTTTTTGTAGATCATCATCCACTTCGGTCATCTTTCGAAAAAGATGACGGAGTTGGAAAAGGAGCTGAAGCAGGAGACCGACCGGGGTCGGGCCGCGAAGGCTCGAATGGGCACAGAGTTCGATAAGCTGAGGGTCGAGCTCGAGGGGAGGTCGACGAGGGTCGAGTACCTCAAAGGCCAGGCCGCGAAGCTTGAGGCCAATCTTCTACGGCAGAAGGAGGAGTCGGCCAAACAACTGGCCGAGGCGGCGAAGACCAAGGACGTCGCGGTGAAGGGGGCCGAAGAGGCCACCATGGCGAAGGCGCAGGGCTTCCTTGCCCAAAACATGGCCAAGACCTATGCCCAAGCCATCTTTCAGGTGTCAGAGCGATACCCTGAGGTGGACTGCTCGGGGTGGAGGCGGTTCCCGGGCCATGTTGAGGGCTTCGACCCTGACTCGGAAGGAGAGGAAGAAGAAGGCGAGGATGAGGGCAACCACGAGGTTGAGGTCGTCGGTGAGGTGCAAATCACTAAAGTAACCCCGCTGGCGATTCAGCCCCCATTAGGGGGTCTGTCCCCATCCACTCTCGACGCCCTGGGAAAGAGGTCGACCCTTGATTTCACCTTTTTTTTTTTTCTGTGTTGTCCTGTATTGCCTAATTGCGGACTGGCCACCACATTTTTTGTGATAAATGAAAGAAACTTTTGAACTTGACCCCACGTCACCTTTGAATAACCCCCCACCCCCTTTGAAATTTGGCCAAGTGTTTAGACGAAGAACTTCCTCTTTAGTGCTTGTAGCTTTTATTCAGGGGTCGGATGAGGAGTGAACTTTTGACTATTTACTGAGCTCCATTATTTGCCTTGATCTTTTCAGCTTGCCGATGCGACCCACTCAGCCGAACCCACTCGCTCCGAGGAGGAGGTTGGTTCCGAGGATAGCTTTGGGTCGATGCGGTTGAGTCTGACCAGGTATCGAGAGCGCCTTTATGAGGTCGAGTTAGGGTTGTGTAGGGCTGAGAGCGAGCAGAACCACTTGCAGGTGATTTTGAGCCAACGAGACATCGAGATTGGGCGACTAGAGGGTCGGCTCGCCGAGATCCCTCCTGTGGGCGAGGAGGATGGCTCGTCAATGGCTTTTACAAACGGGCTAAGATTGAAGTGTCTCCAGCTCTCTCTGTCGAAGATGACAGCGGAGAGGAACGATATGCTCACCGAGGTACACCACTTGCAGATAGTGGAGGCCGAACTTCTAGCAGAGGAAGAGGAGCTAACCAAGGCGGTGGGCAGGTTGATGACCGAACATGACGAGCTGACGGCGGAGATCGATGCGTTGAAAAGAGCCACAGTGGATAGGGGCATCGAAGTCACTCACCTCTGCCAGATTATTGCCCGTCGCCCCAGCATTCCGAGCTCTGCCGTGCCTCCTCGCTTCGAGGTGGAGGCAGGAGACAAGTCTCTGAAGCAGAGGATTGCTGAGTTGGAGGTTGAAGTGGCACGCCTAAAGCCACACTCGGGGCCGATTAACGTCAGGAGCACTTCATGCACTCGCGAGGAGGGTGAGCGAGGCATTTTATTTTATAAGCTCGCGACACGTTCTCCCGTAGGTCAACCAAGTCCGGGTGATGCCCAAAGTGGCGTGGCAATTTTATCGAGCGCGGCATCCGTCGGGGCAATGGTCAGGAACAGCACCGAGGACACTTCTTAATTCGTCGATTTAGGGACGAGTACCGGGGTCAAGCGTCGCCGCCCTCGGGTGTCTTTGAAGCGAAATATCCCTGCGCCAAGGAAGCACTGAAGATTTTTTTTTGTTTTTCAAGTTTTGTATTTCGTCTAAGTGTAACGAGTCGGTGTTGTAGTTTTTGCTTTTTGGAAGTCTTGTAGCTCGGTTGTAGAGAAGATGCCGCTTTGTATTGTTTCCTCACACTTAATCGAAATGATGCTCATTTTTCTTTCTTGAACTTGTACGTTTTCGAACCCTTTCTGTTGTTGTGTTACTTGTGACTAAAGCGAGTCAAGATCCGGAGACCTTCGCTCGTTTGGGCCTCGACGCCAAGAGCGCTCGGTAATGTGTGCCGAAGTCGAAAGCAAGATTTTTGCTTGTTTGGGCGTCGGTGCCAGGAGCGCTCGGCAACGTGTGCCGAAGTTGTGAGCAAGATTTTTGCTTGTTTGGGCATCGGTGCCAGGAGCGTTTGGCAACGTGTGCCGAAGTTTAAAGTAAGATTTTTGCTTGTTTGGGCGTCGGTGCCAGGAGCGCTCGGAACGTGTGCCGAAGTTTAGAATAAGAGTGGGCGGGCTGAGCACTGCTTCGAACCTCTTGGCTCGTGAATCCGTGAGGACGAGTTCCTCGCAGTGGAGAGCCGCCTATTGGAGGATTACTTCAACTTTTAAACGAGCCATAACAATCAGAAGTTAGCTCCTCAGGGTCCTGGGCATGGGTCGGCAATATATGAGATTCTAGAGGTGATTTCATACTACGGTATTTGATCAAGGACCTTTGACTTTGCCTTGTGAAAAAGTTGAGGACTGTTCAGGCTGGGAATTCACCGAAGCCTCTAAAAAGTTCATGTTTGAAGCTGATATCTTCTCTTGAGGAAACATGAAGAATATAGCGAACTCATACCCATGACCTTCCAACTGCGAGGATCAAGAGATGCAGTGTGCCAAGCCTAGCATCAGCTTCTCCCATGTTTAGCTTAGTTGTAAGGATGCGTGTGGCGGAAAAACAAGAGTACATTTCAATGGTTGTGGGAGCAATTCCGAATGGCAAACCACTTCTAGCTCGCTTAAGAGCGAGCTTGCGAAGCGGAGTCGAGCCAAGTGTTGGACTCTGAACTTGTCGTTTGAGTATATTTCAACGGTTGTGGGAGCAATTCCAAATGGCGAACCACTTCTAGCTCGCTTAAGAGCGAGCTTGTGAAGCGGAGTCGAGCCAAGTGTTGGACTCCGAACTCTTCGTTTGAGTATGTTTCAACGGTTGTGGGAGCAATTCCGAATGGCGAACCACTTCTAGCTCACTTAAGAGCGAGCTTGCGAAGCGGAATCGAGCCAAGTGTTGGACTCCGAACTCGTCGTTTGAGTATGTTTCGACGGTTGTGGGAACAATTCCGAATGACGAACCACTTCTAGCTCGCTTAAGAGCGAGCTTGAGAAGCGAAGTCGAGCCAAGTGTTGGACTCCGAACTCGTTGTTTGAGTATGTTTCGACGGTTGTGGGAGCAATTCCGAATGGCGAACCACTTCTAGCTCGCTTAAGAGCGAGCTTGAGAAGCGGAGTCGAGCCAAGTGTTGGACTCCGAACTCGTCATTTGAGTATGTTTCAATGGTTGTGGGAGCAATTCCGAATGGCGAACCACTTCTAGCTCGCTTAAGAGCGAGCTTGCGAAGCGGAGTCGAGCCAAGTGTTGGACTCCGAACTCGTCGTTTGAGTATGTTTCGATGGTCGTGGGAGCAATTCCGAATGGTGAACCACTTCTAGCTCGCTTAAGAGCGAGCTTGCGAAGCGGAGTCGAGCCAAGTGTTAGACTCCGAACTCGTCGTTTGAGTATGTTTCGATGGTCGTGGGAGCAATTTCGAATGGCGAACCACTTCTAGCTCGCTTAAGAGCGAGCTTGAGAAGCAGAGTCGAGCCAAGTGTTGGACTCCAAACTCGTCGTTTGAGTATGTTTCAATGGTTGTGGGAGCAATTCCAAATGGCGAACCACTTATAGCTCGCTTAACAGCGAGCTTGAGAAGTGGAGTCGAGCCAAGTGTTGGACTCCGAACTCATCATTTGAGTATGTTTCAACGATTGTGGGAGAAATTCTGAATGGCGAACCATTTCTAGCTCGCTTAAGAGCGAGCTTGCAAAGCGGAGTCGAGCCAAGTGTTGGACTCCGAACTCGTCATTTGAGTATGTTTCAACGGTTGTGGAGAAATTCCGATTGGCGAACCACTTCTAGCTCGCTTAAGAGCCAGCTTGCGAAGCGGAGTCGAGCCAAGTGTTGGACTCCGAACTCGTCGTTTGAGTATGAAGAAGTTAAAGGCAGAGAGATACATGCAATTTCACAAGTAAAATATGAAAAATTGTTCTTCATTGAAAACTAATAGTCGGCTGCTTCTGAGTTGCGAGCCGTTATTACATTGGAGAAATAAAGGAGCAAAAGTCACATTACAAGTGGAGAGGAACGGTTCGACATCTGACGATACTCAGAGAGGCGTTCATGCGCTCTCTTGGTACTTTAAGAGATGGTCGGCATTCCAAGTCCTGGGAATCTTTCTTCCTTCGTGGTCTTCTAGACGGTAAGTTCCGGGTCGAACCTCCTTGGTGATCTTGTAAGGTCCTTCCCAATTTGGAGCCAGCTTACTCTTTTGACTAGGGACTGAGATAGCTGACTTTATGAGGACCAAGTCCCCTTCTTTGAGGTCGGTGGGACAGACTTTCTTATTGTAGGCCAGCTCGATCCTCCTTCGGTAACTTTGTTGGCAAATTGAAGCTCTTTCCCGAAGCTCATCAATCAGATCCAGGTTCGCCCGAAGTTCCCTGGCATTCTGCTCTTCTTCATAGGCAATGAGGCGGGGAGAGGGTACACCGAATTCCAAGGGGATCACAGCTTTCGACCCATAGGGGGTGAGATTAAATGGAGACTCTCCTGTAGGGATCCGTTTGGTAGTGCGGTAATTCCACAGTACGTTAGGGAGCTGGTCGACCCATAAACCCTTAGCGGACTTATCCAGTCTCTTCTTAATACCGGAGAGAATTTGTCGGTTGGTATTTTGTACTTGACCATTTGACTGCGGGTGGGAGACGGAGGAGAAGCGTTGTTGGATGGTGAGGTCTTCACAGAGAGCTCGAAATGCGGCCCCTATAAATTGTGTTCCATTGTCGGTTATGAGGACCCGAGGGACATCGAACCTGCAGATGACGCTCTTCCAGAAGAACTAAAGGACTTTGTTCTCGGTGATTGTAGCCAAGGACTCGGCCTCTATCCACTTTGAAAAGTAGTCGATCGCCACGACTAAGAATTTGAGCTGGCCAGGAGCTAGGGGAAATGGCCCTAGTAAATCCATTCCCCACATTGCAAAGGGGATCGGGCTTGATAGGGAGATGAGCTGATCTTGAGGCAGGCGACGAATGTTGGAATACTTTTGACAAGAGCTGCATTGCCGAACATGGCGTTCGGCGTCTTGGAGGAGGGTAGGCCAGAAGTATCCATAATTTAGCACCTTTCGGGCAAGTGATCTGGAACCGGAATGTGCTCCGCCTATGCCTTCATGAAGTTCTTGCAAGGCGTATGTGGCTTGTTCGGGGGAGAGGCACCTCAGATAAGGTCTGCTGTCAACTTGTGTGCAGGAGCGTTTGTACAAGACCCCCTCAATAATGGTGTACCGCTCCACTCTGGTTCTGACTCGGTGAGCTTCCTTAGGGTCTTCGGGGAGGAGCCCATCCCTTAGGAATTCTACTAGGGGTTTCATCCAATTATCTTGAAGTTGAATAGGCAGTAACTCCATGGAGTCGGGAGTTTCTTCTTCTATGCTCGACATTAGGAGCACTTCGATCAAGACGGTCTGCTCGAGACCTTGGAGGGAGGAAGAGGCTAACTGGAGAGAGCATCTGCTTGGGCATTTTCCTCCCTGGGGATCCGCCGAATAAGTTCCTCTTCGAAGAGAGCCATGAGATTTTGGACCTTGGCTAGATAATTAGCCATTCGGTCATCTCGCGCTTCATACTCGCCCAAGACTTGATTCACGACCAGTTGAGGGTCACTAAATATGCGGAGGCGTTGTGCCCCTGCCTTGCGAGCCATTCCAAGACCGGCTATAAGTGCTTCATATTCCGCTTTATTGTTGGAGGCCTTGAAGTTGATGCGGAGGGAGTATTGGAGGAAGAAGTCATCGGGACCTACCAGAATAACCCCGGCTCCGCTCCCTTTGGTACAAGAGGATCCATCAACATATACCGTCCAAATAGGAGGGCCGTTCGGTGCTTGACTGACCTCGGGAATGGTGCTTTCAATTATGAACTCAGCTAAGGCCTAGGCCTTGATCGCGGTCCGAGGTTTGTAGGATATATCATGCTGGCTCAGCTCGATCGACCACTTCATGAGACGGCCAGAGGTCTCCAGTTTGTGTAGAACTTGCTTCAGCGGTTGGTCGGTAAGAACGACCACCGAGTGAGACTAGAAATATGGGCGAAGCTTCCTAGCTGCCATAACCAAGGCGTATGCCATCTTCTCTAGCCTTGGATAACGAAGCTCGGTGTCCCGAAGTACCTTGCTTACGTAATAAATGGGCTTCTGAGCCTTGTCTTCCTCCCTCACCAAGACAACACTGAGGGTTTGCTCGGAGGCAGCTAAGTAGAGGTACAGTGTTTCCCCGGGAATAGACTTGCTGAGGAGAGGGGGGTTGACTAGGTAGGCTTTAAGCTGATCGAACGACTCCTGCTGTTGTTGACCCCATTCGAAGCCCTTAGCCCCCCTGAGAGCCTTGAAGAAGGGAAGACACTTCTCCCCTGACTTGGAAAGGAAGTGTCCTATAGCTGCGAGGCACCCGGTTAGTTTCTGAACTTCTTTTACATTTTTGGGAGGAGTCATGTCCAGTATGGCTTTGATCTTCTCGGGGTTGGCCTCGATCTCTCTTTGGCTGACCATGAAGCCTAGGAATTTCCCCGACGAGACTCCGAACGCACACTTGTTCGGATTGAGCCACATATCATGCTTCCTTAACATGTCGAACGCCTCCTGCAGATCGGTGACATGGTCTGCCCCACGGATGCTCTTTACAAGCATATCATCAACATATACCTCCATGTTGTGGCCGATCTGATTTTGGAAGACCTTGTTGACGAGGCGTTGATAGGTGGCACCTACATTCTTCAACCCGAAAGGCATCACCCTGCAGCAGTAAAGGCCCTGATTGGTAACAAAGGAGGTCTTCGGGATATCTGGGGGGAACATTCAGATTTGATTGTATCCAGAAAAAGCATCCATGAAGCTGAGAAGCTTATGGCCCAAAGTGGCGTCAATCAGGGTATCGATGCTTGGAAGGGAGAATGGATCTTTGGGGCATGCTTTATTCAGGTCGGTAAAATCGATGCAGATCCTCCAGCCCCCGTTGGCCTTCTTTACCATCACAACATTTGAGAGCCATTCGGGATAATTGACCTTCTGTATAAATCGAGCCTTAAGGAGCTTGTCCACCTCTTCTTTTATAGCTTGTTGGCGCTCGGGAGCAAATTTGCGCCTCTTCTATTGAACCGGTCTGGACCCCTGTGCAACACTCAGGTGGTGGACGAGAAGCTCTTCAGAAATTCCAGGCATGTCGGCGGCTGACCAGGCAAAGAGGTCGCGGTTCTTTCTAATACATTGGACTATGTCCGAGCTTAGGGCAGATGGGAGGGTCTTGCTGATAAAGAACTTGCGGCCCGGATCTTGCTTAAAGAAGAGCACTTCCTCCAATTCATTCACTGGCTCGGACGTTGGCCAGACAACATCTTGGGGGATTTCAAGAGTTTCAAGGGAGAGGACTGGACCCCCAGTAGAAGTCATGTAGCATTTGCGGGCCACTTCCTGATTGCCTCTTACTTCTCCTACTCCTGTCCGGGTGGGGAATTTCATCTTGAGGTGATAAGCGGAAGGGACGGCTTCGATAGCAGCTAGATCGGGTCGGCCTAGGATTACGTTGTAAGTAGCGGGGACATCGACGACCATAAAGTCCATCGGTTCCGTTCGGGTGGAAGGAGTTTTGCCAGCAGTTACGTCGAGGGTGATCACCCCTTCAATAGTCACTGGCACTCCCGTGAAACCGTGGAGTGTGTAGCCGACGGGCTTAAGTCTGTCCCGGGATAGTTTGAGCCCCTTGAAAGCAGCGAGGAAGAGGATGTTCACGGAGCTGCCATTGTCCACCAGGATCCTCTCCACTTTAAAATTTGCCATATGGAGATTGATGACTAGTGCGTCACAATGGGGGGTTCGGACACCCTCAAGGTCTTCATCTGAAAAGGTGACCGGTACTCCGAGGCCTTTGGGAGGAGGCATGCCATGTACTGAGTTGACTTCCCTTATGAAAGCCTTTCGAGAGGAGTTAGAGGTGCCTCCCATGGGGCTTCCATGGATGAGATGCAGGATGCGTTCCTCCTCGAATTCGGGTGTCTCATTGTGTCGTTCAGAGTGCTTGTTAGCCCCCCGAGGAGGAGGAGGAAGGTCGGTTCGGTCCTTTCTCACGAATTTGGCCAGCTCCCCTCTCTGGATGAGGGCTTCTATCTCGTTCTTCAGGGCTTGACAGTCATTGGTGTCGTGGCCATGGTCCCGGTGATAGCGGCACCACTCCTCTTTGTCTCTCTTCTTGCCGGAGGTGTTCATCTTCGGGGCAGGAGGTAGCACCCCTTCCTTCTTAAACTCCATGAGAATAGTGGAAATGTTGGCATTAAGAGGAGTGAATTTTTCAAACCTGGGGGGGGGGGGCGGCGCTGACCGCCATTATCCTTTTGGAGCTTCTTGGCTCCCTCTTCTTCTGTTCCCTTCCTCTTGGATCCGGAGGAGGGTCCCTCAAAGTTAGGGCGGTGCTCAGCTTCTCAGCCCGAATATACTTCTCTCTTCGGAGAAGGAGGTCGGAGAAGTTCTGCAGGGGCTTCTTGGTGAGGGAGGATCAAAGACTGGAGTTAAAGACATTCGACTGGAACGCCGCTGCAGTGACCGACTGGTCAAGGGAAGCGATGGACCTGGCTTCCGCGGTAAACCTTTTCACATAGTCTCTTAGCTTCTCACCCTTCTTCTGGTTGAGATAGAGTAGCGAAATGCTGGTCTTCTTAGTTCGGCGGCTACTCACGAAGTGGGAGACGAAGAGGGTTTCGAATTGCTCGAAGGAGAATATTGAGGATGGGGCGAGGCGAGAGTACCATTCCCGGGCCGAACCCTTGAGGGTAGCAGGGAAGGTCTTGCACAGCAGAGCGTCGGAAGCTTGGTGGATTAGCATGAGGGTCTTAAAGCTTTCGATGTGTTCCACGGGGCCAGTTTCCCCGGAATAAGTCTCGAATTGTGGATGCTTGAAGCCTATTGGAACGGGCGCCTCCATGATGGTTCGAGAGAAAGGGGGTCGGCTCGGTCGGAGGGTCCTTCCTCTATGCTCCTCTTCCCATTCTAGCTGACCCAAGCGTCTCTCCATCTCGTGGAGACGATGGTAAACGGCATCATCCCTTCGATGGTGGCCGAACGAGTCTCTGGACTCGTCTTCATATGAAGGGGAGCGGGGACTACGACGACGGTAGCTCCGGGAGTGGCGAGGGCTAAGAATGTGTCGGTAATTGCTAGGAGCTGGGGGAGGAGTTAGGGACCGATGGTGAGGGCTTCGGACCGGGGGAGGAGTAGGAACCCTCTGGGCATTGTTATTGTTAGGGCGGAGATTAAGGGCCAGCAAGATGGTGTCTTGGAACTGCTGGAACTCAGCACGGGTAATGAGTGCCTCATTGTTCCTCGGAGGTTGCCGACCAGCAGGAGACTGGGGTCTTCTCCTATGGTGGCCTGGGGACTATCTCCGCCCTCTACGAGGAGGGGACCTTCTGTATTCTCGGCGGTGAGGAGATCGCTCATTTGGACGGTGTTGGCGGGAGGCTCCCTCTCGGGCCCGCCTTTCATCCAAACGGTGGCGAAGGTCCTCTTCTTTATGCCGATTATCGAGGGTGTTGCGGAGGTCTTCTGAAGCTTGGGGATTGTGAGATGCCATGGAATCAGTACAGGGATTGTGCACGGAGACGTGATCATGTTGGAGGGGTTGTTTCTGAGGATTGGGACGGGAGCCCCCCGCACCGGCGTTCTGGAGGCCGGTTTGGCCGCGAGGGGGTTGAAGTTTCTGAGGAGGAAGTTGGTCCTGCTGCGGGGCCTGATTAGGCTGAGGAGAGGGTCCCATTGGCTGGACGGTTTGGAGAGGGATCTCTTGTTGTGGTTGAGGAGGAGTGGGTCCACGGTTGGACCCTCTTGATCTTAGCTTTCGGGGAGGCATGGCTGGGCGGATCTGACCAACGGGAAGAGGAAGGGCTGCTATTCGCTGTTTCCCACAGACAGCGCCAATCTGTTACCGCTAAATTTGGTGTGGGGATAAACAGATAGTATTTGTGGATTCTTAGGAAAATTAAATAGCAAACCTGGAACCTTTCCACCGGAGTTTGACCGTTGACTCCCGCCGTTCACCTGCAAAAAGTGCGATACACCGGGGTTGATCCCGGCGACGCACCCTCCGATGCTCAAGTCAGTAATCAGAAAAGATTATGAATGAGTGTTAACTGGCAAAAGATTGATTACCTCTTAATTATGGTGGATGGGTGGTATTTATAGTCGCCTTAGGGATCAGATTAGGAATGAAATCCCTAATTCCCAGTAAAAGGATAGAGCAAATCAGGGCCGTTGATTGAATGCAATTAGAAACCCTAATCCTATCCTGCTGGACCTGGTTTGCTGCGGGTTGGAACTCGCACCCAGTTGAGGTGGATCCGTTCGCGGGTTATTGGGTCTTAGGAGAGAAGACCCAGTACCCGTTTTAGACCCATTTGTAGGTGAAATTACCATTTTACCCCCAAGTTTTGAGACTCGCGTCCTATTTGGACGGTTCCAATTTAACCTTATTTTTAGCCATATCACGAGTATCAGCATAAAAGAACCCCCCCAGTGGTCCAGCATCACGCTCAACAACAGCCACACGACCGACGGTACAGCATAGAAGTGCATCACAGGAACAACCACAGGGACAGTTATGCAAGAGAAAGAAACTACCGTAATGCAACTCACAACCCTCACCATCACAGAGAGGAAAGAAAACACCGTAGTGAAACTCACCATCATCCCTACCATCACAGAGAACAAGTTCGCTCAATCACCCCACCAAAACCAACAGCGCCCATGCACCACCACCTACCTCCAAATGCTACCACACCCCCAACGGAACCCAACAAGCAACACCAATACCAACCTCCTGCTTCCCCCTCCTTTCACAACCCCCGCCAACCACTGCCAAGGGAGGTGGTCCACGACCCTCCAAAGTCCAGCGTTGTATGGGCCCAAAGGAGGGGTCCAAACGATGGATCTAAAGAGGGTGAGGGACTAGCTCCGATTGGGGAAGCGGCGGAGAATTGGCAGGAAGTTATTCATAAAGGAAAAAGAAAGTCCATTTCCCCACCTCCAACACTACTGGAAAACAGAAAATACCAGAGAAAAGGAAAGCGCAAACCGGTGCCGTGCTTCAACTGTGGAGAGTTGGGACACTACCGGACGGAGTGCACCAAAGAAGTGCGATGCCTGAGGTGTATGATGTGGGGTCACATGTCATACAATTGCACAAATGTCGTCACTTCCAACGATGACGAAGAGCGGCGAGTGTACAGGGGTAGGTCACCTAACAGCCCAGCGACGATCAAGCTTGCAAACAGCCTCACCACAATAAAAAATGAGGGAAAATGGCTAAGTCAATGGTGCGCAGTGGCACGAATGAAAACAGGTCGACCATCGGAGGCCCACGTTCTCCAAGCTTTGAGCACGAGATGGCCAATGAAGGCGCACCGTGACTGGGTTGTCAAGAAAATGTGTCCCCTCCAGTTTTTGATTTCATTCCCTTCGCCGCAAAAGATGATAGAGGTCACCGGAATGGCAACGGTGGACTTTGGGCATTTCAAGATGGACTTTAAAGCTTGGTCACCGAGATTTGGTGCTGAGCGACCTCAGGGGGATAGATACTGGGTATAGATTCATAATGTACCCTTGCATTTTTGGAAAAAGGAGGCTTTACAAGAGATAGTCTCCGACTTTGGCACAGTGGAAGAAATCGACGAGAAGACCGTTCGCCGATCGGAGATAGTATCGGCTAGGATACTGATCAGAAGTAGGGACATCGCCTTAATGCCAAGATTCGCAAAAGTCTTTTCCTATGAGGAGTTCTATCTCATCCGCTTTGTCCTCGACAAGCACGCAGAAAGGGAGACGGAACCCACCCCCATCATGTCCCCATTGCCTCCATCCTCTCTCAGAGATGGCCGTAGCTACAAGCAAGTTGCTTCACCAACATGGGAACTCACCATAGATGGGACCCACGAAGTGGAGAGGGCCCATCTAGAGGTAATCAAGGCAGCGAGAGAGATGGAAGCTCGCCGGGAGCCTACGGTGGAAGGATCAGAGAGGCATGGATCAGGGCGGGACGCCGGTGGTCGAATACGAAGCCTGACCAAGGGATCCGATGGCCAAGATGACCTATGCCCTGATTTGGTAAACTTCACAGTATTAGGGGTAAATCAGAAAAAGGGGGAGCAGCCGATAGCTCAAAATGGCAATTAAACGCTGCAAAGTGGTCAAACGCTACATGCAGGTGAGGAGGGACATACTGTGGAGCAAAGAAGGGGGACAGGGCATGCAGGCCCTAAAAACGGCAAACACCCACTCCGTAACAACATGCATTCTTCGGGACAAGAGCTGGTGAGGGACAGTGCCAGCTTGGGGAAGAAGTCAAGCGAGAAAGCACCATCCACCAGGGAGTGGGTAGAAAAGATTTGGAAAGCACCAGAAGGGAAAAAGGTGGCTTCTTTGGGTCAAGGGCGACAGGCTACAGATACCATTTTGGGGAAAGCGACGAGCAAAGAGTTGCTCGTTCACAGAGAAGAAAGCTAAAAGGAGAGCGAGAAGAAAGGGGCCTCTAGCGCTCACGCTTTGAGGGTACCCAAAAATGGTAAAGAAGCCAACGAAGAAGGAGAAACCCCCTCTGCTTTGAAGCTTAAGGAGAAAGAAAGCATCGGTTTGGCGCTCAACCCTTTGGTCACACCGCCCTATACATCGATACCCACACTGCCTGCAGCTACCGCTGTGCCCACCAATCGAGAGCTGCCATGTGGCAAGGGGGGTGAGAGTACCGCCCACATTAAAAGGGCTGCTATCTCGAACCTCGAGATAAGCAGTATATTACACCGCGGAGGAGACAACAGAAGCGTCGCAGATGCTTCTCAAGTGGGTGGGCTAGTTTGTAAGAGTTTTATAGGCATTAATGAACCTAAAGAGCGGCCCAAAATGCTTATTATAGCCCCTGAGAAAAGTAACACTATAATTTTGAACAATCAGGTACAACGTCAAATGGGTAGTGGGCCCATCGAGGGGTCCGCCACAGGAAGCATTGCTATCCTTGAAGAGTCATCAGCAATTTGTGGGCTCAATGAGGAGTCCACAAGGAGAGAGTCTACAACTGGAAAATCAGCATGCAGATAGTGATGAGGACCTGGAAGGGCGCTTAAATCTGGACGAAGATTTCTCATTTTCAGACGAGGAGTCAGAGGATCTAGAGTTTATTGCTGATACACAACGGGAGATCTCGCCAGATATGATCATGTCCACACTTCCAGAGTCAGCACCGGGAGACAGTATTGGATCGTCCCGCAGGATGGTCGGGTTCAAAGTGCAGCGGTCGCCTAAGAGGGCTCATGTGGAGTCCTTGGATGACTATCTGGAGGTAGCGGCGGCAGCCAAAGCTACAAAATTCGACGACGGAGGTACGAGAAATTTTTTAGCTACTATATTAAATTTCATGTCAGTCACTGAAGTTTTTTCCTAGCTAAAACCTGTGGTTTAGAGGTGTGTGACACATAACGTAATGCTTTACTTCTCAATAAAATTAGGGGTTGGGAAACTGAAAGAGTTAAGTCTAGTTGTCAGAAAGAACTAGGATCCAGCTCTGGATTGATAAAGGTCTTCGAAGATGAAACCTGTCCCACACCCACACCCACGGTCAACCCAAACACGGTCCCCCAATGAATACACTATTCTGGAATGTCAGGGGGCTAGGGGATAGGGGAAAAGAGATATGGTTAGGAACGTCATTAACAACTCCAAGGCGAAAGTGGTAGGGTTACAAGAGACCAAACTTGTCCACGGGGCCAAACTCAAAAGGATAGGGGGCAACAGAATCAAGGAATGGGTGCTATGCTCGTTCGCAGGAGCCTCGGGAGGAATTGCTATTGGGTTCAACCTGGATATTCTCACTTGTACAGAGGTTTATAGTGGAACGTTTTCCCTAACTATCCGACTGAAACGACGGTTTGATAATTGGGTGCAGACAATCACTGTCATTTATGGACCGAATGTGGCTACAGAGCGTGATGCCTTCTGGCAAGATCTTGTCGATATTCGGCACCGATAGTCGGGAGCCTGGATTGTTGGGGGGGACTTCAATATTACCAGATTTGCTTTCGAGCACACGGGAAGAAGTTCTAGCGACAGGCACAGAGAAGAGTTCAATAGGGTGATCACGGACTAGAGCCGATCGATATCCCAATTAATAATAGACTATTTACATGGTCTAACATGCAAGCTGTTCCGATTATGGCCAAATTGGATAGGATACTAGTATCGATGGATTGGGAGGCTAAGTTCCCATTAGCAACCGCTAGATTGATCCCTAGACCTACGTCAGACCATACTCCGATCCTACTTGATACAGGGGTACAGGGAGCTCAAAGGCCTAGGAAATTCAGATTTGAGAAGGCCTAGCTAGAAATTCAGGGGTTTCACCATATGGTGATGGAAAATTGGGCACTCCCAACTGCTGGTACGGACGCTACAGCCCAATGGTCTGAAAAAATCCGCAGATTAAGGAAGCGGTTGCGTAGATGGAATCGATCTAGATTCTCGACCATCTGGCATGCAAAAGACTCCTTTTTGGAAGGAATTGATGAGCTAGAAAGGTTGGAAGAAACAAGAGTCCTGTCACAAGATGAAAGAAACAGGCTACTAGAGCTCCGAGAGAATATTGCCAATCTTTATAAGTTGGAAGAAATCAAATGGCAACAAAGGTCAAGGATTTCGTGGCTCAAAGAGGGAGATGCGAATACGGCCAACTTCCACCGAGTGGCAAGCGCAAGACGCAGGTCCAACCTAATTCTGTCAATACAGACGGACACGGGAACATCGCAAGAAGAAAATGTGATTTCCACAACCTTTCAAGCTCACTACAAGGACCTCTTTGGAAAGAAGAATGACTTCAGGATCCCACTTAGGGATGATTACTGGCAGGCATACCAGAACGAATCAGCGCAAACATTATCCACTTTGAAATCTCCTTTCTCGGAAGAGGAAGTAAAAAAGGCCATCACTCAAATGGAAGCAGACAAGTCGCCTGGGCCAGACGGCTTCCCAATGATGTTCTTCCAAGTATTCTGGGAAGAAATTAAAGGGGACATTATGGCGCTGATGGATGAATTTTTTAACAACAATCTCAGATTGGGCATGTTCAACTTTGCAGAAGTTGTTCTGATACCCAAACGGGAGGAGTCTACGAGAGTGGGGGATTTTAGAATGATTAGCCTCATAAACTGCTCGGTTAAGATAATCACAAAGGTCCTGGCCATCCGCCTGGGAAGTATAATGGACAGCTTAATCAGCAAAACTCAGATGGATTTCATCAAGGGTAGATGTATTCTAGACTGTGTGGCCACTGCCGAACAAGTTATCCACCACTGCCATACGAGCAACTCTAAGAACTTCCTCCTAAAACTCGACTTTGAGAAAGCATACGACTCCGTCGACTGGGAGTGCTTGCTGAAAGCTCTCAGAGGAAGAGGATTCAGAAATAAATGGATAAGATGGATCAAACAGTGGTTGCATACTAGTAAAATGGCAATCTCAGTGAATGGGCGGCCGGGGCTGCCGTTCCTTTGCAAGAAAGGACTCCGGCAATGGGATCCGCTATCACCACTGCTATTCACTATCGTAGCGGATGTGCTGAGGGGTATGCTAGAGAACTGTTGGAGAAAAGGTTGGATAATGCCAGTGGCCAGTAGCACGTCTAATCAAGGGTGCACGATTCTTTAGTACGCTGATGACACCCTACTTTTTGGTAATGGGACCAGGTCAGAAACAGTCTGCTTTAAAGGGGCCCTCTACTGTTTTGAAGGCTGGTCAGGCCTCAGGATAAATTTCCATAAGAGCGCTTTGATTCCAATTACATTATCCGATGTCGAAACACGGGAACAAGCTACCATACTAAACTGTATGACTGATGAGTTTCCAATCAAATACTTAGGGCTCCCACTCAGACCAGAGAAACTCACTAAGACGGACTGGATGCCTATCATAGATAGGGTGGAGGACAGATTGTCGGGTTGGAAAGGAAAATCGCTCTCACTCGGGGGCAGAGTGATACTTATCAACTCAGTATTGTCTAATCTGCCCATTTACTACATGTCATTTTTTGAGCTGCCTAAATGGGTCATCCAAAAGATTGACCGAATCTGAAAGTGATTCCTATGGAAAGGGGCGGACTCGAATGGGGGGGGGGATACCACCTGATCAAGTGGGGTATTGCATGCATGAAGAAGCGACACGGAGGGCTAGGCATCATAGACTTAAGAGATATGAACCTTGCCTTATTGGGGAAATGGTGGTGGAAGGTCTTTCACCACAGTGGAGAAGGATGGTAGGACTTCATTCAACCATACCTCTGGGGAAAAGGTACAAGAAGTTTAGGCTTCCGGGTAGGGTCTAGAGTTTCTCGCCTCTGGAAAAGAGTTACCAAAGCGAGCGAACCTTTCAATTCAGCAGTTGCATCGACGATCGGGAATGGACGGTCCACCAGATTCTGGTGGGACAAATGGTGTGACACCCATACCCTTAAGGAGACCTTCCCGGATCTGTATGAGAAAACAACTCGCCCGAACGTTTCTGTAGCTGAAATATGGAAGAGGGGCAACTGGAGACCACCTTTTCGAGGGCGACTAAACCACGGTTTGCAACAGCAACTACATGATCTACAAGCACACATTACACGGAACGGGGTGATGTGTATGCAAGGCCCAGATCAGTTGCGCTGGGGATTAGAGGCCAAAGGAGCTTTCACTGTTAGATTTTTGTATCATCGAATTCACTATCGAGGATGCAGACCCAGTTGGACATAGGTGTTATGGATGGCCAAAACACCCCTTAAAGTAAGGGTCTTCCTCTGGCTAGTGCTCAATAATGCAATCCTCACCAGAGAGAACCTTGCCAAAAGACAACCACAGATAGCGACCAACTGCGGATTCTGTAACACACATATGGAGAATCTGAATCACCTTTTCATTCACTGTCAAAGGAGTAAGACAACGATGGTAGAGGTTTTACGGGCATTAGGAACAAGTGACTATCCCATCGAATACAAGGATTTATGGATTGGCTCCAAATTTGCCTCGGTACGCCATGATATGAAGGATGCTTGGTATATTGCCATTGCGGCAACTACTTGGGTGTTATAGCTAGACAGAAATAATTTCTATTTTCGTGCTTCTTGTAATAGTATTTCTGGTAATCTTACTCATATCATGCATCTTATTTCTTTTTGGGCCACAGCTGCTGCCACAGGGGCAAGAGGACGGATTGCCAGAGTCTTCCAAGTGGAAGAATTTGATGATGAGGAGGTCAAGTTTGGACCGACATTGGATTGAGGGGTAGGAGCCCCTTTCGCTCACAGGATACATCGGATTTCCACTGGCTGCAACGACCTCTATTTTTCTTTCTGTTTCAAACTATTGTACTTTTGGCTGTACTATGTATGGATGGTTAGACCCACCCTCCAGGGTTCTGTTGGAGGGTTATGTTTTATTTTCTGCACTGTAATTTTTTAGCTCCCCCGGGTCACCGGGGTTGTTTTATTAATTCCTTATTAATGAAACATGGTGGCGTTATTCCACCTTTAACCTAAAAAAAAACAATAACTACTATAAGTTGTTCTCTCATGGATGTGCTCGAACTTGAGATGCGAGGATGTGGGCCCGATGAGGTGGTCTTTCCCCCCGCTCCCCCCACCACCACCACCTTTACCTTTGTTGCCTACACAGGCCCCCTCCCCGGTTAGAGTACCTTGGCAGCTGGATCCATCCCCGATGGAGGGCATGAGTAAGCTCAGATCGGCGCTTTTTAATGATCATCACAATCATCATCGGCGCACTGGCATTCATCGCCATTATCACCGCTCACTCTCATCTCAACGCCAAGGACGAGCTCTAAGAGGGGGTCCTCCCCTAAGCCAGCATTGACGTAAGAAGACCCCCTACTCGAGCCATCGAAGAACCTCACCCAAAGAGACAAAATCAAATAGCAAGGGATTATGATTTTCTTTTTTGTTCATTTGTTGATCTCTATGAGGAGATCGCAGGCAAGAAGACTTACACGGCTAGGGGTCATGACCTTCAACACAACCATCAACACCACCATCCCTACAAACATCACTCCCACTCATCCCACCATGGGAACCAACCCACGCCCTAAATCCTCCAAATTCCTCCCTACCCCACAAACCAACATCTTCTCCACCACCACCTCCTGCCTCTCCAACCCAGAATCCCATTCTCCCATTCCCCCTCCCTCCCCAATACCTAGATAACCATACTGAATTCAATAGGGCTCCAGAGGGGAATCACGAGAAAACAGTCAAGGGTTCGGGAAGAGATATGCACATGGTTGTGAAAGACACTCCTTGGACCACGGTGGTGAGCAAATCTTCCAAGAAGAAGGCTATTGCAGATCAAAGTAACAACAAATCGAAGAAATATTGTAAGGGGAAGAAGAAACATGCATCATGTTTCAATTGCGGGTATTTAGGCCATGTTCGTGTTGATTGCATGAAAGATGTACAATGTCTCAAATATTTGAAATAGGATCACATGTCTTATGTTTGTACTAATATGGTGATATACAAAGAAGAACCAAATAGGGATGTGAAGCGAGGTCCCAAGAATCCGACAAAGATTAGACTGGCCAGTAGTCTCGCTAGCATCAAGAATGAAGAGCAATGGATGAAAGCTTGGTGCATTATTGCCATAGTCATTTTTTAGTGCTTTTCAGCCGCTGGTCCCCAAGTTTCGGGGTAAAGCTACCTCATGGGGAGGCATTTTGGATTTGGATCCACAACGCCCCCCTCCGTTGTTGGAAAAGAGAAGCACTGGAGGAGATTGTCTCTAACTTCGGGACCATTATTAAAATCGACCTTAAAACTCTCAGGAAGTCAGATCTCATCTCAGCGCAAGGATGCCTAGATTTGCAAAATTCTTTACCTTCGAAGAAGATTACATCATTCGTTTTGTACTTGAAGCCAAGGTGGACTCTGTTGAGATTACCAGGATGACAAACCCTAGAACCACAAACCCATTTACCACCCACCTTAAAAACGCCCTTTGGGCCCTTGATTCAACGATCGATGAGGCTTATGAGATCGAGCAAGCCCACGGAGAGCTGATCAGGTCTGCTAAGGAACTTGAATACCGCCAGAGATCACCGGAGAAGATAAACGCCACTGGGTTGGGGAATGCCATTATCCAGATCCAAATCTCAGATCCAGATCCATATCTAGATCCAAGGGTTTAGAGGAAGTCGAGAAAGCAGCAGGGAAAGTGAGTCAAAAGCAAGAAGCTTTTGCTCAGAAGCCAGATCTCGAGAAAGCAAAAAAATTAGCATGGCTAAAACTAGGGGGTTGGTGCAAGGTCTGCTACCGACTTAGGGAAAAGCATGGTTGAAACTAGCAAAGCGACTGAGAAGGAAGGCAGTGAAGGTGCTCAGATCTCAGGGATCAGAGCTTTTGGTTGTGGAACTTTTGAGAAAAAGAAAGGAAATGAGAAGATTAGGTCGGAGAAAGGAGATGAAGAAGGCAAGGGAGAAGTTACCTTTTTGCCTTCTTATCTCTTCGTCTCCCCACGTGCCATCTCCCCATTGGTGCATCACCGACCCACGTGCCTCTATGTTGGATTCGACACCCAACGTCCCGCCTTTGAACTCTATGTGTGTTGCACGTGCTTTGGATCTTAACTTGCGTGGGGGGGACTTGGGCTTGGGCCTGGGCCTTCGAAGAGGTCCACAAAGAATTTAAATATTCTTGCAGCTGATTAAACCCACTCTTTGTGTGATGGGCTTTAGCCCTTGTTGAGTTCCTCTGTGGAAATTATAGGAGGGCCCGACTCTTTGCTGCCTGCTCCTATTGCTGAGTTCAACAATACTACATTTGGGTCCATGACGGGGTCTAGTGTGGTTTCCTCCACTTTTGAAGATGGTGAGTGCCTCAATCTTGAAGATGATGACCCGTATACAGAGGAGGAATCAGACTTTAATGAGGATACGGTTGTTGATACACAGCAGGTAATAGCAGGTTTGTCCCCGAAGGTGGTGCCATCCACTTTCCCTGACTTGCAGTCTAGTTTTGAGGGACAACATCAGGCAAGGGGCATCATATTTCAATCAGCACATGAAGGAGCCACACAGAGTCATTAGACGATTATTTGGAAATTGCAGCTGTAGCTAAAGCTTCCAGGTCTGATAGTGGAAGTACGCATATTTGGTTATCATATATTCTCAATTTTTTTTTCAGATGCTGACATTTTCTGTCTAGCCAAAACCTGTGGTCTTGAGGTA
Organism: Hemerocallis citrina; assembly: GCA_017893485.1. NCBI lineage: Eukaryota > Viridiplantae > Streptophyta > Magnoliopsida > Asparagales > Asphodelaceae > Hemerocallis > Hemerocallis citrina. The sequence continues at coordinate 34,833,463 of CM030364.1, forward strand.
GGTGATGTTGCTCGTAATGCCTTACTCCTTAAAAAGATTAGAGTATGGGAATTAGATAGAGGATCCATTGTGGCTGCTTCTGAGCCCAATACCTTACATTACCCCAATCAGTTAATAATGATTACACTAATTTGGAATGTTAGGGTCTGGGTGGTCATGGAAAATAGGAGATGGTTAGGGAGTTATTCACTCGTCCAAGGCTGACGTAGTGGGTCTTCAGGAGACCAAACTTTCGCATGGTTCCAGATTCAGGAGACTAGGTGGATCTAGGATTTCTGAATGGAAAATTCGTCCATCAACCAGGGTGTCTGGAGGCATTGTTATTAGGTTTAACCCCAATCTTGAGGAATTCCAAGGGGAATTCTCTTTATCTCTCAAGCTTCAACGACGTGGGGAAAATTGGATCCATATTATAACAGTTGTCTATGGCCCCAACCACCAACCTTCCAGAGCTTCGTTCTAGACATAACTCCACTCAATCCAAATGTGGTGGCATGATCTATGGGTTTGGGGGGGGGAGGATTCAACATCACTAAGTTCGATTTTGAACATCGTGGCAGGGGATCCAGCGACTCGGATAGAGAGGAATTCAACCAGGTTATTACGAACCTGGAGCCGGTTGACATCCTGATCTCGGATAGACTTTTCACTTGGTCTAATATGCAAGCTTCCCCGATCATGGCTAAACATGACAGAGTCCTTGTCTCGTTGGTCTGGAAGATGAAATTCCCACTTGCATCTGCCAAATCCCTATCAAAGCCAACTTCAGACCACGTCCCCATCATCCTCTCTTCGGGCGAGCACAACTCCAGGAAAAAGGCTAAATTTGGATTCGAAAAAGCTTGGTTGGAAGTTCAGGGTTTTCACCACCTGGTCATGGGAAGCTGGGCCCTCCCAACACAGGGTAGTGAAGCAGCTGCAATTTGGTGTGAGAATATTTGCAGACTTAGGTATAAGCTCCATAAATGGAACTGCACCAGGTTTGCAACAATCTGGCCAGCGAAAGCAATCATCCTCGAGGGCATCGACATACTGGAAAGACTGGAGAAGAGTAGAGACCGCACCCAAGATGAACGTAATCATCTACTAAATCTCAGGGAGGAGATCGCACAACTGTGCAGGCTTGAGGAAATCAAGTGGCAACAACGGTCCAGGATTTCGTGGCTCAAAAAGGGAAATGCGAACATGGCCTTTTCCACAAGATGGTTAGCGCCCGACATCGTTCCAACCTCATCCCCTACATCCATACAGATGCGGGAATGATCCAAGAGGAATCCCATATACAACAAGCTTTCCAATTGCACTTCAAAAACCTTTTCAGATGCAAACAAGAATATAGGGCTCTCCTGAACTCGAACTTTTAGAGGAGTAGCTCTACTAGCATGGACCAAGGTCTGATGTCAGTAGAAAATCAGTTTATGGAGGAGGAGGTCAAAGAGGTGATCTCACAAATGGGGAGTGATAAAGCTCGTGGCCCAAACGAATTTCCAATCCTATTTTACCTGACATTTTGGGAAGAAATCAAGGATGATTTCATGGCTATCATGTCAGAATTCTACGATCATAGACTTAAACTCGGCAGACTAAACTTTGCAGAGGTGGTCATCTAAAAAATGTTGACTCCCGGGGACTTTTGACCCATCAGTCACCTAAACTGTTGGACAAAATTATCACCAAAGCTCTGGCCAATAGGTTAGAGGGCCTAATGGATAATTTGATCAGTCACGAACAGCCCAAATTTATTAGAAGACGATGTATTTTAGATTATGTGGCCACTACTGAAGAAGCGATCCACCATTGTCATATCTCGAACTGTAAGAGCTATCTCCTCAAATTAGATTTCGAGAAAGCCTACGACTCTATAGATTGGGACTGCATGTTGGATGTTCTGAGGGACAGAGGATTTGGACCTAGATGGATCAGATGGATTCCCCAATACCTATCTTCGAGCAGGACGTCTAACATGGTTAATGGTAAGGCCGCGCCTCCATTTTCCTACAGAAGAGGTTTGAGACAAGGAGATCCCCTATCCCCCCTATTGTTTGTTATTGTGGCAAACGTCCTTAAATACATGATTGATAAGTGCAGGCTTGTGGGGTGGATCCGCCCGGTTGCAAGTGGTCGTAACCGAATAGGCTGCACAATACTCCAATACGTTGATGACACCCTCTTTTTTGGTAACGAAGAGTTGGGGGAAACCATCTCCTTCAAAGGCGCACTATATTGCTTTGAAGCTTGGTCAGGTCTGCAGGTTAACTTCCATAAGAGTGCCCTGATTCCTATTGTTATGCCTGCGGAGGAGGCACTTTTACATGCTTCCGTCCTGAACAATCGAGACCGTCCTAAACTGCCAGCTCGACAGTTTCCCTCTTAAAAACCTGGGGTTGCCAATTTGCCTGGGTAAACTGAAGAATTCTGATTGGTTTCCTATAATTGATAGAGTTGAATCCAGACTTTCAGGTTGGAAAGGCAAGTCTCTATCACTTAGTGGGAGGGTTACCTTCATCAACTCGGTCTTATCCAATCTCCCAACATACTACATGTCCTTTGAAATGCCAAAATGGATTACTCAACAGATTGACCGAGTTCGGAAGTCACTAATCTAATCTATTATGTCGTTGTAACCCCCTATTCCAGTTGTACGTATTTTATTACAAAAAAAAATGTATTATCAATCAATTTTTATTTCTTTCTTCTCTTTGGACTCTTTATTAGGCATTATTTCATTCGTAGAACTCAAATATTTTTCCAATCTATTCTAAATTTTTGTGAATTTTTCCATTGGAGTTTAAATTTAAACCCTGATTAATCCTACTCCTACTCCTAATCCTAATCTAATTCTCTAATCCAACAGCCAACCCCTCAACCCCCAACTCTTTTTATGGTGTTAAATGCCTCCCCTATACTCCTACTATATCCCTATATATATTTTCCATCCCCTACTTCTTCTATTTTCTTCGTTCCCGTCAACTCTCCTACTCCCTATTGCAACCACCCTATCATACAAACACACACACAAGAAGAACCTAATATATATATAAATTTATATACATCCATCTGCCTAGTCCCTACCTATATATAAATATATATTTTGATATCTGATTTTATATACACACATGCATGCAACCACTCCTATATCTATAAATACCCATACACACATTCACAATTCATTCCCAGCAAACTCATATTTCATCCCTCAAAATCCGTGCTTCTCCTATTCTTCTTCTTCTTCTTCTTCTTCTTCTTCTTCTTCTGTCATGCCATGCTTCCCAAAAATACGGAATACGAGCACGTAACATTAGCCCAGCGAATGACTAACGTCATCTATAAGCTGTTTACCCAATCAACTCAACAATATAATCAATACAGAACAATTGCGCATGCAATATTAATAATCTCATGAATAATAACTCTTCGAATGAAGCAATATGAAATATCCAAATACAATAAACCAATGTCTGGAAACAAATAATAAAATCCAGGTCATAAGCTCAATACAATAATAAACCAAACACAATGATAATAAATCTCAATACAATAAGTCCAATGCAATAATAATCAATTAAAAGGCAATAAATCTTTAGAAAGTTTGTTCTCCAATTTCTGTAGGTAATTCTCCTCCAACACCTGTGAACACTTCATCTAAAAAGAGGAGAAAAATTGTCCTTAGAGCAAGTCATGGACATCCATCTGCCTAATATATATATAAATTTATATACATCTATCTGCCTAATTCCTACCTATATATAAATATATATTTAGATATATGACTTTATATACACACATGCATGCAACCACTCCTATATCTATAAATACCCATACACACATTCACAATCCATTCCCAGCAAACTCATATTTCATCCCTCAAAATCTGTGCTTCTTCTTCTTCTTCTTCTTCTTCTTCTTCTTCTTCTGTCACGCCCCACTCCCCAAAAATACGGAATATGAGCACGTAATATTGGCCCAGCGAATGATTAACATCATCCATAAGCTGTTTATTCGATCAACTCAACAATATAATCAATACAGAACAATTGCACAGGCAATATTAATAATCTCATGAACAATAATACTTTGAATGACGCAATATGAAATATCCAAATACAATAAACTAACGTCTGGAAACAAATAATAAAATCTGGGTCATAAGCTCAATACAATAATAAATCCAAACACAATGATAATAAATCTTAATACAATAAGTCTAATGCAATAATAATTAATTAGAAGGCAATAAATCTTTAGAAAGCTTGTTCTCCAATTCCTGTAGGTAATTCTCCTCCAGCACCTGTGAACACTTCATCTAAAAAGAGGAAAAAAATTATCCTTAGAGCAAGTCATGGACATCAAGTAGAGAAAGCAAGAAATAATGGAATAACGATATAACAATGAATTCAATGGATCAATAGGAATCAATAACATGGGACAATAGTAATAATCAATATCAATAATAATCGATGCAATGGTTATAAACAATGATTCAATATTCAATAACAATGTTCAATGGTATCAATAACACTTAGACAATATTCGATATCAATAGAAACAATGATGTATAATATGTAATGTCGATGTGGTGTCAATTCTTCAGTCTATTTATCATTTTTAATCCTAACTAAAGTAGCACTTCATGCGTCCCATTTATTTACCACATGGTTGCTATATACAAACAAGTTACGTTTAGAATTAGTGGTAGACTCTATAGTTCATGTACTTGGAAAACGATATAAACGATTTTCTTCAGTATTCAGTTATTCAGTTATTCAGTCATTCAGCTATTCAGTATCAACATCCATAGAATAATATGCAGTTATCCAGTTATTCAGTCATCTAGTAATTGTAGGAAAACCACGAGCTCCCTTCCGAGTACAGTCTCTATATTGTCCACTACATAAGTCAACCCTTAAATCCAGGCTTCTTTAACAATTCCTTATTCAATCAACATGCAATAACGGTTGGTAGTATTACGATACTAATAGGGAAACAATAGAGACACTAATATCAATGGGAAAACGATAAGCCGATCAATAGGGGACACTAGAATGATGACAAAACAACACTAAGATCATGCAATGCAACATATACACTTCAATTCATGCAATACAATGATATATATATGCTTAGATTAAGAAAATCTGGAAAACAAAATTCTCGACATAAAACATAGCAGTAGTAAAATTATCATAACTTTTGCAATACAACTCGAAATTCAGCGATTCAAGATGATCTGGAAACTAGAAACATAGGGCTGCAACTCTTATTCAGAAAGTTATTTATTTTAAGATCAATTACTGGGTCGAAAACATCAGGAAAAATACAGACAACAAACAACATACAGATTTGTAGGTTTTCAAGAAATAAATTAATTAAACATGATGGGTATCAATTGTATTAATCAATAAACTTCATAATCAGCATGATGGGTATAATAACATGATATATACAATTAAAAACACACACATACACTATTTTAACATCAACCAAATATCAATCGATCAATCAAATATATACCCTAGCATTTATTTCTACAATAGATTAATTGTGTCGCGATTATATGAATAACCCTATTATCATTTCTACATGAATGCATGAAAGATTCAATCTTTGGAGTTAAAAGTGGCACAAAGTCAAGAATATTGGGGTTAGCTCGTGTAAACCCTCAATAGACCCAACGAAAGATAATCAATACAACAATACGATAAACGATTAGGATCTACTTGTAGAATTTCAATAAAAATTCTTGAATTTGATACAATTAGCAATTCAAGAGGGAAAGTGACTCACCTTATGGACGATGAAATTACATACCAAGAATAACGGGATGTGAATCCTGAAGCAATAAACCTACGAACACACAAAATAGCACGTGTATACTACGTGCAATAGAGGAACAAAGCAACAATAGCAACACCAGAGCAAGAGGGGCCTGACATCGGGGTGTGCTGGCGGTGAACATCGGGGAGGGCGAACGGCGGCGCTGCTGGCGTCGCTTGTTTGGCCACTGATGCTCGCCGATCGGGAACAGGAAAGGCAGCGAAGGGGGTTTCTTGGTGGGCTGAGCGGGAGGCAACGGGGTGGGTTGGGGGTCTGGGTGTTGAAGGGAGGAGGTCGTCGACGGGAAGGAGGGCACCGAAGTTGGGGAAGTCGACGTGATCTGGGTGGCTTGACGGAGAATGGGGAGGCTGATCGGGGAGAGAGAAATCAGGAGGAGAGAGAAAGAGGAGAGAGAAAAAAGAGAGAGAAATTGATGATGGCTAGTAAAGTGTATTTTTGTATTTTTGGGGTTTGTATTAGGATTGTATTTATAGAATACAAGTAGATTGTTGGGTTAAGATCCAATAATAGTGGGTTTTGGGTTAAGAAATAATTGCAATTGGGTTTTGGGTTCAACAAGAGATGAGTTTGAAGACAATAGGGTTCAATTAAAATAACCACAATCCAATGATATATAGCCCAACAAAAAGAGAAAATAGTTCATGAACAAAAATTTAAATCCAATTAGATAAATAAATAATATAAATGTGAAGAATATCAATTGGGCTTGAAATAAATTGGATTTTCCCAAGAAAATCAGATCAAATACGATAATAAAATAATTCAATAGATGAATCGTAACCCCTGTTTTTGCAAATACGTATTTTCTGTGTATTTCTGGTATTTTGATTTGTGTAAATTATTTTTCCGCTCTTAAACTCTTTTTGTTAAAATTTGTTTTTGGATCTCCTAATAAAGCCTATTCTAATCGGTAATTTTAATTGTGACTATTTTCCAATGAATTTATATTGTAATTCAAACCCTACTGTTGTTGTTATTATTATTATTATTATTATTATTATTATTATTATTATTATTATTATTATTATTATTATTATTATTATTATTATTATTATTATGTTTCTGATAATTTTTATTATTGCTATTATTATTATTATTATTAACTTTGACTGTTTATTAAAAACTCATTTCTATGTGTTAATTGCATTTGTAGTCATTTCAAAATAAATTCTATATGGTAATACAAATTACATTTTTATTATAAATCATATTTTTATTGGTTATTTTATTTTTCTATTGGATCTTTTTAAATAAAAACCAATAGCTTTACACCCAAACCCATCTAGTATACCCTATTTCACGTTTCATTATGTTTTGGATGTGTTACATATGATCTAGTTGATTTTATGCATGAAAAATACTTCTGTCCTTGTTGTTACCCCGTTTTTGTTTAGTATTTTAGACCCTATTAAGGCCAGTATATGAAAATTATTTGCGAATATGAATTATAGAGAATTATGTCTACTCTCCAGAATTTCTGACAGATCTCAGTTTCACTTTGTGACTTGCAAGTTATTGTAGTTTTACTACAGATGTGTTTAAAAATCCCAGATTCTGTTTTATATGAATTCTGTATGGTAATTTATTTTTATACTGATGCGAAAGATAATATTTTGATCCAATATTTTGCTGAGTACAACTAGACTTGATTTGGATTAACCCCTAATTTTTGTGAATTTAATTGATGACTTTTATAAACTTTTCTATGCTTGCAACAAACAACTACTATACTTGTAGAATTTTCACGCTTATCTGTAAAGAACCTTACTTTCGACCTGATTCTATTCACTGTTTATGAATATGAACTGTAGCCACTGTATCTATTTTATCACCCTTTTGACGGATCTGGATTCCTATCTATATTTTGTAATCTATTGCTGTTTTCGTACTGTTGTGTTTATGATTTCAGATTTACAAACTTTCTGTATCTTGCTGCTTTCTGATTTTACTTGACTATTCTATCTATGTTGTAAAATTATGAAACTTTATTTCTGTTACTAAACATACTAGGGAATACCCCAGATTTTTTGTGGATTTAATCAGTAAGTTTTTATCCGCTTTCCTGTTTATGAATACACACTTCTGATTTCTGGTTGAACACATTTTCTGGATACAAATCTGTTTTGAGTCTTGTTTTTGTGAAATACCATATGACTTATATATATTTGCTGGATTCGGTCGAGAGTCTATTTTTCAAATTTTCTGACGGATCTAGATTTGCACATTTGTAGCAATGAAAATTCCAGATTTAGTGTTGTACTGTCTTGCTGTCCTGAACTAGAATTTTCGTTGTTCTATCCTTTCATGTGTTGTCTATCACCTGTACATATTTATCTTTCAATCTGAACCTGTTACGTGTTTATACCATGTTATTCTTGCCCTGTTTGTGACACATACATGCCTATTTGATAATAATAAAAAATAATCAAGCCGGGGTTAAGGAAAAAAATCTAGTAGTGGATAATATAGATTTGTGTACTTAGAAGGAGGCCCGTGTTTCCCACCTGTTACGTGTTTCATGATTACATGATGCATGATCCGGTTTACCTGATTACCTAACTGCACACTTCCCTATAAGAAGGTATACTCGGAAGAGGACCAGTAGGTTTTACCTGTACCTGTTTACCTGATTACCTGATTGCACACTTTCCTATAGGAAGGTGTACTCAGAAAAGGACCTGTAGGTTCTACCTGTACCTGTACCTTTTTTCTTGATCCCTGAGTACACAGCTCTATACAGTCCACTACGAAATCTAAGCGTAACTTGTTTGAATGTAGCAACCATGTGGTAAAAGTCTGGGACGTATGAAGTGGTACCTAGTTAGAATTAAATACAAAACTTGACATAACATGACACCTATTACATGCTTACCTATACATGCTACCTGTTTACCTGCTTGCATGATACTTGACATCTGTTACGCATTACCTAAGCCTGTTAGCACACCATGTTTGATGTTATTTCCTGATTCATGTTAGTTATCCTGCTTTATTGACATGCTTATTCCATGCTATATATGCTTCCGATGTTACTCTATTTTTGTTTATCTTTTCCTGTACTTGTGCATGCACTACAAGCGACCTGTAATTTACATTGACGGGCGTTTTGTTTTCTTTTCCTTTTCCTGCAATTTATTAAATTGCAAATTGTGGTGATCAACTGCCCGATGGAGTAGGTGATCTGAGATTTTAGATGCTGGAGTTCTTGCTATTATTATTATTACCTATTGCTTAATTTGAATAAATATATCTGCTACTTGGATTATTTGTATTGGGCAGTATGACCTAGGATTATTGACTTGTTTCCAGATCTGGTTTATTTAAGAATTATTAAATTTTGTTTTAAGTAAATTCCTGTTGGTATATTGATTCACTTATGCATGCGTGGTTGATTTCTCCTTATTTACTTCCTGTTATTCCTGTGAAATGTTGTAAAGATCTTGACAGCTTATGGATGATGAAAATCATTTGCTGGACTTAGTCACGTATCCGTATTCCGTATTTCCTTTTTGGAAAGCAGGGCATGACATGAATTTTAAATAGATAATCAAGAAATAACAATTAATTATTATAATTATAATAATAAAATCATACAACAAAATAATATTTGAGTTTAACAATTTCATTAAAATAATCCAATAATAATAATAATAATTTTTTTGTGATTTAGGCTCAAATATAAATAGCCGATCAATAAGAAATAGAAGGTAAGATCAAAATACCCCCGTTATTCAAAATGAATAAAATTTTCGATTAGAAAATACTTTAATAAAAGATATGAAACGAATTTAGCACAAAATAAATTTATAAAAAATCAAACTATAGAAATACGTAGAAAATACTTATTAGCGGGAATGGGGGTTACATCTTCTTCTTCTTCTACTTCACTGCCTACCCCCCGACCTCCCTTACCACACCCGCACCAACTCCACCCCCCCGATGTCACCTCGCCATTGCCTTCGTTTTCAACCTACGGTCTTCTTCTACTTCTTCAACCCAACTCTAAACTCCAAGCTTCATCTCCTTCACCTTCTTCCCACTCCCAACACCATAACTTCACCCCGAACTCCACTCCATTTCTGCACTCCTCTTGCTGTCGTTGCTCGCCGAAGGTGCCATCTCGCTCACCGTTGTTGTTGTTGCTATCGATGTCGCCGTTATATTGTCGTACTTGCATCTTGTTGCCATAGCCATTGTCGTGGTGCTGCTTTTTGTCACGTTGTTCTTTCCATATTCATAATCGTCACGTGAAAGGCAAGCATCTCTTAAACTTCCTTTGTTGTTTCTGGTTTAAGAAAACATTTATTGAACTCCGGCAAGTAGTTATTGAATTGATTATCATATCTCATTGTTCATTGGTAAATCTGATTCATAGTTTTCTTATCCTGCAATGTTATTGATTGCAGTTTAGAACCGTTAATTTATCGTGTTATCGAATATTCAACTTTGCTGTCTCTAAATTTATTGACATTGGACTGAGAATTTGACCCAGTTCCCGATATTGAAACTCCGAACTTTATACATAAAATCGTAGTCCATCGAGTCTAGATTTCAGAATATTTTACGGTTTCACAATCCAATTTATAGATTGTGAGATATCACGAATTTAGTACTGTCATATTGAAATTTCCAGAACACCGAAATTGTACACGAAGCCATAAATAACAGAGAGATTGGCCTAGTTCCTATACTGAATCCAAGAACTTTATACATAAAAATCGTAGTCCATCAAGTCTAGATTCCAGAACGTCTTACGGTTTCTCAATTCGATTTATAGTTTTAGAGATATCGCTGTTTTAGTATTGTGACTTCTGGATTTCCAGAACAGAGCCTGTGCACGAAACATCAAAACCAGTAAAGAATGAACTTTTATGCATAGCTACTGTCCCTAGAATATATCGTGTGAATATGCGTTGGAACCGGAAGGGAATCTACTTTCTAGAATCTGTGACAGAATCATATTTTCTTTTCTACAGAAACGGGGAAATGAATTTGAACGCAGATAAATGCTGTTGTCTAGAAATTTATCCATATGTTTTGCATATAAACCCGTTATTTTTCATATTTAATGAACTGAACTATAAATATTGTTCATAATTTGTGCCGATATAATAGGTTGATAGATTTTCCTTATATCATGCATATGCATCTACCACTTGATACTTTCTTGATTACCGTCATGACTCTATCATGTATTGCATCATCTCTTGATACCTTTCCGATAAGTGTCTTGATAATACTATCCCTTTTACTGATTATACTGATTGAATGTTCCTGAATAATCACAGTAAAAAAATAACAAGCCGGGTTGTAAGGGTTGACTTAGTAGTGGACAATATAGAGGAGTATACTCAGAATGGGGGCCGTGTTTCCTGGAATAGTGATTCTTGATTCTTGATTCGGGTTCTTGATTACTTGTATTGTTTATTGATACTATCACTGGAAGACCCGAGTACATAATGCTATAGAATTCACCACTTAAGTCCAAACGTCACTTGATTGATATGCATTCGAACTTGTGGTATTTGACACAAGATTGCGTGCATTAGATAGGTTAATAAAAAACTGATAGACCTAAGATTGATACTGAACATCATCACAAATTACTAAATACTATTTCCAAATTATTGAATAGTGTTTCCTAATTACTGATTCCCAATTCCCGATTATTGATTCATGATTATTGATTACCGATCACTGTTTTACCAATTGATTATACTTTACAGTCTTGATTATACTTTACCGATTATTGATTTCAATTGTATTGTACATTATCATATTCCAGTTCTTTGTTTCTTGCAATATTATATTTATTGTTTCCTTGCCTATTACTACTTGCGTCCCGAAGCTTGCTCTAACGGGTACTTTCCCATTTTCTTTGAGTTAATTTTTATACAAGACAGATGATGATGTACAGAAGGAACTTGATGATCAGACTCTCTAGACGGAATTGCTACAGTTGTTTCTCTACCACCTCACTATGATAAACTGTTTATTGCATTGTTTATTCTCGGGTATTTTACCCGAATTTCTTGTATCTCAGATACTTGTTATTGTATTCTATCATCGTTCATGTGATTATTATTGTTACCTATATTGTTGGGCTTACTTGTACTGTACAGCTTATGGATGATATAAGTTTTTATACATATATCATTCGTTGGACTTCAGTTGTGTGCCCGTACTTCCGTATAGTGGGAAGCGAGGCGTGACAGTCGAGGTGACTTGTAACTATGAATACAAGAATAAAAGAATAAAAAGTTGATTAGAAAAATTCCGTTTATATCTACACATAACAAATCATAAAATGAAATGAAAGTAGATCCTAGGGAAAGGAGCTGACACTAACAAAGGGGGATACCATCTACATGTGGGAAAAGGTCTGCATGAAGAAGATTCATGGTGGGTTGGGTGTCATCGATCTGAGAGAGATAAATTTGGTCCTCCTTGGTAAATTGGTGATGGAAATACATACCACCCAGACGGGGAAGGCTGGTAGGAATTCGTCTAGACATATTTACGTGGAAATGTCTCACTTAATATGGGCTTTAGAGTGGTCCCCAGAGTTTCGTGATTTTGGAGGAGCGTTTCGAAAGCTCATGACAATGTCTATAGTGGTATTACCTCTTTCATTGGTAATGGCTTGTCCACTAAATTCTGGTGGGATAAATGGTGTGGTGCTAATGCCTTACGTGATCTGTTCTTGGATCTATACAAGTTTACCGTTCATCCTTATATTTATATGGCTAAAACTTGGAAAACAGGGTCGTGGAGACCCTCATTAAGACCCTGTCTGACGCAGGAAGGCCAAACATGATTAGTAACAATGCAAGACTACATCACACAATTGGGTGTTAGGTGTTCACAAGGCCCTGATCTAAAATCGTGGGAACTGAAAAAGACGGGGTCCTTCACGGTCCGCTCCCTTTATAATAGCATCCATTTCAGGGGCTGTAGAACGAGTTAGTCTTCAATTCTTTGGAAGGCGAAGGCTCCATTGAAAGTTAGAGTTTTCTTGAGGTTAGTCCTTAACAACTCTATTTTAACCAGAGAAAATGTAGTTAAGAGGTTACCAAATGTTGGGACGAACTGTGAATTCACAGCTAATCCTGAATCGAAAAATCATCTTTTTTTAGACTGTCATAGGAGTCGATCAGTGTTATCTGAGGTCCTTAAAACACTCGGCACAACAACATATCCCCAATCTATGGATTGACCCTACTTTTGTAACTGAAAGAAAATTCATTAAAGAAGCGTGGTATATCGCTATCACCGCAACGATCTGCGTTTTATGGCTAGACATAAATAACTTTTACTTTCGTGTGACTTGTAATAGTATTTATGGTAATCTAACTCATGTCATGCATCTTATTTCCTTTTGGGCTACAGCTATGGCGTCGGGACCACGAGGGAGATTCGCCAGAGCCTTCCAGGTGGATGGGTACGACGAGGAGGAGGTCGTGATCGGGGCTACTCTCGAGTGAGTGATGTTCTATTACCCACCATCCAGGATTCTGTTGGAGGGAATTCTGATCTTTTGTACGACCTATGTTGTTATTTGTTTTCCTGTATACTGTTTTTGGATTGTTCCCACCCTACAGGGTCTTGTTGGAGGCTTGATGACTATGTTTTATTTCTTGCTAGCAGTTCTTGTATTTGAGCCCAATACTCTGAGTTTGTTTTGTTAAACTCTCTTTAATGAAACAGGGTGGCTATATTCCATCTTTTATCTCAAAAACAATATAACTACTATAAGTTTATAAGATATTTAGACTGAGAGATAAATTGGCAATCTTAGTATAAGAAATTTGGGGATTGGTCATCCATCTCTCTCACGATTAAACTATTGTCTGCGAAAATAAACCATTTCAGAATTGATTATTTATTTGATTGATCAGGAACCTCCTCTTTATAAGTAGAAAGTGGGAATTGTCATATGCATAACCATTTTTTAGCATTTTTTTTGTTTGATTTTTTATAACTGAATCAGTCAATATAGTAAGCACATATGTAATTGCAAATAACCATAGCTTGTAGAACATTAACCTTTCTATGCTTACAATTTAAAAACTGAAACAGTTCATGATACGAGTCAGGACTGTACGATTTGGTCACGTATCTCAAAATTTGTATCGACTTCACTGATTTCAACAAAGCATGTCCAAAGGACCCCTTCACTCAACCCAGCATTGATAGGTTGACTGATGCCACATCCGGGAACGAGCTTCTCATCTTCATGGATGTCTTATCAGGATACAATAAGATATGAATGTTCCATCGCGACATCCTGAAGACATCCTTCATCATCGACAAGGCCTCTGTTGCTATCAAATCATGCCCTTCAAGCTGAAGAACGCCGGGGCCACTTACCAACGCCTATTGAACAAAGTCTTTAAGGGAAAAGTCAGTCGTAACATGGAGGTATACATAGACGGTATGATTGTGAAGAGCCTCAAGAAGGATTTCCATGTGACCGACCTTCGAGAAGCTTTCATTGTCCTCTAAAAGCACAATATGAGGTTGAACCCCTCAAAGTGTTCCTTCAGCTTCTCCTCAGGAAAATTCTTAGTATTCCTGCTTAGTGAGAGGGGAATCGAAGTCAACCCAAAGAAAATCCAAGCTATGCTTGATATGTCTCCCCCATCCAACATCAAGGAAGTCCAGAGACTCATAGGGCACTTCGCCGCCTTCAGACGCTTCCTCTCCAAGTTGAGGGAGAAGGGTCTCCTATTTATCAATGTTCTTCGGGCAACGAAAGGCTTTGAGTAGGGGGGTGCAGCAAGAAGCCTTTGAATAGCTAAAGGCATAAGCAAGCCCGAGCCGGGAGAGGAGTTTTACCTCTATCTGACTACTTTAGATCAGACCCCTAGTGCAGTCTTAGTGAGAGAGAAGGCCAGGATTCAGAAGCTGATCTACTATGTGAGCAAATTCCTTCATGATGCCGAGCTCTGTTACTCCAAGATGGAGAAAATGGCATATGCTCTGATTCATGCCATGCAGCCTGCAAACTCCGCCTATCCTTCCAAGCACACTTTATCCTAGTTCTCACAGACTAACCCCTCAAGAAAGTGCTTTACATGCCAGAGAGCTCCATACAACATATGAAATGGGCCATCGAGTTGAGCCAGTACGAGATATTCTATAGACCAAGGACAACCATCAAGGCCCAGGCTATCCGTGATCCCCCTGAGGAAGACAATGACTCATAGTCTGGAGTTCTACATCGATTGCGCCTCTTGCAGCAAATGGAGTGGTGTCAGGGTCATCCTGCTCGGCCCGGATGAGTTCACCCTCCAGTACTGACTCTGCCTTAACTTTCATGCCTCCAACAAGGAGGCAGAATACGAGGCAGTAATTGCCTACCCCCCATAGCTCGAAAAGCAGGGGCCCGGGAAGTAAAGTGTTTAGCGACTCCCAGCGAGTGGTGAACAAGATCCTAGGAGAATATGAGGTCAAGGATGATTGCATGGTCAAATACTTAGCTTGCGTGAAGACTCTCTTAGCAATATTCTAGGGGGTCTAAGTCACTCAAATCCCTCGAAAAAAAAAACGGGCAAGCAGAGGCCCTCTCTAAGCTATCCTCAACTTCCTTTGATAGATCACACCGTACTTATTGAAGTCCTACTCAAGCCAAGTATTAAAGAGGAATAGGAGTCTGGGGGCAATTGTATGCCACTCTTAGTCGACTTCCTCGACAGGGGAATCCTCCCATCCGATCTAAAAGAAGAAAAGAAGATCCGAGTGAGAGCAGAAAGGTATACTTTAGTCAAGGAGTCATGTACAAATGCTCATACACTATCATAGATGGCATATCTTACTTGTGATGCCTCTCCCCCGAAGAGGCCATGTATGCTCTCAGAGAAGTACATGAAGGAATCGGCGGCGGTCACATGGGCGCGAGGTCCCTCGCTCGGAAAATTCTTAATCGTGGGTATGATTGGCCCTCGCTCCTCGACAATGCCCAAGAATACGTCCACCGGTGCATTTTCTGCAATAGGCCCCAAGCAGATCTTAGCTCCATGTCAAGCTCGATCCCCTCCGCCATGTGGGGAATGGACTTACTTGGACCGTTTTCCACCGTAATTGGACAGAGGAACTTCTTAATAGTAGCTATCGACTACTTCATAAAATAGATCGAAGCGGAACCATTAGCATCCATCAGCGGAACCATTATCATCCATCAACGAACATAAGATTCAACAATTCTTCTGGAAGAACACAATCCGTAGGTTTGGGATCCCCCGGAGTATTGTCATAGACAATGGAACCCCATTCGCTGTCACGAGATTTTGCAAATTCTTTGCCAATATGGGGATTGAATAATGTTTCTCTTCCACCTCTCACTCTCATACCAATGACCAAGCTGAGAACATCAACTGAAAGATCCTTGATGGCCTCAAGAAGAGGCTCGATGAAGCTCCCCAAGGTTTATGGGTCGAAGAACTCCTGAGAATGCTTTGGTCCTACAGGACCACGAAGAGAATCCCAATAGGAGAGTCTCTCTTCAACCTCAATTATGGCTCCTAAGCATTAATTCTCCTAGAAGTCAGGCTACCTTCCCCTCACCTCCTCTCCTTTAATAAAAATAGAACTCAGACTACCTCCGAGGAAACCATGATCTTATTGAAGAAGTCCGCCCTACGAAGACATATCTATCAGCAAAGGGTGGAGAAATTCTAAAACAAGAAGGTCTGACCGGCAAACCTTAAAGAGCGAGACCTCATCCTACGAAAGCAAGAGATCTTTGATCCACGCAAGAAGGGAAAGCTCACACCAAACTGGGAAGTACCATACAAGGTCTCTGAAGTTGTTCGTCTAGGGGTTTACTGCTCGAAGACCCCCCCCCCCCCCCGGGGGGGGGAGGGCAAGGAGATACCCATGACTTGGAGTGCCTAGAATTTATTTATTTTTATGATTTGTAATAAGATTGATCTTTATAACGGAGCATGTAATAAAGGCTAGCATTCAAGGCAGCCACTTAGAATTGTTTTCCAATAAAACTTAGCATTTTCTTCCAAAAATTCTTGTAATACTCTTTGGATGATGACAACGAGTTAGGTGTTCAGCTCCTCTCCGAAGCTACACCCATAACTCATTATCCCATCGAATAACAATTTCAGAGTCTTACTATTCCATAATGTGTTAGGTTCCGAATTCAATCACAGATTAAATACACAGCGGAAAAATTTAAAATATCGAAACCTAGTCATGGATCAATGCGAAAACCATAAATCGTGATTGGGAGTTATACCTTAAAGATGGATCTGCTGTCTCCACAGTATACCGATCACACCACTGCAATATTGCGGTGAGTCTATGGTAACCACATAAATGGAATGAAAAATGGCTCTTCCTCTGACCGCGGTGCTAGCTGCGGGAAGGCAAATTTTTTTATTTTTTTAAAGAAATGCGAGAAGGGAAAGTTCCTCCTTACGATCTCTCTCTCTCTCACTTTCTAGGATAGCTAGGGTTTTTTTTCTTTCACATGTCACTTTTTTAAGAGATACATATCTTATATATAGGTGCAGAAAACTAACTCTAAGATAGTAATGAGGTTGTTGGGCTCACAATCTGACCTGGGTCAGATTCGTGTGTGGACCTTTGAACTTTCGTCGGCCAATTTAATATAATTAAATGTCCAACCAATGTCAGGAGTCCAAGTCTTACTCGGATCCCTAATTTAATTCATCTTATGAATTTAAATCCTAATTTCGATCTATTAAGTGTGTGACCCTGTAGGTTCCCATTATGTTGACAGTAATACTAAAATCATATTCGAATATTACAAAAAGTGAGCAAAATCTAGCAATACATCAGTGCTACTTAAGTAACATGAATGTCAGTGATTTGACATAACATATCCGTGACCAATATTACCATGTAGTCTAATTCCTTTGTCCAGATATCTTAATTGACCACAAGGCATTGAGTGTGTCACCATTGTATAATTCATTCTTTGGTTTCTTAATGTCTGAGTAGACTTACTAAACAAATGAGATCAATATCTCATATTGACTCATTTGAGCACGACCATGTATTTCACAGTCTCATTCAATCAAGGGGTCCATAGATATCGCTCATGTTATGTAAGAGGGACAAATCCTATTTAAGTCACTCACATCCCTCCACATGATATGTAGTATATCCAATAGTCGACTTTATGATCATCTTATTACAGGCAACATTTGATGGCATTAAAACATATATTCTCATGTAGGGAACCGTAGTGACTTCATTTCAAAGGACTACGTACATCATGGTCACTGTGAGAAATGCTTATGATACTCACATAATAATCCATACAACATTCTCATGGTAGGTCAGTCCAGTACATATTACGCTAATATGTACCCATGTGAAGACTTGATATCTCATACTGATGACCTGTGAGAATAGTCATCAGTCTACGCACACATTAGTCTCTATGCATTATCGTTGTCCTAATTCACAATAATACTTGACTAGGGACATTTAAGAACAGTGTTCTGATTTCAGTCAATAGGATCTCATAATCAAGTCATGCACATGATATCCCATGTCATTGAACTTATTATTGTAAGGACTTCATTATGTTCATTTAATTTAAAATAAATAACACAATAAATTAATGAAATGCCTAAATATAAAATATATTTCATGATACAATGTAAACTAGTAATGTCAATACACAACTAGCCTCTAGGGCATACACCAACAACCTCTTACTTGCACTAAAGTCATTCATACATACATCTAATGCCTATAGATCTAGTGTGATCCTCATGCTTTCGCTGTACAAGAGGCTTTGTTAGTGGGTCAGCAATGTTCTCATCTGTTGGTACTCTGAATATCTTCACAGCTTCTCTATCGATGATCTCTCGAATGAGATGGAAGCGCCTAAGTATATATTTGAATCGCTAGTGAGATCTAGGCTCCTTAGCTTGTGCAATGGTTCCATTGTCATCACAATAAAGGTTCAACGGGTCCACATTGCTATGAACTATGCCAAGTTTAGTGATGAACTTTCTTATCCAAACGGGCTCCTTTGCTGCATTGGAGACAACAATATACTCAGCCTCTGTGGTAGATCGGTTACTGTCTTTTGCTTTGAACTCTTCCAGCTCACAGCTCCATCATTTAGGCAAAACACAAAACCCGATTACGATTTGGAGTCGTCCTTACCGGACTATGATTATAATACTCTCTCTCACTCCTAGCCGTCATCGGCCTATCCTTACTCCCGATCTCTCTCTCTCTCCCTCCCCCTCTCCACTTTCGTCGTCCTGTTCTCCGATGCCGACTGAGACCACCCACCGCATCACCCCTCTCCCTTCCTCTCTTCCCCGTGCAGACCCCTGTCCCATTCGAGCAGCACAGTGCCGCTCCGATCCTCCACTGCCCTCGACTTCTCTGTGGTCGACAGTGTCGCTGTCGCCCCTAGCTGTCGTCGCTATTGCCGCTAGCCGTCGCTGTCTTCGACGCCATGAACAATCGAGCCCCTGTCGCTGTATGCCGCCTTGCACCGTCGAGATCCCCATCGTGCTGCTGTCGTCCATCCTTGCTGTTGTTGCTGCCCATGTGTGTGCATGTGAAATCACGTGCTCCGCCGTTCTATCGTTGGTTGGATCTTGCTCTCGTTTCTATGTTCGTGTTCGTATGTCGGGATCCATTCCCGTTATTCTATTGCATCATTTCTGTCGTCTGCATATCATGCAAGTAGCTTGTATGTGTTCTTTTTGTCATACAAGTTAAATACCGTGAGTAGTCTAGTATGAAAAAGTTTGTACTCTCATGATGATCCTATCTTGTCAGTTTAACCGTTGACATCATCTTTTGATCATGAGTAGTTACAATAGTTGACACTTGTTGCATGAAACAATATATAGATTAGATGACATCTTGATTGCATGTTTTTTGTGACACACCGTATGAATGTTGCATAGATGTTTGTTGGATGTATTATCTCATTATAGACTATTTATACACATGCCATGCTGATTTGAGTAACCATGCTTTGTATGACATCTTAGATTGGACCATTTGTAATTAAATTGTTTGATAAAATGCTTAAAAGAACTTTTATTTACTGCTATCCTATTTTTGTACAGTAATTTCGACCCTATTAATATCAGTAAAATAAATAAGTTTGTGAACATGGTTTGTAGCCTTCATTTTCTAGTTTCCAGAACTTTTGACGGATCTGAATTCCGTATTTTGATGCATGAGTTATTGCCGTTTTACTTCAGTCATATCGTATATTCCAGATTCTGAACTATACGTATTCTGTATGAAATATTATTTTAAAACTGATATTAAAAGTAGAATTTGAACTCTATATTTTGCTGAGTATGTTTAGACATGACTGGGATCAATCTCTAATTTTTGTGAAATTATTTAATGACTTTTGCATCTCATTTCATGCTTATGAAACCAATCGATATGTTTTCAAACTGCATGTTGTTCAGTAAAGAACTATATTTTCAACCTGATTATATTCGTTTTTGATGAAAACTTTGTAAACATAAACTGTATCCTGATTTTTCTATTTTATCATCCTTTTGACGGATCCGGATTTCGAATTATATTTTATAAATTATTTCTGCTTTGATACTGCTATGTCTGAACTTTTAGAATTGAGATTTTGTCGCATTACTCTGTTTTTCCAATTTTGTTCACTATCCTATCTGTAATATAATTTCATGTTATTTTATATTTGAGACTAGATATGTTAGGGAATCTTCCAGTTTTTTCTCAGATTTAATTATGATTTTTTTAAACCTTTTTCATGCTTATAAACAAGATTTTGTATTTTCTGGCTAAACATAACTTCTGTATTAAACGCTATTTTCAACCCTGTTTCTGTGGCTGATGTATGACTTATATATATGTGCTGGAATTAGCAGAGAGTCTAGTTTTTGAATTTTCTGACGGATCTACATTTTCTATTCTGTAGCAACAGGAATCTCGGATTTGGTACAGTAGTGTCTTGCTGTCCAGAACTGAAAGTTTCGTTGTTTTAACTATTATGAGTTGTTTTTATCAACCGTTTGTGTTTCCTATTCATCTTAGCCTTATCCTTTATTCTGGCATGTCTTTAGCCTGTTTGTATTCGTTCACATATGTTCAATAATAAAAACTAATCAAGCCGGATTTTTAAGAGAAAAGAACGAGTAATGGACAATATAGAAATGCATATTCGGAAGGGAACTCGTTTTCCCCACTATTTACTGTGGTACCTACTATTTATCTCTGGATGTATGAGGGCATGATCCATGACACTGTTTGATGTTGATGTTACTATTTTTGTTTGTCTGAATATACTGCCCTATAGAAGTTTCACTGCGAAATCTTTAAACAAAAATGTTTGATGTAGCAACCATGTGGTAAAATCTGGGACGCATGAAGTGCTACCTAGATAGTAATGAATATTAGACATAAAAACAACTGTTTTCACTGTCACATCCTGTTACCGTTACTGTTGATCCATCCTGTTACTGTTACTGTTGACCACTTACTGTTACTGTTATACTTTTACTGTTATTCCGCTATTTACTGCCATCTTTAGACTGTTATCTTTTCTGCCTTCTCCATGTTAGTATTTCCTGTTTAGTGTAGTCTTTCCCTTTTCATTTTCCTACTTGTACTGCTTGCGGCCCGGAACTTGCATCTAACAGGCATTATGTTTTCCTGTTTTCGTATTTTCCTTGTAATTGCTATATGCGCAGGTTTTGCTGATCAATTGCCTACTGGAGTTGGTGAGCAAAAGTTTTGAGCTGCACATTGGAAAATTTGCACAATGTTTTGATGAACTATTTTATATTCATGAACTGTATTAAGACTTGTATTTAGGATTGTAGTCCCAGGATTATGGTATTGTTTCAGATCTCGTATTTGTTGGGATATTTATTATTTTTGCAATAAATACTGTTGAGTTATAATTTTTTTTTGCATGCCTGGTTGAGTATGTTGATATATTTATCGTTGTGATGAGTCAAGCAGATCCGTACAGCTTATGGATGGTGAAAACTATCTGCTGGGCTTAGTCATCTTTTGGGAAGCAGGGCATGACATAAGGACTTAAGGATATTCTTGACAGAAGTCCAGTGACTCACATGCTCAAGGCATATGAGACATTTGGACGAGTACATAACATGGCATACATGAAAGATCCTTTCACGCCCCGCTTCTCAAAATACGGGAATACGAGCACGTAACAAAGGCCCAGCGAATGGTTTACATCATTCATAAGCTGTAATATTCAACTCAACAATATCCAATACAATTATAACCACGCATGCTATAATGAAATCACATAACATAAATAATCCATGAAATATCTCTATATAACCAACAACTGGAAAGAAATAACTTTGGGTCATCAAAGCCAGAAATACAAAGTATGATAATGACAACAATGCTGGAATTTAAAATAACATGGACGAGACAATCATTGTGAGCCAACAATTCAGCTCCAATCTTTAGAAAGTTTGTTCATCAAGTCCTTCGGGCAATTCTTCCTCTGTACCTGCGAGCTCATAGTCTAGAGTGGGGAAAATATCCGTTAGAGTAAGCACAGACAACAAGTAGTAGCAGACAAGGAACAATAAAACAGGACATATAAATATCAAGGAACAAGAAACTAGAACTATATCAATTGTCAATGAAAATGTCGATAACAAGGCAAGGTCTATAATCAACAATTCAACGATAAACAATAACAATAAAACAAGAATCAAGACGATAATAATAACCAAGATCAATGCAAATGTCAATCCTAGGTCTATCATGTTTTATTACCTTATCTAATGCACGTAATACTGTGTCCCATACCACAGGTTCGATGCATACAAGCAGTGAACGTTTAGACTATAGTGGTGAACTCTATAGATCATGTACTCGATACGATAACAATAACGAGAATCCACAATCCATGATCCATAACGAGAATTTGTACACAATATGATACAAGAAAATGATAACAATATATGGAAACACGACCCTCTCATCCGAGTACAGTCTCCGATTGTTCACTACCAAGTCGACCCTTATTACCCCGACTTGTTATTAATTTATTAACATGAATCATGAATGTGCAATCAACAGAACAAGTATCAAGAAATGATATCAACGAGGCATCAATGACAATAGAATGAATGATATGCAGTGCAATGCAAGGTTTAAACATATTTACAATTAAACATGAAGAATGCAATTTTTGGACAGCAAGATGCCGCTGTACCAAAGTCAAATTTCTTGCTCCTACGGAGAATAAAATTGGGTTCTGTCAGAGATTCTAGAAACTACACTCTCTTCCGGTTCCAATGCATATTCACAAAATACATTATAATCACAATAACTAGGTGAAGAGTTCTATTCTTTACTAGTTTCATGTTCAAGCAGCAAGTTAGGATCAAATTCTTGTTTATACAAGTTGGTTGAAAAATCACTAAAAAATCTTATAAAAATCATAATTTAGTTTCTAGTGGTGTTTAGCACCAATATGATCAATCTCAATTCTATAATCTTAATTTAACCTATTGTTTCAATTAATTAAACACGGTGACGTATTTTCAGACTGTATTATGGAATTCAGACGTTAATCCACGAGAATCTGAATATCTCACAACCTGTAAGTCAGATTTCAAAATCGTCAGATATTCTGGATTCCAGATGCACAGGGATACAACTCTTCTTTAATAATTTTTATTTGATCTTAAATGTAACAAGGTCAAAAGTTTGGTTCTTTACTGAACTAGTGATCTGACAGCGATCTAGGGTCATATTCTTGTATGCATAAGGAGTCTAGAAAATCATCAATTAATCTTATAAAAATATTAAGGTGAGTCATAATTATGTCTAGTAGCAATCTAGTTAATTTGAAGTTATAATTCTACTGTTAACATATTATTTTAATTAACAATTCATGTCGGTATGCTAGTAAACGACAATCTGAAATTGAAACTTAGCTGTGTTAAAAATGTGATAACTTGTAATTTATAGATCGGAATTTTGATCCATAAAAAGTTCTGGAAAATAATTCAAAGGCTATGAATTTCATTTATAAAGTTTAATCAAATTCTAACAGTAACTGTATCAAAAGTTCACTACAACACAGGCTAAACAGCAAGGCAGCGACATGATAAATTTACAATTGAGATATACAACATACATATTCCATCATGGGAGTTTACAAGCATTCATGTCCAGTATTTCGGGTGCATCTCTACGGTTAACAAGGTAGAAACTCGTCATTTCTATGGTCTAGAATTTTATCAACAAGAGTCATATATATCTAATGCATGCAATCAAATATACTAGACTAACTTATATCTCTACATTGTATGGTGTGGTGTATGCATATGACAACGGTAACACGACTTAGATTAGATTCAAGGATTTAGCACGAAAAGAAAACTACTACTTGGTTTCACCGATGAATCCGTAATAGTTTCTTTGAAATGTATCAAGCAAATACGATACGATAATGAATTAGGAATTACTTGCGGAGATCAAACAATTTCTTGAACAAAAAACAATGAGTTAGTTCAAGAGAGACTTGCCTTTATTGTAGCGCCCCAAATTTTCAATAATTAAAAATTAGAAAAAATACGTGGCACAAATCCAGAATCAACCTCAATGTAATAGTAAATGTAGCAAACCACAGAAAATTTTTAACTTTTATTACATCAATTCTTTACATAGTACAGCGAAAATTTAACACCTTGAATTACATTTTCTTTCTTTTACAATTTGCATAAGGCATATTATCACTCTACCACATGCATCCAATCCCAAGCTAACGGTACCCACCTGTAAAACATGAGGCTAGAGATAAACCTAACCCCCAAAACTACAGAGGTCAGCCATAACGGTGTGAGTGATATCAAAGAAATACAAGCTTATATAGAAACATAAGGAATGAAATCATACATCAACAAGGAAATAGTAATAAAAGATGAAACATGAAATGAATAATAAATAAGACATAAAACATCAAGTGAAACTAGACTAAGTGTCAAGTGTAAGAAAATAGAAAAACATCATGCATGAAACAAGTCAAGCAAACACAAATGCAGTATGATAACTCTTTAATGCACACTTGTCGAATCTATGCTCCCCACTCTACATAGGACCGGTGCAAGCCCTTATCGTTTTCCACTTTATAGGGTTCAATCCCTCGTTATGCAACTAATCATACTACAGTGATAGAAACAAGATTTAGAATACTTCGCGAATAGGCCTACGTCCCGGTATCTACCTGTCGGACTAGCACCCTCAACGCGCAAGCAATCATGTAAGTGTCGCCCTGAACATTCCATGCCGAAATTCCACGAATAGGTCATAGCCTCCGTAATAAAACTGCCCAACTGTAAAAGACCCTCAACGTGCGAACTCGGGTGATGGCAATAAAAATCGTAGCCTTCGGAATTAAACCGCCCAACTATGACTATAGTCCCGAATCTCATCCGTCCACTATACAAGGCCCCTTACTTACGTTTCCCAAGATCTATTACATCTCCACTAGTGCATGTCCTTATGTTTATTATGTTCGATAAATTAACCAAACCCTAGAGTTAGTGTTCCCTACTGGACTTAACTCAACTAAATCAACATCAAGGCCCCAACTGGCCAAAATCCACAAAATCTTATCTGCCGGTATATTAGGGTCCCACTCAACCTCTAGTGACTCATAACTCAAAGTAATAACACAAATCTTTCATTAAATTTTGCCAATTCAAGTTAACTCATTTGTATTAAGAAACTACTTCAAATCAAAACCCAATCCAAAACTCATCCATATACTTACAATTTTCCAGTAATAAAATCTGAGACTAAATCACTTAAATAACTGAGTTTCACTTTTTTTAATTTGAAGTCATAGAAATTCAAAAAACATCAATCTCCTGAAATCTGTAAATATTTCTCTTTCTAAAGAAGTAGGAGTATGAATAACATTCTATTATAAATTGAAAATATAAATCTCTGTAAAAAACAGTAATCTTTAGCAAAAACTTCATTTCAAACAGTAAATCAATCATCCATAAGTTCGACGAAACAATCGGTCAAGAAAAATAGCAAGAAAATCAGCAAAACAAAGAAATCAGCAATGTCGGCCGACCGACATTGCAGTTCAAAACCCCCCTACAGTCGACCAACACATTTAAATGCCAAAACCCCATACATGACAGTCGACCGACCCTTTAGTTCAAAAATGGGGCAGTCGACCGACAGTCCAACTTACAACAGCTTTAAAATTTGTGTTTCTCACAACTGATACGTTGTTTAAAATCTTCAAATACACAAATTCAAGTGATTAAAACTTTGAGATAAACAAGTACATCTTTGCCTAAAACAACACAATAGATGTATCAAATCAAATCCTAAACAATTTCATAAAAGTAGTAATTTTCCAAATAAAATCCTTCATAATTAGGAAGTATATATATGTGTGTATATATGTTTATGTATCAGTTGAAACAAACAGGAAATCATTATATATGAGTGGTATATGGTGATCAATTCAATCTCAGTTCAGTATAAATCCCAATACAATCAAAAACTTCACAAAGAATCCAAAACCCAAGTTTCGGCCTGTACATCATCAGACCCGAAATTTAGATTCATCAACATATAAAAACTTGATGTTTTGATCCAAAAACCCTTCTTGCAATTTTTCAAACACGTATACATACTAGTTAGATCAATTATCACTTAATTATATGCTTCTTCAACAATTATTAGTCAAGTTATTCTCACCCAAAACATCAAAATAGAGCATGTATATACAAACTGTAAATAACCCTTCTTTATCTACATTCACGCATTATAATTCATACAAATCTCAGTCTACATGATCAATCAGCAAGAATATAAGGAAAACAGCACATTCATGAGTACCACTAACACTCTAACATCTTAGATCATCTATGCCAGAAGTTTTATTCATCAATTGCATATTTGTTCGTGAAGAATCCTTTTTTTAATTACTCATTCATCAAGTTTATTCACTATATCAACATAAAATCTTCTTGCATGCATCATGTTAGACAAATCATCACATTCATCATGCATAGAACAATAAAAGATAAAACATATCACTCACCTCAATGGAGAATCAACCGAAGAATAATAAAGAGAAATAAGGAAGCTCCTTCCTTGCAAAGTCCAAGATCCAATCTTCCAATCCACAAGAATATTGAAGAAAAGTAAGTTTTTTTTTGTTTTTTTTTGTGTGATTTCACAAAGTTGGGCGGCTGCTGCCCTAGGTAATTATAGGCCGGAAATCACTTAGGGTTTGAGAAGATTTTACAAAATATTCCTTTAGAATATATCTTTACATATATGAGTTGTTTCTTTAGGAAATCAATTATACAAAGAAGTTGGGATTCAATCCCTTGAATCTCTCTCTCCAGACCCGTCGGCCTCAATGCAGCCCCCCAAAAATCAATTTTTTGAATGTTTGCCTCTAAGTGGAAATTTTGCAAAAAGATCATTCTTTATTTAGTATATTGCAAAAATGTTCATAGTGACTTATAAAAAATCCAGAAAAATTTGAAATTATTATTCACTAACAAATATTACATCTTCCAAATAAATTCTTGACTTTTGTGTTTCCCAAAAATTTATATTTGCATGTGTTTTGCACGTGCAAAAGGCAAATCTCAGAAAAAGTTTATTAAATTACCAAAAAAATCACTTTTATTCATTTATTAATCTCAAAACATTATTTAAAATTTTAGGGTGTTACATCACTCCCTCCTTAGAATAGTTCTGTCCTCAGAACTACCACTAATAGGGACAATAAATACAACCAAAAGAAGAAAAAGTTACACAAAAAGTTCAGGAAAGTTCTTCTACATGCGATCATCCGGCTCCCAAGTAGCTTCCTCGAACAGCTGGTTTCTCCACAATACTTTGACCATAAGTATCACCTTATTCCTTAACACCTTCTCCTGACGGTCAACAATCTTTACAGGCTGCTCCTTCTAAATCAAGTTCAGCTGTAGTCCTTCGGGCACTTCCGCCAACTGATGACTCTGATCTGGCACATACGTCTTCAACATCGACACATGGAACACACCATGCACTTGTGCCAATTCCTCCGATGACTCCAACTTATATGATGTCTTACCAATTTGACTCAAAATTCTGTATGGTCCAATGTACCTTGGCACCAACTTGCCTCCCTTTCCAAACCTGATTACTCCCTTAGTCGGAGACACCTTCAGAAAAACTGCATCCCAACCTTAAACTCCAAGTCCTTTCGCCGAGTATCTACATAACTATTCTGCCGACTTTGAGCCTCGACCAACCTCTCACGAATCAGCTCGATCTTCTCTGATGTCTGCTGCACAATCTCGGGCCCAAACATTTGCCTCTCTCCAACTTCGTGCCAACAGACGGGTGTCCTGCACTTCCTCTAGTACAAAGCTTCGTACGATGCCATACCGATACTTGCGTGATAACTGTTGTTATAAGCAAACTCATCCAATGCCAAGTACCTCTCCTAACTGCCACCAAAATCCGTAACACAAGCCCTCAACCTATCCTCCAATACTCGATTTACCCTCTCGGTCTGACCATCGGTCTACGGATGGAAAGCAGTACTAAAGTCGGTTCTGGTACCCAACGCTGCTTGCAAACTCTTCCAAAACCTCAATGTGAACCTCGCATCCCTGTCGGAGACAATCGACACACGAATCCCATGAAGTCTCACAATCTCATTAATGTACAGCTCTGCCAGTTTCTCCAACGACCAAGTAATCTTCATAGACAAGAAATGAGCCGACTTGGTCAAACGATCCATAATAACCCAAATTGGGCCATTGCCCCTCGGACTCTTCGGTAACACAGTGATGAAGTTCATACTGATATTCTCCAACTTCCATTCCGGAATGGGCAGTGGCTGTAACAAGCCTCCATGCCTCTGATTCTCTGCTTTGATCTGCTAGCAAGTCCACCACAAAGTCTACCACATCTCTCTTCATACCCGACCACCAAAAGTGCTGTATGATGTCCTGTACATCTTCGTGCCTCCAGGATGTACTGACAACAAGGTACTGTGTGCCTCCTGTGAGATACTCTCCCTTAAATCTGCATTCTTTGGTACACATAATCTCTAACCTATCCACAAAACTCCATCTTGGACGCGGAATTCTGATAACTTGCCATTGGGAATCTGTTGCAACATCTTCTGAATTTCTACATCCAATTTCTGACCCTTAATAATCCGCTCATTCAATGAGGGCTGAAGCATCAACTGTGTCGATGAAGCTCCCAAACCTTGCAGCACAACCTCGATACCTACCTGATCTAACTCTGCTGCCAACTCCCTCTGAGTCGTGATCAAACTCGATAGACTGCTCTTCCGGCTAAGCCCATCGGCCACCACATTTGCCTTGCCCGGATGATACTTGATCTCATGACGAATGTCTTCCAACACCTCCAACCACCTTCTCTGCCGAAGATTTAGATCTCTCTGTTGATAAATGTACTTCAGGCTTTTGTGATCAGTGAACATGTTGAACTTTTCTCCATATACATAATGCCTCCACAGCTTCCAATTCCAAATCGTGCGTCGGATAGTTCTTCTCATGCGGACGCAACTGCCTCGAACCATACGTAATAACCTTCCCTTCTTGCATCAAGACGCATCCCAAACTTCTGAGTGACACATCACTGAAGATATCATAATTCTTCCCAGCTTGCGGAAAAGCTAGGATAGGCACAGTCGTCAACCTCTTCTTTAGCTCTAGGAAACTCGCCTCACACTTATCAGTCCAAGTGAAGGCCATATTCTTCAGAGTCAACCCCGTCAAAGGAACTGCAATCTGTGCATAGCCATGAATAAACTGTCTGTAATACCCAGCCAATCCCAAGAAACTCCTTACCTCCTTCACTGTCGTCGTTCTGGGAAAATTCTTCACTGCTTCAACCTTCTGAGTCGGTGGCCACTCCTTCCTTAGAAAGAGTGTGACCAAGGAAAGCTACCTCGAACTTCAAAAACTCACACTTCGACAGCTTAGCATACAAGTTATGCTCCTGTAAATTCTTCAATACCTCTGCCAAGTGCTTAGAGTGCTCTTTCTCCATCTTCGAATATACCAAAATATCATCAATGAATACCACCACGAAGGAATCGATAAACAGCCGCAAGATCTGGTTCATCATGTCCATAAACACTGCCGGCGCATTCGTCACTCCGAATGGCATCACCAAAAACTCCAAGAGTCCATGACGAGTTCTGAAAGCTGTCTTGCTTACATCTTCCTCCTTAACCTGAACCTGATGATACCCTAACCGTAGTTCAATCTTTGAAAATACAGCTGCTCCCCGAAGCCTATCGAACAAATCATCAATCTGTGGAAGTGGATACTTGTTCTGAATGGTCGCCCTGTTCAACTCCTGGTAGTCAATGCACATCCTCATTGACCCATCCTTTTTTCTTCACTAACAACACTGGCGCACCCCACGGTGAAGTACTCGGCCTGATGAATCCCTTACTCAACAGGTGCAATTCTGTACAGAGCCTTAGAAATTGGAACACTCCCTGGCTGAATATTGATGCATAATTCAACATCTCGCTGCAGCGGTAATCCCAGTAGTTCCTCCAAGAATACCGTAGGAAAATCCCTAAAGACCGGATTGCTTCTGACCTCAATCGGAATCATCAACTTAGATATAACTGCTAACACCTTTGAGCTCTTCTTCTTCTTCTTCCCCTGAAAAGTCACTACGGGTCCTCCTGGTGCTTTCACTATTACCTCTTTGTTCTTGCATTTAATTGTAGCATCATATATTGCTATCCAATCAATGCCCACGATCGCATCTACACCCAAGACCTGCAGTTCGATGAGATCAATGCTGAACAACCTTCCACCAATCTCGATATCACAGCCTTCATAATACCGATCAGCAATCAATTCCTCTCCTGATGGTGTTGCCACTAACAAGACTCTGCCAGGAAAAATCTTAGCTTCCACACCTAAAACTTTAGCAAAATTGGGCGACCCAAATGTATGCGAAGAACTAGTATCAAATAAAACCTTTGCTTTTATTCCATTAATCAAGACATCATGTTACATGAAGAATAATACTCAAATCTCCAATTTATTCTTAAACAAAATTTTACTTAATACATCAAATAAACAAATTTAAAATTCTTGCATACCCTGGATCACATCTTTTGAGTTACCCGCATCCTCCTCAGTTAATGCGAACACTTGCCCCTGCCTCTGGACTTTGCCCTCACTTGCACCATCCTTCTTTAACTGCGGAAAGCTCAGCCTAATATGACCCTCTTGACCGCACTGGTAGCAAAACTGAGACCTTCATGGTTTGGGGCATGCAGACCTGAAATGACCTGCCTCTCCATAGTTGAAACAAGTCCCCCCTGAATTACGGGTGCCTTCTGCTCTGGCCTACTGAACCTACCCTGCTTCGCCGGGAATTTCCTCCCACCCTGACTCGCTACTACTGGTATCTTGTTCATGTTCCAGGTCTCCTGCTTCTTCTGAGATTGATCCATGTCTTCTTCTATCATTGCTGCTCTCTTGACCAGCCTGTCGAATCTTCAAATGCCTAACGGTATCATCCGAGACCTTAAATTCGGCCTCAAGCCCTACTCAAATTTCTTGGCTTTCTTCACTTCATCAACTAATAGCTCTGGTGCATACCTTGACAGCTGGGCGAACTTAGTTTCATATTCGTGCACTGACATGCTGCCCTGCTGTAGGTTCAAGAATTCTGTTGCCTTCTTCTCCTAAATATCCAGAGGAAAGAAGTGATCCCTGAACTCCTCATGAAAAGCCTCGCAAGTCACCTATTCATCCCCAAAAGTCCTCTTCATTGACTGCCACTAGACGCCAGCATCCTTCTCCAACTACATTGTGGCCAATTTCACCTTGTTGGCTGCTGGGGTTTCCAAAACCTCGAAGACTACTTACATCTGCCTAATCCAATCATCAGCCTCATTTGGAGCAGATTGCCCTTCAAAAATAGGCAGCATCATCCGCTTGAAGGACTCCACCTACTTAATTGGATCAGCATTAACAAGCACTGGTCCTGCCCCATGATTCTGATTTCGAGTCATGCTGGCTGCCATGAATGAGTTCAAGGTCTTATACACCCTAGCAATTTCTGTCTTTAGATCAAGTCGAGCCCCTTGGGAACCCTCATCCCATCATCACCACCACCATTCCTGGTTCTGGGTCCTGTCATTATACTGAATACTGCAAAATGAGGGAAAAGTTAGAGCACCACAATATAATTCATATTCACACCAACATCTTATTGCAAAAATTCCACTCATGCACAACCATTATACTCGTTTTAATTCCATGTGATACTCACACTCTAATGTCCACACCTAGGTACTCACACTCTAGTGTCCACCTAGGTTTACTTTCATACCATGTTTAACATTACTATTGAAGTATGCTCTGATACTAACTTGTAGCGCCCCGAAGTGCCAATAATTAAAAATTAGAAAAAAAATGTGGCACATATTCAGAATCAACCTCAATGTAATAGTAAACATAGAAAAACACAAGAAATTTTCAACTTTTATACATCAATTCTTTACATAGCACAGCAAAAATTTAAAACCTTGAATTACATTTTCTTTCTTTTACAATTTGCATAAGCCATATTATCACTCTAACACATGCCTTCAATCCCAAGCTAACGGTACCCACCGAAAAAACATGAGGCTAGAAATAACCTTAATCCCCAAAACTGCTGGAGTCAGCCATAACGGTGTGAGTGATATCAAAGAAATACAAACTTATATAGAAACATAAGGAATGAAATCATACATCAACAAGGAAATAGTACTAAAAGATGAAACATGAAATGAACAATAAATAAGACATAAAACATCAAGTGAAACTAGACTAAGTGTCAAGTGTAAGAAAACAGAAAAAACATCATGCATGAAATAAGTCAAGAAAACACAAATGCAGTATGATGACTCTCTAATGCACACTTGTAGAATCTACGCTCCCCACTCTACACAGGTCCGGTGCAAGCCCTTATCGTTCTCCACTTTATAGGGTTCATTCCCTCATTATGCAACTAATCTTACTATAGTGATAGAAACAAGATCTAGAAAACTCCACGAATAGGTCTACGTCCCGGTATCTACCTGTCGGACTAGCACCGTCAACGCGCAAGCAATCATGTAAGCGTTGCCCTGAACATTCCATGCCAAAATTCCACGAATAGGTCCTAGCCTCCGTAATAAAACCGCCCAACTGTAAAAGACCCTCAACGTGCGAACTCGGGTGATGGCAATAAAAATCGTAGCCTTTGAAATTAAACCGCCCAACTACGACTATAGTCCCGAATCTCATCCGTCCACTATAAAAGGCCCCCTACTTATGTTTTCCAAGATCCATCATATCTCTACTAGTGCCTGTCCTTATGTTTATTATGTTCGATTAATTAACCACCCCCTAGAGTTAGTGTTCCCTGCCAGACTTAACTCAACTAAATAAACATCAAGGCCCCAACTAGCCAAAATCCACAAAATCTCATCTGCCGGTATATTAGGGTCCCACTCAACCTCTAGAGACTCACAACTCAAAGTAACAACACAAATCTTTCATTAAATCTCTCCAATTCAAGTTAACTCATTTGTATTAAGAAACTACTTCAAATCAAAACCCAATCCAAAACTCATCCATATACTTACAATTTTCCAATCTGAGACTAAATCACTTAAATAATTGAGTTTTACTTCTTTTTTGAAGTCATAGAAATTCACAAAACATCTATCTCTTGAAATCTGTAAATATTTCGCTTTCTAAAGTTGTAGGAGTATGAATAACATTCTATTATAAATTGAAAATATAACTCTCTGTAAAATACAGTAATCTTTAGCAAATACTTCATTCAAAACAGTAAATCAATAATCTATAAGTTCGACGAAACAATCAGTCAAGAAAAACAGCAAGAAAATCAGCAAAACAAAGAAATCAGCAATGTCGGTCGACTGACATTGCAGTTCAAACCCCCCCCCCCACAATCGACCGACACATTTAAGTGCCAAAACCCTATACATGACAGTCGAACAACCCCTTAGTTCAAAAATGGGGCATTCGACTGACAGTCCAACTTACAACAGCTTTAAAATTCGTGTTTCTCATAACTGATACGTAGTTTAAATCTTCATACACACAAATTCAAGTGATTAAAACCTTGAGATAAACAAGTACATCTTAGCCCAAAACAACACAATACATGTATCAATTCAAATCCTTAACAATTTCATAAAAGTAGCAATTTTCCAAATAAAATCCTTCATAATCAGGAAGTGTGTATATATATATATATATATATATATATATCAATTCAAATATATATATATATTTGATATATATATATATTTGAATTGATATATATATATATATATATATATATATATATATATATATATATATATCAATTCAAATATATATATATATCAAATATATATATATATTTGAATTGATATATATATATATATATATATATATATATATATATATATATATATATATGTTTATGTATCAGTTAAAACTAATAGGAAATCATAGGAAATCATTGTATATGAGTGGTATATGGTTCAATTCAATCTCAGTTCCAGTATAAATCCCAATCCAATCGAAAACTTCACAAAAAAATCCAAAATCCAAGTTCCGGCTTGTACATCATCAAACCCGAAATTATGATTCATATCAACATATAAAAACTCGATCTTTTGATCCAAAAACCCTTCTTGCAATTTTTCAAACACATATACATACTAGTTAGATTAGTTAGCTCTTAATTATATGCTTCTACAACAATTATTAGTCAAGTTCTTCTCACCAAAAACATCAAAACAGAGCATGTGTATACAAACAGTAAATAACCCTTCTTTATCTACATTCACACATTATAACTCATACAAATCTCAGTCTACATGATCAATCAGCAAGAATATAAGGAAAACAGCACATTCATGAGTACTACTAACTCTCTAACATCTTAGATCATCTACGTCAGAAGTTTTATTCATCAATTGCATATTTGTTCGTGAAGAATCCTATTTTTAATTACTCATTCATCAAGTTTATTCACTATATCAACATACAATCTTCTCGCATGCATCCTGCTAGACAAATCATCACATTCATCATGCATAGAACAACAAAAGATAAAACATATCACTCACCTCAATGGAGAATCAACCGAAGAATAATAAAGAGAAATAAGAAAGCTCCTTCCTTGCAAAGTCCAAGATCCAATCTTCCAATCCACAAGAATATTGAAGAAAAGTAGATTTTTATTTTTTGATTTCACAAAGATAGGTGGCTGCTGCCCTAGGTAATTATAGGCCAGAAATCACTTAGGGTTTGAGAAGATTTTACAAAATATTCCTTTAGAATATATCTTTACATATATGGGTTGTTTCTTTAGGAAATCAATTATACAAAGTAAGTTGGGATTCAATCCCCCAATCTCTCACTCCAGATCCGTCGGCCTTAATGCCGCCCCCAAAAAATTGATTTTTTGAAAGTTTGCCTCTAAGTGGCAATTTTGCGAAAAGACCCTTCTTTATTTAGTATATTGCGAAAATGTCCATAGTGACTTATACAAAATCCAGAAAATTTTGAAATTATTATTCACTAATAAATATTAAAATTTTCAAATAAATTCTTGACTTTTGTGTTTTCCAAAAATTTATATTTGCACATGCAAAAAGGCAAATCTCAGAAAAAGTTTATTAAATCACCAAAAAAATAACTTTAATTCATTTATTAATCTCAAAACATTATTTAAAATTTTAGGGTGTTACATTTATAAAGGACGATTCTAACTATAAAAGAATAACGGGAACGAAGGTCCCGACAGCAACATACGATGGTACAACAACGAGCGAGGCACGGGCAACACATGGTGTACAAGCACGGACAATAACAACAATAGTAAGAGACGACAGTGACATCGACAGATACACCGACAACACACCACGAGAGCGACTCACGGCAAGCGACAACATTGGTTGCAGGCTATGATGAAGGCAGCGAGCACAGTGAAGATGGAGACAGGGTGGATGGTGATGATGAAGGGCGACTAAAGGGCTGTCGGGGTGGTGCGCGGCGACGAGCGCAACAAGGGTGAAGGATGACGACGGTTGAAAGGCGATAGGGGCCTGGTGATGGTGGCGTCGATGGAGGGAAGAAATGGTGAACGAGGTGATGGTTGGGTGCAGGCAAGGGGCTTCGGTCGGCGATGGTAAAGCGAAGGGCTGGAGCGGGGCATCGAGGTGGTTTCGATGGCTATGAGTGCAGTCGATGGAGGGCTGAGGTATAGTGGAAACGAGGATGAGGTGCTGGCGGTGAGGGCGATGGCTTGGGCGATGAAGTGGACAGTGGAAGGCAGAGTGCGAGATGGAGTGCGCGATGGCTAGGCGGCAACTGGGAGTTTTGGGTTCGGTGGTAGTGGTGGAAAGGGGAGCAGCGGATGGAGGAGTCGATGAGGAGGCACTGGTCACAGTCGACAGGGTAAGGGTGACGACAGGGCGGGGATGGAGGAGCAGGGCAATGGTTGCAGTGGCTTGGGCGACGAGGGTAGGGCGAGGTGGTGCAGGCAATCGGGAGGTCGGGCTTGTAGGTTCTGTTGGGTTTCATGAGGGTGAAATAGGGGGAAAAGATGGAGTAAGGAGAGAGAGCTGTAGATGAGGGGGATTAATTGATTAGGAGGTGATTAATAGGTTAATAGAGAGATTAGGGGGTTTAATTAGGATTTGGAGGAATGAGGTAGTGGTTAGAAAATAAAGTAGGGGATTGTGGAGATACTGGGCAATTAGCAGAATAGGGGAGTTGGGTTAGTGGGTTTGGGTTTGGGTTAACGGGTTTAGGTTTAGAATTCAATAAGAAATGGGCTTGGGTTTAAATATAATTAAATAAGATTGGGATATTGGGTTGAGCTCAAAATCAAATCATTTAGTGGGTTAAAATACCCAAGACACAAAGAAAATGAAATAGAGTGCACAAGAATCTCAGGTTCAACATATGAAAATTAAATTGATTGAAAGAATACAATTGGATTGAAGATGAATAACAAAATTTATAATTAAAATAAACAGATTACAAGAATGAGAAGGGAAAAGAATTACAAAAATGGAAAATCTGAAAATTGAAAACATGGGTTACAGATCCAATTGCAGATGCAAATGAAATCTTAGTCATGTTGTCCCTCCAATCTTGAGTTGTGGGACATCGAGCCTTAGACAGACTTACACATGCGACATAGGCAGAAATCACTTTTGGACTCTTGCATATTAAAACGTTTCAATACTTTGTCTATGTATGTACTCTAACTCAGGCCAAACAATCTTCTTAATCTATCTCTATAGATCTTGATACCTAATACATAGGTAGCTTCATCCAAGTCCTTCATGGAAAATCATTTCTCTAGCCAAGCTTTACAGACTGTAAGGTAGGGATGTCATTCCCGGTGAGTAGTATGCCATCTACATACAACACCAGAAAGACAGTTGTGCACTCAAGGTTCATCTTCATTCTTGATGAATCCAAGCTCTTTGATTGCATCATCGAAGCGAAGATTCCAGCTTCTAGAAGCTTGCTTTAACCCATAAATGGATCGTTGAAACTTACACACCTTTCCAGCATCCTTTGGAGGGACAAAACCCTCAGGCTGTGTCACGTACACATCCTCGAGAAGATTTCCATTTAGGGAAGTAGTTTTGACATCCACCTACCAGATTTCATAAACAGGATATGCTGCAATAGCAAGCAAGATCCGAATGGATTTAAGCATGACATATGAGGAAAAAGTCTCATCATAGTCTACACCATAAACTTGCTTGAAACCTTTAGCCACTAACTGCCCTTTAAAGGTTTGCACGTTACCATCCATGTCAGTTTTCTGTTTGAAAACACATTTTCCTAATAGGTTTTACCCCTTCAGGTGAGTCTACCAAGGTCCATACTTGGTTGTCATACATGGATTCCATCTCAGATCTCATGGCTTCAAGCCATTTCTCAGAGTCTGGGCCTTTTACCGCTTCCTCATAAGTCGTAGGCTCATCTTGATCCATGAGCAATACATCACCATGTTGAGTCACGAGAAATTCATATCTCTCGGGTTGATGAGGTATCCTTGTAGGCCTTGTGCTACTTGAGTAGGTTGTTGTTCCACAACGAATTGTGGAGCCTGCTCCATTTCCACCATTGGTTCACTGCTACTTTGCGAAGTTTGAATTTTTTTCA
Organism: Hemerocallis citrina; assembly: GCA_017893485.1. Taxonomy (NCBI): domain Eukaryota; kingdom Viridiplantae; phylum Streptophyta; class Magnoliopsida; order Asparagales; family Asphodelaceae; genus Hemerocallis; species Hemerocallis citrina. The sequence continues at coordinate 34,871,538 of CM030364.1, forward strand.
ATTTCTATCATTCTCCCACTGGTTCTCTTGGAGACGAATTCTCTCTAGGAACACAGCAGTCCGTGCGACAAATACTTTGTCTTCAGTGGGATTATAGAAATAGTATCCCTTGGTTTCCTTGGAATATCCTACAAAGAAGCACTTATCAGATTTGGGACCAAGTTTATCAGATACTTGATGCCTTACATAGGCTTCACAACCCTAAATCTTCATAAAAGACACTAGGATGTCTCCCAGTCCATATGTCATATGGTGTTTCTTGAACTATTTTAGATAGAACACGATTAAGTGTGAAAACAGCTATTAATAGAGCATGTCCCCAGAAGGAGCTTGGAAGATCCGCATGGCTCATCATGGATCGGACCATGTCTAACAATATCTGGTTCCTCCTCTCAGAGACACCATTCCATTTCGGTGTTCCAGGGTGAGTGAGTTGAGATATTATCCCGCACTCTTTTAGATGGTAATCAAAATCTTGGCTTAAGTACTCACCACCAGATCTGATCGAAGGGCTTTAATACTTTTACCAAGTTGGTTTTGTACCACATTCTTGAATTCTTTGAACTTTTCAAATGACTCTGATTTGTTTCATCAGATACACAAACCCATATCTTCTAAAATCATCAGTACATGTAATAAAGTACTAAAACCTCCTCTAGCCAATGTGTTGAAAGGTCGTAGACATCATTATGTACGAGACCTAAAAGATCACTAGACCTTTCACATTTTCCAGTGAATGGAGCTTTTGTCATCTAGCCCAATAAACAAGGTTCACATACCACATATGATTCAAAATCAAATGAGTCAAAGAATCCATCTTTATGGAGTTTGGATATGTAGTTCTCATTTATGTGGCCCAAACGACAATGCCAGAGGTAAGTTGGGTTCATATCATTTGATTTAAACCTCTTAGTATTTATATTATAGACGGGCATTTCAAGATCGAGAATATAAAGTCCATTACTCAATTGTGCACTAGCATAACAGATATCAATCAAATAAATAAAATAACTTTTGTCCTTTATTATAAATGAAAAACCCTTCTTGTCCAAACAAGAAATAGAAATAATATTCATACTAATAGCAGGCACAAAATAACAATTCTCTAACTCAATAATAAGCCCAGTGTGCAATGATAAATGACAAGTTCCTACAGCTAAAGCAACAACTTTTGCTACATTTCCAACTCATAGGTCAACTTCGCCTTTAGCCAATGGTCTACTCCTTTTGAGATCCTGCACAAGTACACAAATGTGAGATCCACATCCAGTATCTACTACCCAAGATGCAGAAGTAGATAAACTGATTTCTATAACAAAAATACCTATAATGGAAGGCTCATTTCCTTTCTTCTTCTTAAGCTCCTCCAGGTACTTATGGCAGTTCCTCTTCCAATGTCTGGTGTCAGCATAATGGAAGCATGTGCCCTCCCTGGCCACCCCTGTAACATCCCAGAAAAATAAATTTATTTAAATATTTTTGCACGTGCATTGTATGTAAATTTTTATGCATTTTAGTCCCTAAAATTTTCCAAAGTTATGCACAATTTTTCTCCTCATTTTATCAGTCACACTTATGTTATTTATTTTGATTAAGTCCATTAGGCCTAGATCCTCATTTAAAGCCACAAAAAAATAAATTAAATAGAAGCCCATGTTTAATTCTACATTTTAAATGAACAATTTAAATCCTACACACTTGTCATGTATCAAAACACCTACAATTAAATTAATAATAATTTATAAAAGAATGAGAAGTGTGTGCACATATGTGCAGTAGAAGAGCCTTGGCCAACCAATGTGATGGAGAGGGGAGAGTGGGGTGTGTGGGTGAGTGAGTGGGTAGTTATTTGAGTAGTGGGAGGCTTCTCAACCACACAATACTCCTATAAATACCCCCATCCTTAAACATGAACACACACAAAACTAAAAGAAAACACATAAGAGAAAAGAAAAGAGAGAATCCGGTTTTTGCAAGAGAGAGCTTTCGGTTTTGCTTGCTAGGAGGAGGCTAGCTTTGTGTTGGAGCTTGTAGCAATTTTTTAGCAATTTTTTAGGAGTTCTAATTTCAATTTGCATCAAAACAAGGTGGGTGTCTCTTTTGCTTTCTAAATAATTGTAGTATGCATATGTAAGAAAATTATGCTTGATATTGATAATTGGTATAATTTCTTCAATTACTTTTGTGATGCATATTGTGTTGTTAGCATTTTAGTAGTAATAAAATATGAGAATTATTGTATGGTAATTGAAAGTTTCATATAGAATTGATAGGTTGTGAATTGAAATTTTATTTAGAGCATGTTGTGGTATTTTGGGGTGCATAGTAGTATGCCATGATTAGATTGTGTGAATCAGTTATATTTATACATAAGTTGTTAATTTATGCATAAGGAATTGTATAAATATTGGGAAATTATAATTAAATGGAGAGATGAGAATTCTTCATACAATTGCTAAAAGAAATTCATATTAGTGGTTACAAAAAGATAGTCTTGATAATTAATAAAAATATATGTTTATGAAAGTTCTCAAAATTAGTATTTACAATATCTATATAATAAAACACAAAGAAAGCTATTAAGTGGCTCTCATTCAATAGGGTTGAAATCAATGGTCCAGATATAACCTCACAAAACATATTTTTCCACCCAAAAGTTCCTCCCCAAAAGTCAAATTCAAATTCCCCCAAAACAACTCCTTTATTTATTTATTTATTTATTTATTTCTCTCTCTCTCTCTCTCTCTCTCTCTCTCATTCTCTCTCTATTTACTCAGAAATTTATATATTCAGATTACATGTTTGTAAATTTTCAGATTTTTTATGCATTTTTTTATTGCTCATGTTACATTGAAAATAACAAATATCTTAGCAACAATTAAATTTCATCATTTTCCACTCTCAAAGTTCTAAGAAGTTGGATTTTATACCCCCATTTATAATTATTTTTTAACATATACTAATGGAAACATGGACTTTTATTTACAACTAATTATTGTTTTACTATTCAAACTTGAGCTACATAATTGTTATTTTACTGTTTACAAGACTTTCATATGTTGTATCGTTCCGAAAACGTGCCGTAGGCACGTACCCACGGGCAAATCTAGTGCATGTATAAATTAACTCTAATTTGGATCAAATCAATGAGAAATCGTTTTTGAAAATTTGTGAATATATTTTATGAGCTATTAAATTGAGTGAAACCACGGTTCCTGCCAATAAGTATTTTCCGTGTATTTTCTATATTTTGATTATTTATAAATTTATTTTGTGCTAAATTTGTTTTGGATCTTTTATTAAAGTGTTTTCTAATCGACAATTATATTTATTTCGAATGATTATATATTTTAACTTTATTTTCTATTCCTAATTAATCGACTATTTATGCTATTGTTAAACTCAATTCCTATTTTTTTATATAATCTTATTATTACTATTGTTGTTGTTGTTGTTGTTGTTGTTTGTTAAAATTGTTTGTTAAAATTCATCTTTCATTATTTATTAATTTGTAGAAGCCTATTGATCTTAATCTATATTTTATTATCATTGGAGTATGAATTTTATGTACGCTATTTGATTTAATTAATTAATGTATACTACTATATTGCTATCTATTATATTTTAACCAATTAGATCCAATCTGATTTATTTTGTGAATCCATACATTCTATTGTATTTATTAATGGTTGAGTATTAATGTAATGCATATTATTTGATTTAAATTGTTATATTACACTACTATTGATTTATTTGTCCAATTTTAATCTAAATCCAAATTGTTTTCTCTATTGGATCTGCACCCATAACCCTACAACCATTCCTATTGAATTCTAACCCGTTAATCTAAAACCCGAAACTCGTTACCCTAATCCAAACCCATTCTTATTGGATCCTACCCCATTACCCAAACCCTCTTTCCCCTTATGTATACACTATTAAACCCCCCCAACCTTAACCTATGTACTGTGTAACCCTATACCCCCTCAGCCGCCAAACCCCCTCCATCCATTGTTCATCTTCTCCCCTGCACCTTCTCTCCCCTATTTCGATCCCGACCAACCCTTGACATCCTCGTCGTCTTCTTCCTCCTGCACTCGCAATCGCCAGCACCTCCACCCATCTCCATCACCCTCCTCTTCAACATCCCCCTCATCGAACCCTTTGTCTTCACCGTCGACGTCCCCTGTGCTTATTGCCCCGACCACGCCACTGTCTTCATCCCCTCACCCTCCGTCCTCGTCCCCAGCCTTCCTCGTCACCCCACCTTCCTCCGTCACCATCCACCTCCCCTGCATTCCTCCATCATCTATCCGCACCCATCAGAACCCATTGCTGCACCATCATCGCCATCGCCCACCACCTCTTGCAGCCACACCCGTTGACCACCATTGCCTCCTTCCATCTTCCTCGACGGCATCGCCATCTCCTCTCCACCTCGTCGACCGCTTGCTCCCCTCTTCCTCTATTTCCTTCCAAAAACAGAGCAACCCTTCTCTCCTCTGTCTACCTCTGAAACCCATCCCGCTGTCCACCACTGCTCCTCGCCATCTGCACCCCTCTTCCTCGTCGGTGCCCCTCCACTGCAGATTACAGCCACCTCCCTGAGCCATCTCTGCCTTCCCTCAGCATCATATCCCTACAGCTCACCCACCATGCACCTCCACCCCGTCATTGTGCAGCTTCGATCCCTGCCTTTACCTCGACAACCTCCTGCCACCTTCGCAGCCCCGCAACCATCTTGCCCCACCTCGCACCCTTGCTACCATTACTGATCGCTTTTTGTTGTGATGTTTTCTGTGTGCCCATCTTACTATTGCTATTGCTGTTGTGTTGTTCTTGCTGTTGATCCTTGGGAACGTTGTGTGCACGTGCTTTTTAGGTGGGCATTGTGCACGTACTTTGCACATGTTGCCGTCGGTACGCTCTTCCTGTTATTCTATTGCTATCGAAATCTTCGTTCATCATCATCTTATTCAGGCAAGTATCTCGTACGAATCTCTTTTGTTTCCCGTACAAGCAATTTTTTTTAAATACCGCAAGTAGATCTTCGTTATGACTCGTTCTTCGTGTTTTACTTATTGATGATCTTGGCCCTACCCGTTTGATTTTTTTCCTATCAATTCCATAATCGTAAAAAGGATTACAAACAATTCGTCATTTCACCCATCACATAAACATGAATTAGATCTAGTTATTTACCTATATGAATGCATGTCCATGAATCACTATGAGTTATAGACATTTTGTTGTATGCTAGACATGTTAATAATGTTTCCCTCTTGATGTGTTTGAGAATAGTCATGGTTTGCTAATTGAATACCTGTTATATTATGATTTACATTATACACCATCTTGGATCCATCGTAATTACTATTAATGTGATAATTCATGCAAAAGTGATTCCATTTACTGCTGTTCTGATTTGGCATGATAAATTAAACCCTGTTATTGTCAGAATAATAACTAAGTTTGCGAATATGAAATATAGTAGTTTCCAGAAATTTTGACAGATCTGAAATCCGATCTGTAACTTGTGAGATATCACACTTTTAATATTGTTGTGTCGTAAATTTCCAAATTACTGATTATAGGAGTATTGGCATGAGTTATTGATTAAGTAGATGCTAATCGTAAAATTTAGAGTTGATATCAATCTAGACATGACTAGACATGATTAGGAGTTACCCCAAATTTTTGTAGAATTATTTGATAATTTTTCTGACTTAATATATTTATGTAAACATGATTATATAATTACTGCCTGCATGCTTGTTCAGTAAAGAACCTCATTTTTGGCCTGATTCTATTTGTCATTGATTAAAACTTATTGAATGAGAATCGTAGCTCTATGTGTCTGGAATCCAAAACATATGACGATTTTGCAATTTGATTTACGAATTGAAATTTGATTTACGAATTGCAAGATATTCAGATTTTCGTACAGTGACGTCTGAATTCCAGAATACAGCCTAAAACATGCATCACCTTGCTTAATTAGCTGAAACAGTAGATTAATTTAAGTATTAAAATTTGAGATTAATTATACTGATATTTAACACTGTTAGGAGTTTAAATATGATTTTTGTGAAATTTCTAAATGATTATACAAGTTGCTTTTGTATATAAGCATTTAACTCTTACCTGCTGCCTGAACATGCAATCTGTAAAGAATTAGAATTTGAACCTAGTTTCTGTGACCTTTATATATCGTGTATATGCACTGGAACCGGCAGAGAGTCTAGTTTCTAGAACTTCTGATGGAACTTTTTGTAGCAGCGGGAATTCCAATTTTGGTGCAGCAACGTCCTATTATCCAGAATTGGAGTTCTTGTTATTTCGATGTTATAGTTTGTTATGACACCCGAACATGTTTCCACCCAGTCTGAACCTGTTTTCTGTCCCTATCATGTTTACCTGTCACTGATTTTGCACATTCATGTCTGTATTGGTAAAAAGAATAAGTAATCAAGCCGGTGTTTAAGGGAAAGACCTAGTAGTGGAATATATAGGAAATTATACTCGACAGGGAGCCCATGTTTTTCGAGATGATGATGTATGATTATGGAACTAAGTGCCATGTCATGGGTGACGGGGGCCACCTCTAGCCTTTACGGGGGCCACCTCTAGCCTCCATTACATGAACACAAGATTACATGTCATATGGAACTAAGTGCCACGTAGAACTAAGTACCACATCATGGGTGACGGGGGCCACCTCTAGCCTCTACGAGGACCACCTCTAGCCTCCTTTACATGAGTACAGGATTCTAGAGTACTTGACCCTGTATAATTCGCCACTAGAGTCTAAACGTAACATGTTTGTATGCACCTGACCTGTGGTATGGGACGCAGGATCACGTGCATTAGCTAGGATTAATCAAATGAATAGACTTAAGTTCACACTGAGCACTTGCATATTCCTATTACATTTTACCTGTTCTGTTACAAGTATATGCTTTCTGTTTACTAGTTCATGATTCTTGTTCACATGTTATCTGCTTAGTACTAGTTTCTTGATTCCTGTTTATAAGTTGAAATTGCATGATCCTCATTTGCATGTTGTATCTTCCTGTTACATGATTCATTTCTTTATACTTGATTCTCTTGTTATATTCCCATCCTTGTCCCTTGCTTGTACTACTAGCGGCCCGTAGTTGCACTAACGGGCAGATTATTTTCATGTTTCTCTGTTCTTTCAAATAATAAATACACAGGATTCGGAGACCAGTTACCTGTAGGAGTAAGCGATCAAGTGTTCTAAGCTTTGACTGGGATCTTTTATGCTTTAGTTTATTTTTGTATCGAATTTAACAATTTCCCTTCTTGCTACTAGATACTTTGTATGGGGCTTGTTTGACCCGAAGTTTTATTGTTTTGTTTTCCAGATCTTATTTTATTTTTGGATTATGTATTTGATTTCAAATTATTCTTTTGATTATGAGATTTGTTTCATGCATGTGTGGTTGTACCTTTCTGTTTACTGTTGAGTTGATTCTTACAACTTATGGATGATGAAAATCAATCGCTGGGCTTTGTCACGTACTCGTATTCCGTATTCCTTTGAGAAGCGGGGCGTGACATTGAGGGAAACAAATAAAAAGTGAAAAATGAATGAGAAGTTAAAGTTAAAGAATAACAGAAAGTTTGGGTTAAAAAAAAAATAAACCCCTATATGATCAGGATGTGCGCTTGGCCTTTGTGGCTAGCGCAGGCGCCAATGCGTCTGGCGCTACCACGTGGCGCTGCGCTGGATTGGGGTCTCGGGTTCGATTCTGGCTATGTACAGTATGTGCAACTTTTTAAATTTTTGAGGTTTTTGAGTTTTAAAATATTATTTGAGCAATTAAAAATAACTTCTCACTATTTTGGGATATATGTTTGTGAATTAAATATCACATTCATATTAATGAGTTGTGAATTAATATTAAAAATGGGAACTATATATGAGTTAGTAAATTGGTTGTAGAATATAAATTTAAAGCACTTCTTATGAAATTTCATGAATACAAATTTATGAGTTGCAGAAATAGTTGAGGTGGTTGATAACTAAATCAAAGCATGAATATGAAATTAAATCGAGGTTCTAGTGAATTAATCGTGAAGGGACTTTTGGTTTAAAGAACATTTGTACTAGGAAATGTACTTGAAATATATTTAGGAAACATGAGAAGGTTTTATTAATCAAAAGAATATTGATAATTATTAAAGTGAATAATTGGGTGAGTTAACCAAGTAATTGTCTTCAAGAAGTTGATTGATAAATTGTTATCGAATGTTGCTTTGAGAAGTTGAATACTTCATGGTTTATAAATATGAAGAAAATGGATAAAAAGAAATGATGAATAAAATGTTTATGTTTAGGTTGGATATAACCTGTTTGATCTCTAATGAGATGGTTGTTGGAATCTAGAGGCTAGGCGAGACCTTAGTAACCAACATTTTGTGAATAATGAAAATTTGAGGAGTAACCAGTGTGGGTTAACTCTCTCTTTGAGAATTAGCCAGTGTGGGCTAACTTTCTCTAGTGTTGATATAAATTCGGTAGGGTAAGCTAGGTCTAGGTTGTGATGATTTTTAATTAAAACTTAAGGACAGGCACTAAGGCAAGATGAGATCAAGTATGGGCAAACATGAGTATGAGGGCCTTTGATAGCACAGTGGGAGGTTATCTCTAGAATTATCGGGGTTGCAGCTCGCGATCGGAGATATTCCTTCAAAATTACCAGGATCAAGGCGACGCTCATGGAGAATTTGTGTGATGAGGTACCTATGACAGTGCGGTGTGGGTTTCGTCTCCAGAATTATCGGGGTGTGAGGCGTGATGGCCAAAAATCACTCACGGTGGGAGAACAACTCTAAAAAGTTATCGGGGTCATAGCTCGCGGTGTGGGTTTTCGCCTCCAGAATTATCGGGGTTACGACTCGTGGTGGGAGAGCGAACTCTCAAGGATTATCCGGGGGGGTTGGGGGGGGTACTAGATACTTACAGGATGTCTAAACCTTACATTAGTCGCCGTAGTGGTATTTTTCATAGCGAGGGATTAAACCCTATATTGAGGAGTACGATAAGGGCTTGCCTTTAGACCTATGTAGTATGGGATGTATAGAATCCGAACAAGTGTGTATTAGTGCATCGTAGTTTAAATCTGCATTAGGCATCTAAGTTCATATCATACACTGACATGTTTAGGATAGTCACTTTTTACATTTTTTTGTGTATTCAAGTTTGTGTTTGCTAAAGTAAGAGAATCGCTGTATTATAGCATTGTGTCAGTTGTATGCAACTGGCGTACCCACAGTTTTCTAGTTGTAGGATTGGACTTGGAATGGACTTAAAGTCACTGTGATGAGATGTTACAAGATTGAAGGATTTTCGTTATTGTATATCATGTTGTATTCATTTAAATTCTGCTGCATTGATGTAAAAGAATAATGTTGTATAATGAAAAGTTTTAATTTCCTTGTAAATTTGTACGAATTGAAGTAAAAGATCAGGTTGTGCTACGAATTACATGTAAATGGAATTCGGGGTGTTACAACCCCACCCTAGGTTTCAAGGTAGAAGTGCTGGGCTTAAAATTTTCTTTGCCCCTTCCCCTTGCCCCTGGGTTTCTTAATATGCTTTTTGTCCTTGCCCTTACCTTTGGCCTGTTGGACCATCATAATGGTTTTTTCCTTACTAATATTCTGCTCAGCAGTTCTGGCAGAGGTTTGTCAATTTCATTCATGTTGTAGTTCATGACGAATTGACTATAACTTTCCGGCAACAATTGCAGGACCAAGTCAGTGGTGAACTCTTGACCCAAAGGAAAACCAAAGCCTTTCAAGGTTCTCTATGTACCCAATCATCTTGAGCACATGAGTTCCAACAGGGCTCCTTCTTCCAGTTTGCACTGAAACAATGCCTTTGATACTTCAACTCTCTCATGCCTAGCCTGCTCTTGATAGAGCCTCTTAAGGTGTACAATCATATCGTAGGCATCCATGTTCTCATGTTGTTTCTAAAGCTCAGAGTTCATAGTGGCTAGCATGAGACAACCAACGTCCAAGGCGTCATCTTGATGCTTCTTATGAGCATCATTTTTGGTGTGATGGGCACTTGCAGCAGGTGGCTCAGGAATAGGCTGCTCTAGAACATACAAATTTTTCTCATGCATGTGGACTATCCTCAGTTTCATGTACCAGTCTAGGAAATTTGTCCTAGACAGTTTGTCCTTCTTAAGGACAGATCGCAATGATAGGTTATATGATGTGTTGGATGTCATGGTAATCTATCAATAAAAATATGCAAAGTAAATATCATTTCATTGAAATATTAAACATAAATATGCAATGTATGTATCATGACATTGAAATAATTAATAAGGTCTTTTATTAAATACACCTCTTACTATTTTTATTCAAATCAATGACCCTCATCATTGACTCGGAAAATCCCATCATAAGATTTTCTGGTAGGCCAAGATCAATATTTCACCTACTTCTGAGTCAACTTTGGTTGATCACCCAAAATTCAGTTAATTCGGTAGGGAACACTTCCCAATTCCATCATATGCAACTCTTGGATAGTTGAGTGAATAACACTTATTCTAATCTATCTCATAGACTAAAGCCTAAATCTGTGCCTCTAAACTTTCAATTCTATTGAAATAGCTAGGGATGGAAATCGGGTCATTCGGGCCGGGTCGGGTCCAACCCGTTCGGTTCGGCCCGATATTCGGGCGGGTCTAGGTTGGGTTACCAGCATAACCGGGTCGGGCTAGGTCGGGTTCGAAATCCAAATATTCGACCCGGTTGACCTGCGAACCCATTCGGGTCGAACCCGTTGGGGGCGGGCCGTGTCCTGGGTTGGCCCGGGTTGGTTTTTTTTAATAAGTTGATTAATATTTTAAGTTTTATATGAGATGGGTGTGAGCAAAAAAATTAATTTCTTACTACCCGCTACTCAATTAGCCCACCCCACTCTAGCTATTTATAGCGTACTTCACATCCTCACTCTCTCATCTCACCAATGTGGGACAAAATATATTTGGATTTTAAACTTTGAAAACTTTTAGTCCCACATTGGTGAGATGAGAGAAGTGAGGAGGTGGAGTTAGATATAAATAGCTAGGGTGGGGGTTGTCTAATTGAGTAGTGGATACTAATCAATTAATTTTGTTGTTCACACTCATTTTTATAAAATTTTGAAATATTTTAGAGTATATCTATATGCAAATATACATATATATACATATATATTTGCAGCATATATATATATATATATATATATATATATATATATATATATATATATATGGGAAAAAGGGGTATGAGCAACTTGCTCATTTAGTAAATGAGCTATTGATGATGTGGCATACATGTGATTGGAAAAACCTTAAAAGGGTTAGTTGCTCAATGTATCACATGCATGCCACATAATCAATTGCCTATTTACTAAATGAGCAAGTTGCTTATATCCCTTTTACCCTATATATATATATATATATATATATATATATATATATATATATATATATATATATATATATATATATATATATATATATATACTGTCTATTGCTCGTATTTGTATTTTATATTTTTTTGATAAATTCTTGATTTCTTATTTTTATTTCTGGGTGTATTTAATTTCTTTTCATTGTATGGTGCATTGTTCTTCTCTCTCTTGTGATTCATCTTGCATTGATTTAGCTTTTTATTCTCATTTATTTGGCCTACAATTTATTCTTGATCTCGTCTATTGTTTAAACCTATTCACTACAAAAGAAAGTAGCTTTCCCGGCGATTATTCCCCGGCGTTTTACTAGTAGCGCCGGGGTAGGGAGCCAGTAGGAATTGGGCGCCAGATGGGATGGTCATACACCGGCGGTCGATTTAAAACGCCGGTGAATGTTAGTATTCACCGGCGTTTTACCTAAACACGCCGGTGAAGTTTATTATTCACTGGCGTTTTTTATTATAAACGCCGGCGAATATACTGGCACATTCACCGGCGTTTCCAATTAAAACGCCGGTGAATAACTGGGAATAAAACTCGCGAACCCTAATCGTTCGCTCGCCATTTACCCATTACCCCAAAAAAAAAAAGAGGGAAAAAAGGCGCTTCGTTTCCCTCCTTCCCCGCTCTATTTCCCGCGCGTTTGCCTCCGCCGCTTCGTCCTCTTCGACGGCCTTCGACCATTCGAAATCGTCCCTTATTCCCTTCGTCCTTTTCGATTTCGTTCTTCCCTCTCTCGATCTGGAGGTGAATCGGCGGTCGCCCCCCCTCTCTCTCTCTCCTACGCCCCCGCCCTCGTCGCCCCGCTCCCTCCCTCTCTCTTCAGTATGATCTCTTGATTTCCCTTATTTTCCAAAAAAGGCAGCTTTTTTCAGTTTGGCATGAAAAATATATGCTTAGATAATGAAAAATATATGCCTGTTACGTGTTCGATTTCCTTAGCATGAACGGTTTAGTTGAGATGAAGAATTAATAGAAAAATATATGCTTAGATAATGGAAAATTTCATCTTCTTTTACTGTTAATGAAGCTGATTTCATGCATCTGATTGTCTTCATGGCATGTTTGTTTTTTTACCCAAAATGGGTTCACTGTGAACTGAGGATATTGTATAGGTACGTATGCCAAAATTCTCTGGCCGGATATGCACCACACTTGGGTTTTAGATTTAGTTGGGCACAGTGAATTAGTAGAGCAACATATAAGCTCAGTTAATGGGAAATTTTCATTTTCAGATACTATTAAAGTAACCTGATTGCAATCTCTGGCATGGTTTTTTAACACAAAATGGGTTCACTTCCAAACTAAGTATGCTGCATAGCATACCCATTTTCTTTCACTGTTAATGAAGCTGATTTCATGCATCTGATTGTCTTCTTGGCATGCATGTTTTTTTACCCAAAATGGGTTCACTGTGAACTGAGGATGCTATAGGTACGTATGTCAAAATCCTGCGGCCGGATATGCACAACAATTGGATTTTAGATTTAGTTGGGCTAAAGAAGTAGTAGAGCAACATATAAGCTCAGATAATGGGAGATTTTCATTTTCAGATACCGTTAAAGTAACCTGATTGCAATCTTTGGCATGGTTTTTTTACACAAAATGGGTTCACTTCCAAAATGAGTATGCTGCATGCATAGCATCCCCAGTTTGTATAGGTTCACTTCCAGACTAAGTGAACTGAGGATGCTATAGGTACGTATGCCAAAATCCTTCGGATACGCACAACAATTGGGTTTTAGATTTAGTTGGGTTGAAGAAGTAGTATAGCAACATATAAGCTCTGATAATGGAAAATTTATCATTTTCAAATACTGTTAAAGTAACCTGATTGTCAATCTTTGGCATGGTTTTTTATACGAAAATGGGTTAACTTCCAATCTAAGTATGCTGCTAGCATCCCCATTTTCTTTTTTTGTTGTTAGTGAAGCTTATTTTCATGCATCTGATTGTCATCTTGGCATGTTTTTTTTACCAAAATCGGTTCACTGTGAACTGAGGATGGTATAGGTACGTATGCCAAAATCCTCCGGCCGGATATGCGGCTACAATTGGGTTTTAGATTTAGTTGGGATGAAGAAGTAGTAGAGCAACATATAAGCTCAGATAATGGGAAATTTTTCATTTTCAGATACTGTTAAAGTAACCTGACTGGAATCCTTGGCATGGTTTTTTAACAAAATGGGTTCACTTCGTAACTAAGTATGCTGCATAGCATCCCCAGTTTCTTTCACTGTTAATTAATTGAAGCTTATCCCATGCATCTGATTGTCATTTTGGCAAGTTTTTTTGACCAAACTGGGTTCACTGTGAACTGAGGATGCTATAGCTCTATGCCAAAATTCTCCGGCTATGTACAACAATTGGTTCAGTCTGCAAAATATATGCTTACATACTAGACATTTTAATTTTTCTTTTACTGTTTCTTTTGTTTAGTATTATTATTATTATTATTATTATTATTATTATTATTATGAGATAAGTGATTATTAGTAGTCATGAACAGAATAGTTCATGAGTCATCAGATCTTCTTGTTACCGTAGTTACAACAGGACGCACTCATTATTCGGCCGATTCCTCTTCATCAGCAAAATACCCTTTACCATCATCATCTCCTTGAACGGAAAGCCAAATACAGAGGAGACTATAGTCGATTTTTTTTTATGCTCGAACACAGGGTGTGTGATAAAATACCGTCTAAGGTGGTTGTGATCATTTCCACAAAAGGTCGTTTAGGGTTTGGTGAATAGAGTAGATTGTATTAAGAAGTAGTTTTTTTTTGTACATTTTTTGGAGCCACAATTTCTTTATTTTATAGTTAAAGATTATATCGTTCATTTATTTGCAGCTAGGGATGATTTTCAAATAGGTGAAATTTAATATACAAAATGCCTTTTACTGTTATTACTATTTAATATATAAAATTTTAATTTCAGACTGTGTGCTATTGATATAATGGATAGAAGTTGGATTAGTAAACCACAATTATCCAAGGAGTACCGTGATGGTATTAAAGATTTTATTATCTTTGCCAAACGACATTCCCGTGATCCCAATCTAATCCTTTGTCCATGCCTTCGCTGTACAAATTGTATGCTGAGGACATGTGACGTAGTACATACACACTTGGCTGTCAACGGTTTTCTTCAAGGGTACACAAGGTGGTTTTGTCATGGAGAGGATCATACGGCAGCTCCTGTTCGTCCGGTTGTATTAGAAAATGAGGCTGAGCCCTTAGTGAACGAAGACTTAAGCGTTCCCGATGAGATGCATGCTTTGTTACAAGATGCCATGGGGAATCATAATGTTCCTTTCCACACCAATGACCCAACAACCGAAGTTCACAATGAGTCAATAGAAACAAACCGGATTGGTGGTGGGGTGGACGAGGAAATGTCTGGCCCCACCCATGAAAATAATAAGCAGCAAGAATCCTTCGCTAAGTTACTTGAAGATGCTAGTATCCCGTTGTACCGCGACTGCACCAAATTTTCTAAGTTCTCATTCATTGTCAGACTATTTCAGATTAAATGTTTAAACGGGTGGTCTGCTAAGTCCTTCACTATGCTACTTGAATTGTTGAATGAAGCATTTCCTGAAATCTGCATTCCAAACTCAGCCTATAAAATCAAAAAATTCCTAAGTTCTCTCGATCTAGGATATGAGAAGATAGCAGCATGTCCAAATGACTGTATGCTTTTCACGAGTGGTAAGGAAAGTCTGGAGAATTGCGAAGTGTGTGGTTCTTCGAAATGGAAAGAAAGACCAAATCAAGACGAGGGAGCCAGCGGATCTACTAAGCGAAGTAGGAAAAAGAAGCCTGCCAAAACATTGCGTTACTTTCCTCTGATCCCTAGGTTACAAAGGTTGTTTATGTCCACGAAAACTTCTTCTGATATGAAATGGCATGCTGAAGGCCGCACTAATGATGGGATTCTTAGACATCCTGCTGATTCTCAATCTTGGAAAAGATTTGATGAAAGATATCCTGATTTTGCGGAAGATCCTCGAAATGTGAGACTTGGACTAGCTAGTGATGGTTTCAACCCTTTCAGGCAAATGAGTAGTACATACAGCATATGGCCGGTTGTGTTGATACCATACAATTTGCCGCCTTGGAAATGCATGAAGCAGTCCTCATTTATTTTGTCCATGATAGTTCCTGGACCGAAAGGTCCTGGAAATGATATAGATGTGTACCTACAACCGTTAATAGATGAACTTCAGAAGTTGTGGGTGGGTGTTCCAACCTATGATGCTGTGGCTAAAGAAACATTTTCTCTTCGTGCCGTGTTGTCTTGGACAATCAATGATTTTCCAGCATATGCAAATTTATCTGGATATAGTACTAAAGGACGTTATGCATGTCCATGTTGTGCTGACCAAACTAGTTCAAGGTGGTTGTACAATGGCAGAAAGTTTTGCTATATGGGTCATAGGAGATGGTTGCCTGACACATATATATTTCGGGCAGAGGCAGCGACATTTGATGGCACCGACGAGTGGGAACATGCTCCTGGGTCTTCCTCTGGTTCAGATATTTTGAGGCGGGTAGATGGTCATCAATTCAAATATGGAAAGGAACCAGAAGTCAGGACAAAGGGCAAGAAAAGGGCAAGGCCGGAGCAAGATGAGGAGACCGATCTATATGGCGAGGATGAGGATCAAAACTTGACGAGTTTAGGTGCATGGAAGAAGAAGAGTATTTTCTTCAAGTTGCCATATTGGGAATTCAACTTACTGAGACATAATTTAGATGTGATGCATATCGGCAAAAATATAGGTGAGAATTGTATAGGAACAGTTATGGGAGATGATCGGAAGACAAAGGACAATCTGAAGAGCCGACTTGATTTGAAGTCAATGGGCATCCGACATGAGTTGCACCCAGAAGAATTGCCGAACGGGAAAGTGCTCCTACCTCCTGCAATCTATTCAATGTCAAAATCGGAGTTGGAGTTGTTTTGCAAAGTACTACTTGAACTGAAAGTCCCCGATAGCTATTCTTCTAACATGGCAAAATGTGTCAACTTTAAAGAGAAGAGGCTTCAGGGGCTAAAGTCACACGACTACCACATCCTAATGCAGGATCTCCTTCCTGTGGCCCTAAGGTCTTCAATGTGTGAGCAAGTCACTACTGTCCTGAAAGATCTTTGTAGCATATATAAAGGTATTTGCTCAAGAATGCTTCGTGTTGAAGATCTGGACCAATTGGAGCAGCAGGCGGCATTGACACTTAGTAAAATGGAGATGATATTTCCTCCATCGTTTTTCACTATTATGATTCACTTGATAATCCACCTTGCTAGTGAAGCCAGAATCGGTGGTCCTGTTCACTATCGGTGGATGTACCCCATTGAGAGGTAAAATAATTCGTTCATCTTACGAAATTGAATTTTCAAAAGCTCATTTCTTTTAATCCCCTAATCCGCTCTAGTTTATTAATTGTACATGTTCAGGTACCTATACCGGCTAAAGGGTTATGTGAAAAATAGAGCATATCCTGAAGGGTCAATAGCCCAGGGATATCTATCAGAGGAGTGCTCACATTTTTTTTCCAGGTATTTGCCTGGTGTGGAGACATCTTCCAGTAGACCACGTAGAAATCCAGACATTTCCAACCTTGATGGTGCACAATATCTTTTTGATACCGCTGGCACCACTGTTGGTAAAGTTGATGCATTTGAGCTCGATAGCTTAGCGTGGGAACAGGCACATCGATATGTGCTAGACCATCATGCATCAGTGGAACCATTTCGAAAGTAAGTTGCTTTTAAATGTAAATCGAATACAGTGAAAACCGCGGAGTTCGATATTTTTGATACTTTTCTTATTCCTAATTTCAATTGCTTGTTTTTTAGCGAATTTGTCAGGGACATCAAACGAAGGGCTAGACCAAGAAGACTACCACCACGTGAACAAAACAAGCTGATGAATGAAAAATTTCATAAGTGGTTTGAATCTCATGTAGGTGAATTACAGTTATGCAAGTTAATCTTTATTATATCTATATTTTCTATGGTGTTGATACGATTTGCGCAAAATTAATAGGTACATTCTTTGGGTCCTGAAGGTGCGTCATCTGAAATACAAGTACTTGCCAAAGGTCCCTATCAGATGGCCAAAAGATACGGAGGATACATATTCAATGGTTTTAGATTTCGTACTAAGGATCGTGAATCTAATTTGAAGTCTCAAAATAGTGGAATGGTAGTGACGTCTAAGACTAGAAGTTATGCTTCCAAATCGGACACGAGGCCTGTAGATGGGGATCTCGACTACTATGGAGTGCTCACGGATATCATTGAGTTGAATTATTTTGGCCATTTCCGTGTTGTCTTATTTCGTGGGGATTGGGCTGAGTTTGATAGGAATTTTGCTAACAACAAGGACAAGCTTGGCTTCACAGTTGTGAACTTCTCAAAATTGATTCACATCGGTACACACATTAGCCATGAGCCATTTGTGTTTCCATCCCAAGTCCAACAAGTGTTCTACATTGCAGATCCAACCCTGCCAAAATCGTATGTGGCTATCCCTATGCAACCAGGAGATGTATTCCAACTGGGCGATACTTCAGACGATGAAGACGGTGAAGACATGAACAGTTACATTGCTTCTGAGTTTCCTGTGTTTGATGTAAACACAACCGATCTTGGAATTTGCGGGACTTGGCTCCGCAAGGATGGAGAAGAGGGCGATGTACTGGAAGATGTCGTATTGTAGTTTACATGATTTTTTATGCAAGTTTATTATATGTCTGTAATTTTATGTCTTAAATCTTGTTGTAATATTATGTCTGTAATTTCGAATATGTTCATTATGAATTTAATACACTGGTTTAATTGTCTTTCTATTTTCTACTGCTTGGTATTATTTACATTAAACTATGCTTAGTGTCATTTGAACCAAACTATCATTTGAACCAAGTTATCGGATCCTTGACAGGTAGAACATGCCGAGGCGTGGAAAGAGGGTAAATATAAATGATGGCAACGAGAGCCATGGGGATGAGCAGCCACTAAATAATAGTGGCAGGCAAACATATGAGAGTGAGGGTAGCACGCCGCCCACTGTCAAAAAACATCGGTAAGTCTTGAAATTGGTATTTTTAAAGATGGTATTTTTAAAGAGATTATGTTACTTGAATGCATGAAAGACACGTACTAGTGTTTGTGAGTCTGCATTGTGGCTGTCGTCTATGTCGCATTTCGTCTATGTTTCTTAAGTGGGCTGTGATTAGAGAGAAAGGGCTGGAGTGGAGATCTGGAAACCCAAAATAGAGACATCTCGTTTATTATAATCTACACTTATTGTTGGACCAATCCCCTCTTGCTGTTGTTGCTGATGTCTCTTTGTGTGCGTGTGGTGAAGAGAATGAAGGGATGAGAGAGAGATGAGGAAAATGCCGCTATGTTAGCCTGGTGTATCCTCATTCTCTACGATCCCTCTTTCTGGCTCCATATACGGCTTCTATATTAAATTGGTTTCCTTCCACGATGACAGTCCGTAATACTACACTTGATATGAGCCCATGTTCATAGCTGCATCCTATTGCATACTCACAAACAACTAATACTTGTCGGCCTTGCATCGTATGCCCAACCCCATTTTGGCACATAACCTGGTATAGATGACATTGTACTGATTTGGAGGAGGTGAAAATGGGACCATAAAATAGCTTAAGAAGACCATCAGGTTTGTGAAATAAGCTTCACTAACAGTGAAAGAAACTGGGGATGCTATGCAGCATACTTAGTTTGGAAGTAGTCCCATTTTGTGTTAAAAAAACCATGCCAAAGATTGCAATCAGATGCATGAAATCAGCTTCTTTAACAGTATCTGAAAATGAAAACTTTTCATAATCTGAGCATATATGTTTCTTTAACAGTGACTGTGAACAATTGTTCTTAATTGGGCTGTGATTAGAAAGAGACGAGTTGGAGTGGAGATCTGGAAACCCATATAGAGACATCTTGTTCATAATAATTTATTATGGTTGTTGTTCTTATCGCTCTTGCTGTTGTTGCTGATGTCTCTATGTGTTCGTGTGCTGAAGGGAAAGAAGGGGTGAGAGAGAGATGAGGAAAATGCCGCTATGTTAGCCTGGTGTATCCTCATTCTCTACCATTCCTCTTTCTGGCTTCTATATTTGGTTTCCTTCCACGATGACAATTCCAGTTAAAACTACACTTGCTATGAGCCCTATTCGTATTTTTATTCCATCAAGAATTGATCTATGACTACAATCTCCATTCAAAACCCAATTGTTCACTCAAACATGCTCCTTGTATCTGAACTCAAACATCACATTAATAAACATCTTTTCTGATAATGGCTACAATTGTGGAAGCTCTCTCTAAGTCTCAATTCTTCAAGGTTTTGTTGCCTACTTCTTTACAGAAGCTGGTACTCTATTCTTCTTTAAAGAGAGGAGAATGGAGTACCAACTTCTGTAAAGAAGTAGGCAACAAAACCTTGAAGAATTGAGGCTTAGAGAGAGCTTCCACAAGTGTAGCCATTATTAGAAAAGATGTTTATTAATGTCATGTTTGAGTTCAGAAACAAGGGGCATGTTTGAGTGAACAATTTTCCAAACAAGCTTCACTAACAGTGAAGGAAACTGGGGATGCTATGCAGCCTACTTAGTTTCTTTAACAGTGACTGAAAATTTCCATAATCTGAGCATATAAATTTTTCATAATCTGAGCATATATGTTTCTTTAGCAGTGACTGTGAACAATTGTTCTTAATTGGGCTGTGATTAGAAAGAGACGAGTTGGAGTGGAGAAGGGAAAGAAGGGGTGAGAGAGAGATGAGGAAAATGCCGCTATGTTAGCCTGGTGTATCCTCATTCTCTACCATTCCTCTTTCTGGCTTCTATATTTGGTTTCCTTCCACGATTACAATTCCAGTTAAAACTACACTTGCTATGAGCCATATTCGTATTTTTCTTCCATGAACTGAGGATGGTGCATAGGCTGGTGCCTGGTGTATCCTCATTCTCTAGCATCCCCAGTTTCTTTCACTGTGAGTGAAGCTTATTTCACAAACCAGATGGTCTTCTTAAGCTATTGTATGGTCCCATTTTCACTAACTGTTAGTGAAGCTGATTTCAAGCACCTGATTGTCTTCTTGGCATGTATGTTTTTAAACCAAAAATGGGTTCACTGTGGTCATCAGATGATGGAGAAATTTTCATTTTCAAATACTGTCAATGTAACCGGTTTTTTTAACACCAAATGGGTTCACTTCCAAAATGAGTATGCTGCATAGCATCCCCAGTTTCTATCACTGTTAGTGATGCTTACTTCACAAACCTGATGGTCTTCTTAAGCTATTTTATGGTCCCATTTTCACTAACTGTTAGTGAAGCTCATTTCAAGCACCTGATTGTCTTCTTGGCATGTATGTTTTTATACCGAAAATGGGTTCACTGTGAACTGAGGATATTGTATAGGTACGTATGCCAAAATTCTCCGGCCGGATATGCACCACACTTGGGTTTTGCGATATAGTTGGGCTAAAAAAGTAGTAGAGCAACATATAAGCTTAGATAATGGAGAAATTTTCATTTTCGGGCACTGTCAATGTAACCTGATTGCAATCTTTGGCATGGTTTTTTTAACACAAAATGGGTGCACTTCCAAAATGAGTATGCTGCATAGCATCCCCAGTTTCTATCACTGTTAGTGAAGCTTACTTCACAAACCTGATGGTCTTCTTAAGCTATTCTATGGTCCCATTTTCACTAACTGTTAGTGAAGCTGATTTCAGGCACCTGATTGTCTTCTTGGCATGTATGTTTTTATACCAAAAAATGGGTTCACTGTGAACTGAGGATATTGTATAGGTACGCATGCCAAAATTCTCCGGCCGGATATGCACCACACTTGGGTTTTGCGATATAGTTGGTGCTGAAAAAGTAGTAGAGCAACATATAAGCTCAGATAATGGAGAAATTTTCATTTTCGGATACTGTCAATGTAACCTGATTGCAATCTTTGGCATGGTTTTTTTAACACAAAATGGGTTCACTTCCAAAATGAGTATGCTGCATAGCATCCCCAGTTTCTTTCACTGTTAGTGAAGGTTATTTCACAAACCTGATGGTCTTCTTAAGCTATTTTATGGTCCCATTTTCACTAACTGTTAGTGAAGCTGATTTCAAGCACCTGATTGTCTTCTTGGCATGTATGTTTTTATACCAAAAATGGGTTCACTGTGGTCATCAGATGATGGAGAAATTTTCATTTTCAAATACTGTCAATGTAACCGGTTTTTTTAACACCAAATGGGTTCACTTCCAAAATGAGTATGCTGCATAGCATCCCCAGTTTCTATCACTGTTAGTGAAGCTTACTTCACAAACCTGATGGTCTTCTTAAGCTATTCTATGGTCCCATTTTCACTAACTGTTAGTGAAGCTCATTTCAAGCACCTGATTGTCTTCTTGGCATGTATGTTTTTATACCGAAAATGGGTTCACTGTGAACTGAGGATATTGTATAGGTACGTATGCCAAAATTCTCCGGCCGGATATGCACCACACTTGGGTTTTGCGATATAGTTGGGCTAAAAAAGTAGTAGAGCAACATATAAGCTGAGATAATGAAGAAATTTTCATTTTCGGGCACTGTCAATGTAACCTGATTGCAATCTTTGGCATGGTTTTTTTTAACACAAAATGGGTGCACTTCCAAAATGAGTATGCTGCATAGCATCCCCAGTTTCTTTCACTGTTAGTGAAGATTATTTCACAAACCTGATGGTCTTCTTAAGCTATTGTATGGTCCCATTTTCACTAACTGTTAGTGAAGCTCATTTCAAGCACCTGATTGTCTTCTTGGCATGTATGTTTTTAAACCAAAAATGGGTTCACTGTGGTCATCAGATGATGGAGAAATTTTCATTTTCAAATACTGTCAATGTAACCGGTTTTTTTAACACAAAATGGGTTCACTTCCAAAATGAGTATGCTGCATAGCATCCCCAGTTTCTATCACTGTTAGTGAAGCTTACTTCACAAACCTGATGGTCTTCTTAAGCTATTTTATGGTCCCATTTTCACTAACTGTTAGTGAAGCTCATTTCAAGCACCTGATTGTCTTCTTGGCATGTATGTTTTTATACCGAAAATGGGTTCACTGTGAACTGAGGATATTGTATAGGTACGTATGCCAAAATTCTCCGGCCGGATATGCACCACACTTGGGTTTTGCGATATAGTTGGGCTAAAAAAGTAGTAGAGCAACATATAAGCTTAGATAATGGAGAAATTTTCATTTTCGGGCACTGTCAATGTAACTTGATTGCAATCTTTGGCATGGTTTTTTTAACACAAAATGGGTTCACTTCCAAAATGAGTATGCTGCATAGCATCCCCAGTTTCTATCACTGTTAGTGAAGCTTACTTCACAAACCTGATGGTCTTCTTAAGCTATTCTATGGTCCCATTTTCACTAACTGTTAGTGAAGCTGATTTCAGGCACCTGATTGTCTTCTTGGCATGTATGTTTTTATACCAAAAAATGGGTTCACTGTGAACTGAGGATATTGTATAGGTACGCATGCCAAAATTCTCCGGCCGGATATGCACCACACTTGGGTTTTGCGATATAGTTGGTGCTGAAAAAGTAGTAGAGCAATATATAAGCTCAGATAATGGAGAAATTTTCATTTTCGGATACTGTCAATGTAACCTGATTGTTTAACACAAAATGGGTTCACTTCCAAACTAAGTATGCTGTATAGCATTCTCAGTTCTTCTTTTGTTGATAGTGAAGCTTATTTTCATGCATCTGATTGTGATCTTGGCATGTTTTTTTGAGCAAAACAGGTTTACTGTGAACTGAGGATGCTATAGGTACGTATGCCAAAATCCTCCGGATACGCACAACAATTGGGTTTTAGATTTAGTTGGGCACAGTGAATTAGTAAAGCAACATATAAGCTCAGTTAATGGAAATTTTCATTTTCAGATACTGTTAATGAAGCTGATTGCCATCTTTGGCATGATTTTTGAACAAAAATGGGTTCACTTCCAAACTAAGTATGCTGCTAGCATCCTCATTTTCTTTCACTGTTAATGAAGCGTATTTCATTAAGATCCAGGATGGCAAATTTTGACTGGGCTATGATTGGATTGTTTAGTGGATGTGGTCTATGTTCTTAATTGGGCTGTGATTAGAAAGAGTGGGCTCGAGTGGAGAACTGGAAACCCATATAGAGACATCTTGTTCATAATAATTTATTATTATTGTTGTTCTTGTCGCTCTTAAGGTGGTTGCTGATGTCTCTTTCTGTTCGTGTGCTGAAGGGAAATAAGGGATGACAGAGAGATGAGGAAAATGCCGCTATGGTAGCCTGGTGTATCCAAAGTCTCTACCTTTCTTCTTTCTGTTTCCATTTCTGGCTTCTATATATATTTGGTTTCCTTCCACGATGACAGTTTCCTAAAAATACACTTGATATGAGCCCTATCTTATTTTTCTTATTTTTCTTATATTTGGTTTCCGTCCACGATGACAGTTTCATGGATTGTCTGAACAATCCATGAAGGACATGCTTAGATACTGAATTTTCATTTGTTTTATTGTTTTAGATAGTTGATATTCCCAATCAGAGGAGAATATAAAGGTTTCAAGTTAGATACTGAATTTTCATTTGTTTTGTTATTTTAGATATATTTAAAAACAAAATTAAGTACGAAATTTTTAGCATTGCAATGTAATTATTTTACCTCTGTATATAGCATTAACAATTCCATTTGCAGTTGGCACTTTCATCTTATATTTCGAGACACAGGTAGTTCTTTTTGCAAGTTCAAAAAATATGTATATTCTGTATTGTGATCTACTGTTCAATTAAACTATTATTTTTTATTCACAGAGCGGTCGTCAAGATGAAGGAAATGCAGATGATCAGAGCTGAAGCTACTCGAGGGGTATGAATCTGCGGTCCTCCTTGCTGTTCTTATGTCCTCCTTGCTGTATGGTTGTTGTTCTTATGTCCTCCTCCTTGCCGTTGTTATGTCAGACTGGTTTTTTTTATGAGAGTTATGTCATACTTTGAATTTGGGATATTTTGGATATTTGTCAGACTGGTTTGTTTGGATATTTTGGATGTTAGTCTCTATATTAATTTGTTAATTATGACATTGTTAATTAATCAATGAATTTGGACGTTGATATGACACGTGTGAAACTTGATTATCTTTAATTATTCTTGTGTTTGGCTGTGGTTTGCGCAGTAGTATGCAACGAAATTGATTGAATCAGTTGTGAGAATTAGTTTACAGGTTATGTAAATGAAACTGTGAATTGAAATCGAACGGAAAAGCGGAGTATCGAAAATAAACGGGCATAGCCAGAACGGCGTTTTAAAAAACGGCGGTGTATATAATTTAATTGTTGGAGTGTATGATACACCGGCGTTTCAACGCACGCCGGTGAAAGTTTTCAGCTGTAACGGCACAGGTATACACCGGCGTTTTATAAATGCCGGCGTATATAACTACACCAGCGTTTTTAGTCGCGCCGGTGTTCGTAAACAGGGAAAAACAGGCGCTTACAAACGGACATACACCGGCGTTTCTTGACCGCCGGTATACTTTCGATATACACCGGCGTTTTTATTTACGCCGGTGAATGGATAAATACCGGCGGTTTACGACCGCCGGTGTATGTATATAGGCACACAAACACGGCACCCAGAAACGGACATACACCGGCGTTTTATGACCGCCGGTATACTTTCGATATACACCGGCATTTTTATTTACGCCGGTGAATGGATAAATACCGGCGGTTTACGACCGCCGGTGTATGTATATAGGCACACAAACACGGCACCCAGAAACGGACATACACCGGCGTTTTATGACCGCCGGTGTAGTCCTAGTATTTACCGGCGTCCACCAAAAACGCCGGTGTAGGACCCTTCGTTTCAGCGACGTCCGCTTCGGCGGCAGTTGGACCGGCGTTATTGTAAACGCCGGTGAAAGTTTCCCCGGCGTAAAAAAACGCCGGTATAGACGGAAAAAACCGCCAGGAAAGCTACTTTCTTTTGTAGTGATTTCATGACCTATTTGTCTCTTATTGGATTCTTTTTATCATATTGGATACTGCCCTGTTCACCCAAACCCATATTGTCTCTATATAAACACCCTAATTGAATCCTAACCTTAATTGTCAAAACCCTAATACCTATTCTCTCTCTCTAACCGTCTCTCTCTCTCCTACCCCCGACTTATCTTTCTCCCTCACCCTCTTCGCTGTCGTCGTCCTTCTCTGACGCTGGCGACACCCCCCTCCGAACACCAGGCCCCCCTCCTTCCTCTCCTCTTCTCCCCTCGCTGTGGTCGCAACCCGACACTAGGCCGAGCTCCCGCTGCCCCTGTCCTTTCGCTGCCGTCGTCTCGTCCTCGAGAGCCGCGACACTCAGCCCAGGCCGCCGACCTTGCTGGTGTTGCTGCCGTCCGACCTTGCTGTTGTTGGTCGCTGTCTCTTTGTGGGGTGCGTGTGCAGTGGGTGCACGTGCTTCGGTTGGATTGGATCTCATTTCTCATCTCTTGTTCGTGTTTGTTGCATTCATTGTTCGGGATCCGTTATTGTTATTCTATTCTTCATTTTCTTCGTCTTCATAATCAGGCAAGTAGCTTGTATGTGTTCTTTTTGTCATACAAGTTAATACTGTAAGTAATCTAGTATGAAAATATTTGTACACTCATGATGATCCATATTTGTTAGTTTAACCGTTGACATCACCTCTTGATCATGAGTAGTTACAATAGTTGACACCGTTGCATGAAAACAATTAGATTAGATGACATCTTGACTGTATGTTGGTTGTGGCACACCGTATGTGGTAGATGATTGTTACATAGATGTTTGTTGAATGTATGTGACCCATGTTTTTTATTTTGTGTATTTTTTAGTGTATTTTTCAATTTGGTGTACTTTCTCTCTTTGTACTCCTCTTGTATTTCTTTTGGGCCATATATTGGATTTTTGTTTCAATATATTTTCATTTATTATTTTGTCTTCTTTTTATTGGAGTTCTTATTTTGTTGTCTGTCTTTGGTTCGTTCTATTTGTTCGGGCCATTATACTGATTTCTTATATTTGTTCTTTTTTTTATTGTTCATGTCCTATTCTTTATCCCATTAGTGAACCAATGCCTATTGTATAAAATCCTATTCACTAAAATACCCAACCCATTACTATTCTTTATCCCATCACTAAATAGCCCCTACCCAACCCATTACTACTCCTAAATAGCCCCTACCCAACCCATTAACCTATAACTAATAAACCCACACCCAGATTTCCCTAAAGCCAATTAACTATAACCATACTCTGTTATTCATACCATACCCAATTGCCCATTCCATTAAGTTACCCCCCTATACACTATTTTCCCTTCCCTATGTATTGAAACCATGCAACCAAAACCCTGTGCACCATGCAAACCCGCCCCAAACTCCCTATACTCTGTTCCGCTATCACCATCTACACACCCCTACTTCTCAACCCTAATATTTAAACCCAACTATATATTTCAAAACCCATGCACCCTATTTTTACCCGCCATCCTTAGCGCCGCTAATCCCCATCTCCCTTTCCCTAACTCTCCCGTCCTGCTCCTACTCTCTATCCCGTGCACCCATTCTCCCACCATCTCCCATTCTCCCTCTTTCTGCTCTGTTTCAGTGCGCCGCCAAAGACAGTAGCGCTGCAGCTAGCCTCCTGCTCTGTTTCAGGCTCTGTTGGCGCTAGGAGGTGGAGCAGCAGTAGCGACAGCCATCTTTCCGCCAACGTTCCCTCGTACCCTCTCTCGAGTGCACGTTTGTGTCCGTCGTGGTTGTGTGTGCTCGCTTGTGTTTTGGGTTCATGCTTCGCTCGTTGGCTCATGGGTTTTTGTTCGTGTGTTTCATTCGTGAGAACGTTGAGTTCGTTGGCCGGGAATCCGTTCCCGTTATTCTTTCTTGGAGTTGTTTTTGTCATCGGTTAAGGCAAGTAACTTGTATTCAATTCCTTTGTATATACAAGTACAAAATACCGCTTGTAGTGTAGTTGGGTTCTAGAAACAACTCGTGTGTGATATATCTTGATAAGTATTGTCTCTATAGTGCTATTAACTATAGTTGCCTCACGACACAAATTTGACATGAAACAATTTAGCGTTTGACCGTTCTTGATGTGATCATATTTGTGAGATAATTATGAGAAATCGCGTGTTTGTTTGGATCCATGTGATATACTTGTTGTGGACATGCTATATATCCTATTTCATGAAGTTTGGACACTTAGTAGACTCTATTTCATATTCGGTTGTGTTTGGAACGAGTTTCGTATGTTGTATGTTGATTTGTTGTTAAGAGGAAAATCTACATTTTGTCGATGATCAGTTTTGATTGATATTTTAGACCATATTAAGGTCAGTATCTTAACTTCAGTATTAAACATGAATTTTAGAGAAATCCGTCTTCTTTCCAATCTCTATGACCTTGATCGATTTCGTTTTCTTATATGTGAGATATGATTGTTTTACTACAGAGGTGTATTTCATTTCTATATTTTGTTTCTTGATGATTTCGATGACTAAACTATTTTGATACTAGTGTTAAATATATTATTTTGATCTGAAATTTTGGTCAGTATTTCTATATCTATTTAGGGATTACCCAGAATTTTGGTGGATTTTATTGATAAGTTTTATGTGCCTTTTCATGCTCGTTTATAAGAACTATACTTGCTGGATTTTGTTCGCTGTTCTGTAAAGATTTGTATTTTTACCCTAATTCCTTTTCCTGTATGAAAAATATTTATACAATATGAAAGTTAGCTTATTTTTTCTATTTTCATCTCCTTTTGGCGGATTTAGATTTTGTTTCACGGTTTGCGAAATATTACAGTTTTCGTACAGCAGTGTTGGGAATTCCAGATTTGCCAAACTATAGTTCTTGATGTTTTATAATTTTTGTTGGCCAAGTTAATCTTACTGGAAAATTATGAAACTTTATATTCTGATACTAGACATATAGGAGAATACCCCAGATTGTTTCTGGAATTTATTATGATGTTTTGATGCTGTTTTCCTAACTTTGAATTCGATTTATTGATTTCTGGCTGAACCTATTTCTCTAGATTCAAACCAGTTTTGAGTTATGTTTTTCTGAAATACTATATGACTTGTTTATATTCTATAGATTTGGTTGGGAGTCTATTTTCTATACGTTTCGACGGATTTAGATTTGCATGTCTGTAACACCGGAAATCACTGTTTTACTACAGTATGGTCTTGTTGTCCTGACTAGAGATTTGGTTATTTTATTCTTTTATGTGTTATCTTGCACCCGTACAAGTTTATCTTGCAACTTGAACTTATCACATGATCACGCCATGTTATTCTTGATATGTTTTGCACATATACATGCTTGTTTGAGACTAATAATAAATAATCAAGCTGGGGTTTAAGGAAAAGATCTAATAGTGGATAATTCAGAAACGTGTACTCGGATGGGGATCCACTGATCCTACGTAATTACTTGATACATGATGCTTGTCACATGATTACTTGACACTTGCATGCAAGACACGTACTTGCCACTTGCACAATTTGACACGTGATTACATGATACATGATACATGATACTTGGAGCTTGGAGCACGATTAATTGATACTTGTCCCTGATTATACTGCTCTCTATGGTCCACTATGAAATCTAAAGCGAAATTTTTTGGTGTAGCAACCATGTAGTAAAAAACGGGATGCATAAAGTGCTACCTAGATAGTAATCACTATAAGACTTGATACATGATACTTGAACATGATACATGCTTACTTGATACTTGACTACATGATACATGAAACTTGATACATGAGACTTGATGCTTGTTTACATGATACTTGTTCACTTGACACTCGATACATGCTTCTTGTACTTGTTCACTTTATCATGCTAGTTGTTTATTTTATTATTATGCCTATTCCATGTTATTAGTTAGTCTTTCCCGTGTACTTGTATCCTGGATTACAAGCGCCCGTAACTTGAAATGACGGGAGTTTGTTTTCTTTTTCCTATCCCTGCAATTGTTAAATTACAGATTTTGGAGAACAAGTTCCAGATGGTATTAGTGATATGAAGTATTAGTTCTGGATTTTGCCATTATTATTTCTTGTTGTTTGTTTTAAACATTGTATCTTGTACTTGGATTTATTTTGTATTTGAGCAATGTGACCTAGGATATTTGACTTATTCAGATTGGGATTATTTGAGATTAATATATTTTGGTTTCAAGTATTCTTGTTGGTATTTTGGTTCATATGTGCATGATTGGTTGATTCTTTTGCTTCCGACTCTGATTATTCTTGTGAAATATTGTAAAGATTCTTGAACATCTTATGGATGATGAAAATCATTCGCTGGGCTTAGTCACGTATCCGTATTCCGTATTGTTTTTTGGGAAGCGGGGCGTGACAATGTATTATCTCATTATGGAGTATTTGATTCACATGCCATGCTGATTTGAGTAACCCATATATACCATGTTTTGTATGACATCTAGATTGGACCGTTTATAGTTAAGTTGTTTGATAAAATGTCAAAGAGAACTTTTGTTTTGCTGATGTCCTATTTTGTACAATAATTTCGACCCTGTTAACATCAGTAAAATAAATAAGTTTGTGAACATGATTTGTAGCCTCTGATTTCTAGTTTCCAGAAATTTCGACGGATCTGAATTCCGAGTTTTGATGCATGAGTTATTGCCGTTTTACTACAGACATATCGTATTTTTCAGATTCTGAACTATATGTATTCTATATGAAATATTATTTTAAAACTGATATTAAAAGTAGAATTTGAACTCTATATTTTTCTGAGTATGTTTAGATATGACTGTAAGCAATCCCTAATTTTTTTGAAATTAATTATTTACTTTTATATCTTATTTCATACTTATGAAACTAGTCGAAATATTTCCAAACTGCATGCTGTTCAGTAAAGAATTATGTTTTCAATGCGATTCTATTTGTTTTTTATGAAAACTTTATGAATAAGAACTGTAGCCTTATTTGTCTATTTTCTCACCCTTTTGACGAATCTGGATTTTGAATTATATTTATGAATTATCTCTATTTTGTTAAAACTGTGTCTGAACTTCCAGAATTGAAATTTTGTTGCATTACTCTGTTTTTCCAAATTTTTTAACCATACTATCCGTAATATAAATTCATGATATTTTATATTTTGAAACTAGATATGTTAAGGAATCTTCCATATTTTTCTCAGATTTTATTATGGTGATTGTAAACTCTTTCCATGCTTATAAACATGATTTTGCATTTTCTGGCTGAACACGATTTCTGTATTAAACGTTGTTTTTGACCCTATTTCTATGGCTGATATGTGACTTATATATATGTGGTGGAATCGGTAGAGAGTCTAGTTTCTATATTTTCTAACGAATATGGATTTTCTATTCTGTAGCATCGGGACTCTCAGATTTGGTACAGTAGTGTCTTGCTGTCCAGAACTGAAAATTTCATTGTTTTGACTATTATGAGTTATTTTATCAACCGTTTGTGTTCCTATTTCATCTTAGACTTATTTCCTATTCTTGCCACATCTTTAGCTTGCTTCTATTCATTCACACATGTTTATTGATAATAAAAGAAATCAAACCGGGGTTTTTAAGGGAAAAGATCGAGTAGTGGACAGTATAGAAATACATATTCAGAAGGGACTCGTTTCCCCACTGTTTACTGTGGTACCTACTATTTATCTCTGGATGCATGAGGGCATGATCCATGACACTGTTACTGTTTGTTATTACTGTTACTGTTACTGTTTGTCTGAATATATTGCCCTATTGAAGTTCCACTACAAAATCTTAAAGCGAAACTGTTTGATGTAGCAACCATGTGGTAAAATCTGGGATGCATGAGGTGCTACCTAGTTAGTAATGAACATTAGACATAAGAATAACTGTTTACACTGTCATATCCTGTTACGGTTACTGTGGATCTTACTATTACTGTTGATTACTATTACTGTTGACACACTGTTACTGTTGATTACTACTATTGTTAACACACTGTTACTATTGAAACTTACTATTACTGTTATGCTTCTCTTGTTATCACAACACTGTTTACTGTCATCTGTAGACTGTTATATTTACTGCTTTCTCCATGTTAGTATTACCTATTTAGTTTAGTTTTCCCCATTTTCCTACTTGTACTGCTTACGACCTGGACTTGCATCTAACGGGCGATATGTTTTCCTGTTTTCCCTATTTTTCTGTGTAATTACCATATGAGCAGGTTTTGCTGATCAATTGCCAATTGGAGTTGGTGAGCAAAAGTTTTGAGCTGCACAATTGAAATAATTTGCTTAAAATATTTTGATGAACTATTTTATTTCATGAACTGTATTGAGATTGTATTTGGGCTTATGGTCCCAGGATTATTGTTTTGTTTCGGATCTAGTATTTGTTTTAAAATTTATTATTGATGCAATAAATACTGTTGAGTTATGATTGTTTTTGCATGCCTGATTGGAGTTTACTGTTATATTTACTCTTATGATGAGTCAAGCAGGTCCGTACAGCTTATAAATGGTGAAAACTATCCGTTGGGCTTAGTCGTGTACCGTATTCCGTATTCTTTTGGGAAGCGGGGCGTAACAAGGTTTTTGGTGGTATCAGAGCTTCAGGTTTGATTAATGTGTTAGTTTGACTAATACATTGGGCAGGCTTGACTCGATTAGATTTACTTGACTTCCGAAAGGCCATGCATTGCACAAATAATTATTGATCAACTGGATCTGAATGCTAATTATTTTGGATTTTGTGCAGATTATGGCTTGTGGGAATGGTTCATCTTCACAGGAAGGCCATCCTGAGTTGGCAGCTGTGACTCAGGTGCTCCAGCAGATTGCTCAGATGCAACAGGAGCACAGCGAATTGATTAAGGCCACTTTGGAAGCTGCTAACTAGAATGCTGTTCCGGCCCCCGTTGTGCATGCCCCTATAGTTGTGCCCCCTCGTCTGGGTACCGTTGTAGAATTCATGAGGTTGCACCCTGATAAGTTCGCTGGTACTGAGATGCCACTTGAGGCTGAGCAGTGGCTGATACAGACGGAGAGTCTACTGCAGACCGCTAGGGTCGTCGATGCCGACCATGTGGATGTGGTATGCATACAGTTGGTGGATTTGGCCCACATCTGGTGGAGGGTAGAATCCGAGAGTCTATAGCAGCCTATTACTTGGGCTACTTTCGCTTAAAGCTTCCTGGAGAAATTCTTCCCGTGCATTACCCGGGTAGAGATGGAGCATCAATTTTTTGCCCTGAAGCAGGTTGGTTGGTTGGTTGTCTGGTTGATTTATTAGTGACATGTTTTGAGATTTTGTTACATATTGTATATGCAGTGTTGTAACACCAAGTATTTCTTGGAATAGGGATCTAGATCCGTGGACGAGTATGCCGCGAAGTTCACTAGACTTAGCCGCTTCGCTACCACCTTGGTGGCGAACAAGGAGGATATGCTCGAAGGTTCCTTTTGGGTCTTGATCAGGTATTCAGGTGCACTTGGCCGCCCAACGTCTCCGTACCTATGCGGATGTCTTGGAGGCAGCTCGAGCGACAGAGCAGACATGTGCTCGTGAGACCCCTTCTCATCGGGTTGTGCAGTATCCCGCTGATGTTGCTACCAGGCCTATTGGAGGTCCGATCAGGAGGCCAGCTCCGGTCCTTGCTGTAACACCCCGTAATTTCTACAGTATAATATATAGTATATAAAAAAAACATATATAATATATATATAAAGAGATGGTTGTTTGTATAAAACATAATGCATGATGGCAATTAGGTAAATATAGTGTAATTGAATAGTGGATTGAGGGTGGGGGCCACGTTGAAGAAGCAGCATTGTGCTACTTGACTTTCGGTCAAAAGCCACGGTGACGTGGCATTTGAAGTGGGGGCCACCTGCAGGTATATATGCTGTTGCCGCTGTCTTCTCTATGTGTGGGTGTGCCACGTGGCACAGGGGCCCACTGTTGAGATTTTCAACTGTATACACTGAGAGAGAAGGCTGCGGGATTGGTTTAAATAGTCCCATATCGGATTTCTACAAGAATATAATATTAATAAATAATATTGCCTGTGATCAAGAGTCACCAATTTGGTTAACCACCTTTTGAGAGGCAGCCTGTGGTGGGCAATTGTACTATACTATAAATAATTTGTCTTCTAAATTGTATAAATTGTCCGAGCTCGGGGCAGGGGTGTTACAAATGGTATTAGAGCCAACTTTCGACATCGAGTGTGGGTATAGACTGGTGGTTATGCCTGAGATGGAGCTAGCAGATGTACTTGTAGGTATGCCTGAGAGGGAGCGAGGTTGGGACAGGTCACCCAGGTAAGGGACTGTACAACTAGCAGAATCAGGGTACTGTACAGCTAGCAGAATCGGGGTATGCCATTCCGCATCGGCTAGAAAGGAGATATTGCACTAGATTTTGCATGCCCCGTGCTCAGCGAGGACGCTGACTTCTGAAGGGGGGTGTGTGTAACACCCCGTGATTTCTAAAGTATAATATATAGTATATAAAATACATATATAATATATATATGAAGAGATGGCTGTTTGTATAAAACATAATGCATGATGGCAATTAGATAAATATAGTGTAATTGAATAGTGGATTGGGGGGGGGCATGTTGAAGAAGCAGCATTATGCTGCTTGACTTTCGGTCAAAAACCATGGTGACATGGCATTTGAAGTGGGGGCCACCTGCAAGTATATATGCTGTTGCCGCTGTCTTCTCTGTGTGTGGGTGTGCCACGTGGCACAGAGGCTTACTGTTGAGATTTTCAACTGTATACACAGAGAGAAAAGGCAGCGGGATTGGTTTAAATCTCATATCAGATTTCTACAAGAATATAATATTAATAAATAATATTGCTTATGATCAAGAGTCACCAATTCGATTAACCACCTTTTGAGAGGCAGCT
Organism: Hemerocallis citrina; assembly: GCA_017893485.1. Lineage (NCBI taxonomy): Eukaryota > Viridiplantae > Streptophyta > Magnoliopsida > Asparagales > Asphodelaceae > Hemerocallis > Hemerocallis citrina. Next base: position 34,906,071 of record CM030364.1, read on the forward strand.
TGTGGTGGGAAGTTGTACTATACTATAAATAATTTGTCTTCTAAATTGTATAAATTGTTCGAGCTCGGGGCAAGGGTGTTACACTTGCCATTAGGACAGCTCCCTACCATCCTGCTCCTCAATGGAGGGATGTTGTTTGCGACTTTCCAGGCCCCTGGGCATTTGCGCAAGGATTGCTGGAAGGCCAACTGCCATTGTCTCGGCTATGGTGCTATTGACCACTTGGTTCGAGATTGTCCTTAGAGGAGGCACGACCAGGCCGCAATTGCACCAATCCGTAGTCAGGTCAGTCCGCCACTTCACCCTCAGCATCAGGTTGTTAGTCAGAGGAGATGGCGATGTCAGTCAGAGGATTCAGGTCAGATTCACCCAAATATAAACAGTACATCATAGAACATAAAGCATGCATCACAGAACTAAACCATGCATCATAGAACAAAGGCCACAACCACGCACCATGCATCACATAACATAATAAACAAAGAATATGTTGTTATGATTTTATTTAGTTTATGTAAAAAGGATTGATTTTCAGGGGTTCAATATTGCCCTACGCAGAGTTGGCATGGGGGATTTGCCTCATCATCCCTTGCCACCGTCAGAGCATGAACTCTTCATGTTTTAAGAAACCCTAATGCCACTGCAAACGACGCAGGAGCATGAACTCTTCATGCTTTAAGAAACCCTAACATCACTGCAAATCACATTTTACTGCTCCAGGGTTTTAATGGTTCCAAACCGAGGGCTGACCTAGTATGCCATCTATGTTAACAACCAACACATAAATGAATCCTTATATTGTAACTATTACAAAAATTATACCACATATGAATCTTTCTTCCCAAAGTGCGAACATATCATGAATAATCACATATCATACATAACCGAATTATGGTTTCGCAAGTGGCTCTGATAACACTGTTAGGTTTCGAATTCAATCACAAATTAAATACACAGCAGAAAAATTATAAAATATCAAAACCTAGCCATGGATCCATGCAAAAACCACAAATCGTGTATGTGAGTTATACCTTAAAGATGGATCTGCTGTCTCCAAAGTATGCCGATCATAACACTGCAATATTGTGGTGCCTCTACGGTATCCACACGAAAAAGACGAAAAATGACTCTCCCTCAGACTACGGTGCTAACTGCGGGAAAGGGATGTTCCTCCTCACAATTTGTCTCTCTCTCACTTTCTGTGACAGGTAGGATTTTTTTAACATGTCGCTTTTTCCACAGATACATATCATATATATAAATGCAGAAAACCAACTCTAAGAGAGTAATAAGGTTGTTGGGCTCACAATCTGACCTGGGTCAGATTCGTGTGTGGGCCTTTGAACTTTAGTTGGCTAATTTAATCTAATTAAATGTCCAACCAATGTCAGGAGTCCAAGTCTTACTGTCACGCCCCGCTTCCCAAAATACGGGAATACGAGTCCGTGACGAAGGCCCAGCGGATGATATTAACATCATCCATAAGTTTTACCAGTCTTAACTCAACAATATGAAAAGAAATAATCATAACCACGAAGAAAAATATAATCACATAAAAAGAATAAAATTCAATAACCAAATCTGAGATTCAAGAACTTACCAAATAGTTCAAGAATATGCAATCCATTAACAGCTCGATGAGTTCCTTTCAGTTACCCATCACTGTACCTGAATAACATGACTCAAAAGAAAGAGGAAGAGAACCCATAAGAGCAAGCTTCGGACGACAAGTAGTAGGAAGCAGTAAAATAGGGAATAAATGACTATACAACAAGAACAGAAATTGGAACGATATCGGAGTCAATAAATGATAAACGGTAACAAAATCAAAAGTTGATAATCAATAATTCAGAATCAGGAATCAATGTTTAATAACCAGTATTCAGTATTAGTGTCAATGTCCAGTATTCATTTATGTCTATAAGTCTTTTATCAATCCTAACTAATATAGCACTTTATGCGTCCCATCTATTTACCGCATGGTTGCTACATGCAAACAAGTTATGTTTAGACTTAGTGGTGGACTTTATAGGGCCATGTACTCAGGCATCATTATGTCATGTCCTGTAATCTAGTAATGGGTTCTCGAGGTGGCCCCCGTCAACCCCTGATATGGCACTTAGTTTTACGTGGCACTTAGTTCCACTTAACTTGTAAACAGGAAAATCGGTAAACACGTTCATGAATCGTGTAATCATGTAATGAGTTCTAGAGGTGGCCCCCGTAGGTCTTAGAGGTGGCCCCCGTCAATCCCTGACATGGCACTTAGTTCTACGTGGCACTTAGTTCCATGTAATGTGTACTAGAGGTGGCCCCCGTAGGTTCTAGAGGTGGCCCTCGTCAATCCTTGACATGGCACTTAGTTCCATGTAATGGGTTCTAGAGGTGGCCACCGTAGTGTCTAGAGGTGGCCCCCGTCAATCCCTGACCTGGCACTTAGTTCTAAGTGGCACTTAATTCCATTTAACTTTAAAACTTGAGAAACACGGGCCCCCTTCCGAGTACACTTACCTAAATTGTCCTCTACTATGGTCAACCTTTAACCCCGGCTTGATTATTTATTATTATTATCAATCATTTATAAACATGCATGTGGTCAATGTGGACGATGGTATCAATACTTATGCAACAGGTACAATCGATATGACCGATAGCACTAGTACAATTTCAAGATGATATCAAGACTAAACAATACATGAAATATACATGGTCCAATTTATTAAATATGGAAAACACGGTTTATATGCAAAACATAACTATATATGGACTAAGTGTACTACAATTTTATGTGAAATGTTTTAAGTTTCTGTGTCAGGAACCGGGTCGAAACCTCAGTACGAAGCCAAGCAAATGACAAGGCAGTATGTGTGAATGGTCAATAATACAATAAATTTACGGTTTGGGATTATAGTCAACAATAATAGCACGATGAGAAGACTATGAATCAATAACATGGTACAATAAATAGACAATGGAGTTCAATTAGATATGATATTCAATTTGATTACTGCTTGCCGGATTTCAAAGAGTATTTTCTTGAACTAGAAGCAATCAAAATAAGTTCAAAAGAAGCTTGCCTATTAGGAGGCGATTCTGAACAAGAATAATGGGATTAGGATCCCGGACAACAATCCACGATCACACGTGCGAGCCACGTGCAAAATACCAAACAGCAAGAGAAGCTCAAGTCCAAACAGGAAGAGCAACTGAAGACCAAACAACAAGAGCAACTCATGACCAAACAGCAACCTACTCCACATCGGATCCAAGTATAATAGCAAACGGCGAGTTCGGATCTGCTATACCCAGAACACCAAACACCAAAATCGGCCAATATCGGATCCCCCCTAGGCAGAACAGGAAACACCAGATCGCAGATCCCCCTTTTCCAAAAGCCAAACATCCAACTACCCACTACCTTTTCCTTCCTTACTTCTACAGAGAGAGCATGGGAGTGAGGAGCGACTGTGAATATGGTGGTGGCTGGAGATGGCAGCGGTAACCACGGCAAGGGCAGCGACGACAATGGCGGCGGTGCTGCGGTCGGGAAGCGACGCAATGACCATGCTCGATGGCTTAAGCGACTCTGTTTTCACTTTCGAAAACTGGGGAGCTGACGAAGGGGGAGTGCTCGGGGCTTGGACGACGACGACGACGAGGCGAGAGGACTTCGTTGGTTGCGGGGGGTGAGCGGAGAGGGATCGATGAAGGCGGCGATGGGGTTAATGGCAAAGTCGGCAATGGAGGGGTTTGAGCGGGAGATAGGCGACGATGGGTTCGAGTAGAGTTGAAGACGACAAAGACGAGGGGTTTCGGTGGTGAGGCGATGGGAGAAGAGCGGCAACGAGGCACAGGGACGAAGCTGAAAAGTCAGGAGGAGAAGAAGTGGGGAAGATGATGGGTGAACAGTAATGGGCGGCTGGGTAATTTAGGTTTCAACAGTAGGGATAGGGTTTAGGGTTAGCTAGGGTTAGGGTTTTTAGGGTTATATATGAATAGGGTTAATGGGTATTGGGGTTATTGGGTATGGGTTTAGATCCAATAAGAGATAGGCTACAGGGTTTTTGGGTACAATATGGGTCAAATAGAAGAACATTTCTCAACCCAACAAGATAAAAGACAATTTCATGAAATTAAATTTGAATTAGGAAAAGGAAAAGTGAGATTTAAATAATCAAACTGAGAACAAGGATAAACATGAATAATATTAGAATTGATATTATTTAATACAATAATGAAACAAATAAAATGTTATAGGATTAAAAAAGAGATTACAATGGGGATCAACAATAAATGAGGAAAAATGGAAATGGAAGTTACAATCCTACCCACCTTACAATAAAATTTCGTCCTCGAAATTTTTTCAAGTGGCGATAGGATAACCCCGAAGAAAAAGAAAAGAATCACACAAAAAGGTGGGAAAACTTCTTCTGGATCTCATCTTCGAGCTCCTAAGTCGACTCACCGGGCGAGTGAGGATTCCAAGCAGCCCAAACCAACCTGATGACCTTGTTCTTCAAAATCTTCTCCCATCGGTCCAAAATCGAACCGGACGGATCTCACAGGACAAATCTGGTTGAACAGACAATTCTGAGTAGTCGATGACATAACTATCATCCCTGACATACTTCCTGAGTTGGGAGACATGAAAGACATCATGCACTCCCGATAGAGCCGATGGCAACGCGAGTCCATAGGCCACCTTGCCTGCTCGCTCCACAACATCGAACGGCCCAATGAATCTAGAGCTTAGCTTGCCCCCGCCTCCAAACCGGATAACTCCCTTCCATGGTGATACTTTGTGGAACACATGATCACCCACTTCAAACTCTAATGGTCTCCTATAAACATCTGCCCATTTCCTCTGTCTGTCCTGAGCTGCCTACAGGTGCTTCCTAATCTGGGCCACTGCATCAACAGTTTTCGTGATCAGCTCAGGCCCCAAAAGCTTCCTCTCACAAATGTCGTCTAAGCATACTGGCGACCTACACTTCCAACCATACATTGCTTCATACGGAGTTGCCTTAAGACTTGCTTGGTAGCTATTATTATATGAAAACTCCACCAAGTGTAGATGATCCTCCCAAGATCCCCCAAACTGCAGAACAAAGGATCTCAACATATCTTCTAATGTCTGAATGGTCCTCTCCGATTGCCCATCTGTCTGTGGATGGAACGCAGTACTGTAGTTTAGCTTGCTCCCAAGACTGCCTTGAAGACTCTCCCAGAACTGCGATCGGAATCTAGTGTCTCTGTCTGATACAATGCTGACAGGGACCCCACGTAATCTGACAATCTCCTACATGTACTTCTCTGCAAGGCTCTCTACAGACTGGCCACTTTTTGTCAAGCGATCCATAATTACCATATGGCATTGTGACCTTTGGAACATCTTGGCAAGGCAGTCACAAAGTCCATAGGCATGTTCTCTCATTTCCACTCCGGAATAGGAAGAGGTTGAAGAAGCCGAGCAGTCCTCTGATGTTCTGCCTTCACCTACTGGTAGATCAAACACTGTCTCACATATCTTACCACGGCTCTCTTCATACCATGCCACCAAAAGTGCAATTTCAGATCCCAATACATCTTTGTACCACCGGGATGGATAGAATACGACGAACGGTGAGCCGCTTCGAGCAACTTCTGCCTGACTCCCCCCTTCGAAACACATAGACGGGTCCCAAAGCGGAGATATCCATCCTCATGAATAACCATGTTAGTCCTTGAACTTGTTTCAACTTTAGCCCGAAACTCTCGCAACTGCTCATCACCTGACTGTGCTTCTTTAATCTGATCCACAAACGACGACTGCAGCTAAAGCATCATACAGCTCTGCTCGGTACTAGGCAAAATCACTTCCAACTCCAATCTTCCCATCTCTTCGAAAAGCTCCTTCTGCTCAGTAAGAACCATGGCGGCCGGTCTTCGGCTCAGAGCATCGGTTACTAAGTTGACCTTACCAGGATGGTACTGCAAATTAATATCGAAATCTGCCATCAGTTCCAGCCATCGTCTATCATGCCCTGCTTCCCAAAAGGAATACGGAATACGAGTATGTGACAAAACCCAGCGAATGATTTTCATCATTCATGAGCTGTAGGATCGACTCAGTATCATAACAAGAATATAACAAAATGTACACAACCATGCATGCATGAATAATTTATTAATCAACAGAAAATAATTGAAACAAAATAATAATATCCCAAATAGTTTTCAAATCTGGATCAAAAGATAAAACTTGGGACTATAAGCCCGTTACAAGATTCAAGTAGCAAAAGAAATAAATAACTCAAAAACAAAATATTTAAAGCAAGTCTTTTCTCCAAGCGAAGCCTAGAACGTCTGCTCACCAATTCCAGCAGGCAGTTCGTCTCCAAAGTCTGTATATATAAATATAAAAAATTGAAAAATAAAGAAAACAAGACAAACGCCCTTAGTGCAAGTTAGGGTCGCAAGTAGTACAAGTAAGGATATGAAAACAAGTGCAAGAAATATGGAATAAGATTTGGAATTACGAATGTATAACATAATATAATATGGATACAACAAGTAGTTGGATTTAAGAAACTAGTTAGTAAGAAAGACAACTCAAGTGACAAGATTGGGTAACAAGTACTGGCAGTAGAACAAGTGGCAAGTGAACATGTAATGGTATCAAGCATCAAGTAACAAGTATCACGTACAAGTGTCAAGTAACAAGTAACAAGTCTCAAGTAAAGTAACGAGCATCAAGTAGGGTATCAAGTGTGTACAAGTGACAAGTAAATCTTAAGTCTAATGTTTAAATCTATCTAGGTAGCACTTCATGCATCCATACTTTTACTACATGGTTGCTACATACAATCAGTTATATTTAGGCCTAGTGGTGGAGTTTATAGGGCAGTGTACTCAGGTATCAAGTATCAAGCAATTCATGCTCATAAATCGAGTAATCATATAACTAGTTCATGTTTCAAGTCATAACAAGACAAGTCATGAATCAAATATATACTAATTCATGAATCGAGTAATAACAAGTCCATGAATCGAATAATAATATACTAGTTCATGAATCGAATAATAATATACTAGTTCATGAATCAAATAATATACTAGTTCATGAATTGAATAATAATATAACTAGTTCATGAAGCATGTATCAAGTGGGAAACACGGGCCCCTACACTTACCTATATTGTCCACTACTATGGTGTTTTCTTTAAACCCCGGCTTATTATTTATTATTATCATCAAACAAGCATGAAAGTGTGCGAAACAGGTCAAGTAAACATGATCAAGAACATGGAACAAGTTTAAGTTAATTATAAAGCATATTCGAGGGTCAACACAAATTAAGATTATCAAGAACAATGAGAATTGCAGTTCTGGACAGCATGACGTAGTTGCACCAAAACTGTGATTTCCGTTGCTAAAAGATTGTAAATGTGGATCTGTCAGAATGCCTAAAAACTAGACTCCTGTCCGGTTCCAATGCATATAATTAAGACACATAAAAGTTGTAGCAATTGATGTCAAAACAGCAAAGTATACAGCATTCGTGTTTAGCCAGAATTTGTAAAACTGAGTTTATACATATGAAACAGGTTTGAAACTTCATTAATTAATTCTAAGAAAATTAGAGAATGTTCTCTAGGGTGTCCAGTATCAGCATGAAAATTTTCAAGTCATTTACTTACTGGTAGCATAGTTAAAATAATTTTAAACCAAAGTGGTGCAGCAGTTTTTATGAATCTGCGATTATAGACACAGCAGCAGTAAAACTGCGATATCTCCTAAACCGTAACTCAGAATTCAATTCCGTCAAAAGGAAAAATAAACTAGACATCTAGGGATACATTTCATATTTAGGACTCAAGTTCAGATTCTGGTGTTATCGGGGTTGAAACAGCAAGCCAAGACAGAACAGAAACCAAATAAGACACTTTTTGCATGAAATGTATCAAAATTTTACTAGTGCGAACAAGTGTATCAACGAAGGGTTGTGACTCTTAGATCATGTAATAGATAAGGCAAAACATAAGATCATCAATGATAAACAAAGTGGAGTCACATTTACAATCTACTTACAGTATTTTCAAGGAAAAGCTTGTACTAGAAACGAAATGTATAAGAAGATACTTGCCTTGGGGTGTAGACGATAATCCGACGGAGGAATAACAGAAATGGATCCCGACATGGATCTTGATGGAGATCAAGATCAGACCAACGGACGGCTCAGATCGGATTTGATCAGATCTGGTGAGATCGGGTGTCCTAGGAGCGATATGATCAATTATCACAATCTTGATCAGATCGGAGGAGATCCAATGGCTAAGATTTGAACAACCTTTTCACCTTCCCTCCTTCTTCTTCACAGCAACAGAGAGAGGGAGAGCGCGTCTCCGACGGTGACTGTGGGCGGCAGAGGCGGCGACCGATAGCAGCGGGGTGGCGACGACGGAGTCTGGTGGTAGCGTCGAGCAGGGACTGCTCTGTTCTTGGTGGGAAAAACAGGGCAATGGCGAGATGGGTTTCGACAGGGACGAGAAGTATGGGGATGGGTTCGGAAGTAAAGGCTCGACTGGATGGCAAGGGGAGACGATGGCGAGGTTGACGGTGGTTGTTTCGGTGGATTGGGTGACCGGTGGGTGGAGCGGAGGTCGACCACGGTCGTAGGCGGCAGGAGGAGGGGACGAGGAAGAGAGGCGAACGGGAATTGGGTTGAAGTCGGGTGAGAGGGGGAGAGGATGATGAACAGTAGGAATCAGGGGGGTTGGCGGTTGTTAGTTTAAAACAGTGATAGGGTTTAGGGTTAATTTAGGTTAATTAGGTTATATAGTATAGGATTTTGGGTTGTGCGTTATTGGATAGCGGGTTTGAGTAGGATCCAAACGGCGATTGAGTCAAAATTCACCATAATTAGGGACGAAGAAATAGATGAGGTGAAACAGTCAACTCTCCATGAAGAACAACAATCAAAGCTGATAAGAACAATGAAATTTGCAATAAATATTGGCACAAAATTGAGTCGAAACAAATAAATGATTTTATTAGAACTGGAACAAAAATTTGGTTCTCAAATTGATGGATAGAGTACAAGGAATGGAAATACAGTAGAAAAATACAAATACAGGGAACAGGAGTTACAAATCCTACCCACCTAACAAGCAGAATTTCGTCCTCCAAATTCAGACAAGTGGTACATAGGGCAACCCTCAAAGGAAAAGAAAGAACAACAACAAAACAAAAGCCACTGAAACAGATGGGGAAACTTCTGCTGAATCTCCTCCTCCAATTCCCAAGTCGACTGACCCGGCGAGTGAGGATTTCAAGAAACCCGAACCAGCTTGATAACCTTGTTCTTCAGCACCTTCTCACGCCTGTCCAAGATAGTAACTGGCGGAATCTTACAAGACAGATCCAGTTGCACAGACAACTATGAATAGTCGATCTCATGGCTCTCATTCCTGATGTATCTCCTGAGCTGGGAGACATGAAAGACATCATGCACCCTAGATAGAGCCGGCGGCAATGCGAGTCGATAGGCCACTTTGCTTACTCGCTCCACAATATCAAAAGGCCCGATGAACCTGGGGCTTAGCTTGCCTCTACCTCCGAATCGGATAATGCCTCTCCACAGCAATACCTTAAGGAACACATGGTCTCCCACCTCAAACTCCAAGGGCCTTCTGTGGACATCTGCCCATTTCCTCTGCCCGTCCTATGCTGCCAGAAGATGCCACCTGATTTGAGCCACTGCATCGACAGTCTTTGTGATCAACTCTGGCCCCAACAATTTTCTCCCAAGACTGTACTGTACTGTACTTCAACTTGCTCCCAAGACTGCTCTGAAGGCTCTCCCAAAACTGAGATCTGAACCTGGTATCCTTGTCGGATACAATGCTGACTGGAACCCAATGAAGCATGACAATCTCCTGCATGTACCTCTCTGCGAGACTCTCAGTAGACTGACCAACTCTAAAGGGGATGAAGTGAGCACTCTTCGTCAGCCTATCGACAATCACCCAAATGGCATTGTGACCCTTAGGACTCCTTGGCAAGGCGGTCACAAAATCCGTGGTGATATGCTCGCACTTCCATTCCGGAATGGGAAGAGGCTGAAGAAGTCCGGCGGTCCTCTGATTTTTTGCCTTCACCTGCTGGAAGATCAAGCACTGAGACACAAATCTTGCTACAGCCCTCTTCATTCCATGCCACCAGAAGTGAAGCTTCAAATCCCGATACATCTTGGTACCACCGGGATGAATAGAGTATGCCGACTGGTGGGCCTCCTTGAGCAATTTCTGCCTGACTTCACCCTTTGGGACACACAACCTAGCCCCAAAGCGAAGTGATCCATCTGAGTGAATGACCATTTTGGTCCTTGTACCTGCCTCAACTTCAGCTCGGAATCCCTGTAACTGCTCATTACCTACCTGTGCTTCCTTAATCTGCTCTACCAGAGACGACTGAAACCGAAGCATCATACAACTCCGATCGGTGCCCGGAAAAATCACATTCAAGTCCAACCTTCTCATCTGCTCAATAAGCTCCTTCTGCTGAGTCAAGAACATGGCAACTAGCCTCCTGCTCAACGCATCTGGCACCAAGTTCACCTTACCGGGATGATACTGTAAACTGATGTCATAGTCGGCCATCAACTCCAACCAGTGCCTCTGTCTCATGTTCAACTCCTTCTGAGTGAAGACATACTCGAGACTTTTGTGGTCAGTAAAGATTTCCACTCGGTCTCTAAGTAAGTAGTGTCTCCACAACTTCAAAGCAAAGATCACCGCTGCCAATTCCAAGTCATGAGTAGGGTAGTTCTTCTCGTGCGGCCTCAGATGTCTGGATGCATAAGCAACAACCCGACCCTTCTGCATCAACACTGCACCTAGACCTCTGCCTGAAGCATCACAGTGAATCACGAAACCACCCAAACCATCTGGTATAGTCAACACTAGCGCTGATGTCAACCTGTCCTTCAACTATGCAAAAGCTTCACTGCAGGCCCCATCCCAAGCAAACTTCTGATCCTTCCCTGTCAGTTTAGTCAATGGCCCAGCAATATTCAAGAAGTCTTGGACAAATTTCTGATAATACCCTGCTAGCCCAAGAAAACTTCTCACCTCTAAAACTGACTTAGACTCTGGCCAATCTTTAACTGCAGCAATCCTAGATGGATCAACAGAGATTCCCTTTCCAGAGATGATATGCCCCCAGAATGTGCCTCGGTTAAGCCAGAACTCGCACTTGCTGAGTTTCCCAAAAAGCTGATTCTCCCTCAGAGTCTACAAGACTAACCTCAGATGCTTAGCATGCTCTTCCCGGTTTTGAGAATACACCAAGATGTCATCTATAAAGACCACCACAAATCTATCTAGGAATGGGGAGAAAACTCTGTTCATCAGGCTCATAAACACTGTTGGGGCATTCGTGACTCCGAAGGGCATCACCAAAAACTCGTAATGCCCGTACCTGGTCCTGAACGCAGTCTTCTTCACATCTGCTGCCTTCACCTTCACCTGATGGTACCCCAAGCGAAGGTCCAACTTCGAAAAGACCGCAGCACCGCCCAACTGATCAAATAAGTCATCGATCCTAGGTAGTGGATAACGATTCTTCATAGTGACCTATTCAGCTCTTGGTAATCCATGCATAGTCTGCGGTTTCCGTCCTTCTTATTGACGAACAGAACAGGAGCTCCCCATGGTGAAACACTAAGCCTGATGAAACCCAAATCCAACAAACCCTGAATCTACACCTTCAGCTCTACTAGTTCAATCGGTGCCATCCTGTACGGGTTCTTCAATATCGGCACTGTACTCGGCTGAAACTTAATGCCGAACTCCACCTCTCGATCTGGAGTTAACCCGGGCAATTTCTCTGAGAACACATCCAGAAATTCCCGCACTACTAGAGGCGTAGTCTCTCATTCTGTGTGCAACTCCATTGCACAGCCTTCCTCATCTGCCACCTTCTTACCACGCCCAAGGGGTGTCTCCCCAGCATGGAACTCAAACTCTGTATGTCCCGGAATCCTGAACACAATCTTCTTTGCTTGGCAATCAATAACAGCATGAGACTCTCCCAACCAATCCATGCCGAGAATCACATCAAACCCAGAATTCCCGATCACTATCAGATCTACCTTGAAATCTGTGCCCCCAATAACCATAGGGCCCTGCTTGCACTCCCTAAAGCAAACAACAACACTGCCACATGTGGTGATGTTCCAAGCTGCCGGCATAGCACTGCACTCCAACTGATGTTGATCCACAAAGCGGGAAGAGACGAAGGAATAGGTCACTCCGGAATCAAATAGGACATGGACGGGAAAAGAATGGACTAGAATGATACCTATGACTGAATCAAGAACATGGGAAGAGGTGAATTGTACAGGATAATAAGGAATAAGTAATACTGATGTGAAAAGAAACTACACAATGAATGATGCAAAGATAAACAAATAAAGCAGGGAACAAATAATAAAACAACAAAACACAAATATACCTGCAACGACCTCCTCTGTGATCTCGGCTTCCTCTGCATTTAGGTTGAAGGCCTGACCTCTCCTCGGGGCAGCGGTCCTCTGACCGACGATCTGATGCTGAGGAGGATGTGGCGGCATGACCTGATCACGAGCCGACGCGACTGCGGGCTGGCCTAGCCTGCCCCCGGGATAGTCCCGAACTATGTGGTTACTAGTACCACACCCAAAACACCGATGGTTGGCTCATCAACAGTCCCCACACACATGCCCCAGAATCTGATAAAAGTCACAGAAACCTCCCCTCCGTGGAGCAGCAGCAGGGTAGGGAGCAGCCTTGGTAGGATGGGCTGGAACTGGCCTCCTGATCGGCCCTCCAATGGGCCTAGCAGCGACAGGATGCGAAGCAGACCGCTGAATGACACGCTTTCGCCTACTGGTTTGTTCCTAGCTTCTGGCAGCCTCCAGGATGTCAGCATAGGATCAGAGTCGCAAGGCAGCTAGGCGATCCTGGATCTCAATGTCGAAGCCCTAAGAAATGGCGGCCCTTATCTTCATCATTCCCCACCATGGACGTGGCAAAGCGACCCAGTTGGGTAACTCCGCAGCATACTCATCCACGTTTTCGACTCCTTTGAGTAAGCGTGATAAATTGTCGCTCCATTTCATTTCTAGTGACATTGGGAAAGAACTTCGTGAGAAAGCTCTCTCTGAAGATGGCCCAGGCGATAGGGCGCCCTAGTCGTTCCATCTCAGCTCGCCACCAGGTGTGGGTGAGGTCAACAAGCTGGATGCTCACGACATCCACGCGATCAACATCAGCTATCCACGTTGCGATCAATAGCTGCTCAGTCCTGATGAGCCATTGCTCGGCTTCCAGCGGATTTTCAGTACCTGAGAATTTGTCTGGGTGTAGCCTCATGAAGTCTGCTACATTGCCAGGTCTCGGTGGCAGCACCCCGGGCGCAAGTACAATGGGCTCTCTGTTGGCAGCTTCCATAGTTGCCCTCATCATGTTCCCGCTGCATCTGCATCATTTGTTGCATCAGCCGCTCATTCTGTTCATGCTGCATCTGCAACACTTGCACAATAGTGGGCTCCTCCGACTGATCACCCCCATTTTGGGAGGACGAAACATTCCTACGAGCCAAAGCCTGTACGAACCAAAAATAATTAGTATCCAGATCAAATTGCTAATCAAATTGTTCATGTGATTGCATGGCCTATTAAATGTTGAGTTAATCCTAACTAAGTCAAGCCAGTTTAATGTATTAGTCAAACTAACACATTAGTCAAACCTAGCTCTGATACCGCTGAAAACCTTGTCACGTTCCGCTTCACAAAAAGAATACGAAATACGAGTACGTGACAAAGCTCAGCGAAAGATTTTCATCATTTATGAGCTGTAGGATCGACTCAGCATCATAACAAGAATATAACAAAATGTACACAACCACGCATGCATGAATAATTTATTAATCAACAGAAAATAATTGATACAAAATAATAATATCCCAAATAGTTTTCAAATTTGGATCAAAAGATAAAACTCGGGACTATAATCCCGTTACAAGATTCAAGTAGCAAAAGAAATAAATAACTCAAAAACAAAATATTTAAAGCAAGTTTTTTCTCCAAGCGAAGCCTAGAACGTCTGCTCACCAATTTCAGCAGGCAATTCGTCTCCAAAGTCTGTATATATAAATATAAAAAAAAGGAAAATAGAGAAAACAAGACAAAAGCCCTTAGTGCAAGTTAGGGCCGCATGTAGTACAAGTAAGGATATGAAAACAAGTGCAAGAAATATGGAATAAGATTTGGAATTACGAATGTATAACATAATATAATATGGATACAACAAGTAGTTGGATTTAAGAAACTAGTTAGTAAGAAAGACAACTCAAGTGACAAGATTGGGTAACAAGTACTGGTAGTAGAACAAGTGGCAAGTGAACATGTAATGGTATCAAGCATCAAGTAACAAGTATCACGTACAAGTGTCAAGTAACAAGTAACAAGTCTCAAGTAAAGTAACGAGCATCAAGTAGGGTATCAAGTGTGTACAAGTGACAAGTAAATCTTAAGTCTAATATTTAATTCTATCTAGGTAGCACTTCATGCATCCATACTTTTACTACATGGTTGCTACATACAATCAGTTATATTTAGGCCTAGTGGTGGAGTTTATATGGTGGTGTACTCAGGTATCAAGTATCAAGCAAGTCATGCTCAAGAATCGAGTAATCATATAACTAGTTCATGTGTCAAGTCATAACAAGACAAGTCATGAATCAAATATATACTAATTCATGAATCGAGTAATAACAAGTCCATGAATCGAATAATAATATACTAGTTCATGAATCGAATAATAATATACTAGTTCATGAATCGAATAATATACTAGTTCATGAATCGAATAATAATATAACTAGTTCATGAAGCATGTATCAAGTGGAAAACACGGGCCCCTACACTTACCTATATTGTCCACTACTATGGTGTTTTCTTTAAACCCCGGCTTATTATTTATTATTATCATCAAACAAGCATGAAAGTGTGCGAAACAGGTCAAGTAAACATGATCAAGAACATGGAACAAGTTTAAGTTAATTATAAAGCATATTCGAGGGTCAACACAAATTAAGATTATCAAGAACAATGAGAATTGCAGTTCTGGACAGCATGACGTAGTTGCACCAAAACTGTGATTTCCGTTGCTAAAAGATTGCAAATGTGGATCTGTCAGAATGCCTAAAAACTAGACTCCTGTCCGGTTCCAATGCATATAATTAAGACACATAAAAGTTGTAGCAATTGATGTCAAAACAGCAAAGTATACAGCATTCGTGTTTAGCCAGAATTTGTAAAACTGAGTTTATACATATGAAACAGGTTTGAAACTTCATTAATTAATTCTAAGAAAATTAGAGAATGTTCTCTAGGGTGTCCAGTATCAGCATGAAAATTTTCAAGTCATTTACTTACTGGTAGCATAGTTAAAATAATTTTAAACCAAAGTGGTGCAGCAGTTTTTATGAATCTGCGATTATAGACACAGCAGCAGTAAAACTGCGATATCTCCTAAACCGTAACTCAGAATTCAATTCCGTCAAAAGGAAAAATAAACTAGACATCTAGGGATACATTTCATATTTAGGACTCAAGTTCAGATTCTGGTGTTATCGGGGTTGAAACAGCAAGCCAAGACAGAACAGAAACCAAATAAGACACTTTTTGCATGAAATGTATCAAAATTTTACTAGTGCGAACAAGTGTATCAACGAAGGGTTGTGACTCTTAGATCATGTAATAGATAAGGCAAAACATAAGATCATCAATGATAAACAAAGTGGAGTCACATTTACAATCTACTTACAGTATTTTCAAGGAAAAGCTTGTACTAGAAACGAAATGTATAAGAAGATACTTGCCTTGGGGTGTAGACGATAATCCGACGGAGGAATAACAGAAATGGATCCCGACATGGATCTTGATGGAGATCAAGATCAGACCAACGGACGGCTCAGATCGGATTTGATCAGATCTGGTGAGATCGGGTGTCCTAGGAGCGATATGATCAATTATCACAATCTTGATCAGATCGGAGGAGATCCAATGGCTAAGATTTGAACAACCTTTTCACCTTCCCTCCTTCTTCTTCACAGCAACAGAGAGAGGGAGAGCGCGTCTCCGACGGTGACTGTGGGCGGCAGAGGCGGCGACCGATAGCAGCGGGGTGGCGACGACGGAGTCTGGTGGTAGCGTCGAGCAGGGACTGCTCTGTTCTTGGTGGGAAAAACAGGGCAATGGCGAGATGGGTTTCGACAGGGACGAGAAGTATGGGGATGGGTTCGGAAGTAAAGGCTCGACTGGATGGCAAGGGGAGACGATGGCGAGGTTGACGGTGGTTGTTTCGGTGGATTGGGTGACCGGTGGGTGGAGCGGAGGTCGACCACGGTCGTAGGCGGCAGGAGGAGGGGACGAGGAAGAGAGGCGAACGGGAATTGGGTTGAAGTCGGGTGAGAGGGGGAGAGGATGATGAACAGTAGGAATCAGGGGGGTTGGCGGTTGTTAGTTTAAAACAGTGATAGGGTTTAGGGTTAATTTAGGTTAATTAGGTTATATAGTATAGGATTTTGGGTTGTGCGTTATTGGATAGCGGGTTTGAGTAGGATCCAAACGGCGATTGAGTCAAAATTCACCATAATTAGGGACGAAGAAATAGATGAGGTGAAACAGTCAACTCTCCATGAAGAACAACAATCAAAGCTGATAAGAACAATGAAATTTGCAATAAATATTGGCACAAAATTGAGTCGAAACAAATAAATGATTTTATTAGAACTGGAACAAAAATTTGGTTCTCAAATTGATGGATAGAGTACAAGGAATGGAAATACAGTAGAAAAATACAAATACAGGGAACAGGAGTTACAAATCCTACCCACCTAACAAGCAGAATTTCGTCCTCCAAATTCAGACAAGTGGTACATAGGGCAACCCTCAAAGGAAAAGAAAGAACAACAACAAAACAAAAGCCACTGAAACAGATGGGGAAACTTCTGCTGAATCTCCTCCTCCAATTCCCAAGTCGACTGACCCGGCGAGTGAGGATTTCAAGAAACCCGAACCAGCTTGATAACCTTGTTCTTCAGCACCTTCTCACGCCTGTCCAAGATAGTAACTGGCGGAATCTTACAAGACAGATCCAGTTGCACAGACAACTATGAATAGTCGATCTCATGGCTCTCATTCCTGATGTATCTCCTGAGCTGGGAGACATGAAAGACATCATGCACCCTAGATAGAGCCGGCGGCAATGCGAGTCGATAGGCCACTTTGCTTACTCGCTCCACAATATCAAAAGGCCCGATGAACCTGGGGCTTAGCTTGCCTCTACCTCCGAATCGGATAATGCCTCTCCACAGCAATACCTTAAGGAACACATGGTCTCCCACCTCAAACTCCAAGGGCCTTCTGTGGACATCTGCCCATTTCCTCTGCCCGTCCTATGCTGCCAGAAGATGCCACCTGATTTGAGCCACTGCATCGACAGTCTTTGTGATCAACTCTGGCCCCAACAATTTTCTCCCAAGACTGTACTGTACTGTACTTCAACTTGCTCCCAAGACTGCTCTGAAGGCTCTCCCAAAACTGAGATCTGAACCTGGTATCCTTGTCGGATACAATGCTGACTGGAACCCAATGAAGCATGACAATCTCCTGCATGTACCTCTCTGCGAGACTCTCAGTAGACTGACCAACTCTAAAGGGGATGAAGTGAGCACTCTTCGTCAGCCTATCGACAATCACCCAAATGGCATTGTGACCCTTAGGACTCCTTGGCAAGGCGATCACAAAATCCGTGGTGATATGCTCGCACTTCCATTCCGGAATGGGAAGAGGCTGAAGAAGTCCGGCGGTCCTCTGATTTTTTGCCTTCACCTGCTGGAAGATCAAGCACTGAGACACAAATCTTGCTACAGCCCTCTTCATTCCATGCCACCAGAAGTGAAGCTTCAAATCCCGATACATCTTGGTACCACCGGGATGAATAGAGTATGCCGACTGGTGGGCCTCCTTGAGCAATTTCTGCCTGACTTCACCCTTTGGGACACACAACCTAGCCCCAAAGCGAAGTGATCCATCTGAGTGAATGACCATTTTGGTCCTTGTACCTGCCTCAACTTCAGCTCGGAATCCCTGTAACTGCTCATTACCTACCTGTGCTTCCTTAATCTGCTCTACCAGAGACGACTGAAACCGAAGCATCATACAACTCCGATCGGTGCCCGGAAAAATCACATTCAAGTCCAACCTTCTCATCTGCTCAATAAGCTCCTTCTGCTGAGTCAAGAACATGGCAACTAGCCTCCTGCTCAACGCATCTGGCACCAAGTTCACCTTACCGGGATGATACTGTAAACTGATGTCATAGTCGGCCATCAACTCCAACCAGTGCCTCTGTCTCATGTTCAACTCCTTCTGAGTGAAGACATACTCGAGACTTTTGTGGTCAGTAAAGATTTCCACTCGGTCTCTAAGTAAGTAGTGTCTCCACAACTTCAAAGCAAAGATCACCGCTGCCAATTCCAAGTCATGAGTAGGGTAGTTCTTCTCGTGCGGCCTCAGATGTCTGGATGCATAAGCAACAACCCGACCCTTCTGCATCAACACTGCACCTAGACCTCTGCCTGAAGCATCACAGTGAATCACGAAACCACCCAAACCATCTGGTATAGTCAACACTAGCGCTGATGTCAACCTGTCCTTCAACTATGCAAAAGCTTCACTGCAGGCCCCATCCCAAGCAAACTTCTGATCCTTCCCTGTCAGTTTAGTCAATGGCCCAGCAATATTCAAGAAGTCTTGGACAAATTTCTGATAATACCCTGCTAGCCCAAGAAAACTTCTCACCTCTAAAACTGACTTAGACTCTGGCCAATCTTTAACTGCAGCAATCCTAGATGGATCAACAGAGATTCCCTTTCCAGAGATGATATGCCCCCAGAATGTGCCTCGGTTAAGCCAGAACTCGCACTTGCTGAGTTTCCCAAAAAGCTGATTCTCCCTCAGAGTCTACAAGACTAACCTCAGATGCTTAGCATGCTCTTCCCGGTTTTGAGAATACACCAAGATGTCATCTATAAAGACCACCACAAATCTATCTAGGAATGGGGAGAAAACTCTGTTCATCAGGCTCATAAACACTGTTGGGGCATTCGTGACTCCGAAGGGCATCACCAAAAACTCGTAATGCCCGTACCTGGTCCTGAACGCAGTCTTCTTCACATCTGCTGCCTTCACCTTCACCTGATGGTACCCCAAGCGAAGGTCCAACTTCGAAAAGACCGCAGCACCGCCCAACTGATCAAATAAGTCATCGATCCTAGGTAGTGGATAACGATTCTTCACAGTGACCTATTCAGCTCTTGGTAATCCATGCATAGTCTGCGGTTTCCGTCCTTCTTATTGACGAACAGAACAGGAGCTCCCCATGGTGAAACACTAGGCCTGATGAAACCCAAATCCAACAAACCCTGAATCTACACCTTCAGCTCTACTAGTTCAATCGGTGCCATCCTGTACGGGTTCTTCAATATCGGCACTGTACTCGGCTGAAACTTAATGCCGAACTCCACCTCTCGATCTGGAGTTAACCCGGGCAATTTCTCTGAGAACACATCCAGAAATTCCCGCACTACTAGAGGCGTAGTCTCTCATTCTGTGTGCAACTCCATTGCACAGCCTTCCTCATCTGCCACCTTCTTACCACGCCCAAGGGGTGTCTCCCCAGCATGGAACTCAAACTCTGTATGTCCCGGAATCCTGAACACAATCTTCTTTGCTTGGCAATCAATAACAGCATGAGACTCTCCCAACCAATCCATGCCGAGAATCACATCAAACCCAGAATTCCCGATCACTATCAGATCTACCTTGAAATCTGTGCCCCCAATAACCATAGGGCCCTGCTTGCACTCCCTAAAGCAAACAACAACACTGCCACATGTGGTGATGTTCCAAGCTGCCGGCATAGCACTGCACTCCAACTGATGTTGATCCACAAAGCGGGAAGAGACGAAGGAATAGGTCACTCCGGAATCAAATAGGACATGGACGGGAAAAGAATGGACTAGAATGATACCTATGACTGAATCAAGAACATGGGAAGAGGTGAATTGTACAGGATAATAAGGAATAAGTAATACTGATGTGAAAAGAAACTACACAATGAATGATGCAAAGATAAACAAATAAAGCAGGGAACAAATAATAAAACAACAAAACACAAATATACCTGCAACGACCTCCTCTGTGATCTCGGCTTCCTCTGCATTTAGGTTGAAGGCCTGACCTCTCCTCGGGGCAGCGGTCCTCTGACCGACGATCTGATGCTGAGGAGGATGTGGCGGCATGACCTGATCACGAGCCGATGCGACTGCGGGCTGGCCTAGCCTGCCCCCGGGATAGTCCCGAACTATGTGGTTACTAGTACCACACCCAAAACACCGATGGTTGGCTCATCAACAGTCCCCACACACATGCCCCAGAATCTGATAAAAGTCACAGAAACCTCCCCTCCGTGGAGCAGCAGCAGGGTAGGGAGCAGCCTTGGTAGGATGGGCTGGAACTGGCCTCCTGATCGGCCCTCCAATGGGCCTAGCAGCGACAGGATGCGAAGCAGACCGCTGAATGACACGCTTTCGCCTACTGGTTTGTTCCTAGCTTCTGGCAGCCTCCAGGATGTCAGCATAGGATCAGAGTCGCAAGGCAGCTAGGCGATCCTGGATCTCAATGTCGAAGCCCTAAGAAATGGCGGCCCTTATCTTCATCATTCCCCACCATGGACGTGGCAAAGCGACCCAGTTGGGTAACTCCGCAGCATACTCATCCACGTTTTCGACTCCTTTGAGTAAGCGTGATAAATTGTCGCTCCATTTCATTTCTAGTGACATTGGGAAAGAACTTCGTGAGAAAGCTCTCTCTGAAGATGGCCCAGGCGATAGGGCGCCCTAGTCGTTCCATCTCAGCTCGCCACCAGGTGTGGGTGAGGTCAACAAGCTGGATGCTCACGACATCCACGCGATCAACATCAGCTATCCACGTTGCGATCAATAGCTGCTCAGTCCTGATGAGCCATTGCTCGGCTTCCAGCGGATTTTCAGTACCTGAGAATTTGTCTGGGTGTAGCCTCATGAAGTCTGCTACATTGCCAGGTCTCGGTGGCAGCACCCCGGGCGCAAGTACAATGGGCTCTCTGTTGGCAGCTTCCATAGTTGCCCTCATCATGTTCCCGCTGCATCTGCATCATTTGTTGCATCAGCCGCTCATTCTGTTCATGCTGCATCTGCAACACTTGCACAATAGTGGGCTCCTCCGACTGATCACCCCCATTTTGGGAGGACGAAACATTCCTACGAGCCAAAGCCTGTACGAACCAAAAATAATTAGTATCCAGATCAAATTGCTAATCAAATTGTTCATGTGATTGCATGGCCTATTAAATGTTGAGTTAATCCTAACTAAGTCAAGCCAGTTTAATGTATTAGTCAAACTAACACATTAGTCAAACCTAGCTCTGATACCGCTGAAAACCTTGTCACGTTCCGCTTCACAAAAAGAATACGAAATACGAGTACGTGACAAAGCTCAGCGAAAGATTTTCATCATTTATGAGCTGTAGGATCGACTCAGCATCATAACAAGAATATAACAAAATGTACACAACCACGCATGCATGAATAATTTATTAATCAACAGAAAATAATTGATACAAAATAATAATATCCCAAATAGTTTTCAAATTTGGATCAAAAGATAAAACTCGGGACTATAATCCCGTTACAAGATTCAAGTAGCAAAAGAAATAAATAACTCAAAAACAAAATATTTAAAGCAAGTTTTTTCTCCAAGCGAAGCCTAGAACGTCTGCTCACCAATTTCAGCAGGCAATTCGTCTCCAAAGTCTGTATATATAAATATAAAAAAAAGGAAAATAGAGAAAACAAGACAAAAGCCCTTAGTGCAAGTTAGGGCCGCATGTAGTACAAGTAAGGATATGAAAACAAGTGCAAGAAATATGGAATAAGATTTGGAATTACGAATGTATAACATAATATAATATGGATACAACAAGTAGTTGGATTTAAGAAACTAGTTAGTAAGAAAGACAACTCAAGTGACAAGATTGGGTAACAAGTACTGGTAGTAGAACAAGTGGCAAGTGAACATGTAATAGTATCAAGCATCAAGTAACAAGTATCACGTACAAGTGTCAAGTAACAAGTAACAAGTCTCAAGTAAAGTAACGAGCATCAAGTAGGGTATCAAGTGTGTACAAGTGACAAGTAAATCTTAAGTCTAATATTTAATTCTATCTAGGTAGCACTTCATGCATCCATACTTTTACTACATGGTTGCTACATACAATCAGTTATATTTAGGCCTAGTGGTGGAGTTTATAGGGTGGTGTACTCAGGTATCAAGTATCAAGCAAGTCATGCTCAAGAATCGAGTAATCATATAACTAGTTCATGTGTCAAGTCATAACAAGACAAGTCATGAATCAAATATATACTAATTCATGAATCGAGTAATAACAAGTCCATGAATCGAATAATAATATACTAGTTCATGAATCGAATAATAATATACTAGTTCATGAATCGAATAATATACTAGTTCATGAATCGAATAATAATATAACTAGTTCATGAAGCATGTATCAAGTGGGAAACACGGGCCTCCTTCCGACACACTTACCTATATTGTCCACTACTATGGTCTTTCCTTTAAACCCCAGCTTATTATTTATTATTATCATCAAACAAGCATGAAAGTATGCGAAACAGGTCAAGTAAACATGTTCAAGAACATGGAATAAGTTTAAGGCAATTATAAAGCATATTCGAGGGTCAACACAAATTAAGATTATCAAGAACTACGAGAATTGCAGTTCTGGACAACATGACGTAGCTGCACCAAAACTGCGATTTCCGTTGTTACAAGATAGCAAATGTGGATCCGTCAGAAGGCCTAGAAACTAGACTCCTACCCGGTTCCAAAGCATATAATTAAGACACATAAAAGTTGTAGCAATTGATGTTAAAACAGTAAACTATACAATATTCGTGTTCAGCCAGAATTTGTAAAACTGAGTTTATACATATGAAACAGGTTTGAAACTTCATTAATTAATTCTAAGAAAATTATGGAATGTTCTATAGGGTGTCCGGTATCAGAATGCAAAATTTCAAGTCATTTACTTACTGGTAGCATAGTTAAAATAATTGTAAACCAAAGTGGTTCAGCAGTTTTTATAAATCTGCGATTATAGACACAGCAGCAGTAAAACTGCGATATCTCCTAAACCATAACTCGGAATTCAATTTCGTCAAAAGGGAAAGTAAAATAGACATCTAGGTCTACATTTCATATTCTGGACTCAAGTTCAGATTCTGCTGTTATCGGGGTCGAAACAACAAGCCAAGACAGAACAAAAACCAAATAAGACACTTTTTGCATGAAATGTATCAAAATTTTACTAGTGCGAACAAGTGTATCAACGAAGGGTTGTGACTCTTAGATCATTTGATAGATAAGGCGAAACATGAGATCATCAACGATAAACAAAAAGGAGTCACATTTACAATCTACTTGCAGTATTTTCAAGGAAAAGCTTGTACTAGAAAAGAAATGTACAAGAAGATACTTGCCTTGGGGTGTAGACGATAATCCGACGGAGGAATAACAGGAACGGATCCCGACACGGATCTTGATGGCGATCAAGATCAGACCAACGGACAGCTCAAATCGGATTTGATCAGATCTGGTGAGATCGGGTGGCCCAGGAGCGATATGATCGGTGATCACGATCTTGATCAGATCGGAGGAGATCCAATGGCTGAGATTTGAACAACCTTTTCACCTTCCCTCCTTCTTCACATCAATAGAGAGGGGGAGAGCACATCTCCGGCGGCGACTGTGGGCAGCAAAGGCGGCAGCCAGTAGCAGCGAGGTGACGACGGCGGGCGGCGACGGAGAAGTCTGGTGGCAGCGTCGAGCGGGGACTGCTCTGTTCTTGGTGGGAAAAATAGGGCAATGGCGAGATGGGTTTCGGCAGGGACGAGGAGTATGGGGATGGGTTCGGAAGTAGGGGCTCGACTAGATGGCGAGGGGAGACGATGGCGAGGTTGACGGTGGTTGTTTCGGTGGACTGGGTGACCGGTGGGTGGAGTGGAGGTCGACCACGGTTGTGGGCGACAGCAGGAGGGGACGAGGGAGAAAGGCGAACGGGAATTGGGTTGAAGTCGAGAGAAGGGGGGAGAGGATGATGAACAGTAGGAATTAGGGGGGTTGGCGGTTGTTAGGTTAAAATAATGATAGGGTTTTGGGTTAATTTAGGTTAATTAGGTTATATAGTATAGAGTTTTGGGTTGTGGGTTATTGGATAGCGGGTTTGAGTAGGATCCAACAGGAGATTGAGTCAAAATTCACCATAATTAGGGAAAAAGAAATAGATGAGGTGAAACAGTCAACTCTCCATGAAGAACAACAATCAAAGCTGATAAGAACAATGAAATTTGCAATAAATATTGGCACAAAATTGAGTCGAAACAAATGAATGATTTTATTAGCACTGGAACAAAAATACGTATTTCAAATTGATGGATAGAGTACAAGGAAGGGAAATACAATAGAAAAATACAAATACAGGGAACAGGCGTTACATCGTCTCTGCCTCATATTCATCTCCTTCTGAGTAAACATGTACTTGAGACCTTTGTGGTCAGTGAAAATTTCCACTCGGTCTCCAAGTAGATAGTGCTTCCAAAGCTTCAAGGCAAAAATCTCAGCAGCAAGCTCTAAGTCATGTGTAGGATAGTTCTTCTCATGCGGCCTCAGTTGCCTAGAAGCATAGGCGACAATCTTGCCTTGTTGCATCAGAACAGCACCAAAACCTCTGCCTGAGGCATCGCAATGAATTATGAAACCTCCTGATCCATCCGGTATCATCAACACAGGTGCTGATGTCAACCGATTTTTCAGCTCAGCGAAGGCTTCATTACAAGACTCATCCCACATGAAATTTCTGCTCTTTCTCGGTCAACTTGGTCAACGGCCCGGCAATCTTCGAGAAATCCCAAAAAACTTTCTGTAGTAACCTGCTAGCCCAAGGAAACTACGAACTTCAGATACAGATTTCGGCGTTGGCCAATCCTTAAATGTAGAGATCTTAGACGAATCGACAGAAACTCCATTACCAGAGATAATATGCCTCAGGAAGGCAACCCGGTCCAACCAAAATTCGCACTTGCTAAGCTTCCTATACAGCTGATGTTCCCTCAGCATCTGCAAGACAACCCGCAAGTGCTCAGCATGCTCATCACGACACCGAGAATAGATGAGGATATCGAT
The DNA here is from genome assembly GCA_017893485.1 of Hemerocallis citrina. Taxonomy (NCBI): domain Eukaryota; kingdom Viridiplantae; phylum Streptophyta; class Magnoliopsida; order Asparagales; family Asphodelaceae; genus Hemerocallis; species Hemerocallis citrina. Next base: position 34,931,467 of record CM030364.1, read on the forward strand.
GAGGAACACCACAACGAACTTGTCCCGGAAGGAAGAGAAGACCCGATTCATCAAGCTCATTTACAAGGCTGGAGCAATCGTAACCTCGAAAGGCATCACCAAGAACTCATAGTGACCATATCGAGTGCGGAAAGCAATCTCCTGTACATCTTCAGCTTCCACCTTGACCTGATGGTACCCAGAACGAAGATCCAGCTTCGAGAACACAGAAGCACCTCCCAATTGGTCGAACAAGTCATCAATTCTCGACAATGGGTACCGGTTCTTCACTGCGACATTGTTCAGCTCACGGTAGTCGATGCACAACCTCCGACTACCATCCTTCTTGTTGACGAACAGTACAGGAGCTTCCCAAGGTGAGACACTCTGCCTGATAAAATCCTTATTCAGCAACTCCTAAATCTGCACCTTCAACTTTGCGAACTCAACTGGTGCCATCCGGTACGGGCTCTTAGAAATAGGAGTTGTACTCGGTTGGACATCAACCCCAAACACAACTTCTCGATCTAGCGGCAGTCCTAGAAAATCATCCGAAAACACATCGAGAAACTCTCACACAATCAAAGGTGTGACAACACCATCAGCATCCACTTCCTGCATCACTCTGGTTTCAAGACTCACCGAACACGGCCAAGCGGTGTTTCACTAGCGTGGAATTCAAATTCCCGACGGTCTGGTATTTGGAACACCACATTCTTCTTATGGTAGTCAATCATAGATGAGTAATACCGAGCCAGTCCATGCCCAAGATCACATCAAAACTGGAATTGCTGATGACAATAAGGTCGGCTACAAAATCAACTCCTCCAATAACCAAAGGGCTTTGCTCAAAGATCTGAGAGCACACAATGGTACCTCCACCTGTAGTGATGTTCCAGGCTGCTAGCATATCATTGTAGATCCAGCGATGCCAATCGATGAACCGAGCAGGAAGGAAAAAAATGGATGACACCAGAATCAAAAGAATACGGGTACAAGAGAACAAAAATATACCCAATAAGGAATCAATGAATATGAATGAATGGAAGGGATGAAACAACTGAGAAATGAAGGAACTGAATATGAAGGAATCAAAGAGGAATCAAATAAGAGGAGTATCCAGATATATGTTTGTTATTACATGTTCATGTGATTGACGTGATGCGCATATTATTGAGTTAGACTGGATAGAGCCAAACTTGAATATTATATTAGCCAATCATGATCAATACATTAGCCAACCCTGGGCAAACTCCAACGTAGTTAGAGCCTAACCTGGCTCTGATACCACTAAAAACCTTGTCACGCCCTGCTTCCCAAAATATTGGAATACGAGTCCATGACGAAGGCCCGGCGGATGATATTAACATCATCCATAAGCTGTACCAATCTTAACTCAACAACATGAAAAGAAATAATCATAACCACACAGAAAAATATAATCACATAAACAGAATAAAATTCAATAACCAAATCTGGGATACAAGAACTTACCAAATAGTTCGATAATATGCAATACAGTAACAGTTCGATGAGTTCCTTTCAGTTATCCATCACTGTACCTGTATAACATAACTCAAAAAAAAGAGGAAGAGAACCCGTTAGAGCAAGCTTCGGGCGACAAGTAGTAGGAACAGTAAAATAGGGACTAAAGGACTATATAACCAGAACAGAAATTGGAACGATATCAGAGTCAATAAATGATAAACGGTAACAAAATCAAAAGTTGATAATCAATAATTCAGAATCAGGAATCAATGTTTAATAACCAGTAGTCAGTATTAGTGTCAATGTCCAGTGTTCATTTATGTCTATAAGTCTTTTATCAATCCTAACTAATGTATCACTTCATGCATCCCATCTATTTACCGCATGGTTGCTACATGCAAACAAGTTACGTTTAAACTTAGTGGTGGATTTTATAGGGTCCTGTACTCAGGCATCATTATGTCATGTCATGTAATCAAGTAATGGGTTCTATAGGTGGCTTCGTCAACCCCTGATGTGGCAGTTAGTTTTACGTGGCACTTAGTTCCATTTAACTTGTAAACAGGAAAACCGGTAAACACATTCATGAATCGTGTAATCATGTAATGAGTTCTAGTGGTGGCCCCTGTCAATCCCTGACGTGGCACTTAGTTCTACGTGGCACTTAGTTCCATGTAATGGGTTCTAAAGGTAGCCCCCGTCAATCCCTGACGTGGCACTTAGTTCTACGTGGCACTTAGTTCCATGTAATGGGTTCTAGAAGTGGCCCCCATCAATCCCTGACGTGGCACTTAGTTTTACGTGGCACTTAGTTCCATTTAACTTTAAAACTTAAAAAACACAGGTCCCCTTCCGAGTAAACTTACTTATATTGTCCACTATCAATCATTTATGAACATGTATGTGGTCAATGTGGACAATGGTATCAATACTCATGCAATAGGTACAATCGATGAGACCGATAGCACTAGTACAATTTCAAGATGATATCAAGACTAAACAATACATGAAATATACATGGTCCAATTTATTAAATATGGAAAACACGGTTTATATGCAAAATATAACAATATATGGACTAAGTGTACTACAATTTTATGTACAAGGTTTTAAGTTTCTGTGTCAGGAACTGGGTCGAAACCTCAGTATGAAGCCTAGAAAATGACAAGGCGGTATGTGTGAATGTTCAATAGTACAATAAATTTACGGTTTGGGATTGAAGTCAACAATAATAGCACGATGAGAAGACTATGAACCAATAACATGGTTCAATAAATAGACAATGGAGTTCAATTAGATATGATATTCAATTTGATCACTACTTGCCGGATTTCAAAGAGTGTTTTCTTGAACTAGAAACAATAAAAATAAGTTCAAAAGATGCTTGCATGTTAGGAGACAATTCTGAATAAGAATAACGGGATTAGGATCCCGGCGACAATCCACGATCACACGTGCGAGCCACATGCAAAATACCAAATAGCAAGAGCAACTCAAGACCAAACTGCAAGAGCAACTCAAGACCAAACAGCAACCTACTCCACACCAGATTCAAGTAGAACAGCAAATGGCGAGTTCGGATCCGCTACACCCAGAACACCAAACATCGGAATTGGCCAATATTGGATCCCCCTAGGCAAAACAGCAAACACCAGATCGCAGATCCCCCTCTTCCAAACACCAAACAGCCAACTACCCACCTTCTCCTTTTTCACTTCGACAGAGAGAGAGAGCTTGGGAGTGAGGAGCGACTACGAACACGGCGGCGGCTGGCGACGACAGTGGCGACCACGGCAAGGGCGGTGATGACGACGGCAGCAGTGCTACGGTCAGGAAGCAATGCAACGACCAGGCTCGACGGCTCGAGCGACTCTGTTTTCGCTTCCGAAAATAGGGAAGCTGACGATAAGGGGGTGCTCGGGGTTGCAGGGGGTGAGCGGAGAGGGATCGACGAAGGTGGTGACGGGGTTAATGGCAATGTTGGCAATGGAGGGGTTTGAGCGGGAGATAGGTGATGATGGGTTCGAGCGGAGTTGAAGACGACGAAGACGACGAAGACGATGAAGACGAGGGGTTTCGGTGGCGAGGTGATGGGTCGAAGAGCAGCGATGAGGCACAGGGACGAAGCTTAAAAGTCGGGAGGAGAAGAAGTGGGGAAGATTATGGGTGAACAGTAATGGGCGGCTTGGTAATTTAAGTTTCAACAGTAGGGATAGAGTGGGTTAGCTAGGGTTAGGGTTTTTAGGGTTATACATGAATAGGATTAATGGGTATTGGGGTTATTAGGTATGGGTTTAGATCCAATAAAAGATAGGATAGAGGGTTTTTGGGTACAATATGGGTCAAATAGAAGAACAATTCTCAACCCAACAAGATAAAAGACAATTTCATAAAATTAAATTTGAATTAGGAAAAGGAAAAGTAAGATTCAAATAATAAAACTGAGATCATGGATAAACATGAATAATATTAGAATTGATATTATTCAATACAATAATGAAACAAATGAAATGTTATAGGATTACAAAAGAGATTGCAATCGGGATCAACAATAAAAAGGGAAAAATGGAAACGGGAGTTACATTTACTTGGATCTCTAATTAAATTCATCTTATGAATTTAAATTCCAATTTCGATCCATTCTAAGTGTGTGACCCTGTAGGTTCCCATTACATTGACAGTAATACTAAAATCATATTTGAGTATTACAAATAGTGAGCGGTATCTAACAATACATCAGTGCTGCTCAAGTAACGGGAATGTCATTGATTTGACATAACCTATCTGTGACCAATGTTATCATGTAGTCTAGTCCCTTTGTCCATTTATCTTAATTGACCATAAGGCATAGAGTGTGTCACCGTTATATAGTTTAATCTTTGATTTCTTGATGTCTGAGTAGACTTACTAAAACAAATGAGATCAATATCTCAAATTGACTCATTTGAGCACGGCCATACAATTTGCAGTCATACTCAATCAAGGGGCCTATAGATATCACTCATGTTATATAAGAGGGACAAATTATATCTAAGTCACTCATATCCCTTCGCATGATATGTAGTATATCCAATAGTCGACTTTATAACCACCTTATTACAAGCAATGTTTGACGCATTAAAACATATAACTTCTCATGTAAGGAACCGTAGTGACTTGAAGTCAAAGGACTACGTACACCAATGCTACTGTGAGAACCACTTATGACACTCACATAACGATCCATGCAGCGTTCTCATGGTGGATCAGTCCATTACTCTAATATGTACCCATGTGAAGATTTGATATCGTATATCCATGACCTGTGAGAATTGTCATCAGTCTACACACACACTAGTCTCTATGCATTATCGTTGTCCTAATTCACAATAATACTTGGGACATTTGAGAACAGTGTTCTGATTTCAACTAATAGGATCTCACAATCAAGTCGTGCACTTGATATCCCATGAAAATGAACTTACTATTCTAAGGACTTCATTATGTTCATTTAATTCACAATAAATAACACAATAAATGAAATGCCTAAATATGAAATAAATATCATGATACAATGTAAACTAGTAATGTCAATACACAACTGGCCTCTATGGCATACACCAACATAACGTTGCTCCCACAATTCGTTAATCCCTCGAATAACAAGTTCGGAGTCCAAACTCATGGATTGAAGCTACTCTTGCAACTCACTAATAAACAAATTTGAAATTGAGCTCATTATTCGAAACTTCTCCCACAACTAGTTAACCCCTTGAACAAAAAGTTTGGAGTCCAAACTCATGGCTCGAAGCTACTCCCGCAACTCGCTAATAAACAAGTTCGGAGTTGGGCTCGTCATTCGAAACTGCTCGCATAACTCATTAACCTCTTGAATGACAAGTTCGAAGCACAAACTCGTGGCTCGAAGTCACTCCCACAACTCGTGAATGAACGAGTTTGTAGCTCGACTCACCACTTGAAACCGCTCTTGCAACTCGTTAACTCTTGAACAAGTAATTTCGAAATCCATCTCATCCCTAATAGATGCCCACACAAACTCCTAACTCAAAACATCGAGTCCAAAGCGCAGCTTGCTTCTAAAGCTAATCCTACGACACCTCAACTCTAGACAAACAATAGGAAAATAAATCAGAACACTAAGAAAACAAGTGATTACTGGGGAAACTGCTAAAAAAAGATTGAACATGTGGGAAGGAGGAGAGCTAACAAATTATGCTGCTTTCTTTTCCCCAGTATCGAGCACATACACTTATCATACAATTAGAAAGATTTCCATTTCATGTCAAATATCTTATTACAAGCTGAAAGATATATTTGAAATATCTTGATTCACTTTACACAAGACTCTAACAGTTGAAAACATGTCGAACCATCCTACTTTTCCTCCCCTCCCTGATCACTGATTGTCGCTTTGGCGAGGAATATTTTGGTTAAGAGTTGCGGTTTGTCTGAAAATTTTCCTCATCCGAGAGGATTAACCCGTACCACTCAAACAGTCGGAAGGAGGGACCAGTCTGACCATGTAACACCCCGAATTCCAAATAAGACTGAATTCGAAGTTCCACAGGATCTTTACACTTCATTTTGTACAATTTTACAAAAAATTTAAAACTTTTATTACAACAGAGTCTTTTACATCAACAACGCAACGGAATAAATAAAACATAACAACGATAGATGTACGATTGTAACAACTTTAGCTTCTAAGTAATCATCAGCATCAAATTCATCTTTATATCTTCTTGTAAACTCCAAGTCCTGCATATGAAACTGTGGGCACGTCAGTTGCTTACAACTGAAGAAATATTATACACGGTCATCCTCGCTTTGCCGAAAGTATAACAATTCTTAAATACTTTTACAAATCACAAACTTGATCACAAACAAAGCTAAAGAGGAAATATCCTATTAATTTCGTGGGTGCTGTGCACCTAATCCTTAATGCAGTTATTTATATTAAATGACACTAATGCACACTTGTTCGGATTCTATGCATCCCATGCTACATAGGTCCGAGGGCAAGCCATTAATCGTTCTTCATCTTGTAGGGTTGAATCCCTCGCCATGACTTAAACTACTACGATAACTACGGTAAGTATCTTAGATGTTCTATGAGTTACGAGCCCATGTCCAGACAACCTAGAAGGGAATCCCACATCATGACATGATGCATCATGTAGACAACCTATGGACAATTCAGCCTCCATCATGGGACTATGGCACCATCCGTAGTCACCAAACATTCCACAAGCGTCGCCATGGTCCCGATAATTCTGAAGATGTGTTCACATCATGACATGACGCATAATGTAGTCAGTCTGTGAAACACTCTCACACTGTAGACCCGAGGCCATCATACTTGTGTTTTTCTCTTACTTTCATCACATCTCCACTATAGTGTAATCCTTACATTTTTAGTTTGTTTTAGAAGAAAATCATCACAACCTAGAGTTACTTACCCTACCGGACTTAAAACAAACAAAAGAGACAGTCAGCCAAACTGGCTACTTTTCAACAGATGCTCAACCCACACTGGTTAGCTTTCAAATTCATTAATAAAAACTTCTAGTCACTAGGGTCTCACCTAGTCTCTAGATTCCAATAACTATCTCTTTCTAGAGATCAACAATAAGTCATATTCAATCTCAAAATAATCTTTCAATTTCTTTATTCATATCTCTTTCTCAAAGAGAATATTTCATTATAATTTCATAACATGAAGTATCTCATTTCGACTTCTTTATCAATTTAATCATTCATAACGTTGTGTACAATTCAAATAATTTTAATCAAGTATTAATAATCACAAAATCTCATTAAGAAGGAAATCCAAATTTTCACCTCTCTTTAATTAAACAAGAGTCATATTTTTAATTAATAGAATTGAGTTCTTTAATATAAAGTCCCCTTTCAATTCTCACAAAATATATCTCCAAATATTGTAGAAATAATTTTTACAAAGTCTAAACAATTTTAGAAAATTAAATAGGATTTTTCCCAATTTTTATTTCATTTAAAAACTCAAAATACAAAAAAAAAAAAAATCAAATAGGAAAACAAGGTGGCAAGGTTGGCAGTCGAACTAAGACCCATAGGTCCAACCCGCCAAGCTACAGTAACCGCACTAAGGTGCACCCGAAGACCAGAATGCCCACGGTGGCTAACAATTATAGGGAGGACTTATTTATATCTATACTTACGGTGATTTAATTTAAATTGAATTTCATAAAAACAGAGTCTCTAACAAGACTCGAGAACCCAGCGCCAAATACTCTGCTCAGCTACAGTAACGCACCCAAATCGCACCCGAAGACCAATTGGTCCAAGTGACTAACTGATATGAAAATGAGTTGGTTCTTTATAATCCAACTCTCTATTTTCTTCTATATTTTAACTCATTCATAAATTTCGATTTCTACCTTTTGTCTCAAAAATATTTGTTCATAAAATACTTGTTTACATTTCCAAAGATAATTTTATACTGATCTTATTTATAATAAGGTGAATCCATATCCAATAAATTCAAAATAGTAATTTATGAGAACTCTTATACACATTAATTAACACTACTACTCTTTATAGCAAAATAGCATAAATGTATTTTTCTCCTAATTATTATGTGAGTTGATGGGGAAACTTCACATATTTTTTTTTGATGTAACGGATAGAGCCTTACGGCTCCAGCCTCAAAAATATATTGCAGTAAAAAAAGTAGCATACAAAGACCCATTTTACAAGAAGTAAAACAAGTGTGAAGTACAAACAGCGGACAAACAATCAGTTCGAAAGATCAGAATGCAAACAACGAAGAAAACGAATGAGACCAAACTACAAGAAAAATGATCTGACTGCAGGCACGACCCCAGGCAAAACCTAGCAGCACAGCCCCTTCGCAATTGAGTAAAAAAGAGAAGATCCTACAACACATCCTTCCACCATCGCGCTGGCAGAGGAGCAGGCTGCCGAAAACAACAACCAAGCATGGTCGCGATCGCAGAGAGAAGGGCCTATCAAACATGCAGTGCCACGGAGGGAATGCCAGCCAACATGCACGGTCGCGGCGGGGGTAGCCAAAAGTGCCAAAACCAAAGAATCGACACCCAAGAAATGGCACACACCTCCTGAAGCAGCACCCACGAGTGAAACAACACGAAAACGCCACACCAGAAAAGCGATTAGCTAAGGGCCAAACCCCACACTCAAACTAGGAGAAGGACGAACTAGAGAGGAAGCCCATAAAGTCTGCTATCTCAAAGAATAGAAGTAAGAAACACAGCAAGACCGCGCAAATTCACCCACACTCACTACGGAGTAAAAACACAAGAGAGAACCACCGAAAGAAAAGTAAGCGTCCCGAATTAACGGACTATAAATCAGCTCAGAATTGAGCAAACAAACCAGCAACAACACAATCCACAAAATGAATAAACCGATGAGAAGAACAACTATAGACAGGAGATAGATAAACACAAAAAATAAAAGCATGGTAAATTGTTGTGCAATCTAAATACCTAAATAAATAGATAAAACTAGACACAAATTATAAACCTCGCAAGTGCACGAATCGTTTGGAAAAGCGTAGTGACGAGCAAGGGTCGATCCCACAGAGATTGTAGATTCTAACTTACTAATCAATAAAATAGAAAACAGAATATTGAAGTGTCGTTCTAAAAGTCTAAAAGAAATGAAAAGATAAAAATCTAAATAAGTAGCATCACAAGTTGAGTCACAAATCTCTATTAAAGTAGTTGGGTATTGATTTCCACCAATAGTCAGTAATGCTAAGTAATATACTGCATCTATTACTCATGTTTGTTCTCTTCAAGGGCATGGTATCTACTCCTTAAAGTAATGTTTCCCTAAGCCAAGAATTAGGCATGATATCTACTCTAATTCGTTTCTTTCATTAAGTATTTAGCATGGTATCTACTAAGTTGCACTTAAAGAAAGCGTAAGATCAATGGAAACGAACAAACACTCAAGGTCCTAGAAATTGGTATCAGATCTAGATCCCTTAAGTTGATTAAACCAAGAACCCCTAAGGATTCCCTTGTTACAAGTTATGAACACGAGATACGGGTCGTCTCAATATGCCCATATAACAGATTCAGATTTATAATATCCAAACTTGATAAACTCAGATTCCGTACGTCAGTCGACTGGCTGTCACCACAGTCGACTGCTCCTAAGAATTCTGAACAAGTTTAATTATCATAAATCCATCTCAATTCAATCAGGTTCAACCAATAAGTAATAGAGAAGAATATAACATTACACAACTACGATTTCAATCTACCCAACTATGACATTAGTTCCACATAATAAAACTTTTATTAATTGATAAAATAGAGTTCATGACTACAATAAAAATAAGATTCAAAGGAAGAACAGAAGAACACTGATTTTTATGATGTTGAAATTGAGCACAATCAGTAGTCGTCTTGTTCTCCTTCTTGATGCTTGCTGTCGACGATCGGTTCTTGATGATGGATCCGGCCTTCTTCGAGCGATCTTTCGCTTCTTTCTTGATTGGTATTTATAGAACAAGAGAAGAGAATTAGGGTTTGTACTTTTTGCAGAGAAGTCCTCTTCTTTTGTTATTTCTTTCCTTATCTTGATCAGTCTTTTATTTCTTTCTCTTTTTCTTCTTTCCTTCCTTATCTGCTCACCACGTGCTTCTTGCTTTGATTGTTTGAGAAGTTGTTATTTGCAGAAAACACCTGGGTTTGGATAACTTAATTTTGATTCGGATTTGGATGAGGATGCATCTGTTCTTATCTTCTGACTCGCCGCCTACCAGTCGACTGGCTTGGGGAGCAGTCGACTGTGCCGAGCCTTATCAAACTCTCTGTCCAGTCGCCTGGTTGAAGAGTCAGTCGACTGATTTCTGCTGTTCCCTGTATATCATCCTCTCAGTCTGTATTAGTCTGGAATCTGCTTCGTTTTGCTGCTTTTGGTTGTTTCCTATGGAAAAAGAGAAAAGAAGCGTAAATACCACATATAGAGCATTTAAATGTCTAATTGCCTTAAGATTATTGCTCCTAAAAGTGAATAATATTTGGTTCATCAAATACCCCCAAACTTAGCTTTTGCTTGTCCTCAAGCAAACTAAAATTATGAACAAGGGGAAAAATAATAGTATTCAACCACCAAGAATTTTTATTATGCAAGCATCAAAATTTCAATATAAACAATTGCAAACAAAGTAAAAACAAGTATACCCACTTTCTCCAGTGCAATTGTTTAGTCATAATCCCCAACTCAATCATACTTGTCATGCCATTAATTTTAGTTATTGTATGCAACTACTCAATCTGTGATTATCCCTTTTTCTCTACTACAAACCGAGTAGCAAACTAGAGTGTTTTTTTTTTTTTTTTTTTTTTTTTTTTTTTTTTTTTTTTGGTAATCTCTTCTTTAAGTCGTCACTTGCCTTTTTACGCGAATGCAAAACATTTGTGATGAATCCACCCGGTTACTCAGCAAGTCACAAACCCTTAAAGTGCTTTGCATACTCATATTTCAAGTTGCTGTTTGACGTAAAGGTAAACATTGGTGATGAATACCCCTAGTTACTAAGCACCCAAAATATTGGAGTAGATTGACTTTATTCAAATATATATATATATATATATATATATATATATATATATATATATATATATATATATATTATCACTCTATTTACTTAAACTCAATTTAGGCCTAGATCTAAAGGGAATAATCACCAGAAAAAGTATCACATTTGTTTATTATGTATAATCGCATGACTCATATAATTTAATTTTGTAAGGCATTATGAAACTTAACAATCCTAAAGTAAATAAGTATCCTTACTATTACTTTATAAGAATTTGTTTATCCTAAAAAAAAAATTCAAAAGACTCCAAATATAACTAACTAATACCCCCAAACTTAGATGGAACATTGTCCTCAATGTTCGCACAAAAATTAAAATAGGCCTGTGTTACCATCTAGTAAGAAGGAGAGATTAAAAATAAAAAGATGAATAATGAAAAGAAAAGGAAAGTGTAAATACTCCCCTGAAAAATTGGGTTGCCTCCCAATAAGTGCTGTGTTTCTTGTCTTCAGCTAGACTGGATGAGTTTGTGCAATGTATTGAATGGCTCGCGGCTCAAAACTCATCTTCTTATAAGGTTTCCCCCTCTGCCCATTCACCTTGAACATTGAGCTTTTGCCAACGCTCCATGTGGGGGAAACCTGTGCAACAAATCATGGACCGTACCATCTTGACATTAGTTTATCAGCAATGGTCCATCTTAATGCACCATTGTGCTTTTGAAAGACTCCTTGCAGCCTCTCCTCTTTCTGCATCCTAAAATTTGTAGCAACTGTCACAGGTAATGTCTGGTTCCCCCCCAAAGATTCATACTGCTGGTGTTCATGTAGTGGCTTCAGCTCCACGTCTAGGATTCTGGTAGCAGTCGGGACAGTCGACTTATCCCGTCCATCAGTCGACTGGTCTGCAGAAACACAAGTTTTATCAGACTCAAAATTTTTAACTGCAGGTGCAAGCTTACCTGTATATGACTTTGGAGTTTCAAGGTGATGTACTGTCTCTGTAATCCTCCGATCATCATATTCCTGTTCAACATGAGATAATGTTAGAGGGTGTGTAATTGTTTCTTGTAGTGGATCAGCACTATGTTCCTGCAATGTTTGGTCACAAATTTTCTGAACCACATCAACATTATAACATTCATGATCATCGTGTGGAATTTGTGGTGCATCAAACATTTTAAACTCAATCTCTTCCTCTAGTGTTGTCCTTAATTGGAGCTGTTCTTGTCCTCTAGGGTTGGGTATGGTTTGTGATGGGAATTCTCCTGCCTTTCTTTCACTTAACTCCGTAGCAATTTGACCAATTTGAAATTCCAATTTTTGAATGGCCTGTCTTTGTTGATTGCTTGTTTGCTGTTGTTGTTGGAGTAACTGCAGAATGGTGGATTCGAAATCCAACTTCTTTTGTTCTTGTGTTGGCTCCTCATACCCATTCCCACCCTGGAATTGCTGCGTATGCCCTGGTGTGAATTGATTGCCTTGATGGTTTTGCCACCCTGGGTTATACGTGTTTGAAAAAAAATTGTTCTGGGGCGGGTACATTCCCTGTTCTTCGTAGTTTGTGTGCTCCTGATCTGCGAAAGAAAACATGGGACATGAATTAGTTGTATGGTTAGATTGAAAACAATTTGCAAAAATTTCTTTTGGTTGGTTTTTTACGCCACCCAACGTTGAATTTACAAGCATATCAATCTTTTTATTCATGGTTTCCATTTCTAATTGCATGTTATTATTATCAGAAATTTCATATACTCCCTGTTTTTTCGAAAAACCCCTCCTAGTTGAGAATTGTTGTGAGTTCTCGCTGAGTTCTTCAAATAACTCTATGGCCTCCTCAGCACTCTTCCTCATCAACATTCCATTGCAACCTGCATCTACAATTGCTTTGTTAGCATCATTTAAACCCTCATAAAATGATTGTACCTGGTCATCCTTAGGTATGTTATGCGTAGGACACTTGAAAAGCTTGTTTTTAAAGTCCTTCCATGCCTCGAAAAACAAATCGCTATCTTTTTGTTGGAAAAGTAGAATCTCCCTTTTTAGTTGTCTGGTTTTCTGGGCTGGAAAGAACTCTTTCAAGAATTTTGTTGCCAATTGCTCCCATGAATTAATTGATCCTGGTTCCAAAGAATTATACCACAACTTAGCATTAAGTTTTAAAGAAAAAGGAAACAAGATTAACCTGATTTGTTCGGGGGTAAACCCTTGGATGCTTTGTGTCCTGCAAAGATCAAAGAAGTCTTGCAGATGTAGATGCGGATCTTCGTCTATTCTGCCAAAGAAGTGGGGAACCATGCTAAGTAACTGAGGAGATAAATGCATGTTTCCTGTGACTTTGGGTTGAAAAGCTATGCAAGACGGTTGCTCAATATTCTTTGGAATGAATTTGTCTTGCATTGGTACTCGATTTAATACATTTTCACCCATTGTTGCTTCTGGAATTCTTCGCTGTACAGTCGACTGGTCCTTGGGACAGTCGACTGGTCAGAGTCTGTTTGCGCAGAAAGTAAACTAAAAGAAAATGTTAGAAAAGAAAAAGAAGAAATAAAATAAAATAAACAGAAAAAAATATTCTACTGATTTGTAAGTTAAAATGCTAACAATCCCCGGCAACGGCGCCAAAAACTTGTTGTGCAATCTAGATACCTAAATAAATAGATAAAACTAGATACAAATTATAAACCTCGCAAGTGCACGAATCGTTTGGAAAAGCGTAGTGACGAGCAAGGGTCGATCCCACAGAGATTGTAGATTCTAACTTACTAATCAATAAAATAGAAAACAGAATATTGAAGTGTCGTTCTAAAAGTCTAAAAGAAATGAAAAGATAAAAATCTAAATAAGTAGCATCACAAGTTGAGTCACAAATCTCTATTAAAGTAGTTGGGTATTGATTTCCACCAATAGTCAGTAATGCTAAGTAATATACTGCATCCATTACTCATGTTTGTTCTCTTCAAGGGCATGGTATCTACTCCTTAAAGTAATGTTTCCCTAAGCCAAGAATTAGGCATGGTATCTACTCTAATTCGTTTCTTTCATTAAGTATTTAGCATGGTATCTACTAAGTTGCACTTAAAGAAAGCGTAAGATCAATGGAAACGAACAAACACTCAAGGTCCTAGAAATTGGTATCAGATCTAGATCCCTTAAGTTGATTAAACCAAGAACCCCTAAGGATTCCCTTGTTACAAGTTATGAACACGAGATACGGGTCGTCTCAATATGCCCATATAACAGATTCAGATTTATAATATCCAAACTTGATAAACTCAGATTCCGTACGTCAGTCGACTGGCTGTCACCACAGTCGACTGCTCCTAAGAATTCTGAACAAGTTTAATTATCATAAATCCATCTCAATTCAATCAGGTTCAACCAATAAGTAATAGAGAAGAATATAACATTATACAACTACGGTTTCAATCTACCCAACTATGACATTAGTTCCACATAATAAAACTTTTATTAATTGATAAAATAGAGTTCATGACTACAATAAAAATAAGATTCAAAGGAAGAACAGAAGAACACTGATTTTTATGATGTTGAAATTGAGCCCAATCAGTAGTCGTCTTGTTCTCCTTCTTGATGCTTGCTGTCGACGATCGGTTCTTGATGATGGATCCGGCCTTCTTCGAGCGATCTTTCGCTTCTTTCTTGATTGGTATTTATAGAACAAGAGAAGAGAATTAGGGTTTGTACTTTTTGCAGAGAAGTCCTCTTCTTTTGTTATTTCTTTCCTTATCTTGATCAGCCTTTTATTTCTTTCTCTTTTTCTTCTTTCCTTCCTTATCTGCTCACCACGTGCTTCTTGCTTTGATTGTTTGAGAAGTTGTTATTTGCAGAAAACACCTGGGTTTGGATAACTTAATTTTGATTCGGATTTGGATGAGGATGCATCTGTTCTTATCTTCTGACTCGCCGCCTACCAGTCGACTGGCTTGGGGAGCAGTCGACTGTGCCGAGCCTTATCAAACTCTCTGTCCAGTCGCCTGGTTGAAGAGTCGGTCGACTGATCTTTGCTGTTCCCTGTATATCATCCTCTCAGTCTGTATTAGTCTGGAATCTGCTTCGTTTTGCTGCTTTTGGTTGTTTCCTATGGAAAAAGAGAAAAGAAGCGTAAATACCACATATAGAGCATTTAAATGTCTAATTGCCTTAAGATTATTGCTCCTAAAAGTGAATAATATTTGGTTCATCATAAATAACGCATCCTAGGCAGGGGGATACCAAGTCCAAATCGAAACAAAACAACCCAAATAATTCACACAAGTGATTGAATCGAAGGGGATCAGCATATGAGCAAGCCTCGGTATAGCATCCAGGGATAGCTTCCTAAATTACATCCATAAGCCGCCGGGAGCCCCCAAACCACCACCCACAATCCAGATGACCCAAAACATTGCAAACAACCAAAAAAAGTCTGAGCACTGAGGCCAAAGGCACGGACCCGTCCACCAAAATAAGGCCAATAAAATATCAACCAGCCCAATAACCTGCTGGCACAACTCAAGCCAAAAATGAAACCAAACACAAGAACAGAACAACTTCAATAACTTAACAACATAGACATAATAATGTCCTATACATGCCCGTGAACAGACCGGAAGAAGGCCAAAAACAACACAAAGACCCTACTGAGAAGGGCCTGCCAAGGAGTACCTGAATGATCGATCACACGAACCACCGAGAGCACCGAGAGGAGGCAACAATATGATTCAAAATCTTACTGCGTTGTCCAAAAAATAGCAAAACAAGGAGGATAGCAAAAACACAAACCGAGTCTAACGACCTGCTTCAAAATTAAAACAGTAGGCCCTCCAAGAGAAAGCCCCCAGGCCCAAACCATTATCTCAAATCTGCAAAGAAGAGGGAACATCAATTAATAAATAGGAACAAAAGAAAATTACAAATAAGAACTAATAGAACGAAAAAACTAAACGTCTCATCGAGACGATTTAAATGCAATGCCACCACTTTATCCACAGTTAAACTGGAGGGACAAAATTTGGAATAAAATAAGAAATTATCGATAATGTTCGATCGTAGAAGTGGACTGCGAGAAAATATGCCTGTTTCGTTCAGCCCAAATAACCCAAATAATCGTCATAATAGAAAGAACCCACGATTTATGAAATTCTTTCCTGGGGGATTGAAACATCTAGCGAGAAGAGAATTCGGAGGGGAAACCCGGCACTTGCCAGGCGATGACTGCGGTCGTCCAAAGAGGTTGAATAAAAGCACACTTAAGGAAAAGATGATCTGCATCCTCATGGTGAGCTGAGCAAAAAACACACAACTGACCAACCGCCAGGTTCATCTTGTTAAGAACATGTATAGTAAGAAGCTTATTATTCAGCGCTAGCCAAGTTAGGATTTTAGCTTTGAGAGGAGCACAGGTGCTCCATAAAGGCTTAGCACATGGGGAGACAATCCCCCCAAAATTCAGAAAATTGTAGAAGAATTTAACTGAGTAGTTACCAGTACTGGTCCATCTCCATTTGAAGTCTTCAAATAGGTGCCAAGAATAAAGGTTAATACCATCAAACAACTCTTGAAACTCAGTCTGAAGAGGCGGGGGAAGAACGTCCGAGAAAGGAATATACCAAAACTTTTGGTTATTGATAATAATAACATAATCGGCCACCATGACAGAGGGGTTGGTGGCCTTCTGGTAGAGCTTAGGGAATGCCAGAGTGAGTTTGATGTTCCCAAACCATAAATCGAGTCAGAATCTAGTCTTGGTGTCATTAGCGCATTGATGAACTAACCCACATTGAAATGGGCTGGCTACTTTCCAGACCCCTCTCCATAATGAGGAGGATTTACGAAGGAGGGAGGGGGGGAAATCCGACATATTGGAACGGGAAAAACAATTAGACGAGATCATGCGCACCCAAGGCAGCTGCTTCTTTTTCCGAAATCTCCATAACCATTTACCTAAGAGGGCCAAATTTTGGTGTCTGAGATTAAGAACACCCAAACCCCCAGCTGCCTTAGCAGTGCAGGTCAGCTTCCAGTTGCAAAGGTGAGAACCAGCTTTATACGAATTCAAGCCAGACTAGAAGAAATTCCTTCTGATACAATCAATTATCTTAATAACCCGCATCAGAAGGTAATAGAAAGACATCATATATAGGGGGATGGAGGAGAGAACGGAGTTAACGAGGATGAGTCTGCCCCCGCGAGATAGGTGTTTACTGGACCACCGGTTGAGCCTCGATTCAACCTTTTCAATCATCGGCAACCATTCAGCTTTATGAAGCTTCCCCCATCGCACGGGGATACCGAGATAAGTGATAGGGAAGGAGGCTGAGACGCAATTAAAGAATTGCGCAATTTTCGTTTATCAGTTTTGGGAACCCCCAAACTAGAGAACAGAAGACTTTTGAAAGACATAGAGAAGTAACTTCAGGTTACGTAAAGTGCACCTGTTAGGTTTTGCAAAGATAATGGTATCATCAGCTTATTGGAGGTTCAACACACCATGGAAACTATGAGAACTACCAAGTCCTTCAATAACACCAGCGTCCCACGCGTTACGAAGCAACTTACTGAACACATCTGCAACAAGAGCGAAAAGCAGGGAGGAAATAGGATCACCCTGACGAAGACCCCACTTACACTTGAACTTGTGCCCTTCCGTCCCATTGATAATAATGGACGATGTGGCAGCAAAAAGACTGGATTTGATCCAAGCGATCCATTTCGGACCAAAACCACGGTGAAAAAGAGTTTCAAAAAGAAAGTCCCAGCTTACATTATCATAAGCTTTTTAAAAGTCTAATCTTAACAGGATTCCTTCCGAATTCAATTTATGGCAGTCAGAAATGATTTCTTGGGCCAAAGCCATACTATCAAGGATAAAGCGGTCTTTAATGAATTTGGATTACATGGGATCAATTAAAGGAGAGATAATGGCACTAAGACGAGAGGAGAGCACTTTTATGATGATCTTGAAGGTTGAGTTGAGGAGACTAATCGGCCTAAAGTTAGAGACCAAGTTGACACCCAAAAATTTGGGGATGAGGACGATGTGTGCATAATTGATCCTATCGAAGGAAAAATTCCCTTGATGAAGATCAGAGAACATTTTAAAGAGATCATCTTTGAGACAATCCCACAATTGTTGAAAAAAGAAGGTTGGAAAGCCATCCGGTCCTGGGGCAGAATTGCTTTTCAAAGAGAACACCGCCCGCTTGATTTCTTCTAAAGAGAAAGGACCTTCCAAGCTAGAAAGATCGTGTGACTGCTGACCATACAGTTGCTGCCAGTCTAGATGGATAGAACGTTGTTTATTAGATCCTAACAGATCTTTAAAGAACCGAAGGAAAGAAGCATGAATTTCAGGAGGCGAAGATAATTCATTGTCATTATCAAGGATAGAAGAAATCTGATTGCATCGCTGCTGATGCGACGCAAAATTGTGGAAGAAAGAGGTGTTGTCGTCACCCTTTTTAAGCCAACAAAACTTGACTCGCTGAGCCCATTTAATGTGATCGTTATGGAGTAAATCCGCGTAGCTTCTTTTGCAAGAAGCACGCTCGGAACGAAGGGAGTCAGAGATTAGGCCAATCTCCTCCATACGATCAATGGAATCGATGGTCGACAGGAAAAGATTTTTAGGAAAGTTGTCATTGGCATATCTTTCTTTATGCCATATTTTGCTACCAAATTTAATGTCATGAAGCTAAATCAGAATGCGTCCTAATCCTGACGAACCCGTAATAGAAGAAAGACATTCTGTGATGAGATTGACGAAGGTTTGGTCTTGCAGCCAAAATTTTTCAAAGCAGAACTTGAAAGGTCTGGAAAAGTTATAGTTAGAAGATAAAGAGATAGGAACGTGGTCTGACGTAGGATTGGGCAAAGCCGAGACGAAAGAGTTGTGGAAGAAATTGATCCAGTCAAAGAAAACCAGAAATCAATCTAGCTTAGCCAAGGTCGGAGGAGACCTCATATTCGACCAAGTGAATGATCTTCCATTGAGGGGCAGATCAGTCAAGTGGAGGGAGCGAATGCAATCATTAAAGCGGGACGAGTCTAAAGGGTAAGAGGAAGTACCCGATCTATCGGAAGAGAATCTGGTGACATTAAAGTCGCCACAAAAAAAGCCAGAAATCGTTGACGCTGTGTTGGAAGCAATTAAATTCGTTCCAGAAAGCATCACGTCGATCCGCAGTAGACGGACGGTAAACTGACACCACAGTGAGAATACGATCGAATTCAAACCAGTGAAGATGAACCACCAGAAAGAAAGTTAAACGAGTAGTCGAAATGAGAGAGAAACTGGCTTCTTTGAATCCAAATAGGATACCTCCTCTAGTGCCTATAGCACCAAGAGAAATCCAATGGGAGATTAAAGATCCACCTATCGAACGTAAGAGGGATGTCGAGGGGGATTCAAGTTTCGATTCTTGAATAGAGATCAAACACAATGGGAGGAAGAAATAAGCTGAAACAATGCTTGTTGTTTCGACGCACACCTAAGTCCACATATGTTCCAAGAGATGCTAATCATTAAACACGTTAGCCTCAAAAGCTCTTGAAATTTCGCGGCCGTGAATAGCATCAAAATCAACAAAGTTATCTGAATCAACGAGAAATCCCATCTTCCTAGTCATGCCAAGCATCTCTAAATTGGAAAGAGAGTCAAAGTGAACGCACTTGATATAAGGAACTCAAATGTTCCATACCTAAAGAAAAAGGAGAGGGGGGGAGAAGGATCGATCTTGCGGAATTGAGTCGCAAGAGGGGACTGGGAATCTTCCATGAGATTCGATTCTATACTGGCTCGAATATGAGCACTAGAACGGATGACTGAGAAAAGTTTCTGTATAATAACTTTTTTTTTCCTTTTGTTTTCTTACTAATAGTACGCTGGCTCTCAGGGCAGGGCTCTACTAAGGAGCCCACTGACGCCATTGAGGAACCAGCGGAACCAAGAGTTTCATAGGTCCTTCGGTCAGAAGGGTCAAAACCGTGGACCGCAAGGGGCAAAAAATTGTTGGTTGATCCTCTACAACTAATGGGGAGATAAGGCACTACCATCGGCTCAAGAGGAAACCAACCAGGAGGGCAAAGGTGACTAAAATTAGCAATACGGGATTCGAGGTTGAAACAAGTCAAGGAAATCAAAACAGGACTAATTCTCAAAAAGACAAAGTTGAAGTACTTCAAACAATAAGCCGAAAGGAACTGATAAACAACAAAAATAGGAGGAAAGAATACCTTCTTTTGAGAGTGGGAGAGATCCATCTCTACCAACTCATCCACTAAAAGATCATCTTTATCAACCCAAGCATCGGCCTTTAGAGTTGGAGAGGAAGCTGCTTTAGTAGGCAAGGAGGAGGAGGAAGGACCAAAAGAGTGGGTGCAATGAACAGCACTAATGAATTTCTCCGAGTCTGAAGAGTACTATGGATTCGCGTCCCAAATGGGCCACTTCTCGGTAGCATCGACAGGATTTTGCTTAATAGGAAGAGAGATGGAGGGCACTAGAGGGACAGCGGTCGTAGGAACTGCAATGGCAAGCTGCACAGGGGGCTTTGAGGAAGACTCAGTCGTAGCCCCCTGATGAGTAGGGAGGGATTTCCCCGCAGCCAAATCTGGATTAATCCATACCAAATTGGGAGCTTTAGACGGAGAGATTTTGGGTTTGGAAGGTGTGATAACCGATCTGCGTTGGAACGGAAGATTTTTTTTGGGCTGATCTTTGTGAGACCTCCCCCACTTAGACGATGGAGTGGTTGACTGAGAAGAGGTACCAACGGAGAAGGAGCTGGGAAAAGTCGAGGCTTTCCTAGGTGGATTGGAAACAGCCAGAGTCGAGGGTGCTGGGGACGGAAGAGTCACCGCTATATCTTGATAAGAGACCGAGACATGAAACGAAGTTTTATGGTCTCTTAAAAAGAACGATTCAATCCTTTTTTTCACCGTCGGGCAAAAGAAATCAGCGTCGACTTGTAGACACCCTGAAGCCAACATAGAAGAGGAGGTGATGTGGTTTAGCTCACCAACACATTTAGTTAAATCGGAAACTACACGGTGTGATTCACAGAACGGAGGAAGGCCCAGCAGAGTAACCTTAACAGCAGAGGGAATCAAGGGGGGAAAGGGGATTCCACGATTGATCCATTTACGAACGGATAAGTGGATTGCTTCGATTGTAAGAGAATTGCTGGCAACTAGATCCTCCAAGATTTTCATGGAAGGACAATTAATAACCACTTCGCCATTGGAACAACAATTGAACGTCCACACCCAGTCTTGTACGTTACAAAAATTGCTGAGGAAAGCATTTAAAGTAGTGTTAGAGACCGATCCTCCCTTGAAAGATTCTGCACCGTATTGCTCAAAGAACCTCAATTTGTCGAAACATTCCGTATCAGGGATGAACACCAAATTGACCTGAGACTTGGAAGTCTTCGGGAAGGGAGCAGGATCCACATGAGGGATGGCAGGAAATGCAGCAGGGATACGTTGCGAGATGGGAGGAGTAGAGAGGAGAGGAGAAGAGGCAGTGAACTTAGGACGCTTAGCCTTCGGGGCTTGAAGATCTGCTTGCTTTGATTGAAGAGAGGGAAAATCAAGTGCGGCGATGACTTGGTCAGAGATGGGCACTCCCACCGACAAACGCAAAATTTTTTGTAAAGAGAAACATCGATTTCGGGAATGACCAGACTTCAAGAAGAACATGCATTTCATGTTGCCAGTGCAAAACGCCCTAATATGCCCAACTTGGAGACAGCAGAAGCAACTCAAAGGTTGGGGATGAGAGTACGGCGACGAGAGTTTGGAATGAGAAGTGAGGGAGGAATAGAAAGGGCGGGAATAGGAAGGTGGTTGATGCCCTAGAAGTTTCTTTTGGGTGGGCTTATCAGAGAAAGAGGGCAGCGAAGAGAGGTTGGGTTGAGATGGCCCACCAGAACCAGACGTTAAAGTGGGATTAATAGAAATAATATTTTCCCAGTGAAGATTTTTTTTTCTTTTTTACCACATTGATCCATGAAGAGTCCATGGCAGCCCAAGGCCCAGAAACAGGCCCAGGAAAGGGGAAATAGAAAGAAAAGAGAACCAGAAAAGACAAGAAACCGCTCCTGTAGCGATTAGGCTGAAGCACAAAAAAGCACCAAAAACACCCTCTAAAAATAAGAGGAAAAGGATCAAAAATTGATCGAGCGCTAAGGCTACAGCAAACCGAGAGAGAAAGTTAGATAAAGAACGTTAGGTAAAACAAAGTCGAACATCCACAATAAGAATGTTAGATAAAACAAAGTTGAGATCCTGGCAATAAGAACGTAGCCAGAACTCAGCGATGAGAGCAACTGAGCACTCAGATAGGCCCACAAAAGAAAATAAACAAAACAAACGCTCTGCAACCACCACAAACACTGCCAGAAGGCAATAAAAGTAGCAAAATGATACTCACAATGAGAGGCGGGAGGATTTTGAAGAGATGGCAAATCGATGCCCCTGGGGCCCAAAAGGGGGTGCAGACCCCTCACCAGAGAGCCGAGAAAGCAAAGGAAAACTAACACAACATCGCACGAAAGACGTCCCCACCGCAGACAGAATGCACTCTCAGAGCAAACCAAGAGCGACGGCAAGAGAAACACCGCTACCAAGAAGAGGGACAACACCAAAAGGCTCTCGATCCAGGGAATCCTCACTTCTGTCGAAGCCCAGTGAAGAATCACGCCTGAGGGTAGACTCCATAGGAGATGGGGAAGCGGCCTACTGAGAGAGTGGGAGCCCAAGCAACAGGGGGAAAGCAGCGAAAGAGAAGTCGGAGAAGGAAGGGGGACGACTTCGGAAACAGGGCGACGAACAACTGCTGTACTGGGTCGAAAAAGGAGAGCGAGCCCAACACAATTAAAGAAGGGAGGAGGGACATCGGAAGAAAGGAGAGGTCGGATCTGGGGGAGTAAGGACGGAGGAAAGGTGGAGGAAGCTGAGATCTGAAGTTTTTTGAAAGAGGAGCTAAAATTTTGTAGGTAGTTGATAATCTCTCTAATTTTTTCCAACTTCACATCTCTTTAAAATTGTAATTTATCCAAAATAAGGCACAATTTACAATTTTACCCCTTTCATATACACATACAAACCATCTACAAAATCTTATCATGGTATATTACAATTTGCATGACATCAATTTAAACTACTCAATTAAAAGTGTAGTTTGGCTACATAGCAATTTCACATTGTAATTTTTCATTTGCATGCATTTTTTCACATTTATCAATTGCTAAATTTCTCGATACCAATACAATATGCATCACCTAAAGGTAATATAACTTTAACAACTCATAATACATCTACCAAAATTATCTAAGCATCGTACTCCTAAATTTAGGAAAATTGTAAGAAACACCCACCCAATAAAGAGTAGTAAAAGCCAAAAATCCCTAGAATTAACTTCCAAGAGAAACTCCAATTTTGTCCTCCTCGAAATCCGTGCGCAAAGACTCCAACCTTCAAGCTTCGGCCAATGCAACAGAGAGCTCCATTTCGGCATGAAATCAGCAAGAGCATCTCCACTTTCGGCCAACACAGGAAACTCCTTCTCACTATATATATATATATATATATATACTAAGGATGGTATAGGATGTAGGTGTATGGGAGTAGGTGGAGAAGTATAGGGGTGTGCTGGATTCGGAAATGACACAGGGGAAAAGAAAAGGCATTCATCTCACTTTCACATCCATGTACATATCTATAAAATAAAACACAAAGAAAGCTATCAAATGGCTCTCGTTCAATCCCCCCAAAATCAAAGGCCCGGATATAACCTCACAAAACACATTTTTCCCTCCAAAAGTTTCTCCTCAAAACTCAAATTCAAATCTCCTCCAAAACAACTCATTTATTTATTTAGTTATTTATTTATCTCTCTCTCTCTCTCTCTCTCTCTCTCTCTCCACACACACACACACACACACACACACACACACACACACACACACATATATATATATATACACTTATGGAAACATGGACAATTTATAATTATTTTTCAACATGTACGAATGGAAATACGGATTTTTATACCCCAATTTATAATCATTTTTTAACATATACTAATGGAAACATGAACTTTTATTTACAACTAATTATTGTCATACTATTCAAACTAGAGCTACATAATTGTTGATTTATTGTTTATAAGGCTTTTCATATGCTGTATCGTTCCGAAGACACACACACACACACACACACACACACACACACACACACACACACATATATATATATATATATATACACTTATGGAAACATGGACAATTTATAATTATTTTTCAACATGTACGAATGGAAATACGGATTTTTATACCCCAATTTATAATCATTTTTTAACATATACTAATGGAAACATGGACTTTTATTTACAACTAATTATTGTCATACTATTCAAACTAGAGCTACATAATTGTTGATTTACTGTTTATAAGGCTTTTCATATGCTGTATCGTTCCGAAGACGTGTCGTAGGCACGTGCCCACGAACAAATCTAGTATATTATATATGCTAATATATGTATATGCATTGAATGATTGAAAGAGTGGAGAAATCATAGAGGGGGCTTTTGCTGGTTGAGTTTTCGGCAGAGACAGGGAAGGAAAGAGGAAGAGATGAAAAGAATGTGTAGGAGTGGGGGTATTTTTATAGGATTTTAACCAAGTGGTTATAGTAATTACTCCCATGAACACCACCCGCTCATCCACTCGCAATTTCAAAAATTGTGTTCTCCCTCCACTCCAAAAAGAACCAGCCGGCCACCTACCATTTCCCCTCCCAAACACGTGCACATGCATTGCACTTGCACACACTTCCTTCAATTAATTATTTTTATTTAAATTAAAACACATGTATATTATATATAAGATTGCATATAAAATTAGTTTAATCAAAAATTATAATGTTTCGTGCACAATTAAAATAAATATACACACACTTCAAATTTTATTTTGAAAACGAATACTTCCAAATACGTGCACCGAAAACACGTACGTCGTACGTAAAAAATACTGAAATACAAAATTTGACTTTATCAACAGAAAAATATTTAAATATAATCGAAAACAATATAAGAAAAATATATTTATTAATTTTATATATTCTAAGACGTAATCACTACATACATAGAAAACACGTGCACTGCACGTACAAAAGTATTTTAATTAAAATAGGAGAAAATTGAATTTTCGTTTATAAAACGAATTTGAATACATAAAATAAATAATTGAAATACATAGAAAATATCACACGTAGCGGTAAAAAATACGTAATCTATACGTGCATCAAAATACGTAAAAATCACGTAAAAATACATAGATTGAAATTTAATATTTGAATTGACTCAAATAGAATTTTGAGAAGACGGGAATACATAAATAATCGAAAAACAAAATACGTAGTGAAACACGTTACAAATATTACCAGTAACAGTCCAAAATACACGTGCGTAACACACGAGGGCAAAATTGTCATTTTCAATTTTGCGGGGTGTTACAGACCAATCAAGCCACCCCGGCGCTTCGGGGGTCCCCCCAGTGTACACAACGATCCACAGTGCAAGTAAAGGATCCACAACAAGCGTAAAAACACCTAGCCTCAACTTTAAACTTCGAAGATATAATAAGATAGATCCACAATCTACTTAAACAAAAAACAGTTCAACGAAAAGAAAATCTTTCATTGATAAAAAAGAAAGATACATAGCGGTGGTTAGTCCGCAGTTTGGCAAAAAATTATATATATATATATATATATATATATATATATATATATATATATATATATATATAGAGAGAGAGAGAGAGAGAGAGAGAGAGAGAGAGAGAGAGAGAGAGAGAGCAATGCTCCATTGAAAACGCTACTGTAGCGTTGAAAATGTGAAAACAACCTAGGCCATTGTTGGGAACAACGACCTAGGCTAGATCGTTGTTCCCAACAACGGCCTAGGTGGTTTTCACGAGTTTTCACAACATTTGCGTTTTCAATGGAGCATTACTCATATATATATATATATATATATATATAGGGTAAAAGGGATATGAGCAACTTGCTCATTTAGTAAATGAGCAATTGATTATGTGGCATGCATGTGATACATTGGACAACTAACCCTTTTAATGATTTTCCAATCACTTGTATGCCACATCATCAATTGCTTATTTACTAAATGAGCAAGTTGCTCATACCCCTTTTTCCCATATATGTATAGATATATATATATATATATATCTATATAATAAAACACAAAGAAAGCTATCAAGTGGCTCTCCTTTAATCCCCTCAAAAATCAAAGGCCCAGATCTTATCTCACAAAACATATTTTTTCCCCCAAAACTCAAATTCAAATCCCCACCCAAAACAACTCCTATATTTATTTATTTATTTATTTTCTCTCTCTCTCTCCCTCCCTCCCTCTTCTATTCAAAAAAATTAAGAAAATAAAAATTTTAAAATTTTTTAAAAAATTAAAAATAAAAAAACTAAAAAACTAAAAAATTAAAAATTTAAAAACTTTAAAAATAATTCAAAAAAAATCAAAAAAATCAATTTTTAAAAAAATTAAAAATTAAAAAACTGAAAACTTTATAAATAATTCAAAAAAAAAAAATCATATAATATGTTTTTTGCTGGACCCCTAAAAGTTTCTCATATAATAAGTTTGCTACTTCAATTAATTTGCTGGACCTCCAAAACTATTTTATATGATCAATTAAGGTGTACTGTTTCGAAGACGTGCCGTAGGCACGTGTCAACGGGCAAACCTAGTATATATTAAAACACAAAGAAAGCTATCAAGTGGCTCTCCTTCAATCACCCAAAAATCAAAGACCCAGATCTAACCTCACAAAACACATTCCCCCCCCCCCCCCCCCCCCCCAAAACCCAAATTCAAATCCCCCCACCCAAAACAACTCCTTTATTTATTTAACTCTCTCTTTCTCTCTCTCTCTCTCTCTCTCTCTCTCTCTCTCTCTCTCTCTCTCTCTCCTATTCAAAAAATTAAGAAAATAAAAATCTAAAAATTTAAAAAATTTTAAAATTTAAAAAATTTTAAAATTTAAAAACTTAAAAACTTTTAAAATGTAAAAAATTTTAAAATTTAAAAACTTAAAAACTTTTAAAATTTAAAAATTTAAAAACTTCAAAAATACTTCAAAAAAAATCAAAAACTTATAAAAAATTATTAAAAAATTTTAAAAAATTTTAAAATTTTAAAAATTTTAAAATAAAAAAAAAATTTAAAAATTAAAAATTTTTTAAAAAAATTTTAAAAATTTAAATATTAAAAATTTTAAAAATTAAACAAATTAAAACTTTAAAAACTTTAAAAATAATTTTAAAAAATCAAAAACTTATAAAAAATTATTAACAAAAAATTAATTTTTTTCTGAAAAATTAATAAAATAATAAAAAATTTAAAATTTTCAAAAAAATAAAAAAAATTACAAATTAAAAAAATTAAAATTTTTAAAATTAAAAAAAATATAATTTTAAAAATTTTAAAAATTTAAAATTTTAAATTTTAAATTTTGAAATTTTGAAAAATTAGAAAATTTTGAAAATTTGAAAATTTGAAAATCTCAAAGCAAATCCAAATCCAATGTCGGACCCCAATCAAGAGTCGTCGCCGATATCTGATCCGTTACTGATTCCGTATCAGTGACTCCCCTCCAACAAATTGAGCGTGAATATCAAGCGACTCCCCTCCACCGAATCGAGGGCCTCTATATGCAATGCGACGACTCTAATTTCATCTCGTTAACCGAATTCTCATTCTAATTTTTAATTTTTTGTGTGCAGGGGATTACTCAGCTTTTTGTTGACTCGAATTTTGTGTGTGCATGGGATCTAAGTTCAGAGAGGTATGATTGTTATATTTTTAGGTTTAAAAATTTTTAATTTGGTAATTTATTTGATGAGTTTTTTATTGGTTTTGATTTAAGGTGTACGCAAGTGAGAGATGGATTATTTGGTGGTCTTAATTTGGGCTTCCAAACCATAGTAGGATAAGTAAGCTGGCCAGCAATCTAAAATAACTTAGCAGATATGCAATATTAATTTCTTTACTACAAGAGAAGATACTATCGTGAAGTGTTCCCTTCACTGGTTATTAGAAACCATGGATAACATAACATATAAAAACTTTTAGTGTATGTTTGGATATATAGGATTGTGATTACTGGAGTTTACCAGTGAAGGGTGCAAACTCTCCATTCAAGAAAGACAGTAAAGTAAATTTATTATTTATCCATTTTGATTTTTTTTTAATAAAGGTGCAATGGGGAGACAATGTTGAGATAAAAGAAATGATTAGTTTGGTTTAGAGTTTTGAGAACTTTATGTATTTCATTTTGGTTGAAATAATAATAAGAGGTATTTCAATTGCAAATTGAGTCTCAGACAAATAAATATTTAGATTATTGGTATTGTAGATACCTTCACACCTGCACTTGCGTTACCATTGTATTTAGACATGCTTATAGTGGTTATGGGATTAGAGTAAACTCTATAAAACCTATATGATAATGTCCTTGCATAACTATTACAAGCATATAAAAGTGATGCTGAAGTTTAAAAAAAACTTTATGTAGTGTTTCTAACAAACTATATGCATTCCAAGTAAGTTCAGGCTAATGATCAAGAAGGAGATGATTGAGCTTAAAGGTAGATATACTACTTCCTCATATAATATGTTTTCTACTTCAATTAATTTGCTGGATCTCAAAAACTATTTTATATAATCAAACCAGGTGCACCATTCCGAAGACGTGCCGTAAGGACGTCACAACGGGCAAACCTAGTATATATATATGTATATTCAAGCCTCTTTGCCTACAATAGAGGACTTCGGGGGCTCACTCATCCCAACTTCCCCCTATGGAGGAGCCGAGGTACCATCTTTGTCGTAGGGAGCACCTCTTTACCTACAACAAGGGACTTCGGGGGCTCACTCATCCCAATTTCCCCCTATGGCGGAGCCAAGGTACCCTCCTCCCCACTGACCTCTAGCGAATCCTCTGAATCTCCCCAGCTCTCCTTGGGCTTCTCCCCCTCCTTGATGAGGAAGTTGTACCCCGCACCTTAGAAGCCGGACACCCGCTCCTTGACGTCTTTCACGACCCTCTTGTAGCCCCAGATATGACCAAGTTGAGGGCATTCTTCTGAATTGTATCACCCTAGATTTTTAAATAATATTTTTGAGATCAATAAATGAATTAAAATAATTTTTGGTGATTTAATAAGTATTTTTTTGAAATTATCTTTTTACACGTGCAAATATTTTCTTGGGAAGTTCAAAATCATAAATTATTTTGGGGAAACCTAATATTTATTAGTAGGTATTTTTGTGAATTTTCTGGATTTTTCTAATATTTATTTGACCTATTTGAAAATATTACAAAAAGATGGGCTTTTGTGCAAAATTACCACTTGGAGTGAAAACTCCAGATTTTTGAATTTTTGGGCTGAGCATGATGGCTAACCAACTCAGAGGTAAAAAGTTTACTTTTTTGTTTTAATAGATTTGGTTTATTTCTCAACTTTCTTGAAGAAGGGTCTTTTTGCAAAATTGCAACTTAGAGGCAAAACTACAAATTTGTTTTTTATGGGTTTTGAAACAAGTGCCGGCCAGATCTGTAACACCCTGCAAAATTGAGTAATCACAATTTTTCCCTCATGTGTTATGCACGTGTATTTTATATCGTTACGAGTGATATTCGTAACATATTTTTATATAAATGTCAGACGTGTCTTATATTCTGATTATTTATATATTTTCCATTTTCTCAACACTTATTTCAATCCTATTTTTAGCCAACTCAAACATTTATTTGTATCCTTGTGTTTTACGTGTTTTGCACGTGTTTTCGATACGCTTGTTCATTACGTATATTTTTATGTTACGCGAAATATCCGTAACACTATCAGTATGAATATTTTACGTATGTCGTATTTTTATTTTTTATGAATATTTTCTATTCTTCCGAATTTATTTTGTATTTGAATATTTATTATTTTCTTTCACACGTATTTTACACGTAAAATTTCATGCACATTTGATTCCTAAAATTTTATTAAGTCATGAGAACTTTTCTTCTCATTTTCTAATCAAAAATGTATTATTTATTTTTTTAATTAAAACTCATAGGCCTAAAGATCATCTTAAATCCCATTAGAAAAATTATTTAAAAGAAAAGCCCATTAGTTAATTTACATTTTTAATAAACACTTTATCCTACACTTGTCCTGTAACAAGTATATACATTTAGGCTATAAACAAATGAATGAGAGAGTGTGCACATGTGAGAAATCCAAGGGTTGGCCAATTCATGAAGGAATGAGAAGAGGTGGGGGTTTGTGTATTAATGGTGAGTGGGCAATTAGTGAAGGGGGTTATGTAGGTTATGAATTTGAACACTTAATTTGGGTAGTAGAAGAGTCTTCTCAAACCCTACAAATACCACCCACTTTCTCATGAAATCTTACACCAAAAATCAAAAGAAAGATAAGAAAGATAAGAAAAGAAAGAGAAGAAAAGAAAAGAAGAAAAAGAGAGTTGTTTGAGTTCTTGCTTGGAGGAAGGAAGGCTTGCTAGGAGAAGAAGGGAGTCCCATTCTTGGAGCTAGGAGAAACTTCTAGGAGTTTTCTTCTACATTAGAATCTTCATTGAGGTGGGTGTCTTCTTGAACTTTCTAAATTATAGTATCATGCATGTGTAGGTAAAGTGATATATAAAATTGATATGCATATGAGTAGTGACTAAATTGTAATGATGATATTTAGAATGAAAATGCATGCTAATTGAAAGATTGTCATGAAAATAAGTTGATTGATGTTATTTGATTGCATGGTAGTACATCATGATTGGATTAAATGATATGAATATAGATTTGTACACAAAGTTACTAATTCATGCCCAGAAAAGTTACTGTTTTGAGTTTTGTTTGCCCATCAGAAAATTTTATTTAATAAAATAGTTAGAATCTAGAGCTAATTTTTTTTTGAGAGAATCTTTTATATGTCAGGAAAATTCCTGTGAAATTTCATAAGATTTGGAGGTCGTTAACTATTTTAATAAAATCTAAACTCAGAACTGGTTAGTAGTTGACTAGTTGATGGAAATTTGTACACATTTCGGTTTTTAATCAATTCCGCATTGTAAATGAAATAATTTGAGAAAAGTCAAAACTAAGAAGTCGTAGTAGACTCGTTAAACTTTCTGAAAAGTCTAAGAAATAAAATTCTCACAAAGAATTGAATTTTATATGAATTTTACAAGACTGTACAGTGGCAGTATTTTAGTATTTCGACCCTGCTGTATATTTCGAAGAATTCAGGGTTATAGATACAGTATTTTGGGGAAACTTATAACTAAGAAATTTTAGTTGACTTGCACACCTTTATTTTGATATAAATAATGCAAGTTTTCGTGAAGTATATGATTTTCTATGATTTTTACAAATAGCATGAAATGCAGTTTCTGACTTTGAATTTACTATTTTGCAAATGAATCTATATGAAGTATTTGAGGATGATTCTAAGTGTTTTTAACTACAAAGTTATACTATAATATTTTATGGGAATAATGAATCTATATTTTTAATAGAAATGAGATTTATAATTGAAATATGATTGAATATGAAAGGAGTTTTATTGATCAAAATGAACTTCATATTTTATTCTCGAAGGATAAATATATGTGAAAATGAGTTTTTGTTAATCAAAGAGACTTGGTAATGAATTGTTGATTGTGTGATCAACCAAGAAGTGTATACATCATTATTGGTTAATGAGAATGAATGAAATGATTGTTTGAGATGTGAATACATGAAATTGAGGATATAAGTTATAAGGATATGCGTACCCCATAATTTTGAACATGAAAAGATACTGATTCTAGAGCCTTAGTGAGACCCAGGTACCGGCAAGTGTTGAAAATTAATAATTGATTTGAGAAGCGGAGAATATGGGCTGTTATTCTCGGTATTTTTGTGTAAGACCGGTAGGAGGGTAAGCTAGCTCTAGTGGTATTATTTATTCATGTTCAAACTTAAGAATTAGGTACTAAGTGAAGATGTAATAAACTTGGGCAAACGTAAGTGGAGGGCCTCTATATAGTCGGGCGGTGGATTCCGGGACTATAGACCCAGTCAGGCGGTGAATTCCGGGTTGTGGTTGTTTGCGATGGAGGCGAGGCTTAATTAAATCCGGCATTATGATTGATCGGGCGGTGGATTCCGGGATCATGATTGGTCAGGCGGATAGTAGGCCGTACTCCAATGTATATGCGTATACTGGGGCTAGAGGGACACTTGTGGGATGTTCGCATGACGAGGATTCTGTATAGTCGGGTAGTGGATCTCCGGGACTGGAATCCACACTCGTGGAATGTCTAAACTTTGTTTTATTACTGGGTTGTTATCATGGCGAGGGATAAACCCTTTAATGTGGAGTGCATAGGTGCTTGCCCTCGGACCTCTGTAGTGTGGGATGCATAGAATCCGAACAAGTATGCATTAGTGGCATTGTACTTTAACATCTACATTAAGCATTAAGTCATATCATACACTGACATGTTTAGGATAATCACTCTTTACACTTTTATATGCATTCAAGTTTGTGTTTGTTAAAGTAAGAGATTTCGTTATAATACAGTATAGAGAGAATCGTTGTTTATAACATTGCGTCGATTGTAAGCAACTGACGTGCCCACAGATTTTCAGTGCAGGGCTTGATTGGATTGGCAAGGACTTAAAGACGGTTAATGATAAAGATTATATTCATGATTTAAGCTGCTGATATTAGAGTTGTACTTCTTGTTGTATTTTATTCCGCTGTATAACTCTGTAATAAACATTATTGTGTAATAAAAGAAAATTTTTAATTTCCTTGTAAAATTGTACGAATTGAAGTAAAAGATCCTGTTGTACTACGAATTACATGTAAATGGAATTCGGGGTGTTACAAGATCTGAGTATTTGTTTTTGTTTTTAAATCTAAATTTGATTGGTTTATCCAACTTCCAAGTATAAGGATTTATATATGTAAAGATATATTCAAGAGGGATATTTTGCAAAACCTATTCAAAACCCTAATTACCCCAATTTCCAGCCTTATATTACTGAGGTGCAGTCGTCTCTTTGCTGCACTACGCAAAGGGTTTTCTTTATTATTGATTTTTTAGAGTTTTGAAGCGAGGATCTTGGTTTTCTTGCGAAAGGAAGGACTTTTCTTATTCTTTTTATTACTTCGGTTGATTCTTCAAAAACGTGAGTGACATATGTGTTTCTTTCTTACTGTTTCATGCATGTTGTATGTGATAATTTGTCTATTAGAAAGCATGTTAGAGGATTGTATGATAATATAATAAATTATTGATGGATGGATGAACAAAAATTGAATATTTTCATGAAAACTATGCTATTGATGATTAAAATTCTATATAGATGACTTGAGATTGTTAAAGAACTTAATAGAAATCATGGGTATGTCGTTTTCCTTAATATTATTGCTGATTTGAACTTACACTATGAGATTGTATGGTGTTTATTGCATGAAAGTGAGTAAAGTAGGGTTCTTGCTGTGTGTGAATGTATATACTTTGTTCTTGATGTTTTGATGGATAAAACTTGATTAATACTTGTTGTAGTTGCATATATTCATGGGTAAACTAATGTAATCAATGGGGTATGTGTATGACAAGTTGTGGAAGGAATTTTGGATCAAAAAGATCAATTCTTGAAGTGAAAAGAGGGGTTGAAGTTTTCAGGTCTGATGCTTTCAGCCGAAATTGTGTTTTTTGTGAGTTTTGCGAAGTTTTCAATTGGATCTTGATTGTTTTGATACTGAGATTGATTTGAAAAATATATTACCTATATACGATGTTTTCTTGACGCTTTTACTGATGCAAACCCACACACATACACACTTATATATCTATGTTTTACTGTTTTGAAGATTTTATGAAAAATTGCTCTTTTATGAACTTGATGAGATTTGGATTTGATTTATGAACTCCATAATGTTAGAAAAGTTGTATTTGATCATCTCGGGGTTTTAATCTTTTAAATTCATGCTTTTAAAAAGTTTAAATTAAGTATCAGTTGAGAAGTGCATGAAATTTAAAGCTGCTGTATGGGCTGTTTTTGACATGAAGGTCAACTATCCATTTTTTGAACTAAAATGAAGGTCGACTGTGACTTTTGAAGGTTGACCGACATCATTGTTTTTGGCTGTTTTGTGAGTTCTTCCGTCGTTTTGCTTGAACGATTATTTCTTCGAACTTATAGATTATTGATCTACTGTTTTAGATGATGTTTTACTACAGATTACTGTATTTTACAGAGAGTTATATTTTGATTATAATAGAATTTAAATTGGTATTTCTATGACTTTAAGAAGCGAAATATATACGGTTTTCGAAGGAATTGATGTTTTGTGATTTTCTATGACTTCAAAATATGACTCTCAGTTATTTAGTAGATTTTATATTTTATTTTAGTTCTGGAAATTTACGAGTATATTGAATGAATTTAGATTTTTGTTGATTAAAGAAGTTTTCTTAACTTCAACATTTTAATGTTAATTAAGAATTTTATTGAAAGTTTTGGTGTTGATATTCGTTTTGTGAGTCTATAGTGTTGGATCCTATATGCAAGGAAAATAACATTAGAGGGGGGGGGGGGGTGAATAGTGTTATATAAAATTAATCAATAAAAAAAACTTTTTGCACTGTTAAGTCAACTGAAAAGAGAAGGCAGTCGACTGAAGTGTCAAATGGGAAGAGTAATTTAACTGAAGAGTTACAAGTCTGTTAAGTCGACTTAGGGAGTAAGGCAGTCGACTAACCAGACTCGATTTACACAAGAAACTCAGAAAAATTAAAAATGCAAGTTTAGAGAATACAACCACAGAGAGTCAACACTACAAACACCACGATGTATCCTGGTTCGGTCCTCCCGACCTACATCCAGTCCCTAAGCAACCTACTTGAGATTTTCCACTATTCTTGAAAAAGTAACAAGAATACTCTACGGCCTTTGACAACAACTATGTCAAATCCGTAGACCGGTCTCACCACTAAAGAGAGCAAAACCCACTCTACACCCTAGAGTAAAACAGACTCTAAACCAAGAGTCCTACTCTCCAACCGAGAGGACCACTCTCACAACCCGAAAGTGAAACAAGAACAAGAAGAGTTTTACAACAACCTAAAGCCTTGTATGTGGAAGTGCTTTTTGTATATTGGCTATAGGTTGACTTCTGACTTCAGCTAGAACGAATTTAATGTTATACTAGACTGAAAATCAGAGAACGAAGTCTTAAAGAAAGTATATTCTTGTTCTCCTTCTTCTCAAAAAGCAAAAGACTTGAAATCAAAAAATTTGGAGTTAAGTAACCTTTGCCAAATGAATTCTATACTCCTTTTATAGAGTTAGAAATGTTTGGACGTTGAGAGAATGTATCCCAACTGCCATACAACGGCAGTAAAAAGGTTTAAATTTAAAAAACAAGTTTTAAATTCAGAAAACTGTCAAAAATGGCTTGAACAGTCGACTGGGTTGCCATAAGAGTCGACTGGTCAGAGCTTGAGTGAGTTCAATGAGTTTCTTAATCTAACAGTTGACTGCTTCCAAGAGGAAGTCGACTGGTACTCAATTAGCTGAACTTATACAAGCTTTGTTTTGACATTTTGAGTTTGTAAAACAATTTCTTTATTTAGAGAATGTGTGAGTGTGTGTGTGAAAAGGCTTTTACAAGATTCTAAGACTCACAAATAATACAAACGATATTACAAGACATTTGTTCAACTTGAAGCACTTGAAAGTCTTGAGTTGAAAGCTCTTGAATAGTCTTGAACTTGAACTTAAGTCTTTGTAGCTTGAGCAAGTACTTTTGAAAGCTTCATCACATTGTATTGGCTTTGAATGCTACCTTGAACACTTTTGATACACACTGCAAAAGATATGTAATAGAGAACAATTTTGTATTGTGTTTTAGTCATCAAAATCAAGAATCTACATTCTTCCCCCTTTTGATGATGACAACACAATAACTTAAAATAATATAGACATTACATTTGCACATCATGATACTCACACAAAGCTTGAAAATATGAAATACAATTGTTACAAGCTCCCCCTGAATAAAGTACAATGTGCATACTAAAAAAAATGTGAAACAAAACAACATAACATGCACAAAAACCATATTTTCTCCAACATAACATCATAACATAACATAACATAACATGCACCAAATTTCTCCCCCTTTGTCATCAACAAAAAGGAGGAAAGAAAAACCATAAAAAACAACATTGCAATAAATATTAAACATGGATACATGATAAGTCAATGACATGATAAGATTGAACATCATAAGAAAACAGAATTTCAAAGTTACAAAAACAAAACAAAAATACATCAATCATCTTCTTCGTTTTCATCATCGCTGTTTGAGGTAGGAGTTGGTTATGGAAACTGCCTAACAAACGGTTGAGTGAGGTTAGCAATGCTAGCCTCAAGAGAATCCAGTCGACCTAAGATGAGATCGATACGATCCATGAGATAAATGACAGAAGGGTAAAGACTCTCAGGATCTGACAAACTAGCTCTAGGACGAGAACTAGAGGATGAACTAGAAGGAGAAGACTGGCGAGGAATTGAAGTGGCTAAAGGAATACGAGGTGCATTCCTTTGAGGAGACCGAGGGGGTGAGTTAACAATTTTCATACGTGCTAGACTTGCACGATCAAAAGATTCATAACGAGTAACAACACTCGACTCGGATTCAAGATCAATGTTATAAAAGTTAAAGACATGGGTAAGTAGAGCACCAAAAGGAAGAAAAGAGGTGTAAGCCTTATGGAAACGATTGAAAATGACTCGACTCCAATTTATGTGGATGTTGCCGAAAATGGCATATACGGCTTGTTGTAATTCAAAAGATAATTGGTCGTAGCTACCCGTTTTAGGGATAATGTTATACGACAATATGTGGGCAACAAACTTAGCTAGAGGAGTAATCGATTTGTTGGTCATTGGAGGACCTCGATTAGGCAAAAAGACTTTTGATAAAATAGATTGATCATCCATTTCAATTTCCCCTAAATCCAACCCTTCATTACAGATATTCAAAATATTCCCTAATTTTTCAGCATTTATTTTCATTCGAACATTTTTCACCGTTGTAGTGAAAAATATTTCATTACCATCCTCGGATGTTGCAACCTTTATATTTGTATAAAACAAATATATGAGTTGGGGATAGTAATAGGGTTGATTGACTAAGGAAAGAAGTTCAAATAAACCACGTTGTTCAAACAATGGGGCAATCGGAAATCTATCTAAGTCGGGGAAATTAACAAATCTACCCGGAAAGATCATAATTTGGCAAATGATAAAATAATTCTCAACAAGAGAAGGGTGCCTTAAGTACTGTAAATAGTTGTGAAAAGATGGCTCTTCTTCAACATTTGAACGTCTAGATCTTTTGGGTTTAGGGCATATTGAGAGAAACAAAGAAATTTGAAAAGAAAGAGAGATTGAAAGATGATTACCCTCAATTTAGAGGAAAAAAAAACGACTCAAGGAAACTCCGAATGAAGTCAGATCTGGACTGAGAAGACAACCTCAGG
The DNA here is from genome assembly GCA_017893485.1 of Hemerocallis citrina. Lineage (NCBI taxonomy): Eukaryota > Viridiplantae > Streptophyta > Magnoliopsida > Asparagales > Asphodelaceae > Hemerocallis > Hemerocallis citrina. The sequence continues at coordinate 34,969,175 of CM030364.1, forward strand.
AGCAGCAACGAAAAAGAGCTTCAGAGCAGCAACCAGCAGCCGACTTAGGTTGTGAGGAAAAGGACTTAGGAGCAGCCGACTTAGGAGCAAAAGTAAAAAGTGAAAAGGAGGAAGGGGAGTTTTGGGTTTTTACTTGAAGTGAACGGCTGAGATTGAAAGAGGGTTTGAATGGAGGCTCGAGATCGAAAAGAGGGTAAAAGAAGAAAAAAAACTCATACTGTGACGATTCAGAGTCAGAAAGTCAATTTGATGTCGCGATAGTCGACTGGGTTTTATATCAGGTGACTGAGTCGAGAGCAAATAAAACCAAACAGAAGTAGGTAAACCTACTAGCAGTCGACTGAGTTTTTAAGACATTCGACTGGGCAGAACACAAAATTCAGTCAGAAATATAGACAACTAAAATATTGTATAAGTCGACTGAAAACAATTATAAGTCAACTTAAACATAAAATTTTTTTTAAGAAATGTCATAAAATGAGAAAATGCCTAATTCTCTTCTAAAGTTGATAAAAGTGTCTTCTTTAAGAGGTTTGGTAAATATATCTGCTACTTATTTATCAGTAGAAATAAAATTCAATATGATATCTCCCTTTAACACATGATCACGTAGAAAATGATGTCGAATATGAATATGTTTCGTACGTGAATGTTGAACCAGATTTTTAGATAGATTAATAGAATTGGTATTATCACACATTATAGCGGGTTTTGAAAAAGAAATACCATAATCTAATAAAGTTTGTTTCATCCATAAAATTTGTGCACAAGCCAAACTTGCAGCATTATATTCAACTTCTGTAGTAGACAGAGATACCAAATTTTACTTTTTATTGCACCAAGATACTAGTGAATGTCCCAAAAAGTGATAAGTTCCACTAGTACAATTTAATGATCAGTTTTACTACCAGCAAAATCAGCATCATTATACGACAAAAGTTGAAAGTTATTGGTGCGTGGATAAAACAAACCATATTCAGATGTGCCTTTAATGTATCTTAAAATACTTTTCACTACTTTTAAGTGAGATTCTTTTGATTAGATTGATATCTAGCACACAAACATGTACTAAACATAATATCTGGTCTACTAGTAGTTATATATAAGAGTGAGCCAATCATACCTCGATAGAGCTTTTGATCGACACTCTTACCTAATTCATCTTTGTCAAGTGTAGTAGTAGTAGCCATAGGTGTGATCTTACTACTAGTGCTATCCATGCCAAATCGTTTGAGTAATTTCTTAGTATATTTTCCTTGTTTAATAAATATGCCATTTTGAGATTGTTTTATTTGTAGTCCAAGGAAATAATTGAGTTCACCCATGTAATTCATCTCAAACTCATTTTTCATGGTATTAGCAAACTCTTGACATAGATTACTATTAATAGATCCAAAAATTATGTCATCTATATATATTTGTATGATTAAAATATCGATCTTTATTTTCCTAATAAACAAGGTAGTATCTACTTTACCAATCTCAAAACCAGTTTCTAAGAGAAAAGTTTTTAAGCGATCATACCAAGCACGAGGTGCTTGTTTAAGACCATATAAAGCCTTTTTCAATTTCAAAACATGGTTTGGAAATTGTTCATGTTCGAAACCGGGTGGTTGTTTAATATAAACATCTTCCTTAATAAAACCATTCAAGAAAGCACTTTTAACATCCATTTGGAAGAGTGTGAAATTCATAAAACACGCAAAAGATAATAAAATTCTAATTGATTCTAGTCTAGCAACAAGAACATATGTTTCATCAGAATCAATTCCTTCTTCTTGATTATATCCTTGAGCAACTAATCTAGCCTTGTTCCTAACGACTTGTCCTGATTCATCTAACTTATTTTTAAATACCCATTTGGTACCACTTATAGCATGATCAGGAGCTTGTGGAACTAAATCTCATACATCATTTCTTATAAATTGGTTAAGTTCATCTTGCATGACATTCAACCAAAATTCATTTTCACATGCTTCTTGTATATTTTTCGGCTCAAAATCCGACAAAAAAGCAGTATGAGATATCATGTTAAAATGAGATCTTGTTTGAATACCATGTGAAATTTCACCAATTATTAAGTCATGAGGATGATCTCGAACTTCAACAAATGACTTTGGTAAAGTGTGAGTTATCACAACAGAATCAATCGAATTAACAAGTCCATCAGCCGACTGATTCACATCAGTCGACGTAGGAAACCTATCAGTCGACTTGTCTAGGATAGTTTGCTCTAGTGAATTAATAACGTTATCTAGTGGTGATGATTCAGTTTCATCATCTTCAATAACATTATATGAAGGTAAAGATTCATAAAATGAAACATGCATAGATTCTTCAATAGTCAAAGTTGACTTATTGAAAATTCTATATGTCTTACTCCTATTTAAGTATCCAATGAAGATACCTTCATTAGATCTAGCATCAAATTTATCTAAATTATATTTTGTGTTTAATATGAAACAATTACAACCAAATACTTCAAAATATGATACTTTAGGAATTCGTTTATTAAAAAGTTCATAACAAGTTTTCTAAAGCTTTGGCCTAATTAATATTCTATTTAAAGCATAACATGCTGTAGAAACAGCTTCAGCCCAGAAGTATTTAGGCAAATTGCTTTCAACAAGCATAGTACGTGCACATTCTTGCAAAGTCCTATTCTTTCTTTCAACCACTCCATTTTGGAGTGAAGCTCTAGGAAATGCAAATGAATGTATTATACCATTCTTGTTGCAATATTCTGAAAACGTTTCATTCTCAAATTCTCCACCATGATCACTTCTAATAGTGACTATGGTTAGAGATTTTTGATTTTGAATTTGTTTGCAAAAATTTGCAAATTCTTCAAAGACTTTATTTTTATGTTTTAAAAAGAATACCCATGTAAATCTTAAAAAATTATCTACTAAAACAAATACATATCTACTTTTATTTAAAGAAGCGACTCTAGTAGGACCAAATAAATCCATATGAACCCAAATATTTTTAGTCTGTCCAGTCGACTTTACTGTATCCTTCAGTCGACTGTTCTGTGAAGTCAACCGAGTGGGAGGTGAAATAAGTCGACTTATATGTGGTTTTCATCTTTTTGAATAAGACTCCAAACCTCTGGGCAAACGACCGAATTTTTGGGTCAGTCGACAGGTCTGAACAGAAGGATTACTCTTTAAATGATCAAAAATAATTTTTGGTTTTTCAAAATAATCATATAACTTCTTTTTCATAAACAGAATCAATCTTATTACTACTAGTATTATTAGAAGAATGATGTTTTTCAAGAGTTTTTGAAAATCTAGTCCAAACTTTTTATTAGATTGAACTTGGTTTTGGAGAACTTTATTTAAATTCTCTTTTCCTTTGTTGACTTAGATACATTCTTGGATATCTCTTCATAATTTTTCTTAAGAGATACAAGATTTATATCTAAGTTTGAAAGACGAGAATTTAAAGACTTGACTTCAACATTTAAGTCAAGATTTTCTTGAGGAAGCGTCTGATTAACTTTCTCTAAAATTGTAACTCTTATCTTCTCCTTTTTCAGTTCTTGAAAAACCTCATTAAATGCTTCTAATAAACCATTTGAATCAAAATTGTCACTTGCACCATTTTGAGTAGCCATGAAGCACACATTTGCGACTTCATTTGATTCTTCATTCTCGTCTTCGGATGATGAGTCACTATCATCACAAGTTGCTTGATATGCTTTCTTGTTCTTTATGTACTTGTTCTTTGTGTACTTGTCCTTCTTGAAGTTAGGAACTTTCCCTTTTGATTTTGCATTTTCTAACGGACAGTCCTTCTTCATATGACCTGTCTTGTTACACTTGAAACAAGTGGGAAGATCATTAGTATCTTTAAACTTAGAATTAAATTTACCCTTTCGAAGAAATTTCTTGAATTTTCTAGTGAACATGGCTATTTCTTCTTTATCTTCTTCTTCATCTTCTGAATCGGATATGGCTTTGAAAGCAAGAGTCTTCTTCTTTGCTTGTTGAGGTTCTAGATCCTTCTTGCGTTCTTCTAGTTGTACTTCATATGCCATTAGATTTCCCACAAGATTCTCAAGAGAGAGTTGTGTTAAATCGTTGGCTTCTTCTATAGCGGTGGTCTTCTTCTCCCATTTGGGGGTTAGGGCACAAAGAAATTTCCTCACCATTTCTGCTTGCAAATTGTCTTTCCAAGAGCCACATGAGAATTTGTGATGTCCGTGAACCTTCTTAGCATGTCCGACACATTTTTGTTCTCCTTCATACGAAACATTTCTAACCTGTGAACAAGAACAGAGATTTTAGATTCTTTGACCTTATTTGTACCTTCATGTGTTACCTCAAGAGTGTGCCATATTTGATGAGCTGTTGTTGCGTTTGACACACGATTGAACTCTTCTTTGGTAAGTGCACAAAAGAGAGCATTCATTGTCTTTCCATTGTTCATGGTGTTGTTGTTCATGTCATCGTTCCATTGTGCATAGGGAATTGTAGGTATGGTATATTCTGTCTCGGTCATATTCCAAATCCCATAGTTGATCGACTGTAGATAGATCTTCATTCTACACTTCCAATAGTTGTAGTTTGTTCCATCAAAGAGAGGTGGCCTTTGTGTGGATTGGCCTTTATGGTATTGACTTGCATTTGAAGTAGATGACATTGCACTTAATCAGGCTCTGATACCAAGTGTTGGATCCTGTATGTAAGGCAAATAACACTAGAGGAGGGTGAATAGTGTTATTTAAAATTAATCAATAAAGAAAACTTTTTGCACTGTTAAGTCGACTGAAAAGAGAAGGCATTCGACTGAAGCGTCAGATAAGAAGAGTAATTTAACTAAAGAGTTACAAGTCTGTTAAGTCTTAGAGAGTGAGGCAGTCGACTGATCAGACTCGATTTACATAAGAAACTCAGAAAAATTAAAAAAGCAAGTTTAGAGAATACAACCACATAGAGTCAACATTGCAAACACCACGATGTATCATGGTTCAGTCCTCCCAACCTACATCCAGTCCCCAAGCAACCCACTTGAGATTTTCCATTATTCTTGAAAAAGTTACAAGAATACTCTACGACCTTTGAAAACAACTATGTCAAATCCGTAGATATCTCTTACCACTAGAGAGAGGAAAACCCACTCTAAACCCTAGAGTGAAACCGACTCTAAACCAAGAGTCCTACTCTCCAACCGCAATGACCACTCTCACAACCCGAGAGTGAAACAACAACAAAAAGAGTTTTACAACAACCTAAAGCCTTGTATGTGGATAATATTGGGTATGTCGACTTCTGACTTCAGTCTAGAACAAATTCAATGTTATACTAGACTGAAAATCACAGAACCAAGTCTTAAAGAAAGTATATTCTTGTTCTTCTTCTTCTCAAAAAGCAAAAGACTTGAAATAAAAAAATTTGGAGTTAAGTAACCTTTGACAAATGAATTCTATACTCCTTTTATAGAGTTAGAAATGTTAGGACGTTGAGAGAACGTATCCCAACAGTCATACAACGGCAGTAAAAATGTTTGAATTTGAAAAACAAGTTTTAAATTCAGAAAACTGACAAAAATTGCTTGAACAGTCAAATGGGTTACCATAAGAGTTGACTAGTCAGAGCTTGAGTGAGTTCAGTTAGTTTCGTACTGTAATACCCTGAATTTCTACTAAAGAAATTGTTGATTTTACGTGTTGTGCATGTACAAATTCTTCTACATATTTTTCTTATAGAATTATCTCTCTTATAACCTGAACAAACAATTATTTTTCTTTCTTTCTCTTTATTTTCTAAAAGCCTATTTTAAAAGCCTAAGTTTGTTTTTCTAATTTAAGCCCACCCTAATTAATTAAATGTTTTATTAATAACCCATGAGTCTAAAAGCCCACTAATTTGAAGCCCACCAATTAATTACCCTTTTAATTGTCATAACTTGTAGGGTAGACACTTCTAGTAGATAATAAATTAATTAGTAGTGTACAACTTATTAGTGGGGGACGCTAGGAGGCATGTGCATGCACTAGTGTGTGCATTGCACACCCTTTAGAGTGTGGCCAGATGTGGCTAGAGAGGAGAGGGAGAGTGGAGTTGAAGTTGAGGGGTGGTTATGAGATCATGGAAGTTACTACAACTTCCCATTCCATCTTGATCCTTGATCTCTAACTCCTTGATTAAATCCTAGCCATCTATTCTCATCCTAAAAGTGTATAAATACCCCCTAGTTCTTCTCATTAGTACACTAGAAATTATTGGAAGAAGAAAAGACTAGGTGAGAAAAAGATTGAGAAGTTTTAGTGAGTAGAAGATAGAGTGTGCAATTATGTGTGTGTGTCCCATTCAAGAGGAGGGCGGCCTATCACCAAGGAGCAAGGAGGGCTTTCGGGTTCCATCAAGCACTAGGAGGAGAAGGCAATTTGCAACACAATCTAGGAGGAGAAGGCTACTTTCGTGCATTCTAGGAGATTCTAGGAGCTTTTCATTTTTGTTTCACCGATAGGTGGGTGTTTCTCATGCTTCTAAATCTAGATACCATGCTAGGAATGATTTGATAAATTACTAAGGAAAAACTAAGTGAAATTGACCTCATCTTTGCTTATTTAAAGATGAATTGGTAATTTAGAGAATGATTGATAAAATGATTGCTAGTTGATAAATAGTGAATTAAAGTGCTAGAAACTATCATGTTGTTATTCTATGTGCTTTGAATTATGCTCTATGATAAAATTTGTGCTTATGAGACAATAGTTGATTAAATGCACCATGTACAATTGATTGTCTAAATTAAAGTAACACTATTGTAGAAGAATGAAAATTTGTGTTCTAGAATGTTGTAGGGTGTTAATAAATGGAAGAATAAAGAAATAAATTAGTTTTGCGGAAATCTAGATCGTAAATTATGTAAAAATGGAAATTGTTCTCAATGTCGAAATTATGGACATAGAACATAAAATAGGACCAAATTGCATGTTTTTATAAGCAAATATTGCTGATAAAAATACCAGTTTACTGTGATTTTATATATTTTATAATCTGGAAAGTTTCGTTTCAAAAAGAGAAGAAAAAGAAATAAAAACGTTTTGGGAATTATGAAAATTAGAAATGAATAGAGAATTGGATCAAAACCAATCCAACCCTCTTTGAAACAATCTGGTCCCTTAGACCAAGTGGTTATGGGTGCTTTGGGCGCTACTGTAGCGTGCGGCTGACCCTAGTGGTCTCGGGTTCGAAACTTAGACCCTGCCTTTTGTTTATTGTTTTCGAGCAAAAACCAAAATCTCGAAACCAAAATACCTACCTATTAAAAACCTTTCACATACCGTGGTTGCGCCTTAGCCCATTTGGCTTTCGGTGGCGGTTGGCTAGTCTCAGGTCACAGGTTCGAAACCTGGTTTTGGTAGTTTTTAAAATATTTGATTTTTGAGTTTTAAAAATTGATTTCTTGGCCTTTAAAAAATCTGAGAAAAATACCATAATTATTCTAAAAATATGTGGATCTTATGAAAAATAATTGTGCATTGTCTGACTAAAATAAAAGTGATTTAGAAGTGAAAATTAAATAGAATTGCATGAAATCAACTCTTGTATAAATATGAAAAACGATTATTTTTATGAGAAATTATACTAAGTGGTAAAGGAGAATTTTTGAATGAAAGAAAATTTAAAGGTGCTATGTATGGACTCTCATTTGTTAAATTGAGTACTGCTTATAAATGGAAATACGACCTTGTGGACTTTTGAATTAAATAAAGTAAATGAACAATAGTATGAGAATCAAATGAATTGGTAGAGATTAATTTTGAATATGAAATGCATGAAATGCAATTGAACTTTATATGTGAGATTTGATTCATAGAAAAGAATGGAAATCTTGTTAATTGTAAAAGAGAACTAATGAGTATGAAAAACTCGATTTCGTGATTATGAGTTGAAATTAAGAACTAGGGTGTAGCTAAGCCTCATACCGGCAATGAAAGAAATAATGAGATGATATTTGAAAAGAAAAGACCAAGATTTGGGTCATGTGAAATGAATGAATAAGACCGGTATAGTGAGAGGGCTAACCCTAAGGGATTGATTTTGTTCATAATTCAATTAAATTAAAGACTAGATACATAGTGAAGATGTAATGAAAGTAAGAGAAAAACATGAGTATGAGGGCCATTGGATTGGCGGCGTGAGAGTATTCACAGGATGCCCCATGATGCGTCATGAGTACGACGTGGATACTGCTCCAGAGTACCGTCCTGGTGGAGACGCTTATGGGGTGTTTAGTGACTGCGGGTGGTGTCATGCCTATGGTAGGAGATGAATTACCACAGGATGCCTGCATGATGAGTCTTGTGTCGGTGCGTTGGGATTCTCTCCAGGGTGCCTAGACGTGAGCTCGTAATTCATAGAATATCTAGGCTACTTGCCATAGTTACAGTAGTAGATTAAGTCATGGAGAGAGATTGAACCCTACAAGATGAAGAACGGTTAACGGCTTGCCCTCGGACCTATGTAGTATGGGCTGCATAGACACTGAACAAGTGCGCATTAGTGTCATGTAAAATAAATAGTTGCATTAAGGACTAAGTGTCACAACACGACATCAATAGGCTAGTCCCCTTAGCTATGTTTGTGATGAGTTTGTGATTGTTAAGTATTTGAGAATCGTTATACTGTTTCGGCATAGAGAGGATGGCCGTGTATAATATTTCGTCAGTTGAATGAACTGACATGCCCATAGTTTTCTATGCAGGATAAAGTACATGAAAAAGACTAAGGAGGAATCGATGCTTAAAGAATTATTCAAGTGTTGTTGTATTTCATTCATATAATTGTTGTAACATTACTTCCGCTGTTTAAGTGTAAATATAATTCTGATGTAAAGTAAAGTTTTAATTTCCTGGTAAAATTGTACGGAGTGAAGTGTAAAGATCATGTGGAACTTCGAATTCAGTCTTATTTGGAATTCGGGGTGTTACACGTTGTTGCCGCTAAATTCGGTGTGGGGTAAAACAGATAGAATTTGTGAGTTCGTGGAAAACCTGAATAGCAAACACCTAACCTGTTCCGTCGGAGCCTGACCGTTGACTCCCGCCGTTCACCTGTAAGGAAGTGCGAGACACCGGGGTTGATCCCGGCGACGCACCCTCCGACGCTCAAGTCAGCAACCAGAAATGATTATGGAATAGCGTTTAACTAGCAAAAGATTGATTACCTCTTAATGGAGATGGGTGTGAAGTATTTATAGTCGCCGTTGGGATCAGATAAGGAATGTGATTCCTGTGATCTGATAAGGAATATTCTCCTAGTAAACAGATTAGGAATGTAATCCCTAATTCCCGGTGAAAAGATAGATGTGAATCAGAGCCGTTGATTAGGATTAATCAGAAACCCTAATTCTATCTTTTCTGGACTGGGTGTGTTTCGGGTTGGGACCCGTACCCAGTTGAGGTGGATCCGTTCGTGGGTTATTGGGTCGTGAAGAAAGACCCAGTTCCCATTTCAAACCCGTTAGTAGGTGAAATTACCGTTTTACCCCTGAGCTTTAAGATTCGTGTCCGATGTGAACGGTCCCGATTTAATCCTATTTTTAGCCATATCTCGAGCACCCCACTCCCGAAGACTGAGTTTGATCAGCCTTTGAGGAGTAGTTTTTCTGTTTTAATGGCGTACGGGATTTTATCGGTGTTCTTAAGGGAGTTTGGAATCTTGCTCGGGGTGTAACAGTATTATCATGGGCTTGTAAAATGCCCAAAAATATTCTCAAAATTTTCTGGATTTTTGGTGATTTTTCCAGATTTTTCTGAATTTTTTCTCATTTTTTTTGAATTTTTTATTCATTTTCCCGAATTAAATAATTAATCATCAAAAATATTAATTAATTATTCTAATTTAATAATTATTTTTTCAGAATTTAAAAATAATTTTTTCTGAATTAATAATTATTTTTAGAATTTTTAATTAATTTTTTCGATTTTTAAATATTTTTTTCGGATTTTTTAAATAAAAAGAACAATTAAATAAATAAATAAATAATTTAAATATTACCTGGACACGTGGCAGATTTCTGGCCGTCCATCATGACCAGATGAGCACGCATCGTGAGGCAGATCACGATCTGGACACGTGGCGCATTTCTGGCCGTCCATCATGATCAGATCTGCGCGCATCGTGAGGCAGATCACGATCGGGACACGTGGCGCGTTTCTGGCCGTCCATCATGATCAGATCTGCGCGCATCGTGAGGCAGATCACGATCGGGATACGTGGCGCGTTCCTGAGCGTCGATCGTGCCACGACGCGAATTTTGAAACGATCGGACGGATCGTGTGGGTCGGTCAATTTTTTTCTCAATTTACAGCATCGGCACTTCGGCACTTTGGTTCGGCGCCTTGGCGAAGGCACCTCGGCTCAGCGTGATGCCACGTGGCGCCCCTTTCTTTTTTTTTTTTCTTTTTTTTTGTGTTTTCTTCTTCTACTTCGTTTCTATCTTCTCCTCTGTTCTTCGACTTTGTTCTCCTTCTTCTCCGCTCTGCTTCGAATCTTCTTTGTTTCTTTCTCCACCGAACTCTTCTTCGTCCTTCGTCAGCTCTCGGGAGCATGCTCGAGCTCGGAGCTCGTGAACCTCGGCAGCAGAGCTGAACGTAGGGGACTCGACGTCGAAGCTCGCGAGAGGGGCAGCGCGTCACAGGGCGAGGAGCTTCGGTGGTGATTCGGCACAACAGCCCGGCATCGAGGCTCGATAGAAATGGCGAGGCAGTGGGATTCTCGACGAGGTGGTGAGCTCGGCCGTGAAGGGGAGGTCGGAGATGAGCTAGCTCATGGAGGGAGAGCTCGGCGCTTCGGAGATTCGACAGGTGGAGTTCGGCTCGGCATGGCGAGTCGACGCTTCGGTGCTTGACGAGGTAGAAGAGACTCGGCTGTCGCGAGTAGTTGGTGAGGGGAGCTCGCGAAGTGGTGGAGCCGCGACGACGTGGATCCGCAGTTTGACGAAGCTTCGAGCTCGATGGCGTTCGGCAAAGAGCTAGATCACGACGGTAGATCTTGGCAACGGTGGAGGCGGAGCTCGGAGTGGAGGAGACTGAGCTCGCGAAGGAGCGCGTCGTTTTGTCATGCTTTGGCGTGGTGAAGAGTTCGGCGTAGGGAAGAGCACCGAAGCTTGGGGTTTGGCGGTGTGGAGCTTTGTGAGCTCGGTGAACGGAGCTCGGTGGTGGTCGTCGAGTGAGGAGAGCTCGACCATGAGTGGTGTTGAGGAAGCAGGGAGACGGAGGTTGAAGGAGGTGTGGGTTCTTCTTCCTCTGGTTTTGATGAGGAGGAAGCCTGAGTGTTGAAGAGGAAGAAGTAGATTATGAGGGGGTTTGGCGCCAAATCATAGGATGAAGCAGTACGGGGCTTTGGGTTCGGATCCCTAACGGGTCCGAACCGGTGCCCTTAACTCCAAAATTTTTTTTTTTGCTCTCCTCTGCTTCTTGTTCGGAAAATCTGAGCTCCTCGGATCTGCTTCTTGTTCGGCCAATCCGAGCACAGATTTTGAGGAGCATTTTTCTCCACTTTGCTGTTCGGTAGGTCGGTAGCTTGGATTTGAGATCCGAGGTACGTGGCTCAATCTGGACGGTCGATCACGATCGTGGCGCGAATCGCGAGACAAGAGGCTCAAATTTCGAGAAAACGTTATCTTGTCGTTTTGTGGTGACGTGGCGAAATCTGAGCCGTTCATCATGTTTTAGCGCAAATTTTGAGACGATCCGAAGGTGAGATGAGATCGGTCGAATTTTTCTCCATATACGAGGGTCGGTACCTCGGCACCTCGGATCGGATCGGCACCTCGGATCGGCACCTCAGATCCTCTCTCTTCTTCCTTGTTTGCTCGGCAAATGAATCTGGTTCGGCAGATCCGAGCACGGATTTTGAGGTACATTTTTCGCCGCTCCACAGTTGGGTAGATTGGCAGATCCGAGCTGCACGGCTCAATCTGGACGGTTGATCACGATCGTGGTGCGAATCACGAGACAAGATGCACGAGTTTCGAGAAAATGTTATCTTGTCGTTTTGTGGTGACGTGGCGCAATCTGAACCGTTCATCAGATTCTGTCGCGAATTTTGGGGAGATCCGATGGTGACTTCGCCTCGGGATGATTTTTCTCAATATACGAGGGTCGGTACCTCGGCACCTCGGCTCGGAGACTCAGTGCTGTTGGCCGAGGCGCTGAGTTGGGTGTTTTGGAGGAAGTGTTCCTTGAAGGTTCCACCCTTCCGTGTCCAGTAGCTCGGCTGTTCGGCTGAGCTGTTCGGTAGCTCGGCTGAGCAAGCCGATGGTAGGCAGCTCGGAAGGTACGCGTGAGCGGATCTGGGCCGTTCACCTTGGCGCGCATCACGAGGATGGGGTTCAGATCACGAGAAAACGTTATCTTGTCGTTTTGTGGGCGTGGCGCAATCTGAACCGTCCATCAGATTCTGTCGCAAATTTTGGGGAGATCCGACGGTGACTTCGCCTTGGGATGATTTTTCTCCATATGCGAGGGTCGGTACCTCGGCACCTCGGCTCGGAGACTCAGTGGTTCACCCTCTGCCCGTAGTAGCTCGGTGTAGTGGAGCTCGGAGCTCGGAGTTCGGACGACTCGAGCATGAGGAGAAGCTCGGTGAGTTGATGAAGGGGATGAGTCGGCATATGGAAGAGGTGATGCTCTGCTTGGTTTTTGGAGATTTTTGAAGAGGAGCTCCACTCCTAGGGGTGAAGAAGAGGTGCTAGGAAGATCCTCGTAAGAGCCATGGGAAGACCCATTCTTTGAAGTGAGCGCAAGGAGCAACTCTAAGAGAGTTTTAGCTCCGATCTCGTCGAGAAGAGCTATTTGAGAGACAAGTTTGAGGAGGAACTCTGGGAGAGAGTTGCGCTCCGATCTCGTCGAGAAGAGCTATTTGAGAGACAAGTTTGAGGAGGAACTCTAGGAGAAAGTTGTGCTCCGAACTTGTGGAGAAGAGCTCCGCTTTGGAAGTGAGCGGAGTGAAGAGCTCGGCTCTAGGAGAGCCATCTGGACGAGGAGTTTGAGGAGCAACTCTAGGAGAGAGTTTTAGCTCCGAACTCGCTGAGAAGAGCTCCGTTTGGAGGCGAGCGGAGCGAAGAGCTCGACTTGTAGAAGAGCCGTCTGGAAGGGGAGTTTGAGGAGCAACTCTAGGAGAGAGTTTTTAGCTCCGAACTTGTTGAGAAGAGCTCCACTTTGGAGGCGAGCGGAGTGAAGAGCTCAACTTGTAGAAGAGCCATCTGGACGAGGAGTTTGAGGAGCAACTCTAGGAGAGAGTTTTAGCTCCGAACTCACTGAGAAGAGCTCCGCTTTGGAGGCGAGCGGAGCGAAGAGCTCGACTTGTAGAAGAGCCGTCTGGAAGAGGAGTTTGAGGAGCAACTTTAGGAGAGAGTTTTAGCTCCGAACTCGTTTGAGAAGAGCTCCGCTTTGGAGGCAAGCGGAGCGGAGAGCTCGACTTGTAGAGGAGCCATCTGGAAGAGGAGTTTGAGGAGCAACTCTAGGAGAAAGTGGTGAGCTCCGAACTCGTTATTTAAGTGAGGGAATCAACGGTTGTGGGAGCAATTCCGAATGGCGAACCACTTCTAGCTCGCTTAACAGCGAACTTGCGAAGTGGAATCGAGCCAAGTGTTGGACTCCGGAACCATCGTTAGAAAAGTTCAACGGCTGTGGGAGCAATTCCGAATGGCGAACCACTTCTAACCTGCTTAAGAGCAAGTTATTCGAAGCAGAATCGAACCAAGTGTTGGACTCCGGAACCATCGTTAGAGTTATTCAACGGTTGTGGGAGCAATTCCGAATGGCGAACCACTTCTAACCCGCTTAAGAGCAAGTTATTCGAAGCAGAATCGAACCAAGTGTTGGACTCCGGAACCATCGTTAAAGTTGTTCAACGGTTGTGGGAGCAATTCCGAATGGTGAACCACTTCTAACCGCTTAAGAGCAAGTTATTCGAAGCAGAATCGAACCAAGTGTTGGACTCCGGAACCATCGTTAGAGTTTAGTGAGTTGCGGGAGGAGCCATGTAGAAGAAGCTGGACTCCGAACCCACCATTTACGAGAGTCGTGACTCGGAGAGATAGAGAAGCAAGAGCAATAATTTTCAATGAAAAGATGTAAAATTTTATTGAAATAAACTAAGTGGCTGCTCCAATAGGGCGAGCCATTATTACATGCTGTTGGCCGAGTTACAAGCATCGGCCTTATTGAAAATCAGAATCCTACTTCTACAATAAGGTGAGGACCTCTTGGGAGGAGCTGAGTCTTGAAGCTCGGCGGGCCTTTCTGTTCGTTTGGAACAGGTGATGGTCAGGGGAGGAGCTCGGCCCCCTCTTTTTGGACGAACTTGATCAGGTGCCCCCGTTGTATGAGTTCTTCGATCTCCTCCTTGAGAGCCCGACAATCATCCGTGTCGTGGCCGTGGTCCCTGTGAAAGCGGCACCACTTATCTTTGTCCCTCTTCTTGCCAGGGGTATTCATTCTAGGGGGAGCGCGGAGTAGTCCTTCCTTGTCCACCTCCATAAGGACTTCTGATATGTTAGCAATGAGGGGGGTGAACTTCTCAAAACGTGGGGTCGAACGGCGCTGGCCATTACTGTCCTTCTAGGATTTTTGGGACCCCTCTTCACTTGTGTTCTTCCGTTTGTTCCCGGAAGCTGTCTCCTCCAGAGCAAGGGGGTCGAGGGCTTCTTCGGCCCGAATGTACTTTTCACACCTGAGAAGGAGGTCGGCAAAGTTCTGTGGAGGCTTCTTAGCAAGAGAGGAACGGAGGCTGGAATTGAAGACATTGGATTGGAAGGCGGCCGTTGCGACGGATTGGTCGAGGGAAGCTATAGACCTGGCTTCAGCTCTGAACCTCTTCACATAGTCTCTCAACTTCTCACCCTTCTTCTGGTTAAGGTAGAGTAGCGAAATGCTGGTCTTTTCAGTTCGGTGACTACTCACGAAGTGGGTGACGAAGAGGGTCTCGAACTGTTCGAATGAGAATATCGAGGATGGGGCAAGGCGAGAGTACCATTCTCGAGCCAGACCCTTGAGAGTTGCGGGGAAGGTCTTGCATAGCAGGGCATCGGAAGCTTGATGGATGAGCATGAGAGTCTTGAAGCTCTCAATGTGGTCAACGGGGTCAGTTTCCCCGGAGTAGGTCTCGAATTGAGGAGTTTTAAAGCCGAACGGGACAGGCGCATCCATTATGGTTCGGGAAAAAGGAGGTCGGCTTGGACATAGGGTCCTGCCCCTCTGTTCCTCTCCCCGGTTGATCCGGCCAATGCGCCTCTCCATCTCGTGGAGACGACGGTAGAGGGCATCGTCCCTCCGACTGTAGTCGAACGAGCCTCCGGACTCGTGTTCGTAGGAGGGGGAGCGAGAACTGTGGCGATGGTAACCCTGGGAACGGCAAGGGCTAGGAGTATGCTGCCGGTGGTGAGGACTCTGGACCCGCGGGGGTGTAGGATCCCGTTGGGCATTGTAGTTATGAGGACGGAGGTTGAGAGCCTGTTGTACCATTGCTTGGAATTGTTGGAACTCGGCACGGGTGATGGGTGCCTCATCGTTCCTGGGGTGTTGCCGATCGGCGGGAGAACGATGTCTTCTTCTGTAGTGCTCGGGGGATTCCTTCCTTCCCCTTCGGACATGGGACCTTTGGTAGTCTCGGCGGTGTGGGGATCGCTCACCCGGACGTTGTTGGCGGGAGGATCCCTCTCGGGACCGCTTCTCGTCCAGACGGTGGCGTAAGTCCTCCACCTTCTGCCGGTTTTGAGGATTGTGAGAGGCCATGGAATCTGTAGAGGCTTTGTGTATGGAGACGCGGTCTAGGTGGAGAGGTTGCTTCATGCGGGAGCCCCCCGCACCGGCATTCTGAGGACCGGTGGGACCCTTGGGGGGTTCCTGATTCTGAAGAGGAGGCTGATCTTGTTGAAGAGGGTCCTCCACTTGATGCGGGGGTTGTCCCTGCTGCGGAGCGGGTTGGACGGGGACTACCTCTTGCTGATCGGCGGGGTTGGGTCCACGGTTGGACCCTCTAGATCTGACTTTTCTGGGAGGCATGTCGACGAGAAGAGGAGGAGGCTATTCGTATGGTTTTCCCACAGACGGCGCCAATCTGTTGCCGCTAAATTCGGTGTGGGGGCAAACAGATAGAATTTGTGAGTTCGTGGAAAACCTGAATAGCAAACACCTAACCTGTTCCGTCGGAGCCTGACCGTTGACTCCCGCCGTTCACCTGCAAGGAAGTGCGAGACACCGGGGTTGATCCCGACGACGCACCCTCCGACACTCAAGTCAGCAACCAGAAATGATTATGGAATAGCGTTTAACTAGCAAAAGATTGATTACCTCTTAATGGAGATGGGTGTGGGGTATTTATAGTCGCCGTTGGGATCAGATAAGGAATGTGATTCCTGTGATCTGATAAGGAATATTCTCCTAGTAAACAGATTAGGAATGTAATCCCTAATTCCCGGTGAAAAGATAGATGTGAATCAGAGCCGTTGATTAGGATTAATCAGAAACCCTAATTCTATCTTTTCTGGACTGGGTGTGTTTCGGGTTGGGACCCGTACCCAGTTGAGGTGGATCCGTTCGTGGGTTATTGGGTCGTGAAGAAAGACCCAGTTCCCATTTCAGACCCGTTAGTAGGTGAAATTACCGTTTTACCCCTGAGCTTTAAGATTCGTGTCCGATGTGAACGTTCCCGATTTAATCCTATTTTTAGCCATATCACACGTACTCTAACAGTCGACTGCTTCCAAGAGGAAGTCGACTGGTACTCAATCAGCTGAACTTATACAAGCTTTGTTTTGATATTTTGAGTTTTTAAAACAATTTCTTTATTTAGGGAATGTGTGAGTGTGTGTGTGACAAGGCTTTACAAGATTCTAAGACTCACAAATAATACAAACAATATTACAAGACATTTGTTCAACTTGAAGCACTTGAAAGTCTTGAGTTGAAAGCTCTTGAATAGCCTTGAACTTGAACTTGAGTCTTTGTAGCTTGAGCAAGTACTTTTGAAAGCTTCATCACATTGTATTGGCTTTGAATGCTACCTTGAATACTTTTGATACACACTGCAAAAGATATGTAATAGAGAACAATTTTGTATTGTGCTGTAGTCATCAAAATCAAGAATCTACATCTAGGAGTTGAATGGGATTCCTGTGAACCGGCATATGAGATTTTGTGGATTTTGACCAGTTGGGCCTTGGGGTTGTTTTTTGGAATTAAGTCCGGCAGAATACACTAACTCTAGAGAGAGGAAATTTGTGTTTTAATAATAATCAACTTAAGAACATGCACTAGTGGAGATGTGATGGAACTTGGGAAGCGTAAGTATATGCTTTTGGGGTCCAGTCCAACGGATGCGTTTTAGGACTTGTGTGTTCTTTCTCGAGAGGACTATTGGTATGTTCACATGTTGAGGGTCTGCAGTGCCTATTCACGGAACATACAGGTACGTTCGCGTGTCGAGGGCCAATGGGTCTATTCACGGGATATGCCTGTGTACTTGCACGTCGAGGGGCGGCGGTGGGGTACACGGCAGGGAGGTGATTCTCCGATTTTTTTTGAGCTATTCTTACATGATGCTTGCGCGTCGGGGGTTGTGATGCCTATTTGCGAAGTAATTTGGATCTTATTTCCATCATCATAGTAGGACTAATTGCATAACGAGGGATCGAACCCTATAAAGTAGAGAACGACAAGGGCTTGCACCGGACCTATGTACTATGGAATGCACAGAATCCGACAAGTATGCATTAGAAAGTCATCATATTGCATTCATGTTTTCTTGACTTGGGTTTATGCGTGTTTTTCTATTTTTTCTACACTTGACACATAGTCTAGTTTCGCTCTATGTTTTTATGTTTTATTTATTGTTATTTCATATTCCATTCGTTACTACTGTTGGTATGTGTTGATCATGATTCTATCCTTCATGTTTTATTTACATTGTATTTCTAAAGCAAAGGTCTCTAGCCTCATGTTTTACCGGTAGGTGCGTATAGCTTGGGATTTGGATGTTTGTGGTAGAATGATAATATGGCTTATGTAAATTGTAAAAGATTGTGTTGTAAAAGAAAGAAATTGTAACTCAATGAGTTTAATTTTCCACTGTGCTTTATAAAGAATTGATGTAATAAAAGTTGAAAAAATTATTTGTGTTTTGGCTATGTTTACTATTACATTGAGGTTGATGCTAGGAATTATGCCACGTATTTTTGAGATATTATATTAAAAATTCGGGGCGCTACATGAATGGTCTCCTCCTCCATCGTTGCTGTCACGCCCCGCTTCCCTAAAAGGAATACGGAATACGGATACGCGACACAAGTCCAGCGAATAGCTTTCACCATTCATAAGCTGTAAGGATCTTTATAATATGTAAAAGAATAAACAAGGGATATACAAGATAAATAATCAACCACGCATGAATAAATGAATTAACATAACCAACAAGATTACTTGAAAGCAAGAATACTGAATCTCAAATAATCAAGTCTGGAACAAAACACAAATCTGGGACAAAATGCCCAATACAAAATAATCCATGTAGCAATTACAATTATTCAAAAACAACAAGAAATAAATTTAGCAAGAACTCCAGCTAATTAGAAAGTTTGGTCACCTACTCCCTTGGGTAGCTGGTCACCAAAGTCTGCAAGTTACAAATTGCAGGAAGAGGAAAGAGAAACAAAACGTTCGTCATTGCTAGTTACGGGCCGCTTGTAGTGCAGGCAACAAGTATAGAGAAACAGATAGACAAGTATAGAGTAACAGCGGAAGCAAGTACAGAAGTAAGCATGGAAGGAATGTGACAGCCAGGTAGAATGACTAACTCATAATCAAGAACAGAATCAAATAGCATGTCAAGATAATTGGGTGCAAGTGGTATGTAACAAGTAGCAAGTAGCATGCAAGCAAGTAACAAATAACAAGTGTCAAGTAGCATGTACAGGTGCAAGTGATCATGCATTTCAAGTCTTGTATCTAATCCTATCTAGGTAGCACTTCATGCATCCCAAATTTTTACCACGTGGTTGCTACATTCAAACAAATTGCGTTTAGATTTCATAGTGGATCATAGAGGGCAATGTACTTAGGTACAAGTACCAAGTAATCACATCTCAAGTATCAATTGTCAAGTGCCAAGTTTCAAGTGTCAAGTAATCACGTGTCCTCCTACCTACTCCCTTCTTCCTCTCCTACCTACTCCCATACCCAACCCTAGATCTATCTCCCAGGGCGGCGACGGCTTGCCCGCAGCGCCGCCGCCCCCCTCCCCGTCGTCCCCCCTTACCACTCCTCCACCAACGGGGCGACCTTCCCTCCCCTCCAGCACATCATCGGAGATCTCGGCGTCCAGTCGCCCTCGCCGCTTCTTAGCCCTCCATCGCGTGAAGGCATCGCTCGCGCCGACTCGAAGCCCCGTCGCTCGAAGCCTTGTCGCTCGCGCTTGAAGGCATTGCTCGTGCCAACTCGAAGCCCCGTCGCTCGAAGCCATGTCGCTCGCGCGAAGCCATGTCGCTCACGTGTGAAGGTTCCAGCTCGATGACAGGGACTAGCGCGCCCCTAGGCGACGGTGATGGGCGAACTCAGAGTGAGGGTGACGGTCAGTGGACTGTGTGGATCTCAGCCATCCTTCCGCCGATGCCGCATCCACCATCGACAACGGAGAAGAAGACCCAGATCTGATCTATCAGATCTGGGCGACGGCGATAGGATCTTCTATTTTGCGACCCAGATCTGTGATACTTGGAGTTGGGGTGGGTTTATTGGGGTTGGGGTTAGTTTAGGTTGAGATTGGTTAGCTTTGCTAGGTGTTTCACCGATTGCTCTTTGCGCTTGCCACCATGTCCACACTCTTGGGGCCAATTACAGCTATGTTTTGGTTTTTCGAGGGTTGGTAGTGCGTGTGAAGAAGCCGAGGTGTGCTTGGCTATGCCGTGGTGTGAGATGGCAGGGTATTTTGTGGTTTGGGGTGTTGGTGGAGCTTTCTAGGTTGGGTATGTCTAGTTGTGATGTTTGCAGTGTAGGTCGGTTGTGGGGCTAAGGCCTGAAGACGGGGTCCCCCCATGAGACCGCTTATTACATCCTAGTATTTTACCACCATGAGACCGATTGTGGACCTTGGGCCCTAGACGGGGTCCCTTCGTGATGGGCGCTCACTTGTCGCAGATTCCGGGGAGTTGGTCTCAACTGTCGCGGAGCGTCCGGGATGTGAAGGAGGTGGAGGAAAATTTGATTCGGTGTGAAGATTGGGGTGTATAGTTGTGGGGCTAGGGCCCGAAGATGGGGTCCCCCCATTATCGTTACTACACAGGGTGGGGCTTAGGCCCGCAGAAGGGGTCCCCCCATGAGGTGCACAGAGGGGAGATATTTGTCTTCTTGGTCGGCAGTAGAGGAGTCACACACTGAACTCGACCTTCCTTAATTCACTACCACAGACTTTGTAACAACACCGCTACTACGCCCTCATTATTGACCCTGAAATCTACAACGTCCACCGCCCTCAGGGGCGAGAGGTGAAGGTGATTCTTCAGATTGGTTGTGATTTGGTTGGGTTTTACGTGAGAGAGAGAGTGAGAGAGTGAGAGTGAAGACGTTGCTTCTCACTACTCTATGCAGGTGTCGTTTGTGTTTGTGAGAAATCATCTGAGAGAGTATAAGTTCTTCATTGCTCTCTTAGACTGTGTCCGTGATTAGAGTTAGTAAGAGTTTTTTGCGACGACTCTCCTTTTGGGTGCGACTCCGATTGGGCCATGTTTGAAGTGGCGTTGATGAGGTAGAAGGAGGGGAGTGACAAATTTTCAAACCCCACAGGATTCGCTTCAGGTGGGTGGGCACGTGCCGTGGAGGTGGGTGCTCGAAGCTTGCTTGACGGACATACAAGTAGTTGGTCCTCGTAGGTTAGAGTGAGAGCTGATTATATGTAATGGTCATGTCGCTTCATTTTTTTTTCTGTCTATAGGTTGTAACTCGCTCCAGCATGCTGGGGTTGTTTTGCTAATTTCTTATTAATGAAACAGGGTTGCCTTATTCCACCTTTTCCCTCCAAAAAAAAAGTAATCACGTGTCAAGTATCAAGTATCAAGTATCAAGTATCAAGTATCACGTAGGATCTATGGATCCCCTTCCGAGTACACATTTGTGTATTCTCCACTATACATTTTTCCCTTTAACCCCGGTTTGGTTTCTTGTTATTATTATTTAAAGCAAGCATGGACGTGCACAAACAAGGCAAGAAACATGGTAAGATAACAAGGGACAAGTACAAGTTGGATAAGGACACGAACGGGTGACAAAACGACTCATTAAATGCTAGGACAACGAAACTTCCAGTTCTGGACAGCAAGACACTACCGTACCAAGTCTGAGATTCCCGTTGCCACGGACATGCAAATCTATATTTGTCAGCAAATCTGGAAACTAGACTCCCAGCCAAATCTAGCACATATATACAAGTCATATAATAACCACAGAAACAGGGCTCAAAACATAATTATATGCAGAAATCATGTTCAGCCAGAAATCACAAGGTTATATTCAAAAGCATGAAAATGACATAAAAACTTACTGATTAAATATAAGAAAAATCTGGGGTATTCTCTAGTATGTCTAGTATCAGCAAATAAAGTTTCATAATATTCCAATTCAGATAGCATAGTCAAATAAATTCGGAAAACAGCAAGATACAGCAAGTTTGTGAATCTGAAACCTTAAACACACAAGTACTAAAACATCGATAGATTAGAAAGTATACCTCAAAATCCAAATCCGTCAAAAGGGTTGTAAAATAGCTACAGTAGGCTACATTTTATCTTCACAAAGTTTTAATCAACAGCAACTAGAATCAGGTTGAAAACATGGTTCTTTACTGAACAACATACAGTTTGGGAAATATAGTAGTTTGTTCACAAGCATAGAATAGTTTATAAATGGCATTAAATAAATCTCCAAAATTTTGGGGTTAATCCCAGTCAAGTCTAGTCATAATCAGAAAAATATTAGATCCAAATCTTGTCTTTAACATCAGTATTAAAATGAATAACTATACAGAAATCACATAAAACAGAATCCGGAATTTTTAACACATCTGTAGCAAAATAGCAATAACTCGTACCTCACATATCGAAACTAAGATCTGTCAAAAATTCTAGAAAATAGACAATGAGATCTACGATTTATATTCACAAATTAATTTTGTTTACTGACCTTAATAGGGTCTAAAATATTGAAACAAAATAGGGCAGCTGTAAAAACAGAAATCTTCCTCATGCATTAAATCAAATAGTTCATATGCAACAAATCCATATTATAACAAAATACGAAACATGGTATAATAGATGTCCAAAACAACATGGTATGGCTTTTTAACAAGTCTACCACAAGATACTACAACTAACACATCAAGCATGTAAGAAATATACAATCTATCATGAATCACGAACAACATATATACATGCATCACAAATCTAATTATATCTAAATTTATTTCATGTCGTGTGTATAACAAATATGATGATACGGATGGATCAACAAATAGAGTCAAGATCTAACAAGGGTTTTTCATGATAACGAATCTAGAAACAAAAGTGGCACTACAAGCGGTATTTGGTACTTGTATATACAACAAAATAATACAAGTTACTTGCCTTATACAGTCAACGAATCTAACGAGAGAATGAGAATAAAGGGAATAGATTCCTGGCACCGAACACAATAACACGAACGGATCTCGAACAAGATGATCACGAACAATCACGAACATAATCGAACAGCTAGATGCTCTTGAAGATCAATCGCATGCACACACAAAGCAAGGCAGAGGGGGGTGTGCTCTGCGATAAGGGACGACGGTGGCGGGGCAACATGACGGCGGGACTGGCGACAAGAGCGACCACGGGAGGGGACAGGACGAGATGGGTTGTCGCTGGCTCTGAATGGCGCTGCTACTGTCGACTTCGGGAGGAAAAGGGAGGGAGAGATCGGGGCTGTAATATCCCGGACGGATATTATATTTGGATAATTATTATTTTTGAAATTAAAATATTTTAATTGGAATTTACTTGGTTTTTCAAATAAAAAGTTACCAGGACATATATACTAGTAAGTATATACAGGTATTGTATCAGTTTTGTACACTTGTGCAAAATCTTGAAAAACGCGTTTTTGAGAAAAATGTCTAGAAAATTCCGGGCAGATATTAAAAATTATTATTTTATTATTATTTTATTATTATTTTATTATTATTTTATTTTCTATTTTCAGAATTGAAATATTTTTGGTGGACATCAACCGGTTTTGTTAATAAACATTATATATGTCTAGGTTTGCCCGTTGACACGTGCCTACGGCACGTCTTCGGAACGGTGCACCTTATTTAATCATATAAAATAGTTTTGGAGCTCCAGCAAATTAATTGAAGTAGCAAACATATTATATAAGAAACTTTTGGGGATCCAGCAAAAAAACATATTATATGAATTTTTTTATTTTTTTTTTATTTTTTGAATTATTTTTAAAGTTTTTTATTTTTTAAATTTTTAAATTTTTTTAGTTTTTTAATTTAAATTTTTTAAAATTTTTATTCTCTTAATTTTTTGAATAGAAGAGAGAGGGAGAGAGAGAGAAAAAAATAATTAAATATATATAGGAGTTGTTTTGGGTGGGGGATTTGAATTTGAGTTTTAGGGGAAAACTTTTTGGAGGGAAAAATATGTTTTGTGAGGTTAGATCTGGACCTTTAATTTTTGGGGGAATTGAAGCTGAGCCACTTGATAGCTGTCTTTGTGTTTTATTATATAGATATATACTAGTCGGTATATGACTATTTTGTATCAAATTGATACTGGAATCTTCTGAGCAGGTAATAAAATTATTTTATTTTTATTTTTCGGAATTAAATTATTTTTGTATAGATTTGTTCGTTTTCACTAATGAAAAATATCTGTATAATCAGATATACGTACAAAATCGAACTGTGTTGATTTCGAGCGTTTGAACAAATCGTGTAGTATGTGATTTGACAAATTATAGTTTATTTTTTATCCATCATGATGAGATGGAGGGATGAGATGGATTAGGGCTTGATTGTAAGGTTATTTGCAAATAAACCATCACTTGTTTTGAGCCACAAGTGTATATGACACTTGGCCTTCATTTTCACCACAAAACTTCACCCATCTCCTTATAAAAAACCCCCAAACCTCCCCCCTTCCATTTTGGCCGGCCCCAACCTCATCTAGGGTTAAGAAACCCTTCTACTTGTGTGTGTTTTCAATCCCAATCTCATCTTAACCTATTCTACTACTCCTACTAGTTTCTATGTAGAAAAATTGAAAAGAAAGAGAAAGAAAGAGGGAATCAAATCAAAAGAAAAGAGAAAGAAGGGTTTTCATGGGTTCCATTTCATGGAGATGTTCTTGAGAGGAGGAGCAAGAACAAGGAGCAAGAACAAGGAGGAGAAGTTGCAAGCAAGCCCTTCCTACAAGTCTTAAGGTGTGGGTTCTCAACTCATGTTTGTTTTGTTTGTTTATTTGGTTGTTATATTTTATTTGGACTAGATTCATATGAATAATCACTTTATGGACTAAAATAATGAGGCATACAAAATTTGGAGTTGTAGAACACAAATTAGAACCATAAAAATTAGGTTTTGGTTGTTGTAGGGTTGATTTTATTTGACTATGTAAACGATACAATTTTTACCCAAAATTTATGTGGGAGGTTCTTATATGTGTTATTAGCATGCTAGAATTTTTGGGGATTTTTCGGAGCCATTTTGATGGATGAAACAAGCGTTTCCCCCAAAACAGCGAGCTTAGGCAAAAGACAGCACTCACTGTTTTGGGGTTAGCGTCGCAATAGCTTTGAGGGGCTAGAACTGGGGTTTCATTGTAGAATTTGAGGTTTGGGCCAACTAGGAAGTGGTAGTAGACGTCTTCCCCTTTCCGAATTGACCTCTCAAGTTAAATTCTGATAAGCGGAATAGGAGTTATGGTCTTGGGAAAATACAGCAACTAGCTGTTTGATAGGTTGCTTGCTGTTGTGTTTGTTTGTCATTTTTGAGGGTTTTGCTGGTTGAATTTGAGGTTCGGGCCAACTAGGCAGTTTTAGTAGAGACTCTTCCCTTTCCGAATTGATCTTTCAGGTTAAATTCCGATAAGCGAAGTAGGAGTTATGCCGTTTGCAAAGTACAGCAACTGGCTGTCTTGACTGGGTTCTTGCGGTTTTGCTTCTTTGAGGTTTTCGAGTGTCTTACCTGTAGAATCTGAGGTTTGATCCAACTAGAGAGATGTAGTAGACATCTTCCCCTTTCCGAATAGGCCTCTCGGGCTAGATTCCGATAAGCAGAGTAGGAGTTATGGTATTTGGAAGATGCAGCAGCCAGCCTTGAGCTGAGTGTGCTTGCTGTTTGACTTCTTTTGTATTTTAGAGTGTCTTACCTATAGAATCTGAGGTTCGGGCCAACTAGGGAGTTGTAGTAGAGACTCTCCCATTTCCGAATTGACCTCTCGAGTTAAATTCTGACAAGCGAAGTAGAAGTTATGGGCTTTGAAAGTTTTCAGCTTGGTTGTGTATTTGGTGAGTTGGAATTGTATTTGTCTGCATTCCTTGTAGTTTTTTTAGTATGTTACTCGCTGAATCTGAGGAGCCGACCAACTAGGAAGTTGTAGCAGACGTTCTCACCTTTCCGAATTGACCTCTTGGGTTAAATTCCGATAAGTGGAACAAAAGTTATAGTCTTTCAAAGTTTCAGCCGTTTTTGTCAAGTCTGCTGTTTTGTAAGCTTTTTCATGTGTTCGATGGGTAGGAACATGGAGTTCCTTACGGAATATGAGAAATTGGTCAGCTGGGATGTTTTAGTGGATGTTCTCTCCTTTTCAAGTTGTCCAGTTTCGTTAGATTCCGATAAGTAGAGCAAAAGTTACAAGCTACAGAAGTTTCATCTTTTTATTGAAAATCAGTAGTTTGGTAATTGTTTGCGTATGTTCAAAGTTAGGAATTTGGAATTCCTTCTGGAATATGAGAAAATGGCCAACTGGGAAGTTTTAGTAGATGTTCCCACCTTTGTAAATTGCCCAGTTTCATTAGATTCCGACGAGTAGAGTAAAAGTTACCAGCTTGCAAAATTTCAGCTTTTATGTTGAAAATCTGCAGTTTCAGTAAACTGTTTGCGTGTGTTCAATGGACCGGATTTTGGATTCCTTACAGAATCTGAAATAGTGTTCCACTAGAGAGTTGTAGCAGGTGTTCTTACTTTCTAAAAAAAAGTATATTTCTGTCGAATTTCGACAAGCGCATCGCTGGTTGCTTCCAGGCTGTCGGAAGGTTTTTTTATGTCGCTTTTCGCGCTTTTCCTTGGTAGTATGTTTGTATTAGATTTTTTGTAGATTCTTCTGTTGCTTCTAAGATCAAGAGTTACTAGTAAGCATGTTTGGTTGGTTCCAGATTGATTACCGGTATGCTTGTTTTGTTATGTGTGGTTTTGCTCATACATGGCTCGACTGGCCCGTATGTAGCTGTTGGTTTCATACGTAGCTTATTTGGCACGTATGTATGTTATTGTCTCGTACGAAGCTCATTGGGCTCGTATGTAGGTATTGTCTTGAATAGGTAGGCTGTAAGTGAATCCGAGGAGATCTTGAAAAGTCTATATTAGGACTTCGTTAATTATGTCGACAAATTATTACACTCTCTAGAAGAGGGACACGTACGGTGCTTTTTCATGTCAAGTTGGAAGCACAGTGCATGTCTTGCTTGTTTGTTTAGAGGAGGGACACGTACGGTGCTTTTTCATGTCAAGTTGGAAGCACAGTGCATGTCTCGCTTGTTGGTTAGAAGAGGGACACGTACTGTGCTTTTTCATGTCTAGTTGGAAGCACAGTGGCATGTCTCACTTGGTTGGTTAGGGTTAGTGACATCGTTAGGGTAGTAACAATTACTTAGCCATCTTTATCTATAAATTGCCAAAGGGTGAGAGTTGGTGTTAGGGGTGATACCCTATAATCCGACTTCTCCCGTAGGCTGACACTAGGTGGTGTTATTGGGATGTATCCCCCTGTCAAAGGGATACGGGCGGTGCTTTTTCATGACAAGTTGGAAGCTCGGGTTCCGTATCTCGCTTGTTAATCCATGCATGTGCCATGATAAGAACGAGAGGGTTTCCTAGGGAAATAGACCCTACGATTCCGTCAGGTTCTATGCATTCCCATAACCAGTTGAGGGCATGGAAGAAGGTTGACAAGTATCTTGTAGTTCGTGTTGGTTTTTGAGTGAGGTCCGGTGCGATCGAGCAATAGTGGCAAACAAGGACACCACTATTGACTGTAGTAACGGAACTAGACCATACCTGCAACTTTGCCAGTCATGTAGTATTATATCAGGAACAGGATGGGTACAAAAGTAGAATACATGGCACAGGTTCAAATCCCTATATATGGTGAAACGGCTTGATATGTGGCGTATGTAGCATGGGCTGCATACTGTTCCAGAGTCTTGCTTGCATTAGAATAAGTGCATCATTGCGTTGGTTAATCTTGCATTAGAGTCTACGTCAATACATACACTGACACATCAAATATATATACATGTTTCTCTTTTCATCAATCTGTTTGCTATACTTGAGATTCGTTGCTAGTTATCAGCCTTAAAGCATCAGTGAAGACTGATGTCCCTACTTCAATAGGTACTGGATTGCAGAAGTACAGGTACAGGATTCAGGAGGACTCAAGGCGAGAGAGCAAGGAGGATTGCAGAAGTACAGGTACTTGATTTCATTAAAGTTTTCCGCTGTAAATGTGTTGTAATTTCATTTGTAATAATTGTTGTAAATTATTTATTTGTTGGAAAGCATCCAAGTGAAATGCCAATTATTGTTCTTTATTCATTGTACTCTGATGTAATATGTTGAAAGTTGTAATACTTGGGATTGTAAAGGTATCATTGTAACACTGTTGTAATGTATTGCAATTTTGTAACATTCGAATTTGTAATACATTTGTGATGAATAAAAAGTTTTAAATTTTCCTGTTTTTCTATGTATTGTGGCTAATTGAAGAAAAGATTCTGGCTTATATCACGATTTCCCAGTTACCAAAAATTCGGGCGTTACAGGGGCTCTGGCGTCAGGATGAGGGCACAGCAGCGACGGGAGGTCGCTAGGTGGTACGGCAGTCGGAGGGCGGCGCGACGAGGGGGGGTCGCCGGCGGACGGGATGGATAGGTCGGGGGAGGGGCACACGAGAAGAGGGGAGAGAGAGATAGATGGTGATTAGGGTTAGGGTTTAGGAGATAGCAATTAGAGATAGGAGTAACAAATTTTGTTGGGGGAAATTAATAAAGATTTTTGGCAAGTAGGGATTTGGAGAATCAAGAGAAGATGGGGGAAGATATGATCTGCTTGATAGGCAGATACAGACACGAAGGAAATCTGGGGAAGACTGGGTCAAAGAAGAGGGTATTGGGTTGCAGTTTAGGATCCAGTAGGACAGGTAGAAGGGTTCAATTAGGGTAAACTGGGTAGAAAACCAGATCCAATAAGGTGGAACCAAATAAATAAGAAATTAGGCTAGAAATGCAATAAATTAGAAACAATAAATCATCCAGAGACAGAATAATTGGCAGACAAAAGAATCAAACAAATAAGTGAATATATAAATACTGGAAAGAAAAACAAATGCACAGTTCAGGAAAAAGAAGGAGTACAAAGATAGAATACACTGGGAGAAAAGAAACACATTACAAAATATAGAAAATGAGATACAGGAGTTATAAATCTTACCCACCTAACAAGAAGAATTTCGTCATCGAAATTCAAACAAGAGGTACATAGGGTAACTCCGAAAAGAAAGAATAACAACAACAAAACAAAACAACACAACTACACAAACAAATGAGGAAACCTCTGCTGGATATCATCCTCTAGCTCCCAAGTCGACTCACCCGGCGAGTGAGGATTCCAAGAAACCCGAACCAACCTGATGACCATGTTCTTCAGCACTTTCTCCTGCCGATCCAAAATAGCAGCTGGCGGAATCTCACAAGTCAGATCCGGCTGCACGGATAACTCTGAATAGTCAATAATGTGGCTCTCATCACGAATATATCTCCTGAGTTGTAAAACATGAAAAACATCGTGTACTCCAGATAAAGCCGGTGGTAATGCAAGACGATAGGCCACTTTGCCTACTCGTTCCACGATATCAAACGGTCCGATAAACCTAGGGCTCAGCTTGCCCCCACCACCAAACTGAATGATACCTCACCACGGCGGTACCTTGAGGAAAACATGGTCACGAACCTCAAACTCCAAGGCTCTCCTATGGACATCAGTTCATCTCCACTGCCTATCTTGTGCTGCCTAAAGATGCTTCCTGATCTGAGTCACCGCATCAACTATTCTGATGATAAACTCTGGACCCAACAACTTCCTCTCACCAATGTCATCCCAGTACACTGGTGATATGCACTTACGACCATATAGTGCCTCGAACGGTGCAACTTTGAGACTGACTTGAAAGTTTTTAGTGTACGAGAACTCTACAAGATGCAAATGGTCCTCCCATGATCAACTAAACTGCAACACACATGACCTCAACATGTCCTCTAGTGTCTGGATGGTCCTCTCTGACTGTCCATCAGTCTAGGGGTGAATAGTTGTACTATAATTCAGTTTACTCTCCAAATTACTCTGAAGACTCTCCCAAAACTGAGACCTGAACCGCGTATCCCTGTCGGATACAATACTGACTAGAACCCCATGAAGTCTGACGATCTCTTGCATGTACTTCTCAGGTACGCTCTCAGTAGACTGTCCGACTCGGAAGGGAATGAAGTGAGCACTCTTCATCAGTCGGTCGACAATCACCCAAATGGCATTGCGACCCTTGGGACTCCTTGGCAAAGCGATCACAAAATTCATAGTGATGTGTTCCCATTTCCACTCCAGAATGGGAAGTGGTTGAAGAAGTCTGGTAGTTCTCTGATGCTCTGCCTTCACCTGCTGGCAGATCAAACACTGAGACGCAAACTGAGCCACAACCCTCTTCATACCATGCCACTAGAAGTGAAGCTTCAAGTCCCGATCATCTTAGTACCTCCAGGATGAATAGAATACGACAACTGGTGGGCTTCCTCAAGTAACCTCTGACGAACTTTACCCTTCGGGATACACAACCTGGACCCAAAATGAAGCGATCCATCTGCATGAATAACCATATCCATTCTGGACCCGGCCTCAACCTCTGCTCTGAATCCTTATAACTACTCGTCACCAGCTTGAGCCTCCTTAATCTGCTTGACAAGAGATGACTAAAGCTGAAGCAGCATGCAACTCCGATCAGAATTTGGCAAAAACACATCCAACTCCAACCTCTGCATCTGCTCAACCAGTTCCCTCTGCTAAGTCAGGAACATGGCTGCAGGTCTCCTGATCAAAGCATCTGGCACCAAGTTCACTTTACCAGGATGGTATTGCAAACTGATATCATAATCGGCCATAAGCTCCAACCAACGTCTCTGCCTCATGTTCAATTCCTTTTGGGTGAAGACAGAGACTCTTGTGGTCGATAAAGATTTCCACTCGGTCTCCAAGTAAATAGTGTCTCCACAGCTTCAGAGCGAAGATCACTACCGCTAACTCCAAATCATGAGTTAGATAGTTCCTCTCATGCGGTCTCAACTGCCTCGATGCATAAGCAACAACTCAGCCCTTCTGCATCAGAACTGCACCATGACCCTTGCCAGAAGCGTCACAGTGAACCACAAATCCACCTAAACCATCTGGAATAGTCAACACTGGCACTGACGTCAACCTACTCTTCAACTCAGCAAAAACTTCGCTGCAAGCCTCACCCCAAATGAAATTCTGATCCCTCACTGTCAGCTTAGTCAAAGGTTCTGCTGTCTTCGAAAAGTCTTGGAAGAATTTTCGATAATATCCAGCTAGACTAAGGAAGCTTCTCACCTCTGAAACTGACTTAGGCACTGGCCTATCTCTCACAGCCGCAACCTTGGACGGATCCACAGAGATACCATCGCCCGAGATAGTGTGCCCTAAGAAGGTAACTCGGTCGAGCCAAAACTCATACTTGCTGAGTTTCCCATAGAGCTGATTCTCCCTCAAAGTTTGCAGAACCAACCTTAGATGCTCAGCGTGCTCCTTCTGGTTCCGAGAATACACCAGAATATCATCGATGAAGACCACAAAAAATCTATCTAGGAACGGGGAAAAGACCCTGTTCATCAGACTCATGAACACAGTTGGTGCGTTCGTAACTCCGAAAGGCATCACTAGGAACTCATAGCGCCCATATCTGGTCCTGAAAGCAGTCTTCTGCACATCAGCTGCTTTCACCATGACCTGATGATACCGTGAGCAAAGGTCTAACTTTGAAAAGACAGCTGCTCCGCCCAACTGATCAAACAAGTCATCGACCCTGGGCAACGGATACCGGTTCTTCATAGTAACATTATTCAGTTCCCGATAATCGATGCACAGTCGACAGCTACCATCCTTCTTGCTGAAAAAAAGAACTGGAGTACCCCACGGTGAAACGCTGGGCTGGATGAACCCCAAATCTAGCAAACCCTGAATCTGCACCTTTAGCTCTGCTAGCTCAACCAGTGCCATCCTGTAGGGACTCTTCGATATTGGCACCGTACCAGGCTGAACTTCAATACCAAAATCCACATCCCTATCAGAGGGTAAGCCAGGCAACTCCTCTGGAAATACATCCAGAAATTCCCATACTACTAGAGGCGCAGTCTCACAACATGTATGCAACTCCATCGCACAAGTCTCCTGATCAACTGCAATCTCAGCTCGGCCTAGAGGCATCTCCTCGGCATGGAACTCAAACTCTTTGTGACCTGGGATTCGAAATACAACTTTCTTGGCATTGCAATCTATGATGGCATGGGACCCACCCAACCAATCCATACTGAGAATGACGTCGAATCCGAAATTCCCAATGACGATCAGGACAGCCTTGAAATCTGCACCACCAATAACCACGGGACTCTATTTGCATTCCCGAGAACAGACAACAACACCACCACCTGTGAAGCCTCAGGCATGATGCTGCATGCCAACTGGTGCCAAGCCACAAAACGAGAAGAGACGAAGGAATGGGTCACCCCGGAATCAAAGAGAACATGAGCAGGGAAAGAACAAACTAGGATAACACCTAAGATAGATTCAAAAGGCAAGAGAAAGGAAACAACGATCAAGAATGAAGAAAAACAGTGCATAGTAGATAATATGGAAGAACAGAGCAAATCAATGAAAGAAACAAAGGAAATAACAACAATGAAAAGAAAAGATACCTACAACAACACCTTCTGCCATCTCAGCATCTGTAGATGTCAGGTTATAAGCCTGACCTCTCTTGGGAGCCGTGATCCTCTGACCGACAATTTGGCGCTGAGGAGGAAGCGGTAGCCTGACCAGACCACGAGCTGGTGCTTCCTACTAGACTGGACCCTTGGCTGGAAGAGCCATCCTTGCTGCGGGCAATCTCGCACTGAGTGGTCAGCAGCGCCACAGCCAAAACAACGGCAATTGCACGCCTGCAGTCCTTGCGCTCATGCCCAGCAAGTCGGCAAAAGTCGTAAAAACCAACTCTTTAAGGACCAGCAGAAGAGTAGGGAGTTGTCCTGACCGGATGGGCTGGGACAGGCCTCCGAACCGGGCCATCAGAAGGCCTAACAGCAGCAGCAGGGTGCTGAATAGACCGCTGGGGAGGAGACAACCTGTTGTAAGCCTGCTCCTGAGCTCGAGCTGCCTCGAGAGCCTCAACATAAGTACGAAAGCGAAGGGAAACAAGATGCATCTGAATATCTTGCTCAAGCCCCAGAAAGAATCTCTGAGCCCGATCCTCTTCGTTCGCCACTAAAGCGGCTACGAAATGGCTAAGCCTGGTGAATTTTATCGCATACTCATCTATTGACCTGGCACCCTGTTTCAGGGCAAGGAACTGCTGCTCCATCTCTACTAGGGAAGAACTCCTCTAAGAAGCTCCTGTTGAACGTGGTCCAAGCAACGGGTCACGCGAGCCTTTCGGATTCAGCCCTCCACCATATGTGGGCAAGGTCCACTAGCTGGATGCTCACCACATCCACATGATTGACATCAGTGACTCTTGCTGTCAACATCAACTGCTCCGTCCTGATCAACCACTGTTTGGCCTCAAGCGGCGTCTCAGTGCAGGAAAATTTGTCAGGGTGCAGCATCATGAAGTCTACAACTGTACCCGGACGAGGAGGAAGAGTTGCATGCGTAGGCACAACTGGAGTCAGGTTCCGAGCAACTTCCAATGCGGCCATCACATGATCACTATGATTCTGCTGCATATGGATCAATTGCTCTAGCACATTCGTAACAGCCTCTAATCCAGGTTGTTCCTCTTGTGGACGGGAAGTGGAACCGCTATGAGCCATGGCCTGCACAAATACAAAAACAATTAGCATCCAGATCAATGTTGATTATAATTTATTCATGTTATTGCATGGTCTGTGCACTGTTGAGCCAATCCTTGACCGAGCCCAAACTTGTCAAATATATTAGTTAAGCAAATACATTAGCCAAACCTGGTGCTCTGATACCACTAAAAACCCTGTCACGCCCCACTTCTCAAAAAGGAATACGGAAGACGGATACGCGACACAAGTCCAGCGAATGACTTTCAACATTTATAAGCTCTAAGGATCTTTACAACATGTACAAGAATAAACAAGAGATATATAAGAGAAATAATCAACCACGCATGAATAAATGAATTAACAAAACCAACAAGATTACTTGAAAGCAAGAATACTGAATCTCAAATAATCAAGTCTGGAACAAAATATAAATCTGGGACAAAATGCCCAATACAAAATAATCCATGTAGCAATTACAATTATTCAAAAACAACAAGAAATAAATGTATCAAGAACTCCAGCCAACTAGAAAGTTTGGTCACCCACTCCCTCAGGCATCTGGTCACCAAAGTCTTCAAGTTACAAATTGCAGGAAAAGGAAAGAGAAATAAAATGCCCGTCAATACAAATTATGGGCCGCTTGTAGTGTAGGAAACAAGTATAGGGAAACAGATAGACAAGTATAGAGTAACAGCGGAAACAAGTACAGAAGTAAGCATGGAAGAAATGTGATAGCAAGGAAGAATGACTAACTCACAATTAAGAACAGAATCAAATAGCATGGCAAGATAATCAGGTGCAAGTGGCATATAACAAGTAGCAAGTAGCATGCAAGCAAGTAACAAGTAACAAGTATCAAGTAGCATGTACAAGTACAAGTAATCATGTATTTCAAGTCTTGTATCTAATCCTATCTAGGTAGCACTTTATGCGTCCAAAATTTTTACCACATAGATGCTACATTCAAACAAATTGCCACTACAACACATGATGGATTTACCGGCGTATCTACCCTGGTATTTTACCATTCGCACCGGGGTAGGAAGAGACCGGGAAAGGGGCGTCAGATTGGATGGCTATACGCCGGCGGCCTCCATAAAATGTAGGGGAATTATGATATTCACCGGCGTTTTGTGATAAAACGCCGGTGAAGGGTAATATTCACCGGCGTTTTAATAAGACACACCGGCGAATAAACAGTTAAAATGTGACCAGGAATCTACTCCCATTCACCGGCATTTGTTTTTTAAAATGCCGGTGAATTAATTGGGATAAATCCCCGCGAACCCTAACATTTCGCACCCTTTTTTCCCAAACCCAATTTTTTCGCTCGAAGCCCTTCGTTTTCCCTCCTTCTCCTTCGTCAATTTTGGAGTTCCCATACCCGATCAAAACTCCCTCCTTCCCCCGTCTTCCCTCTCTCTCTCTCTCTCACCGTCGATTTTGGAGTTCCCAAAATGCCCGATCCGAGAGGCGTTCGAAAGGAGCCTCCGACAGCCCCACCATCATCGTCTCCATATCCTCCGTCGTCACCATCTCCGACAACCATCTCCGACAGCCCCAGTCCCCACTGACACGGTCACCTCCACCTCGCCGCTGCAGTCGTTCTCCCATTCGTAGGCCTGGTCGTTCCCGTTCTAGATCAATATCTCCTCGCAGGTAACAATTAAAATTTCATAGAAGAGGCATACATTTGAGAAATATGCAATTTTCTTTAGTTATATGGTAGTGTGATAATTACCCATTTTGTTGGTTGACATCTTTATTTTATCACGTCTTTTATTTACGTATTTCATGGTGCAATGCTGTTTGATTTTTGTGTTGTCTATACCTCGAGGACAGTGAGAAATCATCTACAATGTTAGTTGTTTGAAAGGTATAAGTAGAATATGTTTGAGCAATCTTTAAAAGTGGAGGTTGAAATATATTAGTTATTGTAAGAAAAATTGAGATGAATAAGTTCTGTACCTTATGATTCATTATATCTTATACAATGTGGTTTAAAAGTATGGTGTAAGAAAATTTGAGATGAATAAGTTCGGTCCATTATTCTTCATTATATCTTTTCTTTGTGGTCCATTTTTGGTCCAAATCTCTCATCTCATGTATATTTACAAGTCTATATGCTTTTTTCTAAGGACTAATACCGAGTATATTTATTGTAAGTTTTGCTATACTAAGAGAAATAATTAGTGCAGTGTGGACTGAGGACCAAGATATGTAGGAGTAACCATTTTTGTTATTTAGGATCAATCATTCACCGTGATGGGGAAATTAAGGATGCTATACATAATCAAAGTGGACCACTTTAATTAAGGTTAAATGAGAACAAATGTAGATGAGGTATAGAGATTATTATTATTATTATTATTATTATTATTATTATTATTATTATTATTATTATTATTATTTTGGTATAAGTAACTGATTATTAGTAGCCATGAACAGAATAGTTCATGAGTCATCAGATCTTCTTGTTACCGTATTTACAGCACGACGCCCTCGTTATTCGTCCGATTCCTCTTCCTCAGCAAATACCCTTTACCATCATCATCTCCTTGAACGGAAAGCCAAATACAGGGAAGACTATAGTCGAATCGATATTACACTCGAACACAAGGTGTGCGATAAAATGCCACTAAGGTGGTTGTGATAATTTTCACAAGGGTAGTTTAGGGTTATGTGAATATAGTAGATTGTATTAAGATTTAATTGTTTTTTTATACATTTTTGGAACCACGATTTCTTTATTTTATAGTTAATTGTTATATCGTTTATTTATTTGCAGCTAGGGAAGGTTTTAAAAAAGGTGAAATTAAATATAAAAAATGCCTTTTACTGTTAATACTATTTAATATATCAAATTTTAATTTCAGATTGTGTGTTATTGTTATAATGCATAGAAGTTGGATTAGTAAACCACGATTATCCAAGGAGTACCGTGATGGTATTAAAGATTTTATTATGTTTGCCAAACGACATTCCCGTGATCCCAACCTAATCCTTTGTCCATGCCTCCGGTGTACAAATTGTAATTTGAGGACATGTGATGTAGTACATACACATTTGGTTGTCAACGGTTTTCTTCAAGGGTACACACGGTGGTTTTGTCATGGAGAGGATCATACGTTAGCTCATGTTCGTCCGGTTGTATTAGAAAATGAAGATGAGCCCTTAGTGAACGAAGACTTAAGTGTTCCCGATGAGATGCATGCTTTGTTGCAAGACGCCTTGGGGATTCATAATGTTTCTTTCCATACCAATAATCCAACAACTCAAGTTCATAATGAGTCAACAGAAACATCACACATTAGTGGTGGGGTGGACGAGGAAATGCCTGACCCCGCCCCTGAAAATAACAAACAGCAAGAATCCTTTGCTAAGTTGCTTGAAGATGCTAGTACTCCGCTGTACCGTGATTGCACCAAATTCTCTAAATTCTCATTCATTGTCAGACTATTTCAGATTAAATGTTTAAACGGGTGGTCTGCTAAGTCCTTCAGTATGCTACTTGAACTGTTGAATGAAGCATTTCCAAAAATCTGTATTCCAAACTCAGCCTATAAAATCAAAAAATTCCTAAGTTCTTTCGATCTAGGGTATGAGAAGATAGCAGCATGTCCAAATAATTGTATGCTTTTCACAAGAGGTAAGGAAAGTCTGGAGAATTGCGAAGTCTGTGGTTTTTCGAAATGGTCAGAAACACCAAATCAAGACGATCAAGCCAGTGGATCTACTAAGCGAAGTAAGAGAAAGAAGCCTGCTAAAATACTGCGTTACTTTCCTCTGATTCCTAGGCTACAAAGGTTGTTTATGTCTACGAAAACTTCTTCTGATATGAAATGGCATGCTGAAGGTCGCACTAATGATGAGATTCTTAGACATCCTGCTGATTCTCAATCTTGGAAAAAATTTGATGAAAGATATCCCGATTTTGCGGAAGATCCTCGGAATGTGAGACTTGGACTAGCTAGTGATGGTTTCAACCCTTTTTGTAACGCCCCGAATCCCAAATACACTGCATTCGAGATGTTCTACAGGATCTTTTCACTTTCTTTAGTACAATTTTACAGGGAAATTAAAACTGTTCATCATACATCAGAGTTTACATCATAATTACATCTTTCTTTTACACAGCGGAAGTAAAATTTACAACAATTGAAATAAAGTACAACAGCATGATACAATCTTTAAGCATCCATTCCTCTTTAATCTTTAACATGACATTTACCTGCATATAAGACTGTGGGTACGTCAGTTTATTCAACCGACGAACATTATACACGGCCATCCTCTCTATGCCGGAAATAGTATAACTTAACTTTTCATATTTAGCAAACACAAACTTGTCACAATTCAAACTAAAGAGACTACCCTATTGATGTCGTGTTGTGATTGTGCACTTAGTCCTTAATGCAGTTAATTATGTTACATGACACTAATGCGCACTTGTTCGGATTCTATGCATCCCATACTACATAGGTCCGAGGGCAAGCCCTTATTCGTTCTTCATCTTGATAGGGTTCAATCCCCCGTTATGTCTTAGTCTACTACTGTAACTACGGTAGTGTCTTAGATGTCCTATGATCTATGAGCCCATGTCCAGACAGCCTGGAGGGGAATCCCACGCACTGACACGACGCATCGAGCAGGCAACCTATGGAAAATTCAGCCTCCGCCATGGAACAATGGCACCACCCATAGCCACTCGAACATCCCACGAGCGTCGCCACCGGGACGATAATTCTGGAGTAGCGCCCACGCCATGTCTTGACGCATCAAGCAGGCAGCCTGTGAATCGCTCTCACACCGCTATCCGTTGGCCCCCATACTCATGTTTTTCTTCTACTTTCATCACGTCTCCACTATGTACTAGTCCTTAGTTTAATTAAAAATCATGAACAAAATTAATCTCTAGAGTTAGCCTCTCCATCAACCGGACTTATTCATTCATTTCATCTTGACCAACCTTGGTCTAATTTCACTTTATTTCATTTCTCAATGCCGGGGAGACTTAGCTACTCTATTTCAAATTTCATTTCACAACCTTCAATTTATACAATTTCCATGTCGAGTTCTCAAACTCACATGTATATTCTCTTTCAATTCATGATTACACTTGTTCACAAGTCCATAATGAATACCTTTAACTCATAAAATTTACATTTATAGCCAACAATTTCTTTTTCTTTCATCAACATGATTTCTAAGTTCCATAATCATACATGAACTCATGCACTTCATAATATCACTAATAAACATTCATACTTCATATTTTGCACAATATTCACAAGTGAGAATAAATAATATCATGTCACACAACAAGGTACTTTTTGCCAATTACTTTATAATAGCCTATTTCACTTAATCTTCATAAACTATAATTTTCATAAGTGTATATCTTAGAACCAAAGCTCTAATTATGCCTTTTGTTCACAAACCATATTGAATTTCATTCAAATAATACCCAAATCACTCTTATAAAATTCCTTGTATTTTTATGAGAATTACCATATTTTTTTCATAATTTTTGGACTTCAAAAACTCCCAAAAAAAATATTTTTTCATATATGCCGA
The DNA here is from genome assembly GCA_017893485.1 of Hemerocallis citrina. Taxonomy (NCBI): domain Eukaryota; kingdom Viridiplantae; phylum Streptophyta; class Magnoliopsida; order Asparagales; family Asphodelaceae; genus Hemerocallis; species Hemerocallis citrina. The sequence goes on from CM030364.1 coordinate 35,008,161, forward strand.
TCCCAAGAATCGAACCAGGCACAGCACCGACACAGCACAGAGCCCAGGCCGCTAGGCCGGTCGCCGAACACAGTATAAAAGCTACTGGGAGTTATAAATACTCCCAGCTCGCTGATTACTAGTTTTAAGAGAATTTAAACAAAAGAAGTGTTGATCCTGGGATTCGAACTGTGCAAACCAGAGAAGCAAACCGCAGTCAAGGACCGCCTGAGCCACTGGCTCGGGCTGTCACAAACCCAAACAAAAATCCATATGTGTTATTTTCGTACTGTTTTAAAAACAACTCGATGTTCAAATAACCATAGTTTCTTATTGCTTTGGTAAAATTTTCTAAAAACTTCCAGATTAATCCCCAATCATATACAGTTCATACCAGTAAGGAAAAATAATTTTTGACACTAAAGAAATGTATTTTTCACACACAAATCCAAGAGTTATTTATTAAGCTACAATATATTGTAATTTCGACATTGCCAACTGATTGATCTACTAATCTTTTTATTCAATGATTTCATAGTGATAATTTACTGATATTAGTTCTTAATTCAACCGATACATATGTTTGTAATAGTCCACATCCATATCAACATAAAAAGTCTATTCATCACAAGTCAACTACTAATTTTGTGAGTAGTACTTTCATTTAATCTACCTTTGTCACAATGAAAAATACTCACTTATCAATTGCATAAATCACATCTCAACCATACAAGTATTTCATTTTTCTTCAAAATAAGGTGTACTCTTTCTTAATAAGTTCCATGATTCAATTTCACAATTAACAAGCATTCTCATTCATGCATTATGTTTCAAATCATACTAATCGACATTCTTAAATAAGTTTAATCACCATCATAGCTTCATACTAATAATCATGGAGCATTCTACCCACATTTAAATTTTAATACTAGAGCCATATACAAATTAATCACCACATTTCAAACAATTCACATACTAACTACTCAATTTAAGTGGGCTCTTATTAGTATTTTTCATGCATCTTTAATAGTTAAAACTAGCATGGATCTATATTAGAAATATGAAATGTTTTACCCACCTTGAATGGAGAGAAAACACAAAAAGCAACCAAGTCCTTGTAGATGAAAGCACCTCCTCCTAGCCAAAAGCACGCACAAGCTCCAAGCCAATCCTCCTAGCCAAAACCGAATGCTTCCCCAACCGAAAGCTTCCTAGCCCCTTGTGATGCCGGCCACTCCAAGCAAACAAAAACCCACACAACTCTCTTATCTTTTATAACTCACACTATTTCAATACTACAACTTGGAAATATACTTTGCATATGAAAATTAGCCATGAGAGGGGGGGGGTATTTATACTAGGAAATGAGTGAGATGGAGGGCCAAGATTGCTTTGGTGGTTGTACAATGAAGGGTCTAGATCAAAGTAGGAGTTAGAAAAACTACCCACTTCCATGAAACTACCCCCATGATCACCACACCAAAAATCAAAATTCCCTCCAAAAGAATGAATCCCGGCCTCCCCCTAGGGTGTGCATAGCACGTGTACGTGTAGTGCACGTGCATGCAACTAGGCCAAATTTGTACATTTTAAATTTGTACAAAAATAAATTAGTTAAAAAAAAGTCTTCTACATGACAAGTTTAATTAAAATAGATTAATTCATGGGCTTTCTTTTTGGGCCAAAATAGTTTATAAAAATAAACAAAATAAAATACATTTGGGCTTTTAAGAAAAAGGGCTTTTCATTAAATTAAAATAAGGCTTTAAAGAAAGGCTTTTTGTACAAAATAATTTGAGAACACTTAATTAAATGTTTATACACATCATTATAAAAATAATTCAACCCAGAATATTGCACGTGCACACTACGTGCAAAATAAATAATTTTTCATTAATTGAAAAATCAGGGTATTACACTTTTAGGCAAATGAGTAGTACATACAGCATATGGCCTGTTGTGTTAATACCATACAATTTGCCGCCTTGGAAATGCAATCTCTAGCACCCCGAATTTCTAATGCAATATCTTAGAAAATACGTGGCACAATCACAGCATCAACTTCAATGTAATAGTACACATAGCCCAAAAACACAAATAATTTTATTTCTAAACATTTATTACAACCATCTCTTTCATACACAGCGGAATTACAACACCTTGAATTACAACTTTCTTTCTACAACACCTCTTTACAATTTTTACACAAAGCTCTATTACATCAGTTTAACTCAAATCTATCTCAAGCATCCAAGCCTCCAAACTCTAAGCAACAACCTGTAACACATGAGGCTAGAGATGATCCCTAACCCCCAAACTAAAGGGGTCAGCCATAAATGGTGTGAGTGATATAAAACAAAACAACATAATTTAATCGTAAAACATAAAGTCATCAACAACATGTATTAACCACAATGATAAAGGAATGAGAAATAACAAAGATGTAAAGCAGGGAAACATCATGGAATGAAAACAACAAGTAAATCTAGTCTAAGTATCAAGTGTAGGAAAACTGGAAAACACATGCATAAAACCAAGTTAAGAAAACACAATTCCATATGCAACTAATCCCACTAAGGTGATGGGAAACAAGATTCAGAATACTCCACGAATAGGTGTCACCGCCCTCGACGCGCAAGCATCAAACAAGATAGCTCAATAACAATAACCGGAGAATCATCTCCCTGCTGTGTATCCCACGAATAAGCCTTCAAGACCCTCGACGTGCAAATACACCTGATACATTCCGTGAATAGGTCTGCCGACCCTCGACACGCAAATACACCCGGCATGCTCCGTGAATAGGCCCGTAGACCCTTGACACGTGAACATCTAAATATTATGTACCCCGCGAATAGGCTTTCAAGACCCTCGACGTGCAGATACACCCGATACATTCCGTGAATAGGTCTGCCGACCCTCGACACGCAAATGCACCCTGCATGCTCCGTGAATAGACCCGTAGACCCTCGACATGCGAACACCTAAATATTATGTACCCCACTAATAGGCCTTCAAGACCCTTGATGTGCAGATACACCCGATACATTCCGTGAATAGGTCTGCCGACCCTCGACACGCAAATGCACCTTGCATGCTCAGTGAATAGGCCCGTAGACCCTCGACACGCGAACACCTAAATATTATGTACCCCACGAATAGGCCTTCAAGACCCTCGACGTGCAGATACACCCGATACATTCCGTGAATAGGTCTGTCGACTCTCGACACGCAAATGCACCCTGCATGCTCCGTGAATAGGCCCGTAGACCCTCGACACGCGAACACCTAAATATCCTCTAGTTGGACTAACAAATCATGAGTCTATACTTACGTCGATTATTATCAAATACACCAAAAATCCTTATCTCTAGAGTTAGTGTATTCTGCTGGTTCGCAGGACTCCCACTCAACTCCTAGAGACCTCAATGTGATCATAACTCACTATTCCATCGTCAAACGATCAATGGAGAAGTCTTTCCACTCAACAAAACTCAAGTCTTTAATAGATTCCATAATCCAAATCCAACCATAATATATATTGAAGCGTATGTTCTGTAGAAGAATAATATTTATAAGGGTAGGTTATATACCCAAAACATTTAAAGAAATAGTCGTTTAAAGAACATCAAAACACCTTAGAAAAGTATCGGTACCAGTCGACTGCAAAAGGTCACCAGTCGACTGTCCAGAGTGAAAACTAACATCTTTAAGAAGTAAGATCTAAGTGTCTACAGTCGACTGCAAAACTCACCAGTCGACCGTCCAGAGGGAAATCCAGTAATTTTAAGAAAATAAGTTAAGTATTATAAGTTGACTTATAAAAGTCATAAGTTGACTTACCATAGAATATAAGTTGACCTATAAAAGTCATAAGTTGACTTAAAAGAGATTATGAGTCGACTATAAGTCGACTTACCAGAAAAAAATCTACAATAACTTTGAAAAATAAATTCTAAGTGTGTCAGTCGACTGAAAATAGTCTAAGTCGACTGTCCAGAACGGATTTTCAAGAAAACTAAAGATCTAGCAGTCGGGTCATACCAGTCGACTGAAATGTCTGCCAGTCGACTGTCGGCCTACAGACTGCAAGGTGTTGGTTGCACATGATAATCAAAATTAGAGTTTTCCAAAAGTAATCATTGTTTACTAAAATAATTTGTATTCAGTTAAAAACGACAATCTCAAATAATCCTCATTATAGATACAATTCCTCAAATCAACCAATATCTCAAAACTTAATTCTCATGTTCTTAATTCCTAATTCTTCCATTAGGATTCCTCAATACTGAATTTCTTCCACAACTCAAAACCAAATCTGATTTGTATTCACGAGATCCAGATGTTCATTCATCCGATCCCGTATTATCAGAACCATACTCAAATCTTAAACATGTTTTCAAGCAATAAAAAATTCATTAATCAAGATCTACTAAACGTTCATAGGTTTCACATACATAATACAACAATAACCATTGGATCGCTCACATACAAAGATACACTAAATAAACAAGCATGTCCAAACAAACAACACAACAATCATTCACATAAATCAACAACAAAACAAAGTTCATATCACTCACCTTAGAAATAAAGAGATCCAACAAGAAAGCTCCTCTTTTGTGAGATCCAAAATCCTCCTCTTCAATCACCAAGAAAATATAAGATATAATAAAACTTGTGTTGTGCAGTGAATGACGGCTGCACACCCTCTTTTATACAGACCGGAATAAGGATTTAGGGTTTTAAAAATATATTTGCAAAATAGTCCTTCCAAAATATAACTTTACATATATAACCTTTTCTTAGTTAAAATAGGTTAACTAAATCAAAACCAAATCAAATCTTCTTATCACTGAGTTGTCCAGCAATCCAGCATAGCCCAGTAAATAAGAAAAATCCGGATTTACAACTCAGGGTGGCGATTTTGCACAAAAGCCCTCCCTTTTATAATATTTGCAAACATATCATAAAATATTCATAAAAATCAAGAAAAATCAGAAATAATATCTAATAATACATATTATATTTTCCAATCAAAATATTTGACTTTTACTTTCCAGAAAATATTTACACAAAATTTTGCATGAATTCCATATTTGCAAAAACACCCTTTTTGACTAAATCTTCACCAAATCGACTTTAAATAAAATCTAAATATATTTAAATTCAAATGATAACCATGGAGAACCAAAATATCAGTAAAAATGAATTTTCATAATTTATTTAAGATCCAAACGACTTTTTACATAAAAGCCCCTCCCTTTCGAGGTATTTATAAAAATAGTTTCTCTACTCAGAAAAATCCCAAATTTTAGAATATACTCCATTATAATTAGGAGAATTTACTAAAATATAAAATTGGTTATTTACACCAAAAAATATTTGCACGTGTTTCGCACGTGTGAAAAGATAAATCCTTTAGGAAATATTTATTAAATCTCCAGAAAATCATTTTAATTCATTTTCAAATATTTAAAATAATATTTGAAAATTCGGGGTTCTACACATGAAGCAGTTCTCATTTATTTTGTCCATGATAGTTCCTGGACCGAAAGGTCCTGGAAATGATATAGATGTGTACCTACAGCCGTTAATAGATGAACTTAAGAAATTGTGGGTGGGTGTTCCAACCTATGATGCTGTGGCTAAAGAAATATTTTCTCTTCGGGTCATGTTGTCTTGGACAATCAATGATTTTCCAGCATATGCAAATTTATCTGGATATAGCACTTTAGGACGTTATGCATATCCTTGTTGTGCTGACCAAACTAGTTCAAGGTGGTTGTACAATGGCAGAAAGTTTTGCTATATGGATCATAGGAGATGGTTGCCGGACACACATATATTTCGGGCAGAGACAGCGACATTTGATGGTACCGACGAGTTGGAACATGCTCCTGGAGCTTCTTCTGGGTCAGATATTTTGAGGCGGGTAGATGGTCATCAGTTCAAATATGGAAAAGAACCACAAGTCAGCAAAAAGGGCAAGAAAAGGGTAAGGCCGGAGCAAGGTGAGGAGACTGATCTATGTGGCGAAGATGAGGATCAGGACATGACGAGTTTAGGTGCATGGAAGAAGAAGAGTATTTTCTTCAAGTTGCCGTATTGGGAATTCAACTTATTGCGACATAATTTAGATGTGATGCATATCGGAAAAAATATGGGTGAAAATTGTATAGGAACAGTTATGGGAGATGACCGGAAGACAAAGGACAATCTCAAGAGCCGACTTGATTTGAAGTCAATGGGCATCCGACATGAGTTGCACCCAGAGGAATTACCGAACGGGAAAGTACTCCTACCTCCTGCAATCTATTCAATGTCAAAATCGGAGTTGGAATTGTTTTGCAAAGTTCTACTGGAACTTAAAGTTCCTGATGGCTATTCTTCTAACATAGCAAGATGTGCCAACTTTAAAGAGAAGAGGCTTCAGGGTCTAAAGTTACATGACTACCACATCCTAATGTAGGATATCCTTCCTGTGGCCCTAAGGTCTTCAATGTGTGAGCAAATCACTACTGTCCTGAAAGATCTTTGTAGCATATATTAAGGTATTTGCTCAAGAATGCTTTGTGTTAAAGATATTGACCAATTAGAGCAGCGGGAGGCATTGACACTTAGTAAAATGGAGATGATATTTCCTCTATCGTTCTTCACTGTAATGATTCACTTGATAATCCACCTTGCTGGTGAAGCCAGAATCGGCGGTCCTGTTCACTATCGGTGGATGTATCCCATCGAGAGGTAAAAGAATTCATGTATCTTACAAAACTGAATTTTCAAAAGCTCATTTCTTTTAATCCCCTACTCCGCTCTAATTCATTAATTGTACATGTTCAGGTACCTATACCGGCTCAAGGGTTATGTTAAAAATAGAGCATATCCTGAAGGGTCAATAGCTCAGGGATACCTATCAGAGGAGTGTTCACATTTTTTTTCCAGGTATCTGCAGGGTGTAGAGACATCTTTGACTAGACCAAAGAAAAATTCAGACATTTCCAACCTTGATGGTGCTAAATATCTTTTCGATACCGCTGGCACTACTGTTGGTAAAATTGATGCATTTGAGCTAGATAACTTAACGTGGGAACAGGCACATCGATATGTGCTAGACCACCATGCATCAGTGGAACCATTTCGAAAGTAAGTTGCTTTTGAATTTAAATCGAATATAGTGAAAACCGCAGAGTTCGATATTAACTTACTTTTGTTATTCCTTATTTCAATTGCTTTTATTTTAGCGAATTTGTCAGGGACATCAAACGAAGGGCTAGACCAAGAAGACTACCACCACGTGAAAAAAACAACCGATGGCGGAATTTGCGGGACTTGGCTCCGCAAGGATGGAGAAGAGGGCGATGTATTGGAAGATGTCGTATTGTAGTTTACTTGATTTTCATAGCTCAATATTATATGTCCTGTAATTTTTGTGTCTTAAATCTTGTTGTAATATTATGTCTTGTAATTCCGAACATGTTGTATGTGAATTTAATAATTGGTTTAATTATCTTTCTATTTAATAGTTGAATTTGTTACAAATCTCACTTTTTTAATTTTTTGTAATTATGTTAGTTTGTTAATCCTACTGAAGTACAAATCCTACTAGAAATTTTTATTTTGTTTTACTGTTAAAGAAGCTGAATTCATGCAACTGATTGTCATCTTAGCATGATTTTTTTACCAAAATGGGTTAACTGTCAACTAAGGATGCTAGCTGTATACCAAAATCCTCCAAATCTGTACAAGAATTGGGCTGAACAAACCTTGTGCAGGTTTCTTTTGGAGCCACAAACATCAATGGTTTAGTTGGGATGAAGAATTAATAGAGAAACATATATTCTTAGATTCTGGAAATTTTCATTTTCTTTTACTGTTAAAGAAGCTGAATTCATGCATCTGATTGTCATCTTAGCATGATTTTTTTACCAAAATGGGTTAACTGTCAACTAAGGATGCTAGCTGTATACCAAAATCCTCCAAATCTGTGCAAGAATTGGGCTGAACAAACCTTGTGCAGGTTTCTTTTGGAGCCACAAACATCAATGGTTTAGTTGGGCTGAAGAATTAATAGAGAAACATATATGCTTAGATACTGGAAATTTTCATTTTCTTTTACTGTTAAAGAAGCTGAATTCATGCATCTGATTGTCATCTTAGCATGATTTTTTTACCAAAATGGGTTGACTGTCATCTAAGGATGCTAGCTGTATACCAAAATCCTCCAAATCTGTACAAGAATTGGGCTGAACAAACCTTGTGCAGGTTTCTTTTGGAGCCACAAACATCAATGGTTTAGTTGGGATGAAGAATTAATTGAGAAACATATATGCTTAGATACTGGAAATTTTCATTTTCTTTTACTGTTAAAGAAGCTGAATTCATGCATCTGATTGTCATCTTAGCATGATTTTTTTACCAAAATGGGTTCACTGTCAACTAAGGATGTTGTATGTATACCAAAATCCTCCAAATCTGTACAAGAATTGGGCTGAACAAACCTTGTGCAGGTTTCTTTTGGAGCCACAAACATCAATGATTTAGTTGGGATGAAGAATTAATAGAGAAACATATATGCTTAGATACTGAAAATTTTCATTTTCTTTTACTGTTAAAGAAGACGAATTCATGCATCTGAAGATTTAAGATCCAGGATGGCAAATTTTGATTGGGGTGTGATTGGATTGTTTAGTGGCTATCATCTATGTTCTTAATTGGGCTGTGATTAGAAAGAGAGGGCTCGAGTGGAGATCTGGAAACCCATATAGAGACATCTCGTTTATAATAATTTATTATTATTATTGTTCTTGTCGCTCTTGCTGTTGTTGCTGATGTCTCTTTGTGTGCGTGTGCTGAAGGGAAAGAAGGGATGAGAGAGAGATGAGGAAAATGCCGCTATGTTAGCTTGGTGTATCCTCATTCTCTACCATTTTCTGTTTCCATTTCTGGCTTCTATATTTGGTTTCCTTCCACGATGACAGTTCCTTAAAACTACACTTGATATGAGCCCCTTCTTATTTTTCTTATTTTTCTTATATTTGATTTCCTTCCACGATGACAGTTTCATGGATTGTCTGAACAATCCACGAAAGACATGCTTAGATACTGGATTTTCATTTGTTTTACTGTTTTAGATACTGGATATTCCCAATCAGAGGAGAATATAAAGGTTTTAAGTTAGATACTTGATTTTCATTTGTTTTGCTGTTTTAGATATTTTCAAAAACAAAATTAAGTGCTAGCTTTTTAGCATTGCAATATAATTATTTTACCTCTCTACATATCATTAACAATTCCATTTGCAATTGGCATTTTGATCTTAGAATTTATGAATTGGGTAGATCTTTTTGCCAGCTTAAAAAATATGTATATTCTGTATTGTGGTCTACTGTTGAACTAAATTATTGTTTTTTTTTCATAGAGCGGTTTCCAAGATGAAGGAAATTCTGATGATCAGAACTGAAGCTACTCGAGGGGTATGAATTTGTGGTCGGCCTATCCCTGCTGTTGTTATGTCCTCCTTGCTGTTGTTATATCTTGTATTGTTGTTTTAAGTTTTCGTTGGGATATTTGGAATGTTCGTTACTGTATTTGTTAATTATGACACTGTGTTAATTTTGCGGTGAATTTGGACGATGATATAACACGTGTGAAACTTTATTATCTTTAATTCTTGTGTTTGATTGTGATTTGCACATTAATATGCCTGAAATTGGTTGAATCAGTTGTGAATTAGTTTACAGGTTTTTAAAATGAAATTGTGAATTGAAATCGAATGGAAAGCTGGAGCAGGAAAAACAAACGGGCATACACTGGCGTATGAAATTGTGAATTGAAATTGAAAGGAAAACTAGAGCAGGAAAAACAAACAAGCATACACCGGCGTTTCATAAAACGCTGGTGTATCTAATTGTTTAGTTGAAAATTTCGTTAGAGAGGCGTTTCCACACACGCCGGTGTACCCGTAAGTTGCAACAGTCCTAAGAAACACCGGCGTTTTATAAAACGCCGGTGAATATCTCTATAGCAGGGTGTTTACAACACGCCGGTGCTTGTAAGTAGGAAAAGAAGGGCGCTCAGAAACAAGCATACACCGGCATTCTATGACCGCCGGTAAATATTACACATTCACCGGCGTTTGTACAATCGCCGGTGAAAAGATATATACCAGCGGTATGTGACCGCCGGTGAATGTATATTGGGGGGAAAGAACGACACCCGGAAATTGCCATATACCGGTGTTTGTTTGGCCGCCGGTGTATTTTCAAGATATACCGGCGTCCAGTAGAAACGCCGGTGAATACGCCTATCTTTTTGCGACGCTCGATTCGGCAACATTTGTACCTGCGTGTTTATAAACGCCGGTGAATGTTTCACCGGCATAAAAACCGCCGGTGAAGGTCTAAAAAATGCCGGCGAATAGCTTCTGTGTGGTAGTGTGCATTTAGAATTCATAGTGGATCATAGAGGGCAGTGTGTTCAGGTATAAGTATCAAGTAATCACGTCTCAAGTATCAAGTATCAAGTGTCAAGTGTCAAGTAATCACGTGTCAAGTATCAAGTATCAAGTATCACGTAGGATCTATGGATCCCCTTCCCAGTACACATTTCTGTATTCTCCACTATTAGATCTTTCCCTTTAACCCCGGCTTGATTTCTTGTTATTATTATTTAAAGCAAGCATGGGCATGCACAAACAAGGCAAGAAATATGGTAAGTGATATGGCTAAAAATAGGATTGAATCGGGACCGTTCACATCGGACACGAATCTGAAAGCTCAGGGGTAAAACGGTAATTTCACCTACTAACGGGTCTGAAATGGGAACTGGGTCTTTCTTCACGACCCAATAACCCACGAACGGATCCACCTCAACTGGGTACGGGTCCCAACCCGAAACACACCCAGTCCAGAAAAGATAGAATTAGGGTTTCTGATTAATCCTAATCAACGGCACTGATTCACATCTATCTTTTCACCGGGAATAAGGGATTACATTCCTAATCTGATTACGAGGATTTTATGCCTTATCAGATCACAGGAATCACATTCCTTATCTGATCCCAACGACGACTATAAATACCCCACACCCATCTCCATTAAGAGGTAATCAATCTTTTTCTAGTTAAACGCTCTTTCATAATCATTTCTGATTACTGACTTGAGCGTTGGAGGGTGCGTCGCCGGGATCAACCCCGGTGTCTCGCACTTCCTTGTAGGTGAACGGCGGGAGTCAACGGTCAAGCTCCGGCGGAACAGGTTAGGTGTTTGCTATTCAGGTTTTCTACGAACTCACAAATTCTATCTGTTTGCCCCCACATCGAAATTAGCGGCAACAGATTGGCGCCGTCTGTGGGAACACCAAACGAATAGCAGCCCCTCTTCCCGTTGGTCCGATCTTCTCCAGCCATGCCTCCGAGAAAAGTCAGGTCCAGAGGGTCCAACCGCGGGCCCAACCCCGCCGATCAGCAAGAGGTAGTCCCCGTCCAACCCGCTCCGCAACAGGGACAACCCCCGCTTCAAGTGGAGGACCCTCTTCAACAAGATCTGCCTCCTCTTCAAAATCAGCAACCCCCCAAGGGTCCTTCCGGTCCACAGAATGCCAGTGCGGGGGGCTCCTGCATGAAGCAACCTCTCCACCAAGACCGCGTCTCCATACACAATGCCTCTTCAGATTCTATGGCCTCCCATAATCGCCGAGCTTCTGACTTCCAACAACAAGTCCCAAATCGGCCGAAAGAGGTGGATCTTCGCCACCGTCTGGATGAAAAGCAGGCCCGAGAGGGAACCTCCCGCCAACACTGTCCGGATGAGCGATCACCCCGCCGCCAAGAATACAGAAGGTCTCCTACCCGAAGGGAGCAAATAGAATCCCCCGAGCATCACAGAAGAAGATCACGCTCCCCCGCGGGTCGGCAGCAGCCTAGGAACGATGAGGCGCCAATCACCCGTGCCGAGATCCAACGAGTTGGAGCACAACTCTCTCATAGAGTTCCTCCTCACACTCGTCTCACGAACAGCTCTTTCCCAGAGCCGGGCTCTTCCGCTCCGCTCACCTCCGAAGCGGACCTCTTCTCAACGAGTTTGGAGCACAACTCCCTCCTAGAGTTCCTCCTCACACTCGTCCCGCAAACAGCTCTTTCCCAGAGCCGAGCTCTTCCGCTCCGCTCGCCTCCGAAGCGGACCTCTTCTCAGACAGTTCGGAGCTCACAACTCTCTCCTAGAGTTGCTCCTCAAACTCATCTCCCAAATGGCTCTCTCCCAGAGCCGAGCTCTTCGCTCCGCTCGCCTCCGAAGCGGACCTCTTCTCAGACAGTTCGGAGCCCACAACTCTCTCCTAGAGTTGCTCCTCAAACTCGCCTCCCAAACGGCTCTCTTCCAGAGCCGAGCTCTCCACTCCGCTCACCTCGAAGCGGACCTCTTCTCAACGAATTTGGAGCTCGCAACTCTCTCCAAGAGCTCCTCCTCGCACTCGTCTCACAAACGGCTCTCTTCCAGAGCCGAGCTCTCCACTCTGCTCACCTCGGAGCGGACCACTTATCAACGAGTTCGGAGCGCACAACTCTCTCCTAGAGTTGCTCCTCAAACTCATCTCGCAAATGGCTCTCTTCCAGAGCCGAGCTCTTCCCTCCGCTCGCTGCCGAAGCGGACCTCTTCTCAACAAGTCCGGAGCGCACAACTCTCTCCTAGAGTTGCTCCTCAAACTCATCTCCCAAATGGCTCTCTCCCAGAGCCGAGCTCTTCGCTCCGCTCGCCTCCGAAGCGGACCTCTTCTCAGACAGTTCGGAGCCCACAACTCTCTCCTAGAGTTGCTCCTCAAACTCGCCTCCCAAACGGCTCTCTTCCAGAGCCGAGCTCTCCACTCTGCTCACCTCGGAGCGGACCACTTATCAACGAGTTCGGAGCGCACAAAACTCACCTAGAGTTCCTCCTCAAACTCATCTCACAAATGGCTCTCTTCCAAGAGCCGAGCTCTTCCCTCCACTCGCCGCCGAAGCGGACCTCTTCTCAACAAGTCCGGAGCACACAACTCTCTCCTAGAGTTGCTCCTCAAACTCATATCACAAATGGCTCTCTTCCAAGAGCCGAGCTCTTCCCTCCGCTCGCCGTCGAAGCGGACCTCTTCTCAACGAGTTCGGAGCTACACCTCTCCCCTAGAGTTGCTCCTCAAACTCATCTCACAAATGGCTCTCTTCCAAGAGCCGAGCTCTTCCCTCCGCTCGCCGCCGAAGCAGACCTCTTCTCAACAAGTCCGGAGCGCACAACTCTCTCCTAGAGTTGCTCCTCGAACTCATCTCACAAATGGCTCTCTTCCAGAACCGAGCTCTTCCCTCCGCTCGCCGCCGAAGCGGACCTCTTCTCAACAAGTCCGGAGCGCACAACTCTCTCCTAGAGTTGCTCCTCAAACTCATCTCGCAAATGGCTCTCTTCCAGAGCCGAGCTCTTCCCTCCGCTCACCGCCGAAGCGGACCTCTTCTCAACAAGTCCGGAGCGCACAACTCTCTCCTAGAGTTGCTCCTCAAATTCGTCTCCCAAATGGCTCTCTTCCAATCCGAGCTCTTCCCTCCGCTCGCCGCCGAAGCGGACCTCTTCTTAACGAGTTCGGACTCCAGCTTCTTCTACATGGCTGCTCCCACAACTTGCTAAGCACTTTACAACGGGTTCGGAGTCCAACACTTGGCTCGATTCTACTTCGCAAGTTCGCTCCTAAGCGGACTAGAAGTAGCTCGCCATTCGGAACTGCTCCTGCATCCCTTAAACTAACCTCACGATGGTTCGGAGTCCAGCACTCGGCTCGACTCTTCTTCCTCGGCTCGTCCATAGACGAGCCGAAAGTAGATCGCCGTTCGAAATTGCTCCTGCAGCCGTTGAATGGATCGGAGTCCAACACTTGGCTCGATTCTACTTCGCAAGTTTGCTCCTAAGCGGACTAGAAGTAGCTCGCCATTCGGAACTGCTCCTGCATCCCTCAAACTAACCTCACGATGGTTCGGAGTCCAGCACTCGGCTCGACTCTTCTTCCTCGGCTCGTCCATAGACGAGCCGGAAGTAGATCGCCGTTCGAAATTGCTCCTGCAGCCGTTGAATGGATCGGAGTCCAACACTTGGCTCGATTCTACTTCGCAAGTTCGCTCCTAAGCGAACTAGAAGTAGCTCGCCATTCGGAACTGCTCCCACAACCTTAAACTAATCTAATGATGGTCGGGGTCCTATGGCTCGACTTTACTTCACCGGCTCGTCCTTAAACGGGCCGGAGGAAGATGGCCATTCCGAACTGCCCCCACGACCACCCGAGCCGAGCTACCCATCTACCGAGAAGCAAAGTGGCGGAAAATGTGCCCCAAAATCCGTGCTCGGATCTGCCGAACAAGATGCATCTACCGAGCAGCAAAGCAGATGAAGAGCCAGAAGAAAAAGAGGCTAACGGGTCAGGGTCGGATCCAATACCCACGGTCCGACCCATACCCTTCTTAGCTCCTTCATTCTTCTCCTTCTTCAGTCTTCCCACCAAAAGTACCCAACACTTCTGCTCTTCTTCACTGTGCAAACGAACGAGGCAGGGGAGAGAACCCGAATGCCTCTCCTCCCCTTCCTCTTTCTTCTCAGGGCCAAGCTCTTCACTTCGCTTACCTCCAAAGCGGAGCTCTTCTCAAACGAGTTCGGAGCTAAAACTCTCTCCTAGAGTTGCTCCTCAAACTCCTCTTCCAGATGGCTCTTCTACAAGTCGAGCTCTTCACTCCGCTCACCTCCAAGGCGGACCTCTTCTCAAACGAGTTCGGAGCTAAAACTCTCTCCTAGAGTTGCTCCTCAAACTCCTCTTCCAGATGGCTCTTCTACAAGTCGAGCTCTTCACTCCGCTCGCCTCCAAAGCGGAGCTCTTCCCAAACGAGTTCGGAGCTAAAACTCTCTCCTAGAGTCGCTCCTCAAACTCCTCTTCCAGATGGATCTTCTACAAGTCGAGCTCTTCGCTCCGCTCGCCTCCAAAGCGGAGCTCTTCTCAAACGAGTTCGGAGCTAAAACTCTCTCTTAGAGTTGCTCCTCAAACTCCTCTTCCAGATGGATCTTCTACAAGTCGAGCTCTTCGCTCCGCTCGCCTCCAAAGCGGAGCTCTTCTCAACGAGTTCGGAGCTAAAAACTCTCTCCGAGAGTTGCTCCTCAAACTCCCCTTCCAGATGGCTCTCCTAGAGCCGAGCTCTTCACTCCGCTCACTTCCAAAGCGGAGCTCATCTCCACAAGTTCGGAGCACAACTCTCTCCTAGAGTTGCTCCTCAAACTCCCCTTCCAGACGGCTCTTCTACAAGTCGAGCTCTTTGCTCCGCTCGCCTCCAAAGCGGAGCTCTTCTCAGCGAGTTCGGAGCTAAAAATCTCTCCTAGAGTTGCTCCTCAAACTCCTTGTCCAGATGGCTCTCCTAGAGCCGAGCTCTTCACTCCGCTCACTTCCAAAGCGGAGCTCTTCTCCACAAGTTCGGAGCACAACTTTCTCCTAGAGTTCCTCCTCAAACTTGTCTCTCAAATAGCTCTTCTCGACGAGATCGGAGCGCAACTCTCTCCTAGAGTTCCTCCTCAAACTTGTCTCTCAAATAGCTCTTCTCGACGGGATCGGAGCTAAAACTCTCTTAGAGTTGCTCCTTGCGCTCACTTCAAAGAATGGGTCTTCCCATGGCTCTTACGAGGATCTTCCTAGCACCTCTTCTCCACCCCTAGGAGTGGAGCTCCTCTTCAAAAATCTCCAAAAACCAAGCAGAGCATCACCTCTTCCATATGCCGACTCATCCCCTTCATCAACTCACCGAGCTTCTCCTCACGCTCGAGTCGTCCGAACTCCGAGCTCCGAGCTCCACTACACTGAGCTACTACGGGCAGAGGGTGAACCACTGAGTCTCCGAGCCGAGGTGCAGAGGTACCGACCCTCGTATATGGAGAAAAATCATCCCGAGGCGAAGTCACCGTCGGATCTTCCCAAAATTCGCGACAGAATCTGATGGACGGTTCAGATTGCGCCACGCCCACAAAACGACAAGATAACGTTTTCTCGTGATCTGAACCCCATCCTCGTGATGCGCGCCATGATCAACGGCCTAGCTCCAGCCACGCGTCTCTTCCGAGCTGTCTGCCATCGGCCTGTTCAGGCGAGCTACCGAACAGCTCAGCCGAACAGCCGAGCCACTGGGCACGGAAGGGAGCTACCTTCAGAGAACACTTCCTTCAAAACAGACAACTCAGCACCTCGGCCAATGGTACTGACCCTCCGAGCCGAGGTGCCGGGGTACCGACCCTCGTATATGGCAAAAAATCGTCCCGAGCCGATCTCACCGTTAGATCATCTCCAAATTCGCACTCAAGCGTGATGAACGGATCAGATCGCGCCACGTCACCACAAAACGACAAGATAACGTTTTCTCGAAACTCGTGCCTCTTGCCTCGTGATTCGCACCACGATCGTGATCAATCGTCCAGATTGAGCCGTGTAGCTCGGATCTGCCAATCTACCCAACTGCGGAGCGGCGAAAAATGTACCTCGAAATCCGGGCTCGGATTCGCCGAATGAAGCAAGCAGATGAAGAGGGAGAAAGAACAAGAGGCTAACGGTCGGGGTCGGACCAGATACCCACGGTCTGACCCATACCCTTCTTAGCTCATTCGTTCTTCTCCTCCTCCCCTTCCTCTTCTCCTCTTCTCCACCGTGCGGAAGAACAAGGCAGAGGAGAGAACCCCAAATGCCTCTCCTCCCCTTCCTCTTCTCCTCTTCTCCACTATGCGAAAGAACAAGGCGGAGGTGAGAACCCAAATGCCTCTCCTCCCCTTCCTCTTTCTTCTCAGAAGTGCTGCCGACCCCAACGATCCGAGGTGCCGATCCGATCCGAGGTGCCGATCCGAGCCGAGGTGCTGGGGTACCGACCCTCGTATATGGAGAAAAATTCGACCGATCTCATCTCACTGTCGGATCGTCTCAAAATTCGTGCTAAAACATGATGAACGGCTCAGATCTCGCCACGTCTCCACAAAACGACAAGATAACGTTTTCTCGAAACTCGTGCCTCTTGTCTCGTGATTCGCGCCACGATCGTGATCAACCGTTCAGATTGAGCCACGTAGCTCGGATCTCAAATCCGAGCTACCGACCTACCGAACCGCAAAGCGGCAAAAAATCTCTTCAAAATCCGTGCTCGGATTGGCCGAACAAGAAGCAGAGGAGGAAGAATAAAAAAAAAGGGCACCAAGGTGCCGGGTTCGGACCCGTTAAGGGGATCCGACCCGAACACCTTTCCAACCCGAACCCTTCCTTCTTCTTCCCTTCCAATTTCCCGCCAAAACAAACCAAAAAAAAACGTAGCATCATCTCCCTCGGCGAGCGCTTCAGCATTCTCGCTCCCCTTCGTCGTCGAACCCACCTTGGCCTCGCCGAACCCTTAGCCACCGAGCTCCGGGGTCGAGCCCAGGCTTCCACCACCTCCGACGAGCTCCACCTCCATCTCTCCCTGCACCGAGCTCCAACGACGAGCTCGCCTCCGCCATCGAGCTCCAAGTCCCAACGAGTCGACGAGCTCCAAATCCTTCACAGCTTTCGAGCTCTCCCAACAGTCGAGCTCCATTGCCGAACTCCATTGAGCTCCCTCACCAAGCTCCACGCCGAGCCACACGCCCTCCGTCACCAAGCTCCCTTCCAACTTCAAACCCATTACTGACGAGCTCTTCCCCACCGAGCTCGAACTCCACTTCGAGCTCCGCTGCCGAGCCCCATGCCGGACCGATCTCCTCTATCCGCCGAAGCCAACAAGCGAAGCTTCACCATGGCCCGTCTCCAAACTCCGCCATGGCCGACCACCTCCGCTCCGAGCTCTGCGATGCCGAAGCTCTTCAAAACGCCGACCCACTTTGCCGAAGCTCCTGCCTTGCCGAACTCCATTCGTGCCGAGCTTCGCTGCCAAGCTCACCTCCGAGCTCCAACGGTGCCGAACCCATCGTCTCCTTCACGAGCTCACCTCCAAAACAGAGCTCCGCTATTCGTCGAAGCTCTTGTCCACGTCCACTGTCGAGCTCGCCTCCCATCGCCAAAGCTCTTCTTTGCCATTGCCGAGCTCGAACTGTGCTACCTCCACTGCGTCGAGCCACCACAGTCGAAGCTCCGAAGCATCGAGCTCCGACGTTGGCAGAGCTCCATTGAACTTACCGAAGCATCGAGCTCCGACGTCCCGCCTCCGAGCTCCTCTCTACTGAGTCGACGAGCTCCGAACTCGAACCCTTCACCAAGCTCTCCACCTTCGTCGGCGAGCTCGCAGCGAGCAATCGCCGAAGCTCCAAACTCCTCTTCTTCACCAACTCCCATCTCCTCGCCGAACTTCTCCTCTAGATGAGCCCCAAAACTCCGCATCACCGAGCGCTTCGCTGAGCTCTCCTTCATCTCCCACCGAAGCGTCGACTCTCCATGCCGAGCCGAACCCATCAAACCGAAGCTCCAACTCCTCGCCACCTTCGCCCAAGCAAGAACTCCTCCACCAACCTCCTCCAAGCTCCACGAACAAGCTCCGAGCACCACCTTCGCGAGTTTCATTCGTGCCGAGCTTCAATACCGATCACAAAGCTCCGACCAAAGTGTCGAGCCGAACCCATCACCTCAGTCACTGCCGAGCTCTCCCTCTCTCCGAGCTCCGAGCGCAATGTCGAGCCGAACCCATCATGTCACTACCGAGCTCTCCCTCTCTCCGAGCTCCACGTTCGCCACCTTCTACTTCCTACGCCGAGCGTCGCCTTGGCACCGAGCTCCAACGAGGAGCTTCGCCACCTCTACACCGTCGAAGCTCAGAGCTCCCACGCCGAGCATCACCTTGGCACCGAGCTCCAACAGTCGAGCTCCACCACCACATCGACAAACTCCGAGCCTCCCCGTCGACCTCTCTCGCGAACTGACGAAGAACGAAGAGAAAGACGGTCGAAGGAGACGGGGGCGAGAGCACGCGAAGGAGAAGAAAGAAGAGAAGCAGCGGAAGAACAGGGACGAAGAGAAAAAAAAAAAAAAAAAAAGCCACGTGGCATGCCACGTGGCATCATCTCAAGGGTCGGACGTGCCGAACCGAGGGACCGGGGTACCGAGGCTGTAAATTGAGAAAAAAAGTGACCGACCAACACGATCCGTCCGATCGTCTCAAAATTTGCATCGCGATACGATCAACGCTCAGGAACGCGCCATGTGTCCCGATCGTGATCTGCCTCACGATGCGCGCAGATCTGATCATGATGGACGGCCAGAAACGCGCCACGTGTCCAGATCATGATCTGCCTCACGATGCGTGCTCATCTAGTCATGATGGACGGCCAGAAATCTGTCACGTGTCCAGGTAATATTTAAATTATTTATTTATTTATTTAATTGTTTTTTTATTTAAAAAATCCAAAAAAAATATTTAAAAATCAAAAAAATTAATTAAAAATTCTAAAAATAATTATTAATTCAGAAAAAATTATTTTTAAATTCTGAAAAAAATAATTATTAAATTAGAATAATTAATTAATATTTTAGATAATTAATTATTTAATTCGGAAAATGAATAAAAAATTCAAAAAAATGAGAAAAAATTCAGAAAAATCTGGAAAAATCACCAAAAATCCAGAAAATTCTGAGAATATTTTTGGGCATTTTACAAGCCCATGATAATACTGTTACACCCCGAGCAAGATTCCAAACTCCCTTAAGAACACCGATAAAATCCCGTACGCCATTAAAACAGAAAAACTACTCCTCAAAGGCTGATCAAACTCAGTCTTCGGGAGTGGGGGGCTCGTGATATGGCTAAAAATAGGATTGAATCGGGACCGTTCACATCGGACACGAATCTTAAATCTCAGGGGTAAAACGGTAATTTCACCTACTAACGGGTCTGAAATGGGAACTGGGTCTTTCTTCACGACCCAATAACCCACGAACGGATCCACCTCAACTGGGTACGGGTCCCAACCCGAAACACACCCAGTCCAGAAAAGATAGAATTAGGGTTTCTGATTAATCCTAATCAACGGCACTGATTCACATCTATCTTTTCACCGGGAATAAGGGATTACATTCCTAATCTGATTACGAGGATTTTATGCCTTATCAGATCACAGGAATCACATTCCTTATCTGATCCCAACGGCGACTATAAATACCCCACACCCATCTCCATTAAGAGGTAATCAATCTTTTTCTAGTTAAACGCTCTTTCATAATCATTTCTGGTTACTGACTTGAGCGTCGGAGGGTGCGTCGCCGGGATCAACCCCGGTGTCTCGCACTTCCTTGTAGGTGAACGGCGGGAGTCAACGGTCAAGCTCCGGCGGAACAGGTTAGGTGTTTGCTATTCAGGTTTTCTACGAACTCACAAATTCTATCTGTTTGCCCCCACACCGAAATTAGCGGCAACAGTAAGATAACAAGAGACAGGTACAAGTTGGATAAGGACACGAACGGGTGACAAAACGACTCATCAAATGCTAGGACAACGAAACTTCCAGCTCTGGACAGCAAGACACTACCATACCAAATATGAGATTTTACATTGCCACAGACATGTAAATCTGGATCCGTCAGAAAATCTGGAAACTAGACTCTCATCCGAATCTAGCACATATATACAAGTCATATAATAACCACAGAAACAGGGCTCAAAACAGAATTATATGCAGAAATCATGTTCATCCAGAAATCACAAGGTTATATTTATAAGCATGAAAACGGCATAAAAAATTACTGATTAAATCTAAAAAAAATTGGGGTATTCTCTAGTATGTCTAGTATTAGCAAATAAAGTTTCATAATATTCCAATTCAGATAGTATAGTCAATTAAATTTGGAAAACAGAAAAATACAGCAAGTTTATGAATCTGAAACCTTAAACATAGCAATACTAAAACAGCAATAAATTACAAAGTATAACTCGAAATCCAAATCCGTTGAAAGGGTTGTAAAATAGATACAGTAGGCTACATTTTAAGTCGACCCGATCATGATATTTCACTTATGATCTGGCCTGGTCGACCCAATGGATTGATTGGGCAAAGCGGGAAGACAGGTGGTCATGAAAACCCGTATTTCCGCTTGAAACCTGCTTCTTTACAAAGTTTTAATCAATAACAACTAGAATCAGGTTGAAAACATGGTTCTTTACTGAACAATATGCAGTTTGGGAAATATAGTAGCTTGTTCACAAGCATAGAATAGTTTATAAATGGCATTAAATAAATCTCCAAAATTTTGGAGTTAATCTCAATCAAGTCTAGTCATAATAAGAACTATATTAGATTCAAACTTTATCTTTAATATCAATTATAAAATGAATAACTACACAGAAATCACATAAAACAGAATCTGAAATTTTTAACACATTTGTAGCAAAACAGCAATAACTCGTACCTCACAAATCGAAACTAAGATTTGTCGAAAACTCTGGAAAACAGAAAATACGATATGCAATTTATATTCACAAATTAAATTTTTTTACTAAACTTAATAGGGTATAAAATACTGAAACAAAACATGGCAGCAGCAAAAACAAAAATCTTCCTCATGAATTAAATTAAATAGTTCATATGCAACAAATCCATATTATAACAAAATACGAAATATGGTATAATAGATGTCCAAAACAACATGGTATGGCTGTTTAACAGGTCTACCTCAAGATACTACAACTAACACATCAAGCATGTAAGAAGTATACAATCTATCATGAATCACGAACAACATACATGCATGCATCACGAATCTAATTATATCTAAATTTATTTTGTGTTGTATGTATAACAAATATGATGACTACGGATGGATAAACAAATAAAGTCAAGATCTAACAAGGGTTTTTCATGATAATGAATCTAGAAACAAAAGTGGCACTACAAGCAATATTTGGTACTTGTATATACAACAAAATAATACAAGTTACTTATCTTATATAGTCGACGAATCTGACGAGAGAATGAGAATAACGGGAATAGATTCCCAGCAACGAACACAATAACACAAACAGATCTCGAACAAGATGAACAAGATGATCACGAACAATCACGAACACAATAGAACGGCTAGATGCACTTGAAGATCAATCGCATGCACACACAAAGCAAGGCAGGGGGGTTGTGCTCTGCGATGAGGGACGACGGCGTCAGGGCGACACGACGACAGGATTAGCGGCGTGAGCGACGATGGGAGGGGACAGGCCAAGATGGGCTGTTGCTGGCTCTGGATGGCATTGCTGCTGTCGACTTCGGGAAGAGAAGGGAGGGAGTGATCGGGGTTCTGGCATCGGGATGAAGGCACAGCAGCGACGGGAGGTCGCTGGGCGGCGGGGCAGTCGGAGGGCAGCGCGACGAGTGGGGTTGCCAGCGAACGGGATGGATAAGTCGGGGTAGGGGCACACGAGAAGAGGGGAGAGAGAAAGATAGATGGTGATTAGGGTTAGGGTTTAGGAGATAAGGGTTAGGGTTTAGGAGATAGCAATTAGAGATAGGATTAACAAATTTTTTGGGGGGGAATTAATAAAGATTTTTGGCAAGTAGGGATTTGGAGAATCAAGAGAAGATGGGGGAAGATATGATCTACTTGTTAAGCAGATACAGACATGAAGGAAATCTGGGAAAGACTGGGTCAAAGAAGAGAGTGTTAGGTTGCGGCTTAGGATCCAGTAGGATGGGTAGAAGGTCAATTATGGTAAACTGGTTAGAAAACCAGATCCAATAAGGTAGAACCATATAAATAAGAAATTCAGCCAGAAATGCAATAAATTAGAAACAATAAATCATCTAGTGACAAAATAATTGGCAGACAAAAGAATCACAAAAGAATCAAATAAATAGGTGAATATATAAATACTGGAAAGAAGAACAAATGCACGGTTCAGGAAAAAGAAGGAGTACAAATAGATAGAATACACTGGGAGAAAAGAAAATGGGATACAGGAGTTACAGCTGCCTTCACTGCCTCCCTCGCCTTATCCTCCAGCTCCTCTCTCTCCTTCAGCAAACTCTCCCGTTCAGTCGTGAGTGAGGTCACCTCCATCGCAAGGGCCTTCTCCTTCTCCCCCGAAGCATCGAGGGCCACCTTGCTGTCGAGACACTCTTTCCCGACCCTCACGATCCTGCCTTGGAAGCGCCTCATCTCGTACTCATGCTGGCTCTTCATCTCGACTCCATGGAGAGTGATCTGCAAAGAAAAATGTCAATGACTTAGAAAAAATTGGGCAAATAAGAATAAAAAAAGAGAAAGGGTTGGCTAATCACCACATCGACTTGGGACCACTTCAGATAACTCGACTCGAATGTCTTGTGAGCTAGTTTTTCCCAATCCCGAGGTGGAGCGAAGTTGTCCATCACCTCGACCGCAATCCTTGCCCCGTTCACGGATTCAGTGATTGTTACCTTCAAGTCAGGTTTATAGATCGACTCCTCGAAGGTGAAAACAATTATTTGTGCCACGGGATTAAGAGCCGGGAGAGGGTTATTGACCAGGTCGGTGACGATAATGGCTGAGAGGCTCGGGGGGATCCTTGATGGTTTGGCTGTTTTTTCTTTAGCCACCCAACTACCTTCTTATAATGCAAAAGAGTTGAGGTCGAACAGGCATACCTATTCTGACTATTCTTCGAGTCTTCTGGTTTCTTCCTCGCCAGGTCTAGCTTGCGAGCTTCTTCTTCGTTGATCATCTCTGCAAAGAAAAGACAAATTAAACAAAGAGTTGAACGTAAATTAAAAGCTTACTATATGGAAAACCTGCAAGGGTCCGTCGGACTCAACCCCACTTAACCAAATACTTCTCCTTCAACTCGATCCACATGACCACCCCCAGAGCGAACACCGGTCGAACCCTCTAACTCCTCCTTCATGCACTCCCTCTCCTTAGGGGCCTTGACCCTCGGTACGTTAAACTCCCACTGCGTGGGGATGCCCCTTGGTTCAAAACCCTGAACCAAAAAATACTTGGATCTCCAATTCTTGATGGAGTCGGGGTGATCCTTGATCGCGTGCTTCTTGGTATGAGGAGAAAGGTAGTACCGCTTCGAACCCACTTGGAAAGATCACAAACCAAAACATCGTCGAAAGATCTTCAGGCTCAGCGCTTCCTCTTTCTGCTTAGCAAAAGGAAGATAATCATATACTTCCATGAGTTTGGACCCAGCTGCATTGGCTCACCCTGAGCCAATTAAACACCTTCTTGATGAAGGGTGAATCGGCAAATGCAAAACCGATTAGAATTTGTCAAAAGGAAACATACAGAACCCAGTGCAGGCAAAGTGGTGGGTTGCATGTCAGGTCTGCGAAGGAAGAGCTCAAACTCGCTCAAAATGAAGAAGACATTTTGAATCGTCAAAAGATCGACCCTGACAATATATTTGGTCTATGATCAACTTCGACCAACTGCCTTTCACGTGAAGGGGTTGATCCCCTACCGAATCAGATCCTGAAGATTCGGAGTGTACACTTGAGTGAGTATAGGGTCTACAAAATAAGGATGATCCAAGCTGTGGCCATCCAAGTACTTATTAGGCTCTGCCTCTACCTCTGCCTCTGCCATCAAGTTAGCATTGGAAATGATAACTTCTTTTTCTTGCACCTCGGAGATTTAGGAGGCACGGGCTGTATCTGGACATCATCCTCCTCTCCGAAGGGAGACACCTTCACTATGTCTTCCTCCTTGGAGGATGACCCCTGAACCTTAGCCCTTTCCTCAGACGATAACGCGCGAGACTCAACCTCCATCACCTGTTGGGAGTGGGCCGACTCGGTCTCGCTCTCTTCCCGGCCAAACGTAGAGCCTGAATCACTGGACCCGACCCTAGACATTATTTGGAGAAAAATAAACTATATGGAAAAGAAGACGACGAAACTAACGACAGTTGATATCGAAAATATGGCTGTAATTAGAAAGTTAGAGAGAGAAAGCGATGAGGAGAAAGAAGCTCTAAGGGAAAAAAGAACAAGTAAATAGAAGAATGAAGTGAGGTGGGGGTTATATATAGAGGAGGGGGGGTCTGGAGAGACACCTCAATATCCGCAAGCAATGATGTTGTACTATCTCCATCCTCCCCATGTCATTTATTCAACAGTGGAAACTAAGGGGAGAAAGAGAGCCTCGGTAACCACATTGATGACGTAGCTCACCTCGATAGTTACATCGATGATGTGGCTCACCTCGATAACCACATCGATGACGTGGCTCACTTTGATAACTACAAACATAACGTGTCACAACTCCCACCATTCAGAAAGCCATCAACATAGGAATTTCGCTAAGTGTGAAGAACTTGCCCAACTGATATCCCATCACTTTGCACTGCCTATCTTCGTAGGCTTGGTGCTCGACGTACCGTTCAAACCCCTCATCAAAAAATGTCTATCTTCGTAGGTTTGGCACTTGACGTGTCATTCGATCCCCTCTTCTAAGAATGCCTATCTCCATAGGCTCAGCGCTCTACAAGTCGTTCGAGTCCCTAAAAAAAATGCCTATCTTCATAATCTCGTCGCTCGACGTGTAGTCCTTGCCCCCCCCCCAAAGACATGTTTGCATAGACTCGGTGCTCGACGTGTCGTTCTAAACCCTCATAAAAAATTCCTATCTTCATAGGCTCGCTGCTCGACGTGTCATTCGAGCCCCTCATAAAAAATGCATATTTTCATAGGCTCGGTGCTGAAAGTGTCGTTCAAGCCCCTCACCAAAAATGCCTATCTTTGTAGGCTCAGAATGGCTATTTACATAGACTTGGTGCTCGACGTGTCGTTCGATCCCCTCACCAAAAATGCATATTTTCATAGGCTCGGTGCTCGACGAATCCCCCCCCCCCCCCCCCCCACACGCACACAAACAAATGCATATTTTCATATGCTCGGTGCTCGACGTGTCAGTTGAACCATCCGCAAGGAAAGCACAAAAGACTGAAACTCAATGCTTGGCTCAGCCGAACCTCCTAGGGTCGACCTGGCCAAGCATCTTAGGGGTCGGTGCTCGATGTGTCGTTTGAGCGTCCTAGTGCAAATGCGCAATATGGGTATTCAGATCTCTGAAATTCATTCTCTTTTTTGAGTTTTGATGAAATTCTAAAAAATAATATGAATTTGAAAAAAAAATAATTAAAAATTCTAAAAGTAATTATAAATTAAAAAAAATTATTTAAAAATCTAGAATTTTTTTTATGAATTTATAAATTTTAATTTAAAAATCCAAAATTTAATTATAAGATCAACAAGTTGGTTAAAATTATCGAAAAAGTAATTAAAATTAAATAAGAAGATCCTAGGAAGTCAACATAAATATGGAAAAGTCCATAAAAGTCCACAAAAGTCCAGAAACAGTCACTGCCCTAAAAGCTACAAAAGTGGTTCCTAGCACCTCCTCAAAGCTTTTAGGCACAAAACTGTAATTTTATAGCAACTGCAGGCCCACTAGAAGAACGTGGATAGCCACGAGGCCCATCAACTCAACCATGCTAGTTGATAAGTGTTGGAATTGAGTATACATTCAAAACACTCATCTTGTTGACAACATTGTTTTATGGCACAACGGTTAAGTTTTAAGTACACAAGAGGTTGGGGGTTCAATTCCTATATTCCACATAATATATATATATATATATATATATATATATATATATATATATATATATATATATATATATATATATATATATATATATATATCTATGACCGGGCCGGGCCTTTAGGGCCTTGGGGGTCTCTTGTAAGAAAAAAAAAACAGAATTCTTTTTAAAAAATTTTGAACTGTCAAATTTCAAACGTTTTTTTCCGATTAATAATATGACTGTTTCAAGAGCTAAATAGACTTTATGTTATAGCCGTTTCAAAAATTAAAGGATTTTCATTATGTAGCCATTTTTTTTATTAAATGCATACAGTATTTATTCCTTTATGGTCACCGGTTATAAAAAGGTATCATTTTTTTTTTGAAAAAAAATATAGAGAAACAACCAGTCATTCTCTTCTTCTAATCAATTTTGAGGAGTTTTTGCCTTGGTTTTGGTGGTGCAAATTGGTACGAGCTGCTATTGGAGCATTGGCAGCACTGTAGACAGAAGCTCGTTGTATCCCGAGAGAAGTTTTTGGTGATCAACGATTCATCTCCAGAATCGGCCAAATAGCTTCTTAAAGAAAGTGCAACCCACGCCTCGAGCCACTTCTCACTTTCCTCCTGTAGCAGATCAACTCCAGAGCCGTTCTCATAAGGTTTATTTGGTGCACTCAGGTTTAACCATTTTTCTTTAACAATAAGGCTTACATACAACTTAAGAAAAAGAGATTTCTAGCTAATTATAACTGACAATCAAATCTCCCGAATCAGGAATTAAATAACTAATTTTATCTCCTAACCAGGGGAATCTTCAACCAAATCCGAAGGATATACTCTCTTAAGTCTTTCTTATGAAGAAACCCCTCCAATCAATAACTGGTAATCAATCTTTTGCCACCAAAAGTCTTTTTTTTTTCTTTCTTCTATGTAATTGACTTGAGCTTCAGTGGGTCTTTCGCCGGGATTAACCCCGGTGTTCAGACTTTCTATATGTTTGCTAGCGATATCTCAGCCATCCAGCTCAGATCCAAGAGCTCTCAACAGTTCCAGCTTAGATGAGACTTCATTTGTTACAAATTCAGATCTGATCGATAATCCAAATGGTAAATTTTTTTCTTTAAAAATAACTCATTATCTGATTGCTTCCGCACAAGGAAAAAACAGCAACAATTCCTATGTTGTGACCCACTTTTTATGTGCATTTTAAGCTTTTGCTAATATTGCGTTAAAGGGCAATTGGCTGATAAATAATCCAACATTTTACTGCCTTGATAGACCTCTACGTGGTTCACTCTACACTTGTATAAGTAACTATTTTCTTAAGCGTTTTACCACCTAAGTTCTGTTTTTTAAAATTTTATTTAACAAGACCACCCAACTTCTATTGAAAGCACACTTTAATGATATGTTTTCCCTTACCCCTTTAAACTAGCTATCAAGCATGCTCACCCTCAATTCCAGCGATGACAACCCTTCTAACCTGCAGGAAGCTACAAGTAATTCAGGTATGATCTCATCTAGATACTATATAGCTTATAAACAACAATATTATACTAGTATAATTCAGATACGAGGCAGTTAATACTATGGCAGTTGTACAGTGACTAGCTATGCATTCTCAATCATATAAAGCTAATAGAGTAATGTTTCGTCAACTACCAATTTTATTTTCATTCTCTTCATTATCTTATGTGGTACATCTTTGTTGAAGAGTTTGCTTACCTACACTCTTTTTTCCTATCTATTGGAATGTGCCACCTAAAATAGTAAAGAGAAATATAGTGAAATTAGTATTGGATGTAGTATTACTCTAACTTATAATACAGTAGACAAACAAGATTACGTCACATTAGTTAATATACAAAATTCAACATAATATTAATAATCAAGACATATAGTTTTGTTCCGGATGACATACCTCAATTTCTTCGTACATAGAACTATACTCAAATATATCTGCCTCACGGTCCTCATTACTCGACTTATATTGCCAACTTACCATATCCTCCTCCAGCAAGCATAGTGGTCATACTCTTCAATGCGAACAAGATGTACAATGTTTATATTCTGCTTGCATGATTTTCATTTATGAGAAAAAAAAAATGTGTGAATGAATATAAAGCTTACGACTTATCAGCCTTGCCCATTGACAGAAAGAATTTTTTGCCGTAGTAGACCAATTTTTGAAAATATTTGTGATTATGGGCCACTTTCGAAACTATTGGCACTCGTGGGCTATTTTGTGACACGTCAGCAGCGACCGCTATTCTCATTTGCGATCTCTTCATTTTGAAAGTCACTAATAAAAATAGCGGTCTATGTTTTAAAGTATTTGAAATTTTTTGTTTGCTGTCGTTATTCCAACTAGCGACCTTAGTATATATGAGGTCACTAATGAGATTAGCGACCTCAAAAATAAATGTATTGAGACACTTAGCGATTTCTAGAGAGCTTTTGCTCTCTTGGGATTTTCAAAAAAAAACTGAGGTTGCTATTGGGAATAGCGACCTTAGTATACTGCGGTCGTTATTCGCAATAGCGATCTCAATAAGAAACTCAATCTCCTTGTTCGTTGTAAAAATTGCAAAATAGTCACATAACTAAACCCTCTATTTGGAATAGTGACCTTAGTACAATAAAGATCTCTATTCCGAATAACGACATTTGTACAACTAAGGTCGCTATTCGAATAGCGACCCCAGTTTCAAAAATAAATTGATTGTTATTTTTTTAGAGAGCAAAAACTCTCTAGATTTTGCTAAGTATTAGAATACAGTTCATTAAAGGTCGCTAATCCCATTAGCGACTTCATATATGCTTTGGTCGTTAATACGAATAGCGGCCCATAATCGTAAATATTTTTAAAAGTGGGTTATTACGGTAAAAAAATGTTTTTTCCCCTAAAATAGGTCTCTTTTTAAAACTAATTTCCAAAATAGGTATGTTTCAAAACTAATTCCCAAAATAGGTCTATCATCATAGGCCGCAAACCGAACTACGACATTTTTTATAACGAGGCTTTAGTTGTGAACTGCGACCTCAATACATGCCATATAATGCTAAACTACGAAACTTGGAATTTTTTTCCTAAGTGTAAAATGTGAAGAATACTCGATATAACATAGGTCGCAGTCCACAATCGCGGCCTCAGTTATATGCTAAAAACTGGGTCCTGCGAACCGTATAACTGAGGTCGCAGTTGTGAACTGCGGACTATGTTATATCGAAGCCGCAATACCTTACTGTAGCCTTGTATTTTTCACATTTTACACTTAGAAAGTTTTTTCCAAGTCTCGAAACATATTAGCTATGATATGTAATTAGGCCGCAGTTGGTACTGTGGCCTATGGTATATCGAAGCTGCAGCACCTAACTGCGATCTCATATTTTTCACATTTTACACTTAGAATTTTTTTCCCAAGTGTCAGAGTTTAGAATTATATGGTATGTACTGAGGCCGCAGTACTGCGGCTTCGTTATTGAAAATGCCGCACTTCACAACTGCGGCCTATGAGGACAGACATATTTTGGAAATTAGTTTCGAAACAGACCCATTTGGGAAATTACTTTAAAAAAACGACCTATTTCGGAAAAAATCCAAAAAATTATGAAAGAAAAAGGCTCTCATCTACCATTTCCTACCTTTATACGCACCTGGGGGTGACCACAATCCAATCCATGTAATATTCGTGCGTCAGTGTTTCTTCATCCGTCTCACAGCCGAACGAACAATCCCAAAATAAGTTAAATCAAGGTTAAGGGGAAAAAAAAGGAAAGATCTCCCCTTTCACTTCATTCCATAAGTTCGATCAATCCAAGGTAAAAAATTTTCTCATCGATCTCACACCCTAACATCCATGGTGTTTATTTCCTGTTCTTTTTTTGGGGGGATTTTCTCAGAATTTTTAAATTGGGTTTGGAGGTGGTTACATGAGAATGCCCCATTTGATTTAGAAATTGGGGTTTCTAATCTAAAATGAGATTAGGGTTTGGTTACTGTTGATTTGAAGGATCGAAAAAATGTGGCATTTTTCTCATTGATTTTGTGTTTTGTGTTATCAAGTGGAGTTATCTCGACCGAGTTATTGACTTAATTGTTCTATTGCTTGTGAGTTGTTAGTGTTAAAAATGGAGTATTGTCATTTATGCCTTATCATATATAAAGTGGTGTTGACTATGTCGAATGACCTATAAGGCAAGATTATGAAGCTTACCATTGAATTGGTTTAGTTGTTATGCCTAACTATCTAGTTGATGTTAACTGTTGGTGCTAATTTCCCAATTGAGATCACCAGTAGACTCGTAGCTAATATCTAGATAGAAGACCATAAAGAATTTTAAGATTGAGAGGCTTTTGCAGTGAACAATTGACTCTTCTGTGGTAGGTATGTATTTCTATTTTCGGTCGTGGCTTTGATAGCATACAATACTAGTTAGCTAGCATGCGCAACGTACGCGCACGACTAAATATGGTTGAGATTTAATAGTTGGGTGATTGATTTTAAGTGGATGATTAATATGACTTCAACTTACTAAGATTCATTTGTCTATTGTTTAATACAAAATGTACAAGCCTCAACTGTTTTAGTAGTGGAGATGTATCATTTGTGGCATGGGACAATTTGTACCAGGAGACATAATGTAGCATACCCTACTCTATTACATCCAATGTACAACAGTTGGCCCTCTACCGGAGGCCTTAAGATCTTTTCTCCAACTCTACTCTAGTCTAGCCTATTGCATTTGACAACTGTTTCCTCCTTGCCGTCTTATATTTGAACATACAGGATTAACTTACTTTATGCTCATACGATAAAAAACAAGCTCCATGTTTGTAAAAGTATTTATTAGTTTGACAATTAACTATAGATCCTTCTTATAAACCATTGATTATTGGTTGTGGGTTTGTAGTCTACCCTTTGAAGTTATGTAGTTATCTCATGTAACTAATAACAAATCGCGAGAACCTGCAAGGGTTTTCAATATTGAGATAAGATTTTTAATTGGGAATTGCATTCATGTCGGTGGAACAGAACAAGCCAAAGGAAACAAATGGAACCACGTGCAAAATATCCCATTAAATTCATATAAAAGGATGATTTAGAGGGAAGTGAAAGAGATTTAGTTATCCAGATGTATTTGCCTCAATGAGTGAACTCTTTATAACTGAAACTGTAACCCCATCTCTCATAATCTTTTTCGTACCTACTTCCCTGATTGATTTTTGAAGGTTCAGTATTTTCAAAGAAATCTAAATAACATAAAACAAATCTCTTAAGTAAATTATTATTCTTCGCCTTAGAGATCAAATTTTGAATTTAAATTCAGGCAATTTAGGGCATATTCCACCTTGTCTTCCATTTCCCATTGCTATTGGGAACTTATATTTCAGTTAGAACTGCATGAATACTATTTCTAGGTGTTATAGTTTGTGTTAATATTTGAATTATCTTTCTTGAATTATTTTTCTTAATTGTTTCTATCCAAGAACTACGAAGTAACAAATATCAAGTTCTTACTTCTTCTTCTTCTTCTTCTTTCTCCACCTCTTCTTCTTTCTCCGCCTCCCCTCTCTCTCTCTCTCTGCTAAATTTGAATCCAATGTCAATTGTGGTCTGTGGAACACATTATTAAGTTACGCTAGGTGATGAGAGTAAGTTGATTGGCTGCACATATTTTCCACTTTTCATCCTGCTGTTCTATCAATGTCACTGTGTGGGTGGCTAATTGGTTAGCGCTAGGTGCCCACCTAGATGTCCACCCTACCGGCTCTCCATCTGCTTCCATCTGCTTGGAAAGCCTTTTTTTGGGGTGAAAACAGATTTAACAATGAATCTGTGTGATACCTAAGGCAGAGGGAAACAATGGCTAGCATCAGGTAACTACGTTAACTACAATACTCTGAATTTGCCTACTATCAGATCTTTAATTGTATAGATGGCATGGAGTATATTCTTAGTTTTATTATCTACATAATTCCGTAATCCTGTTGATTTTCTTCGAAGAAAACAGTTGGTGAATATGTAATATAAGATAAGAGTATTGCCATAATTTAATGTAAATTCTGTCATTCAGATTCACTCATGGTAATGATGTAATTAATTGAACCACTAAGTTTACATTGATTTTTATCTATTTTATTATATTTTATCTTATTGTTTGTTTTCTATTTGAAAATCAACACTACGGCAATCAAGAGAATATTGCTAAACCAATATTGTTTTGGTCTTTATTCTACTTTTGAATGATCAAATGCTTACTTCTCTTTAAACATGAATGATAGGATGGACGTGGATTCACCTGACACAGCCGTAGAAGGAATCAAGGAAGAAAATGAGTCTGCTCCTGTGGAGAATCCAGGCCTTAAAGATGATCAGAATGAAGCTTTTGTCCACAATAGCGAAGCACTGAATGAAAAAGCACAACAATCTCCTCCGACAAATTCCAATTCAGCAGACCTGTCATCTCCTCAGAAGGATTATGAAGAATCTTATCTGTCAATCAAGTCTGATCCGAACTATGATGATATGGAGAGGACATTTTCTGTTTATGCTGACCCTGAACAAGGATCATCGTTTGATGACCATCAAAGTGATAACAAGAATGAAGGGACTGAGGGTGATAACTATATTGCTCACCCTGGAGGCTTTCTTGATAATAATGTCAATAAGAATTTCAACAGTAAATTTCAAACTGAATATTCATATTCATTACCTCATAGTGCTATTTTGACAGGAGATGATGACACTTCTTATGAGATGATTGTCGATAAATCTCTTACCAACCAATCTGCGAAAGCTACTACACTAGATAAAATAGAGAATGGAGGTGAGGAGAATGCCTCAACAAAATTTCATTTTGAGAACAATGAAGTCATTGTAGGAAAGGATGGTGTAAATATGACTGCCGGGACTGAAACAAACAAAGATGATTTCTCCTCGGTGATGGCAACTTCAGAAAATGAAGGGATGGTATGGGAAAGTTCTAGCCTGCATTCTCCTCAGAAAACTCAAAATGCTTCACCAGCACCTGAGAGACAGTTTTCTCTTTCTGCAGAAAGGTCTCATACTCCCCGCTCCCCTTCATCACCAAAGCAAGAAGAGCTGCCATCTCCAACAAACATTGAGAAGAAGGCTGCATCTTCTCCAATCTCATCTGGAAGGAAACATTCACGTTCTCCTGAAAAACGTCAAGGGGGTCACAAAAGGCCTCCATCACGTGATCGTTCATCTCCAACAAGGCAGAAATCTCGTCCAGAGAAGATAACGCATGCTGCAAATCGGGAGTCTCGGCGCAGAGATGGTTCTCCTAGAAAACACATAGCTTCATCACCTCGGAGGCAAGACTCTCCGCGAAGGAGGGGCAGATCGCCCCGCTCTCCTGTGAGGAGAAGGGATTCTCCTGGACGCAAAAGAGATCAACACCGAAGATCTAGATCAAGGTCTCCCCATGCAAGGGATCGTTACCAAAGATCCCCAAGGTGAGTCTATTTTACGTTTTTTATAGATTCCTCGAGCTCCGTTTCCCTCGTTAATTGTTACTTTTCATGTTTTTCTCCTTTTTTCGGAAAAATTATTATAATATCATAAATAGGAGAAGGCAGTCTCCAACACGTAGGTCTTCTCCACCTAGTTATTCTCGTCGTCGTTCTCCAAGGAGGCCTTGGTCACCACCTCCTAATCGGAACACAGGATTGGGCAAGCCTGGAAACAATTTATTTGTTGCAGGTTTTAGCTATATTACTACTGAGAGGGATCTAGAAAAGAAGTTCTCAAGGTTTGGCAAAGTCTTAGATGTTCGCGTAGTCAGGGATAGAAGGTGAGTTTATTTTATTTACTTTCTAGCTTTATGATTTTTGTTCACTTATCATAGACAATATAGAAGTCACATGGTTTCTTTATGTGGTAAACATTTTGTTACTTGTTCGCACGAGAAGTTTAGAGGCTACCAATTATTATTTAATCAGGATGCCTTACATATCACAATGGGGTTTGATTTGCCTTCACGTTTGTGTTTAGCTTGCATCCTTTTTATAGCACCGAGGTTGATTTTCCTTTAGAATGTGAACCTAGTGTGCTGGTTGATTTTCCAAAGGTGCCCCTGTTATTTATGTTATAAAATTGGCGAGGTTTCTTAAATGAGAGTAGTTGCAAAATGTAGAGAATGAGTTTGGTAGAAATGTTAGTTGCAAAATATAAAGAATGAGTTTGGTAGAGATGTAGGCACAACACAAAAAGAAAATAACACACAATATTTAACGTGGTTCTGTCGAATTCCACATACGTTCACTGGCAAAGACAATGAAGGATTCACTAATATCGAATAGTTTACAAGCCCTTTACCAATAGAGTATAAACTCTCAACTTGTGACAAAGAGAATGAAGGCGAGAGTACAAAGTCAGAACATCTCTCAAAAAACAGTTTGTGTTTTTCACTCTCTGGAAGATGTTCTTCTTCACTTCCTTGCTTCAAATGGGCAACCAATGACCTCTATATATAGGCTTCAAAGTTGCTGCCGTTCATGTTTCATATGGTGAAATTTTTACACCAACCAAGCATGCCCAATGGACTCACACCACTGTTAAAATTCTAGCCTTCAATGGGTTCACATTTTCATGTTTTTCATGCATGGAAGCTTCTTCCAGGAAGGTGAGGCTGGCCTTGTTTGTATTCAAGGCACAATCAACAAATCTCCTTGACTCGAATACACAAATATTCTCCATTGGCTCGCAAGTAAGCCTCCACAAAATCCTTCGTGTCTTCGCCGCGAGCCCCGATGAGCTTAACCTCCACTTCGAATATCTTCTACTCCGAGAAGTTTTAAGCTGTGACAATATGTTGACAGCGACACTTGTTTTTGTCAACATATTTTCTGGATTATCGGCAATCCCAATTTTCTCCACTTTCATATCTGTATCATCCCGTACAAAGTAGTATCAGACATCAATATGTTTGGTTCTCTCTTGATGCATATGGTCACGACAAAGATGAATAATGAATTTGCTATCACAGTAAATCGTAATGCTCTCCTGCACCACTCCCAAATCTGTTACTAGATTGCAAAGCGGCATATTGTTTCCGTTACTGCAACTATAAATGCCATGAATTCTGCTTACACGAGACTGGCGCACCACAAAGGGTAAATGTGTACCCTGTCAGTGACCTTCGATCCAGATCTCTAGCATAATCTAAATATGAGAGCCCTTCAACAAAACTGCTTCCTCCACCTCGTTTAGCATCATAAACAAGGCTTAATCCCATCGTACCTCACATATATCAGAGTATCCACGTCACTGCCTACCAGTGGCCTTAACCAGACCAGCTCATATAACGACTCACAATTAACACTGCTGCAATAGATCGGGAAGAGTGCATACCATAGCATATATCAATCTACCAACTGCACTGACATATGGAATTTTTGACATTTGCTCCACCTCCTTAGTCATTGGTGAAAGCTTCAGTGATAGTTTAAAATGCGATGCTAGAGATGTCGAAAGAGGCTTAGTGTTGGCCATTCCAAGACACTCCGATACTTTTTCAATATATATCTTTTCTGGCTTAGAATCAAGTTGCCCTGCTTCTTGTCTCATTCAATCTCCATCCCTAGTATCTTTCTTGCAGCACCATGATCCTTCATTTCAAACTCTGAGTTGTCTCTTCAACTTGAATCACCTCCTTGTCATTGAGCAAGAGATGAACCTGGTCATCATTAGGTTGCCTTTTATGGTACACACTGATCCTACGGGCTTTGTGTGTATTCAATCTTTACCATAAAGATATCGAATCTACGATACAACTGTCTGGGTGACTGCTTAAGCCCATACAAAGCTTTGAGTAATCTGTAGGCTTGTCCGACCACAACTCATTTGGTGTCTTCATATCAGTTGCTAAGGAGGGTGACATTTCACCAGATAACAAGTCAATACTGCTTCAGCCCAGAATCCCTCCTTCAGCCCGACTCTGATTAACATGCACTGAGCATGTTCCAACAACATCTGGTTTATCTGTTATGCTACACTGTTATGCTCAGTGTTCAAAAAAATTCCTTTAGGTTGTCCCCGACCGACTCGCCTAGGGCCTGGGCATTTTAAAAAATCAGTTTGGCTGTCTAGGTGGGTCTGGGCAAGTATTTTGTTGTTGTTAAGTGAACCGGCTCACTTAAATTTTCACATTCTTAAAACCCCCGACCCTCGTTCCTCTTTCTCTCTCGCTCTTCCCAAAAAATCCAAATTCCTAAATCTGAAATCCCCCAAATCGTTTTGCTTTCCCAAAATCATCAAAAAATCTCAAATCATCACCCATTTCATTGGAATCTTGATAATGGGCAATACGTAAAACGAGTGCTCTACCATTGTGCTAATTCACATTTATGATTTTTTGAGTTATTTTTTTAGTATTATATATATTTTGTATTTTATGCAATATTGTATTTTTTATAAATATATTATAATATTAAAAACCACATAACACCTAGCCCTCCTAGGCCCACTTACAAGGTCTAGGCGCTTGGCCCCCATAAGCCGTCCGACTACCGCCTGACGACTTTTAGAACACTGGTTTTGCTGTGGTGTGTAGGTGACTGTGCGATGCCTGACAATGCTCTTCTCACTACAAAACTTGTTAAATTCTTCATTGCAGAACTCTATTCCATTATTAGTGTGAAGCCTCTGCATTTGCTTGCTAGTCTGCAACTCAATCATGGTCTTCCACTGCTTGAAAGTCTCGAAGACCTTTGATTTTGTCTTCAAGAAGTAAACCCAGAATTTGGAATGGCAGTTGATAAAAGTAAGCACGTACTGCTTACCACCGATTGAAGCCTTGGGCGATGATTCCTACAAATATGAGTGACTGTAGTCGAGCGTCCCTTTTGTTGTATGCACTTTCTCCTGCTTGCCCAAAATACAGAACTCACATAAATCAAGCTTCTGTACCTTTATACCTCCAAGCAAATTGTCCGAACTCAGCTTGTTCATGCCCTTCTCGACCATATGCCCTAGACGCATATGCCATAGCTTCACCTCCGAGTCACCAGTTGTAGTGGCCACTTGCGCATCTCCAGTCACTGTAGATCCTACTAGATAATAGAGGCAATCTACTCTTCATTGCCACAACACCAACTTTCACGATCTTCATCTCCCCTTTCAAGACGCTGTAAGTGCATCAATTTCGAGCAACAGAACCCAAGGAGATAAGGTTCATCCTGATCGTTGGACCATATGGAACGTCCTTCAATGTTCGCACCATATCATCCCACATGCGAATCTGCACATCTCCAATCCATCGAACCTCACAGTCTGTCGTTGCCCATGAGAACCTACCCACCATATCTTTACAAGACACGAACCAATCTCGATGAGGACATATATGGAATGTACACCCACAGTTAAGCTAGGCAGTTAAAATCGGTTTTTGGAACTAATCGGTTTAGGAGCGATTGGTGATTAACCGGTTAATCAGAAAATAATCGGGGATTAAATCGGAAAAATCATGTATAAATGATTTATCCTCCTTATGTAGCTGCTCTAAATCCTAACACAAAACTATTATGAAATTATCAATTAGAAACATATAGTTATCTCTTCAAATTCTCTTCATTTCTACTATTTTGCCATATTTTAAGGACTAAGAAGATGCCTGATGAATGAAGAATGAGTATTTTAATACCTATATATAAAAATAAAGAAAATATACAAAGTTGCTCCAATGACCGAGAGATTAAATTAATGAGTCATTCGATAAAAATTTAGGAGAGTGATCGAACATAGACTGAGACTAAAAGACTAAAAAATACAGTGTGAGAATCAGTTTGGATTTATGCCCGGGAGGTCAACAATGGAAGCAATTTATGTACCGAGGAGACTTATGAAAAAATATAGGGAGATCAAGAAAGATCTACATATGGTGTTTATAGATCTAAAAATGCATATGATAAAGTCCCTAGAAACATAGTATGGTGGGTGTTAAATAATAAAAGAGTAACTATTCGGTATATTGAGGTAATTAATGATATGTATGAAGGGGCAAGGACCACAATTAGAACAAGTACAAGAGAGACCAGTAATTTTTCTATTACAGTAGGTTTACACCAAGATTCGGTTTTAAGCCCATACCTCTTTGCTTTGGTTATGGATGAATTGCGCGAGGAATACAAGATGAGGTGCCTTGGTGTATGCTTTGCTGATGACGTCGTTTTAGTGGACGAAACTAGAGCAGGAGTCGATGCTAAATTAGAATTATGGAGAAAAACTTTGGAAGCTAGAGGCTTTAGAATAAGTAGAACTAAAACAGAGTATATGGAGTGTAATTTTAGTGATATTCGGAACACAACTAAGAAAATAGTGAAGCTTGATGGTCAAGAGATATCTAAGAAATACTGTTTTCGATATTTAGGTTCAATTATACAAAGAGATGGGGAGATTTATGAAGATGTTATACATAGGATCCAAGCATGATGACTTAATTGGAGAAGTGCTAATGGTGTTTTGTGTGACAAACGTATACCTTTGAAGTTGAAGGAAAAATTTTATAAGACGACTGTTAGACCAGTAATGATGTATAGAGCAGAGTGTTGGGCAACAAAGAAACAACATGTCCACAAAATGAGTGTAGCGGAGATGATGATGTTAATATGGATGTGTGGTAAAACCAGGAAGGATAGAATTATAAATGAGCATATATGAGACATGCTGATAGTAGCTTCTATCGAAGATAAGTTAATATAGAATCGCCTCAGGTGGTTTGGACATATCACACGTAGACCTAGTAGTGCCTCCGTTTGAAAAAGTGATTTGATAAGTATTGAGGGTAGAGTTAGGGGTAAGGGAAGACCTAAACTTACTTGGGTGGAAACGGTGAGAAAAGATATGATAGCTTATGACCTTACAGAACATATTGCGCTAAACCGTGCAGAATGGAAAACCAGAATTCATGTAGTCGATCCCGACTAGTTGGAAAAAAAGTTTTGTTTTTGTTGTATAATTATAGAGAAAAAGAAGAGAGTACTTGGTTTGGGCTGAATTTGAATTCTGGATGTGGGTAAGGTCGGGTCGGTTCGGGTTTATTAGTCGGTTTCAGCAAACAAAAATAATCGGGGAGGAGCAGCACGAGCAGCAAGATGAGGAGGTGCAATAGATGCAGGTCGGGTCAAGTTTGCGACGGTGCAGGGGGGCGATAGTGGATTGGGTTTGGGTTTGCTCGTGGAGGAAGAGAATTGGTTTGAATTTGCACGAGGAAGAAGAAGAGAGCGGCGGATCGGGTTTGGGTTTCCACGAGGACCATAAGGGATTTGGATTTGAGTTTGGGCCGGATTGAGTCCAAATAATGCAAACGAGCAAGAAAATTAAAGGATGAGATTTAATCGGTTAATCATCCACTTAAAATCGGCCGATTAACCACTAATCGACCGATTATACCCAATTAAATCACTAACTATTGAAATATTGAAAATCACTAAGAAAATAATCGCTACCTCCGATTAGCGATTAATCAATTTTAAATGCTTAGGAATTAAGATCCATTCTGCAATAGAAACTGCTAATGATTCGTCGATGTAGTCAGCGCGTGTCACGCCCTGCTTCCCAAAATACGGGAATACGAGTCCATGACTGACTGAGGCCCAACGAATGATGCGAATACACCATTGATAAGCTCTACAGGTAACTCAAAAACAAAATAACAACAAAATCACGCAGACATGTAAAATCACAATAGGATAACAAAAGTACATGACATAGTACATGACATAACCAACAGCTAGAAAATATAAAGTAGTTACGAGTCAAACATGTCCGGATTACAAATAGTACATGAATAGAACAAGAACTAAAGCATGAAAATAAACAAAACTAAGACACTTGCTCAGCGACACCTTCTAGTAACTCTTCATTTGGGTCTGCAAGTATATTATTACAAAAGAAGAAATAAGAAGATACCCGTTAATGCAAGTCACGGACCGCAAGTGGTACATGCTAAAGGGACAAGTACAAAAAACGAAACAAAAGCAGGGAAAAGAGCAAGGAACAACGAATCATGTAATAGGGAAAATACAATATGTAAACAGGATCATGAACAAGGCATCATGAAACAAGTGGCATGCATGTAAACAAGTAAGCAAGAAAACATGTCAACATGAACATGTAACATGTAAACAAGCAAGCAAGTCAACAGGAATATGTAACATGTAATTGGATCATGCAAGTGTATGTGTTAATCTCATATCTTTTATTAACCTAACTAGTGCAACAATCATGCGTCCCATACCACATGTTTGATACACGCAATCAAGTGAACGTTTAGACTAGTGGTGGATTCTATAGGTCACGTACTCGGGAAAACATGTCAAGTATATCTTGTAACAAGATACGTGCAATGTGGAACTTGTAGTGTGAACTTGTAACGTGAACATGTAAACCTATAATTTTTCAAACTTGCAACTTGTATCGGGAAACCACGAGCTCCCGTCCGAGTATGCTCTTCTATATTGCCCACTACTAAATCTTTCCCCTTATACCCCGGCTTGTTATTTTTATTTTAATCAAACATGAACAATAACTGGATCGGTAAACATCTACATGCAACAACAAGAACGGGTAACATGACAGGATCGAGTATCAAGACTTATGCAATACAGGAAAACATATTTTAGGGTTTATAAAACATGTAACTATGATGTGATCAATGACATATGCAAAACTTTATCAAGAATAATAAGATATCATAACAATATTCAAACTAGTAACAAGACAAATAATTCATGCACAACATTCTGTATAGTTCTAAGAGTATATATGTGTGTATCAATCGTGTTCATGCAATGCTTATGGCAACAAAGTATTCGTGATCATGTACGAATACGGGATCAACGAATTATGTATAGTAACAGATTTCAGTTCGACCGATGAATACAAATTAGAATCAAAGAATTACTTGCGGTATTTTGCAAAAAAAGCTTGTACGAAAACAAACGAGTTGTACAAGAGATACTTGCCTGTTAATCGACGACTATGATACCGAATATAAGAATAACGGGATCAGAATTCTGGGCAGCGAAGCACGTGCAAGATATGTGGTAGCAACAACAAACTCCAAAACAGCAAACTCCCCAACAACAAACTCCAAAACAGCAAACTCCCCAACAACAAACTCCAAAACAGCAAACACCCCCCAACAAACTAACCAATAACCAACTCCAAACAGCAAACACCAACACAATCCCCTACTCCACAAACACCAAACATCAGTATAAACAGATCCCTTACCCACACAACAGTAACATGCCAAATCTCAAACGTCCCCTTCCTTCCACACTCGACACAGAGAGAGAGAGACGGCAGGAGAGGGAACGATGACTGGCAACGCGACCACGGTGAGGAGGCGGCGCGACGATGACTGGACGGCGACGGAGTTGATGGAGGGCTTGAGCGACGGGGGAGGAGTTGAGGAGGTCGGAGTTCGATGGGTTCGACAAAGAGGCTTGCGGCAGTGCACAGGTGAAGAAGAGGGGCGACGGGTGTTGATCGCTGGCGGCGAGGCGAACGCTGTGCAACGCGGTCGGGAAGCAACGGCGACGGAGGATCGAGCGAGACACAGGCGAGGTGCTGCAAAGCGATGGTTGACTGCGGCGAGGAGGCTCTGTTCTCGAAGAAGACAGAGGAGACGCTCGAGCGGGAGGCAGTAATGGCGGAGGAGGACGACCGGGGTTGGCGGCGACTTGAGGCAGAGGAAGACGGCGTGGTGGTGGAGCGGCTCGACGTTGGGTTCGAGCGGGAGGAGTGAGGGAGAAGATGATGACGAGGGGAAAAGGGGTTACGAGGTACGGTGACTGAGTTAGAACAGGAGGTGGAGCAATGGCGAGTAAAGGGGTTGGGTTTGAGAGGCGAACGGGGAAGGGGGAGGGAGGAGGAGGGAGGAGGAGGGAGACGGGTTTGGATCTTTGTTTCGTTTGGGAGACAGAGGAGGGGAGAGAGAGAACAGAAGGATTTTTCTCTTTGTTTTAAACAGAGGGGAGAGAGAGAGAAGGGAACGTGGTGAGAGAGTGGGGGGAAGTTACGAGGTGGTGGGGAGTTGGAGTACGGGATTGTGCAAAGTAGGGATACATGAAGGAATTGTATACGGGTAGGTGTGTATAATAAATCTGTACAAGTATATGGGTACTGGGTTAGTGGATTTAATAATGGGTATCCCAAAGAGATCCAATAGTCAGAATGGGCTTTAATAGATGGGCTCAAGGTAAAATAAAATAATAATAGTAATATTGGCTGGGTTGGGCTTCAAAATATTTAAATAAATCAATTAGGGTATTGGGCTAAACTTTGGGCTCAGATTAATAATTAAT
Organism: Hemerocallis citrina; assembly: GCA_017893485.1. NCBI lineage: Eukaryota > Viridiplantae > Streptophyta > Magnoliopsida > Asparagales > Asphodelaceae > Hemerocallis > Hemerocallis citrina. The sequence goes on from CM030364.1 coordinate 35,051,023, forward strand.
AAAATCAAAATACGAAATTGGGCTTATAATAAACAATTGTGCTTATAATAAATAGTTTGAATAATACAATCAATTAAGAAAGAATAGTTATAAGATACTAAGAATTTGAAATACGGAAAAATACATGAAAAATACGTATTACTGGGAACAGGGGTTACAGCGCGATAGAGTTATCATGACTCTCCACAATTCCGGCTACTGAAGTCTCCTCGTGATGTTGTCCCTTCTCCTTGAGTTTAGGACATTCTGATTTGAAATGTCATTTCTTGTGGCACTAGTGACATTCCAAATTTTTTTTGGACCGAGATTTAGATTTGCCTCGGCCCTGACCTCTTTATTGCTCGTGTCTTACTTCCACTCCGATCGTTCTCTAACGAAAAGACTATCTGTTGAATCAGAAGTCATTCTGGCAAAACATTTCTGACATATCTGCCTGGAGTAAAATGATGCTTAACCTCCTCAAGGGTGATGTTGTCTCGACCATGTATGATTGAAGTGACGAAGGTCTCGAACGGTGGAGGCAACGAAGATAGCAATAATAGGGTTTGGTCTTTGTCCTTGCACCCTAATATTGCAGAGATTGACCAATATCTCGGTCAACTTGTTGAGGTGGTCATCAAGTGGAGTGCCTTCCTTCATCTTGATGGCATACAAATGTTGCTTTAGATAGAGACAACTCGTTAGAGATTTTCTCATGAAGATTCTCTCCAACTTCTCCCACAACCCTGCGGCTGTCTCCTCGTCCAACACATTCTGAAGCACATCGTTGAAAAAACACAGCTGGATAGCATTGTGCGCTTTTGCATCCATCTTGTCTTTCTCGGACTTCTTCATCATGGTTGGTAGTTTGTCAACACCTTCCAAGATTGCAGCAATGCCTTGCTGCACTAACAGTGCCATCATTGCCATCATCTTTAATCTCCGTAAGGAAAAAATGTTTAGACATCGTGTCGAACTCTCACAAAAGAAACCCCAACAATCTCGCTATGATACCAGTTTGTTAGGAAATTGCTGAGGTTTCTTAAATGAGAGTAGTTGGAAAATTATAGAATGAGTTTGGTAGAGATGTAGGCACAACACAAGAAGAAAATAACACACAAGATTTAACTTCTGCATTCACTTGGCTGGAAATTGTAGAAGTCAATGATAGTCTGAATCTGTGATCATTAATTTACTACACTGTATAATTTGTTCACGGGGATGTTTTAACATTGTGTCTATTTTTGACAAGACCATAGCCAGCCACCCACCCATGCACACATACATGCTCGCTCTCATCCTATAATTAGGGATTGGTGCAAGCAGGGCTCGAGCCACCATAAGACTATCAGGGCATTTGCAGATTCTAATGTTGTTGATTCCTTTTGTTAACCACTATTAAACCCCATTTTTCTGAAGTGCTTGAAGCTTTCAGATCCATATGATTTGGTTATTTTTATGACTTGTTGGTTGACCTCTATCACTGAAATATCATTTACTTTTACCTTAGTTCTGTGAGACAAAGGGTTTTATAGGTTCTGACATTTTCCCCCAGAAAGTGGTGCTGGTGATGTCTTTTCTTGTCTACTTTCTTGATGGGTTCACAAGTTAATGAACTTTGTTATATGGATTATTATTAGCAACCTTGATATCTGTATGAGTCAGAAAATTATTTAACAACATTAATTAAACTTGGGGGGCTTCTACCCACGGTTTCTCTTAAAAAAAAGAACTACTCATAGACGACATTCTTTCGGATCTCCATGTGCTAGGAACATCTTTCCTCCATACCAGTATCCTGATTTATGCTCTAAGTAGATTGTGGTATTACATGAACATATGATAACATGCCAATATCATAAAACTAGATGTATCGTTTGATGTGGTCAAAAGTACATATATATTAAAAGAAAAATGGGTATCAATAGAGTAGTAGAGAATTCACTCGTGTACCGGTCATACCTTGGATGATCTACACTATATATCTTGTTTATATATACCTCAGATAATTCAACAATGAGAGATCAAGATCAAATGTTTTGTAGCCTTCTACAGTTGAAACTTGAAAGTAATTTGTAATATCAAAATCACTCGTTTCTTGAGTAAAGAATATTTATTTATTTGATCTCTCATTGTTACTCATTGATTCATTTTGGCTAGAGCGCCCCAATTCGCTATATTTGTAGATCAAGGTGCATTGTGCAGATCATCTAAGAAATGTTCTACAAAAAATGTTTTGGCTACTTTACTTTTTACCCATTATTCTCACAACTAGTAGTGTCAAATTTGACAATAAGAATGTGTGACTGAATGCTATAAGATTATTATGCCTTTATGAGGATTTTTTTTTGCTCTTTCCCAAGATTATCCTCTACATAATGCAAACTTTTCATTACTATATTAATTAATGGACTACATCTGCACCCAGACAGGAAGTGTAGGTCTAACCCACATCAGTCTCCTAATTATTCTTCATGGTTATTCTTTCTTTCTTACGTAGTTTGTATCAGGTTTTTATTGTGTTAAAACCATTGAGTGCACTAACATTGGTACACTCTGTAACAATTATTTTCCTTGAATAAATCTCTTGCTTATTCTCAGGTACAGTTACTAGGTTTTTGTTACAAAGGTATAATTGTACAAATTGTAGAATTGTGCTTCTGTTTGATGATCGCTTAGTTTCTGGTTGGGCCTTCTTCTTTTCATAGAAATAGTGCCTTAAATCTCAGTATTATTTGGCCGGGTCGGGTTTGGGTACTAGTACACAGATCTATTACAAGTGGGGAATTTTGTTCCAGAATCTTACCTATTAACTTTGTCTAGGTACATCTCCAAAACGGTTATATGATTGCTAATCCTATTAGATTATTGACTCAGGTATTTAATATGTACATGTGGACCCTGCCTATGAAATTGAAGTCCAAGCCATGGTGTTGTTTGGGTCTTACACAGTAAATTAGAAAAAGAATATGGTCCTAAATTTTTTTGTATGTGGACTTGTTGTAGAACTTATAGATGAAATTAAAAAAAATCGCTCATGGAGGTTAGTTTCAACTTACAAGTGGATGAAAACCTAAACAAACAACTCACATTAATCTCTCATTTCCATTATTTACTATCCTTGGGCAGTTTGTTATTGTTGTACCAATGTAATGGCTTCAAGAGATGCACTTGTAATTTATGCTTCAGTTTTTCCTTGTCCAACCTATGCTTCAATTTATCCTTACCCAACCCTATTGTTGAAGAAATTATAGCAAATAAGACGAGTTGAATTGTATCTTTTGTATTTGTGTTCAACCTCTGCATGAATTGTAAGTTGTAACTTTCATACCATTTCATACAGTAATCATTCATCTCTAGTTTAACTCTTAGAAGTTCATGATTTGAATTGTGGAGACTAAGATGCATATCTGCAAATCTCAACTTCTAGTTGTGGTGCTTTTAGTTGCGATGTACCCATTAATAGATATCAAAATTGGGTCAAGATCATTGTAAGTAGGGAAATACATATTACCTGAACCCTGCCCTTTACATTATGGGTTAGGGCTAGGTCTGCAAAGGGTCCTTCAAAATGACACCTGGATCCTAGCCGAAATTAAGACGGTCATGGCTTTGAGACCCAGTGTACTCCCAGTAGGAAATGCGTATAGTAGGTCATGGTCCTAGTGCAACATTTAAGTTGTAGCCCTAGTGCCTAATGGCCGCACCGACACATAGTGAGAGCTTTGAAACTCATGAAAATATTGTTTGGTTAGTCATATAGTCTGTGGACAACAGTTTAAGACTCACAGTGTTTTGCTAGTTACCAACAATTTGTCAAAATTCCAGATGTTAGGTAATTGAACATCCTAAAATGGCATCAAGGTGCTGTTCTTGACTACAATTTTTTTTGAATATTGTTTGCTCTAACTGCTAACGTACTATAAATTAGAGTGTTAGACCTACACGAACAGAAATGGCTGTCCTTGGTTCCATGTATGTTGAAACATGGAAAGCGGAGAACAAACAGAACAGGGTTATTTGTTGAAACATTATATTATTGAATTTTATTTTTAAATTTAAAATTCGTTCTTTAAAGGCTAAATTTCTTGTAGGTTTCTTTATCATACATTCTCTTTGTTATGAAACTTCATGAACTGAAATGCTGATACAATTTCCAAACTTCTCTGTTACTAAAAAGTGTTCTTTTGGTGGCAGGTCTGGAGAGTCTCGTGGTTTTGGGTTTTTGTCCTTAGAAAGGGACGAGGATGCTGATGCAGCTATTCGTGCAGTTGATCAGACTGAGTGGAACGGGAGGATTCTTCTTGTCGAGAAATCCAAAACATCAACCCGCTCATAGCTTTTAGGGGGGAGGTCTAGGTTCTGTGCTTATTTCAATTGCTCACAGTTTTCTTTCAGACCAGTTTTCACCCTGGCCAGTATGACATAGGTTACAAATATAGGCAAGTATCACTCGAAACCAGATTCGTGAGCTGAGTTTGATAGTTTTTCATATTGACTGGTCTCCTTATTTTGAGGTCATGAAAGATCAAATGTACTATTTTCTTTGAAGAATGTCTACCATTATGTAACATACATATAATGTGGGTTCACATAAATTCATCTTCCAATGTTGCTCGTCACTTTGAATTGTTCTTGAGGATTTATTCATAATATGTATACTGTATGTGACTGAAATGCGTTATTCATAATATGTATACCGCATTGATAATGGTAAAAATCACAGAAAATCAGGATCGTACGATTCCAGCATAGATCTCAAAGCTTCTACAGGCAGAGTATTCATAATGGGCTTCTTTAACAGGTTCGAGCATCTTTAGGCTCATCTATAAGACACGTGCTGCTTTCAAGCCCATTAATAACGATAGATCAGGTCTATTAAGAGAGATCTAGCCTATAAGGGTTGTTAGTCAAATCATATGAGTTTTATCTCTTATATCCAAACAAGAGTTTTATCTCTTAAGGGAGAGAATCAACATGAGATAAGGAATTCATATCAATTTAATGGATTTATATCAATCTCCTAGTTTGTTTCTCAGACCTATAAATATCATATCCTTCTTCAGTCAAATGGTAATCAATAGTTTCTCTCTCAAACTCTCTCTTTCTCTTATTCTGACTCGAGTGTCGGAGGGTTTGTTGTTGGGGTCACCTTCAGCGTTTCAGGCTTTTTGTATGTCCATCGGCCGTGTCAGCAACAGTCGGATTCTGATCACAGTGTTCAATCGACGATCCAGATTCAATCTCAGAAGCTTTAACCAATTTTCACGCCACGATCAATTGTCAGATTTTTAGTAGTTTCCATCAAATATTAACTCATTATCTGTTTGCTCCTATACCAAAATAAGCAGCAACAGATTGACATCGTCTGTGAAAAACTACACAAATCTGACTTACCGCCATGCCACCAAGACTAAGAGGCAGAGCGGTGGCTTCAAGCTGTCGCACCAACTCTCTTTGTCAATCAATTGCTCCTGTGGAAGATCCGATTCCTCCTTAACAGCAGCCCCGATAGCCTAGTCAAGCTCTCATCAACGGAGAGGCACCGAGGGGATATCGACAAAGCTGTCATGAACATCACCCTTTGCACAACCGTATCTCAGTCCATAATGCTTCAACCGATTCAATGGCCTTGCGAGCCCCCCGGCGATCTAGAGATCTCCGTCAAATCATCAGCGCAAAGCAACAATGAACTGATCCACGAATCCACTTGGACAAGAGATGCACCCGAACTGAGGCCTCCTGCTCAGAACGTCAAGTAAACCGGAGAATAATTCTCCCCAAAGACAGATCAAGGCATTCCTCCTTTCATAGGGGGCGCATCGCAGAAAGAAGCCCGACTCATGAGAGTCGAAAGCATCTTGAGAGAAACAAAGAGAAAGATTCCCCAGTCACTAGGGCCGAACTGAAAAAAGCTTGACATCATCCGAGCTATCCAAGGTAGTCAAGACCAGGGTCAGCCCTCCAAAGAAGAATCTGGTGACTCAACTAGATCCAAGGGGAAGGACGACCAAGTCCTTCGCCGTATCCGAGAGGTTGAAGATCGGCTAGAACAGATGAAGAATGTGGGGAATCGCTCCAGCAGGGCTTACCACCCCAGTTGACTCCATTTAAACAAATCCATCCTTGATGCACCCATTCTGAAGAACTTCAAAGCTCCTGAATTTGAATCATAAAATGGAGAATCAGACCTGGTGGACCATATTGAGAGTTTTAAAACACTTATGATGTTCTATAACGCCATTGATGCACTCATGTGCCGTACATTCCCTGCAACTTTGAAAGGATCGGCAAGGGAATGATACTCGCGCCTAACTCCAGAGTCAATATTCTCCTTCGACCAGCTCGAGGAGCTCTTCATTGCGCACTTCGTTACTAACCACAAGGCTATAAGAACAAGTGCTTTCTTATTGGAATTGAAGCAAAGAGATGAAGAATTGCTGAAAGACTTTGTTAAGCGCTTCACAGCCGAAGCAAGGTCCCTCTCCTCCCTAAATTTGTCAGTGGAGGTCGCCGCCTTCAGCCACAACGTCACTAACAAATACCTGAAAGTCTCTTTCGCAAAAAAAGCCACCCAAAAATTTTACTGAGCTCTTGGAAAGGAGTGACAAGTGTATAAGGGTTGAGGAAGCTCTATATCCTTAAGGCAAGAATGATTCACCTTTCAGGAACAAACGGAAGAATGAAAACGAGGAAGAACCCAGGAAGTTTCAGAAAGACGGCGCAGGTCAACCCCGACCACCTCTAGCACCACGCTTCTACAAGTTCACTCCTTTCAACGCAAGCGTATCAACCATCCTCATGGAAATTGAGAAGGACGGAATAATACGCCCTCCGCCCAAGATGTCCACAGCTAGCAAGAGAAGAGACAAAAATAAGTGGTGCACATTTTACAGAGATCATGAACACACTACTGACAACTGTCGAGCCCTCAAAAAAGAACTTGAAGGCCTAATTCTCCGAGGCTATCTCTCTCAATTTTTCCAACAAAACAACAATGCCGAAACCCCTCTAGCACGGGGGGCTAATAAGCGTCAAGAGAGGCCATTCGAATCACGAGACTCAGAACATATGACCATTCTCCACTCCATTTACGGAGGCCCGATGGGGGAGATTCCAACTCCTCCCACAAAGCCTTTGTTAGGGAGGTCAACTCAGTACATAACATCCCACCTACCAAGAGCACCGGGGTCCCGATATCTTTCTCTGACAATGACTTAGAAGGTGTCCGAATACATCATTGCGATGCATGGGTCATAAACCTTTGCATGGTGAATCATGAGGTACGCCGCATCCTGGTAGACAACGGCAGCTCGGTAAACATCCTTTTCATGTACACTTTGAATGGCCTCAAGCTCTCCCGGGACTGGCTCAAGCCAGCCGGCTATACACTCCACGGATTCTCCGGTGTCCCCACTCAAGTAGAAGGAATTGTCACACTCTATGTGACAGCAGGAAAAGCCCCCGCTATTCGAACGGAAGCACTGGACTTTATGGTAGTCGATGTCAAAGCCGCATACAATGCAATATTCGGCCGTCCCCGTCTAGCGGCTTTCCACATGAAAATGAAGTTCTCAACAACAGCAGACGTAGACCAAGTTGTAGGGAGCCAACACGCAGCACGAGCATGTTACACCGCTACAATGGGGGGCTCGGTTCCCTCCTCGATGCCATAGAACTACCACTGGAAAGCAGTCACAATAGCTCCAAGCCCGCAAACAAGCTTGACGCCACTGCCATAGACAACCCTACCAATAACTTCCAAACCTGCCAAATCATCTTCCACAAGGTCTAAATTCGTCATCATCAGAATACTACGACATACTTGAATGTGAATGGCCCGAAGCCACTCCGCCCATTCAACGGAACGAAATAGTCAAGCCAAAATACACTGGCGAACCTAAAGATTTCTCATTCTCTGCACAAAACAATGGGAGACTCGTTCCAAAACAAGCAAGTTCAGAAAGGGTCTACCAAGTTGTTTGCCTAACGACCCATCAACTTGAAAACCGAGGGGGGGGGGGGGGGGTTACACGGGAGATAGCAACAGAGATTTGGAAAGTAGAACACCTTACGGAGTTGAACGAGGGCATCTAAAATGTCCTCTCTTAGTAGTAGTAACAAAATTTCTCAATTTGTAATAAAGGTCAGCTACTAGAGTAGCCATTTAGTTTTAGTTTTCAATAAAGACCACTTTCACTAGCGGTCACTGCATGTATTAACGACCAACCACTAAAGCAACCGCTTAGTTTTATTTTCTAGTAAAATTTAGTATTAAATTTTTAGATTATTGTATAACTCTACGGATGCATACAATGAGTTAAATGCCAAGTCTTCACCAAAAATCGGCACAAAAAACTCATTAAAAGCTCCTTATAAACCGGGTTCGGAGTCCATACCCATGGCTCGTAGTTACTCTACCAATTTGCAACAATCCAAGTTCTTCGCTTCGCTATTTGATCTGCTCTTGTAATCCGTTAGAACCTCAATGGCAGGTTTGGAGTCCATACCATGGGTCGATATTACTTTAGCAAATTATTACAAAGTAATTCCGGAGTTCAACTCGTCATTCAATCTGTTCCTGCAACATGTTAATACCTAAATTAACAAGTTCGGAATCCATATCCATGGCTCGGAGTCACTTTAGCACCTGCAACCAAGCATGTTTAGAGTTCAACTCGTCATTCGATCTGTTCCTGAAACTAGTTAAAATTCCTTATGGACAGATTAGGGGTCCAAAATTTTGGATCATAGTTACTCCAATAAAACTTGCGAAAGCAACACTTGGAGTTCAACTCGCCACTCAATATGACTCATAGTTTGTTAGAGGACCCGTACAACAAGTTTGGAAAATAGCTCCCCCTCAGAGTTGCTCCTACAACTAGCTGAGTAAAAAACATAGAAGTTCTAAACTTCGTCAAACATTATGTACACCATCGCCAATTCGTTAGCTATACACAACAAATTTGCGTCATTGTTATTTAGCTACAAAGAACTCAGTCGATGGCTCATCAATCTCAATGACAAGTTGCACAACAAGGATCAAACATAAGAAAACAATCATTCAAATCACAAAACTATCGCAAATTTATGCATTCAGATTCAGCCTCACTACAAGTATCTACAAGTACAAAACCATAGATCGTTTTATAAGTAGTGAACAACAAGTTGTCATGCAAGTCGTTCTTCCAGCTACACAGTAGAGAGATGCTCTGCCTAAGAGATGCAAATCTCTTCACAGGCCTCCCGCCGGCTAACACATTCCTAGGTCACCTCCAAACAACGAGTTCGACACCTTGCTCTCTGCTCGAGTTCCGTTAACAACTCGTTGGCTCCAAACAACGAGTTCAATGCTCTGCTCTCTGCTTGATCTCCATCAAACAACTTGTCGACTCCAAACAATGAGTTCAATGTCTTGCTCTTCGCTTATGCTCCGTCAATAGCTCATTCACTCCGAACAACAAGTCTCAATGTCCATCTCCGTCTCGAAGTTACCTCTACAAAACTTATTGGCTGCAACGGCAAGTTTAAACATCCAGCTTCGTCACAGAGTTCTCTCCAAAACTTGTTCGGCGCAAACAGAAAGTTCAAACATCCAACTCCATCACAGAGTTCTCTCCGAACTCGTTGGGCGCCAACGGAAAGTTCAACGTCTAACTCCGCCTCGGAGTTACCTCTACAAAACTCAATGGGTGCAAACGGCAAGTTCAAACATCCAACTTCGTCACAGGATTCTCTACAAAACTTGCTGGGCGTAAACGGCAAGTTCAAAGATCCAACTCCATCACATAGTTCTCTCTAAACTTGCTGGGATCAAACGACGGATTCAACATCAACTCCGTTTGAAAGTTGTCTCTCCACGAACTTGCTGGGCACAAACAGCAAGCTCTGCATCAACTTCGCCTAAGAGTTGCCTTTCAAAACTTAGTGGGCGCAAACATCAAGTCCAAACATCCAGCTCCATCACAGAGTTTTGTATTAACTTGCTGGGATCAAACAGTAAGCTCAACGTCTGACTCCATCACAGAGTTGTCTCCACAAACTTGTCGAGACCAAACAGCAAGTTCAACGTCTGACTCCACCATAGAGTTATCTCCATAAACTTGCCGGGACCAAACGAAAAATTCAATGTTCAACTCTGTCTCGGAGTTGTCTCTCCAAACTTGCCGGAATCAAATGGCAGGTTCTACATCAACTCTGTCTTAGAGATGTATCTCTAAACTTGCCTGGATCAAACGGCAGGTTCTACATAAACTACGTCTCAGAATTGTCTTCCTAAACTTGCCTGCATCAAACGGCAGGTTCTACATAAACTACGTCTCAGAATTGTCTTCCTAAACTTGTTGGGATCAAACGACAAGTTCTACAACCAACTCCGTCTTAGAGTTGCCTCTCCAGACTAGCTAGGATCAAACAGCAAGGCCGCTATCCCACTGCCTTCCAAAATTCGTTCCTGCAACAACTCTTCTATGTCAGCCATATACACCAGATCCAACGGTCAAAACATTCAACTCCCAGACCTACAGATTACTCGTCGAATAATGAAACGCTTGATCGAAAAAACAAGTGAACAACACAATGCTTGGTCGACGAAAAAGCGGTTCAACAGAATGTATGACGAGATGTTTGATCGACAAAACAAGCAAACAACACAACGTTTGGTCAACGAAAGAGCAATTTGACGAGGTAGACCGTTCAATGACGAGTTGGCAAGCAGAAGATGCAATAACCCATCCAAAAGATTCAGTTGGCATATGGACCAAGGGTTATGAAATAAAATATTGTGTGTGTGTGCGTGTGCGCGCGCGCGCACACACATACACACACACACACATATGCAAGAACAAGAACTCCAAGTCGCGCGTGCACACGCACACACACACACATATGCAAGAACAAGAACTCCAAGTCAATAGAAAAATATAGCTCCTTGCAAAATCCAAGCACACACACACATATATGCAAGAACAAGAACTCCAAGTCAATAGAAAAATATAGCTCCTTGCAAAATCCAAGCTCCAAAATTCCTAAAAAATCCAAACAGAAAAATAGAAGGCTCGGCTTGCACCATAATGTGAGATCAGGTCAAGTTTTTAACCAAACCCACAAAACAAAATCCAAAACTTTTGAGAGCTAAACGGGTATGTGGGTACATCCAAACCTGTTTTCACTTAAAACCCAAACCCGAAACTTCAAAAATTTCTTCATCTTCAAAGCCAGAGCCCACAAAACCCTTCTCCACTTCAACCTTAGTAGCTTCGAGACCCAAACTAGAACACAACTTCGAGCACCTTCAAAGCCAAGCACAAGGACCCAACTCCGAGCTTCCACTTCGTCAAAAGCTCTGCCACTCCGCCGAACTCCTGGTTGCCAAACTTCAAAATTGAGCACCTCCATAGCTCGACCAAAGCGAAGGCCATAGCTCGACCAGAGCTATAGATCGACTCTGCCATAGCTCGACGTCGCCATAGCTCGATGAGAGTGCATAAGTCGATGGGAAGTGGTGGCTCGACGGAGCTCTGTAGCTCGACGAGGCTCTGTAGCTTGACGAAAACAGAGCTCGGCGAGAAGAATAGCTCGATGAGAAATCAAAATCTCGACTATCCCGATAGCTCGACAAGATGGCCATAGCTCGACCAAAGATCATCATAGCTCGACTAGGAGATCGGCTCCATAGCTCGACGACCAAAATCTTCATAGCTTGACTACTTCGCCGAAGCTCGACCACAATTAGCTCCATAGCTCGACGAGACGACAGGAACTCATAGCTCAACGGGACTACAGAAGCTCATAGCTTGACGACGATTTCGATGCTCCATAGCTCGACAGAGCCCCTCCATAGATGGGCGAACTATAGCTCCATAGCTCGACATAGCCCCTCCATAGCTCGACCGATGACGAATAAGGAGTCCATGGCTCCATAGCTCAACCGATGCAAAGAAGGAGCCCATAGCTCAACACCAACTCGTAGCTCGATGACAGAGAAGCCTGTAGCTCGATGAGAAGAGGGAGCTCATAGCTCGGCGACGGCTTGAAAGCACCATAGCTCGTCCAAAATTAAATGCCCATAGCTCGACGAAACCGTCGGTCGAGCTAGGGGGTCTCCGCTGCAATCGCTGGTCGTTGGATCCTTCAGATCATCGCGCACATTCGAGATCCGTGCGCGAGATTGAGCCACGTCCCCTGGCTTCTACTCTACCGCTCCGTTCAGTTTTAGTCCACCCGATCACTGCGAAAAGAGAGCTCCCGCAAGATCCACACTCCAAATCAAGCCTCACCATGAAAGATCCATCACCACCGTTGAAATCACTCTGCGGGAGAGCTGAGGATTGATCGATGTGCCAGATTGCTCTAAAAAGCGTGCGGGGACTTGATAAATTCATTTTAATTTTGAAAAATTAATTTAAAAAATCCAAAATTAATTATTTAAATTTGGAATAATAATAAAATTTCCGAAAAAAATTAAAATTGGGTTTATTAATTAAAATTCAAAAAAGTGATTTTAAAATTGGAAAAAATAAAATAAAAAAACTAGAAAAATTCGGAAAAATCCGAAAAATTTCGGAAAATTCAAAAAAAATTTCAGAAAAATATTCGCCGCCTTCAGAAGCTTCTGATCAGTTCCAGGTATCTCCAATACACCATGAAAGCTAAAGTTGTATTCCAGAATCTAAAAATATGGCGAACTACTTCGAGAAAGCCAAGAAAAATCTCCTGGGAGTGGGGGCTTATGATAATGATAAAAATCGCAGCAAATCAGGTCTGTACAATTCTAGCACAGATCTTAAAGCTTCTATAAACAGAGTATTCATAACGAGCCTTTTTAACAGGTCCGGACCTTCTTCAGGCTCATTTACAAGACATTGGCCACTTTTAAGCCGATTAAAAATGACATATCAGACACTAAGAAAGACCCACCCATAAGGGCTGTTAGTCAAATCTCTTATCCCTAGACAACAGAGTCTTATCTCTTAAGGGGGAGAATCAATAGGATATACGGAATTCATATCAATCTAATGGGTTCATATCAATCTCCTAAACTATTTCTCAGGCCTATAAATATCCTTTCCCTCCTCAGTCAGAAGGTAATCAATAGTTTCTCTCTCAAACTCTCTTTCTCTCTCTGCTTTTGACTTGAGCGTCGGAGGGTCTTTTGTCGGGGCTACCCCCGGTGTTTCAAGCTTTTTACAGATCCATCGGTCACGTTAGCAACCGTCGGATTCAGGTCTTGGTGTTCAATCAACGATCCAGATTCAATCTCAAAAGCTCTAACCAATTTTCACGACAACGATTAAAGGTCAGATTTTTAGTAGTTTCCATCAATTATTAACTCACTATCTGTTTGCTTCCACACTAAAATAAGCAGCAACACGCATGTTATTTATTTTGTTACCGAAATGATAAGGTAAATTTTTCTATGTGCATTAATTGTGTTCAGGGCCAGCCCCCACCTTCAAGCCGGTGAGGTGGCTGCCTCTGGCCCTCAATTTTTTTGCAATTTTAAGGGCCCCCAAATTTGTATTTTTCTTGTAAATATAGGCATGTATTTTGTGCGTAAAAAATTATATTGTAGAGTAATGTTCGGTTGTGAACTTGCCTGGTGTACACAGCTGTTCAATCGCCCTTCAGATCATGATCGCGATCTAACGACTGCTAAAACCCCCATTCATCTCACTTATGTAGAGAATTATTTTTGTCTTTTCCTACCCGCGCTCATCCCCAAATCGACTCACTCACTCATCCTCCTCACGCTTTCACTTTCATCCCTTTCCTAGTCTCCTTCTCATCGCGCACCAAATCGAAAACCCTAGCTCCAAAAAATCCCAGCGACTCATGCTCTCATCCTCCTTACGCTATCATTGTCACACCCCGCTTCTCAAAATACGGAATACGAGTACGTAACGTAGGCTCAGCGAATGATATAAATACTATCCATAAGCTGTACCAGACTAACTCAGCAATATGAACAATAAACACAGCCATACAAGAAAGATATAATCACATGAATTAAAGATAAACTTCAATAATAATAAAATAATCTAAAATAATATCCAACATAATGTCCAATATCTGGGGAAAAAAATAAACGACGGGATAAAAGCCCAAAACAAAGTATAATGTCATAACAATGTTCAGAAGAAATTTATCTAGCAATAAAGTAAATTAAGCAGCGCAATCTTTGGTTTCATCTTCTGGAATCGTTGCTCACCAATCCTGCTGGTAGAGATCCTTCGGTACCTGTAAATTCTTGATCTAAAAAAAAATAATAATGTTCTTAGAGCAAGTCATGGACAGCAAGTAGAGGAAAACAGAGAATAATAGAAAGCATGTATATCAAAGAAAATGGACGGGATCAAAGTCAATAACAAAGTCAAAGATAGGCAATAATATCAAAGGTCTATATTTAATCATGCATGTAATGAATGATGTCAATTTAGTTTTCTATATTGGTGACGATATACAGGATCAAGCATGAAATGTAAAATGCAGGTTATTAATCATTTTATTAATCTATCTAGTGCACGTACTACTGCGTCCCATATGTTCCATACCACAGGTTCGGCGCAAGCACATAGTGAACATTTTAGACTGATGGTGAATTCACGGATCGTGTACACGGTATCAAGATGATAAGATATCATCATAGCGTGATCACACAATGACGAGCAATTCTCCACCTTCCATGTAATAAATCATGCAAGCAAGAAGGCCTTTACCGAGTACATTTTTCGATCGTTCACAACCAAGTCAACCAATAATATCCCGGCTTGTTAATATTTTATTTCATCCTATGTGAGCATGCAAGAAGGTTTCAAGGTTGTATTATGTTAGGTGTGACTAATTCTACTCGTTATAGACAAATCAAGAAGGAAACATATTAATTATACACAAATTACACAATCTGGACAACATGACGTTGCTGTACAAAAAGACAGATTACCGCTACTACAAAGAAGCAAATATGGTTCCGTCAAAAATTCTAGAAACTAGACTCTCTACCGGTTCCAGCGAATATATATATGATGTATAAAAGCTACATAAACTAGGTTGAAACTCCTATTCTTTTCAGATTTTATGCTCGGGCAGCAAGTTATAGATTGTATAAACACATATGAAACAGGTCAGAAAACTCATCAATTAAATCTACAAAAATTCAGGGTGATTCCTACACATATCTAGTCTCAGCCAAATTTATTTAATATTTTTATTTTACTGTTATCATGTTCTATTTATTTATGAAACAGAAAGATATGCATGAATTTGTAAATCTGGAAATTCAGACACAGTTGTACTAAAATACTGATATCTAACAGATTATAACTTGGAATTCAAATCCGTCAAAAATTCTTGAAAGTAGACTCATGGGGCTATAATTCATATTCAGAAAATTATTTCAAATTACAACAGTAACATGGTCAAAAATCCAATACAAAAAGACACAAACAGCAGGCCAGAGTATATTTTGATATGAATAGGTAACAATTTTATCATACAAACATATAGTTCATGCTACTTAATAATGAAAGTGATGCTAGATGTTTAACATGCAGATTTCTAGGTTTAAGATGCAATTTTACAATCATGGTAATCAATCCATTAAATCAAATTCAATCGACATATTCAATTCATCAAATAATCCTATAACATGGATCTAATTATTTTTCATGTAAATGTGCATATACAATGTGCAAGAGGGACTAGGTTTTAGATCAAATATGTAGGCATGATGTTAAGAATATATTGGGTTAGCTCGTGTAAACCCTCAGTATACTTAACGGAATTCGAATAGCAGTATGATAAAAAAGATTGAGATCTACTTGCGAAGATCAAAGAATCTTGAACACAAATAATAAAGGGGTTCAAGAAGAGACATGCCTGTTAGATAATAACTTCGAATTTATTATAATAACGAGATGAGAATCCCAGGCGACGAACCATGAACGGAAAATACGAAAACACGTGCAAGCCCGTGCAAACACACACACACAACAACTCCAGTCCAAATACCGGATCCTCCTCCATAAAACACCAAACACCGGAGCCAATCCCTTCTTCACTACCCGAATAGCAAACAACCAAAACCGGATCCCCCTACCCGAACACCAAACAACGATCGAAGAAAGAAAGGAGAGTAGCAGCGAGGATCGTCGACGACTATGGTGACTCGAGGGGTGTTCGAGGGTGCTGACGGCGAGGCGCTGGCGGTTGAGGAGCGATGGCAGTGACGAGGGACGGCGGGGCTCGATCGGTGCTCTGTTTCGCACCAAAACAGAGGAGGAGCGGGGATTCGAAGCTCGATGACGACGAGGATAAGGGGGTCTTCGGCAAGAGTGGAGAAGATGATCGGGATGGTTGGGAGAGGGAGACGAGGGGGATTTGAAGGGGGAACGGCGATGGTTCGGTGGAGTTTGGATGAGAGGCGGGGAGGATGCAAATGATGGGAGGCTTGGGCGAGGACGGGAAGGCAAGGATAGGGTCGAGGCTAGGGATGACGGGGTGGCGATGAGGACCAGGGGTGGCGACAAAGTGGCGGAGGGGATCGACGGAGGGCGGTAGAGGCGACGGAAGAGGAAGATAGGGGGATCAGGATGGGTTTTGAAAATAGAGGTTGAGGAGGGAGAGGGTGAGCGGCGGGGGTAGGAGAAAGAGAGAGAGAGAGAGAGAGAGAGAGAGAGAGAGAGAGAGAGATTAGATATATTAAATTAGGGTTTTAAGGGGTATTTAAATAGGAGATTGAGATGTGGGGTTCTTGGTTGCGGGTTAATGGGTTTAGGGTACAGGTTTATGCTCCAAAAAGAGAAAAACAAATAGAAGACAATGAGATAGACATATAGCGGATCAATTCAAACTCAAACATGAAAGAACAAAATTTGTAGTGAGCCAAAAATGCAGGATTCAAGCCAAAAGAGTACAAAATGATCAAGAGAGAGTAAATGAGCCTAAAGAGAAGAAAGATTTATTATTCAAAGAAAATTCGGATACAATAATCAAGAAAAAGAAAAATACAATACAATAAAATTCAAAATAGAAAAATAGGGGTTACACCCACTTTCGTCCATCTCCTTCTCATCGCGAGCCAAATCGAAAACCCTAGCTCCAAAAAATCCCCAAATCGAACCCCCCACCTCATCAACTCTCTCGATCTCTAAGCCCCCGACGATTCTCCTCTCCAAATCCTTCAATTCGGGAACTCATCTTCTCTCTCCCTCTCTAATCTCCCGACGAATTACCTCTCGAAATCCACCAATTTCTGGAAATCGACGAAACCCTAGCTCTGAATCTCATCGCTCCTCCTTCATTGCTGCTCGCTCGCTTCCAATTTTCTCTTATCGATCTCAGGCTACATATGTAGCACCATCTCAAATTGACCTCAGGTATAAATTGTTTCCCGTGTTTTTTCGCTTAATCGAAACCCTAATTTCTTCCAAGATTAGGGCAAAAGGAAAAAAATTATAATCAAGAAAAATGAGGATTTCATATTTTAAGTTTACAATATTTAGGGTAAAGAAAAAAAATTATGAAAAATTAAGGAAAGTACACCTTCCATAAAATTTCATTGATAAGATTTTGAGAAGTTATAATTACTTTACATGAACAATTTTCATATATAGTTCCCTTTCCTCGTGACCATTTGAAGTTGATAGAATTGTGATGTTTAAAGCTACGAGAAGTTCAATTATATACTAATGAATTCCCTTTCCAGTTTCCTCAACAACGGACAATACGAGAAGTTCTAGTAATAGAAAGTTAGTAATTGAGCTCAAAGTAGAAAGAATGGTAGTGCCAAATCTTGCTTCTACGTCAGTTCAATTAGATACCAATGAAATCATGGACTGAATAATTAACCGCCAGATTACTTGATTGTTAATTTCATAGCACAAGGGCAAAATTATAATGATTGTTTATAATTAGAAATATACATAGGATCTTGTTACCGCTAAATCTGGTGTGGGGGTAAACAGATAGAATTTGTGAGTTCTTGGAAAACCTGAATAGCAAACACCTAATCTGTTCCGCCGGAGTTTGACCGCTGACTCCTGCCGTTCACCTGCAAAAAGTGCGAGACACCGGGGTTGATCCCGGCGACGCACCCTCCGACGCTCTTGTCAGTAATCTGAATGATTAAGAAAGAGCTTTTTATTGAAAAAGTATTGATTACCTCTTAATGGTGGTGGATGGGGGGTATTTATAGTCGCCGTTAGGGATCAGATTAGGAATGTAATCCCTGTGAATCTGTTAAGGAATAAAATCCTCGTAACCAGATAAGGAATGTGATCCCTGATTCCCGGTGAAAGGATAGGTGCGAATCAGGATCGTTGATTTGGTTCAATCAGAGACCCTAATTCTATCCTGTCGGACTGGGTTTGTATCGGGTCGGGACCCGTACCCAGTTGCGGTGGATCCGTTCGCGGGTTATTGGATCTGTGAGAAGGAGACCCAATACCCGTTTCAGACCCATTTGTATGTGAAATTACCGTTTTACCCCCGAGCTTTAAGATTCGTGTCCGATGTGAACGGTTCCAATTTAATCCTATTTTTAGTCATATCACGAGCCCCCCACTCCTGAAGACTGAGTTTGATCAGCCTTTGAGGAGTAGTTTTACTGTTCTAATGGCGTACGGGATTTTATCGGTGTTCTTAAGGGAGTTTGGATCTTGCTCGGGGTGTAACGGTGTTATTCTAGGCTTGTAAAATGCCCAAAAATATCCTCAGAATTTTCTGGATTTTTGGTGATTTTTCCAGATTTTTTTGAATTTTTTATTCATTTTCCGAATTAAATAATTAATTATCAAAAATATTAATTAATTATTCTAATTAAATAATCATTTTTTTCAGAATGTAAAAATAATTTTTCTGAATTAATAATTATTTTTAGAATTTTTAATTAATTTTTTCCGATTTTTAATTATTTTTTCGGATTTTTAAATAATTAAAACAAATAAATAAATAAATTAATTAATTAAATATTACCTAGACACGTGGCGTGTTTCTGGACGTCGATCGTGATCAGATGGCACGCATCGCAAAGCAGATCATGCTCTGGACACGTGGCGCGTTACTGAGCGTCGATCATGATCAGATGTGCGCGCATCGTGAGGCAGATCACGTTCTGGACACGTGACGCGTTTCTGTGCGTCGATCGTGTCGCGACGCGAATTTTGAAACGATCGGACGAATCGTATGGGTCGGCGGAATTTTTCTCCATATACGAGGGTCGGTTCTTCGGCTCCTCGGATCGGCACCTCGGCTCCTCGCCTCGGCACCTCGGCGCGCGTCATCTCACATCTGCCGACCCCTCCAAACGATGCCACGTGGGAATGCCACGTGGCCCCCTTTTTTTGTTTTTTTTTTTCCTTTATTTTTTTCTTTCTGCTGTATTCTTCGTCTGTGTTTCTTTCTTTCCTTCTTCTTCGCCTCTTCCTCTATTTCTTTCTTCGGCTGTTCTTTCTTCATCGCCTCTCCTTCGTCTTTGGCTCTTCTTCTTCGTTGTCGACTGTCATCGACTTCGAGCTTGAAGACAGAGGAGGAGCCTCGGCGAGTTGACGAAGGAGGCGGGCGAGGAGCTTGCGAGAGCTTGAGGCGTGCTCGGCATTGAGGAGAGCTCGAGCTCGTACAGGGGGGAGAGCTCGGCGCGGGATCTTAATGGCGCTCTGAAAGGCAGCAAGGAGTTGGCGGAGTTCGAGCTTCGACGAAGGGTGGCTCGTCGAGGGTGGAGCTGCGAGCTGAAGGAGCTCGGTCCAATGTTGAAGATGGGTGTTGGGTTCGTCGAGGAAGGAGCTCGGTGCGTCGGAGTCGAAGCTTGTCGAGGCTTCGACGAGGAAGAGGCATGGCGATGGGGTCAAGCTCGGTGATGGAGCTCGGTGAAGAAGGAGGCGAGCGGAAGTGAGCTCGACGATGGAGGGAGCTTGGAGTTGGTGAAGAACTCGACAGTGGGTTCCTCGGCGTAGCTTGAGCTCGGCGAAGGCATGGTGGAGGGCTCGCCACTGGAGTTCGACAAAACCGAGCGGAGGAGCTTAGCTTCGGAACTCGGCGAAGCTCATGCTGATGGAGGGGGGACACCGATGCTTGATGGTGGTCGGCGCTTCGTGAGCTTGACGATGGGAGAGGGAGCTTCGACGTGGAGAGGAGTTCGGAGCTCGGTTTGGTGGAGCTTGGCGGTGAATTTGAGCTTCGGCGGAGGGGAGCTCGACGCTCCAAGGTTGAAGATGAATGTTGGGTTCGCCGGTTCGGAGCTTCGCTCGAGGGAGTCGAGCTCGGCTATGGGATCGGCAATATGGAGGTCGACGACGTGCTGCGTAGCGCTGAGCTCGTAATTGGAGAAGAGCTCGTTGGAAGTGGAGCTCGGCATGTTGGAGCTCGGCGGAAGTGGTTCGGCGTAGAGCTTGAAGGTGACGAGGTGTTTTTTTGGGTTTTTCTTCTGTTGGTTTTGGCGGGAGAGTGTAGGGAAGAAGAAGGGAAGGGTTCGGGTTTGGGACCCTAACGGGTCCGACCCGACCCTTCTTTTGATTTTTTTTTCTCTCCTCTCCTCCTTGATGCTCGGCAAATGCGACTTGTTTGGCAGATCCGAGCACGGATTTTGAGGTGCATTTTTGTTACTTTGCAGTTCGGTAGTTCGGTAGCTCGGATGTGAGATCCGAGCTACGTGGCTCAATCTGGACGGTTGATCACGATCGTGGCGCGAATCACGAGACAAGATGCTCAAATTTTGAGAAAACGCTATCTTGTCGTTTTGTGGTGACGTGGCGAGATTTAAGCCGTTCACCATGTTCTAGCACGAATTTTGAGACGATCCGACGGTGATATAGGATCGGCAGAATTTTTCTCCATATGTGGAGGTCGGTACCTTGTCCCTTCGGCTCGGCAGCTCGGCCCTGAGAAGAAAGAAGAAGGGGAGGAGAGGCATTTAGGTTCTCTCCTCTGCCTTGTTCTTTCGCACAGTGAAGAAGAGGAGAAGTGTTGATACTTTTGGCGGGAAGATTGAAGAAGAAGGAGAAGAATGAAGGAGCTAAGAAGGGTATGGGTCGGACCATGGGTATCGGATCCGACCCCGACCCGTTAGCCTCTTTTTCTTTCCTCCTCTTCATCTGCTTTGCTGTTGTTCGGCAGATCCGAGCACGGATTTTGAGGTGCATTTATGCCACTTTGCAGTTCGGTAGATCGGATTTCAGATCCGAGCAACGTGGCTCCATCTGGACGGTTGATCACGATAGTGGCGCGAATCACAAGACAAGAGGCTCACATTTCGAGAAAACGTTATCTTGTCGTTTTGTGAAAACGTGGCACGATCTGAGCCGTTCATCATGTTCTAGCACGTTTTTTGAGACGATCCGACGGTGAGATGGGATCGGCAGAATTTTTCTCCATATGTGGGGGTCGGTACCTCGTCCATTCGGCTCGGTGACTCGGTAGTTCACCCTCTGCCCGTAGTAGCTCGGTGTAGTGGAGCTCGGAGTTCGGACGGCTCGAGCATGAGGAGACGCTCGGCGAGTTGATGAAGGGGATGGGCCGGCATATGGAAGAGGTGATGCTCTGTTTGGTTTTGGAGATTTTTGAAGAGGAGGTCCACTTCTAGGGGTGGAGAAGACGTGCTAGGAAGATCCTCTTAAGAGCCATGGGAAGACCCATTCTTTGAAGAGAGTGTAAGGAGCAACTCTATGGGAGAGTTTTGAGCTCCGAACTCGCTTAGAAGAGGCCCGCTTTGGAAGCAAGCGGAGTGAAGAGCTCGACTCTAGGAGAGAGCCATCTGGAAGACGAGTTTTGAGGAGCAACTCTAGGAGAGAGTTGTGAGCTCCGAACTTGTTGAGAAGAGTTCCGCTTTGGAGGTGAGCGGAGCGAAGAGCTCGGCTCTAGGAGAGAGCCATCTGGAAGACGAGTTTGAGGAGCAACTCTAGGAGAGAGTTGTGAGCTCCGAACTCGTTGAGAAGAGGTCCGCTTCGGAGGCGAGCGGAGTGAAGAGCTCGGCTCTGGGGAAGAGCCATTTGGAAGACGAGTTTTGAGGAGAAACTCTAGGAGAGAGTTGTGAGCTCCGAACTTGTTGAGAAGAGGTTCGCTTTGGAGGTGAGCGGAGCGAAGAGCTCGGCTCTAGGAGAGAGCCATCTGGAAGACGAGTGTGAGGAGGAACTCTAGGGGAGAGTTGTAAGCTCCGAACTCGTTTAGAAGAAGTCCGCTTCGGAGGTGAGCGGAACGAAGAGCTCGGCTTTAGGAGAGAGCCATTTGGAAGATGAGTTTTGAGGAGCAACTCAAGGGGAGAGTTGTGCTCCGATCTTGTTTGAGAAGATCCCCGCTTTGGAGGCGAGCGGAGTGAAGAGCTCGGCTCTGGGAGAGAGCCATTTGGAAGACGAGTTTTGAGGAGCAACTCAAGGGGAGAGTTGTGCTCCGATCTTGTTTGAGAAGATCTCCGCTTCGGAGGCGAGCGGAGTGAAGAGCTCGGCTCTAGGAGAGAGCTATTTGGAAGACGAGTTTTGAGGAGCAACTCTAGGGGAGAGTTGTGCTCCGAACTCGTTGAGAAGAGGTCCGCTTTGGAGGCGAGCGGAGGGAAGAGCTCGGCTCTGGGAGAGAGCCATTTGTGAGACGAGTGTGAGGAGGAACTCTAGGAGAGAGTTGTGCTCCGAACTTGCTATTTAAATGACTGAATCAACGGTTGTGGGAGCAATTCCGAATGGCGAACCACTTCTAACCCGCTGAAGAGCAAGTTATTTGAAGAGGAATCGGGCCAAGTGTTAGACTCCGAACTCGTCGTTAGAGTTATTCAACGGTTGTGGGAGCAATTCCGAATGGCGAACCACTTCTAACCCGCTGAAGAGCAAGTTATTTGAAGAGGAATCGAGCCAAGTGTTGGACTCCGAACTCGTCGTTAGAGTTATTCAACGGTTGTGGGAGCAATTCCGAATGGCGAACCACTTCTAACCCGCTGAAGAGCAAGTTATTTGAAGAGGAATCGAGCCAAGTGTTGGACTCCGAACCATCGTTAGAGTTATTCAACGGTTGTGGGAGCAATTCCGAATGGCGAACCACTTCTAACCCGCTGAAGAGCAAGTTATTTGAAGAGGAATCGAGCCAAGTGTTGGACTCCGAACCATCGTTGTTAAAGGTTAGTAAGTTGCGGGAGCAGCCATGTAGAAGAAGCTAGACTCCGAACCCACCATTTAAGAGAGTCGTGACTCGGAGAGATAGAGAAGCAAGAGCAATAATTTTCAATGAAAAGATGTAAAGTTTTATTGAAATAAACTAAGTGGCCGCTCCAATAGGGCGAGCCATTATTACATGCTGTTGGCCGAGTTACAAGCATCGGCCTTATTGAAAATCAAGATCCTGCTGCTCAATAAGGTGAAGACCTCTTGGGAGGAGCTGGGAGATTCTGAGTCTTGAAGCTCGGCGGGTCCTTCTGTTCTTCGTAGGCTCCTCAGGGGGGAAGCTCGGCCCCCTCTTTTTGGACGAACTTGATCAGGTACCCCCGCTGTATGAGTTCTTCGATCTCCTCCTTGAGAGCCCGACAATCATCCGTGTCGTGGCCGTGGTCCCTGTGAAAGCGGCACCACTTATCCTTGTTTCTCTTTTTGCCAGGTGTATTCATTCTCGGGGGAGCGCGGAGGAGCCCTTCTTTGTCCACCTCCATAAGAACTTCTGATATATTGGCAATGAGGGGGGTGAACTTCTTAAACCGAGGAGTCGGGCGACGCTGTCCATTGCCGTCCTTCTGGGATTTTTGGGACCCCTCTTCGCTTGTGCTCTTCCATTTGTTCCCGGAAAATGTCTCCTCAAAGCTCGGGAGATTCTCAGCTTCTTCGGCCCGAATGTACTTCTCGCTCCTAAGAAGGAGGTCGGCAAAATTATGTGGGGGCTTCTTGGCAAGGGATGAGCGAAGGCTAGAGTTGAGGACGTTCGATTGGAAGGCGGTCGCTGCAACAGGCTGATCAAGGAAACCGATGGATCTCACTTCTGCAGTGAACCTCCTCACATAGTCTCTCAACTTCTCTCCCTTCTCCTGGCGGAGCTGGAGTAACGAGATGTTGGTCTTCTCCGTGCGTCTGCTACTCACAAAATGAGTGATGAAGAGGGTCTCGAATTGCTCGAAGGAGAATATGGAAGACGGGACGAGGCGGGAGTACCACTCCCGAGCCGAACCCTTAAGAGTGGCGGGGAAGGTTTTGCACAGCAAAGCATCAGAAGCTTGGTGGATTAGCATGAGGGTCTTAAAGCTTTCGATGTGGTCCACGGGGTCCGACTCCCCCGAGTATGTTTCAAACTGCGGGGGCTCGAAACCTCTTAGGATAGGAGCTTCCATGATGGTCCGGGAGAAGGGGGGTCTGCTCGGGCGGATGGTCCTTCCTCTTAACTCCTCATCCTTGTCTATTCGGCCGATGCGCCTCTCCATCTCGTGGAGACAGCGGTAGAGAGCATCGTCCCTTCGACGATAGTCAAACGAGCCTCTGGACTCGTCTTCATAGGAAGGGGAGCGACGACGGCAGCTCTGGGAGCGGCGAGGGCTAGGCATGCGCTGTTGGTTGCTAGGAGCCGGAGGAGGAGTTATGGACCGATGGCGAGGACTTTGGACCCGTGGAGGGGTAGGAGCCCTTTGGGCATTGTTGTTGTTGGGTCGGAGGTTGAGGGCTTGCAAAACAGTCGCCTGGAACTGCTGGAACTCGGCACGAGTGATGGGTGCCTCATCGTTCCTCGGATGTTGCCGACCGGCAGGGGAATGGGGTCTTCTCCTGTGATGCTCGGGGGACTCTTTCCTCCCTCTTCGAGTAGGGGACCTTCTGTAGTCTTGGTGGTGAGGAGATCGCTCATCTGGACGTTGTTGGCGGGAGGCTCCCTCTCGGGCCCGCTTTTCATCCAGACGGCGGCGAAGATCCTCATCCTTCTGCCGATTGAGAACGGTATTGCAGAGGTCGGAAACTCGAGGATTGTGGGAGGCCATGGAATCTGAAGAGGCATTGTGCATGGAAACATGGTCCTGGTGGAGAGCTTGCTTCTGCTTCTGCGGGTTAGGACCAGCGGGACCATTTGGGGGTTGCTGATTCTGAGGAGGAGGCTGGTTCTGTTGGAAATGGTCCTCGGCTGGAGGAGGAAGTTGCCCCTGCCACGGAGCAGGATGGACGGGGACTTCCTGCTGCTGATCAACAGGGTTGGGTCCACGGTTGGACCCCCTGGATCTTACCTTTCTGGGAGGTATGGCTGGAGGAGATCTGATCGATGGTGGAGAGGAGGGGCTGCTATTCGTATGGTTCCCACAGACGGCGCCAATCTGTTACCGCTAAATCTGGTGTGGGGGTAAACAGATAGAATTTGTGAGTTCTTAGAAAACCTGAATAGCAAACACCTAACCTGTTCCGTCGGAGTTTGACCGCTGACTCCTGCCGTTCACCTGCAAAAAGTGCGAGACACCGGGGTTGATCCCGGCGATGCACCCTCCGACGCTCTTGTCAGTAATCTGAATGATTAAGAAAGAGTTTTTTATTGAAAAAGTATTGATTACCTCTTAATGGTGGTGGATGGGGGGTATTTATAGTCGCCGTTAGGGATCAGATTAGGAATGTAATCCCTGTGAATCTGTTAAGGAATAAAATCCTCGTAACCAGATAAGGAATGTGATCCCTGATTCCCGGTGAAAGGATAGGTGCGAATCAGGGTCGTTGATTTGGTTCAATCAGAGACCCTAATTCTATCCTGTCGGACTGGGCTTGTATCGGGTCGGGACCCGTACCCAGTTGCGGTGGATCCGTTCGCGGGTTATTGGATCTGTGAGAAGGAGACCCAGTACCCGTTTCAGACCCATTTGTATGTGAAATTACCGTTTTATCCCCGAGCTTTAAGATTCGTGTCCGATGTGAACGGTTTCGATTTAATCCTATTTTTAGCCATATCAGATCTCACATTCGAAATTTTATATTTAAGAGGCGGGGGTGCTAGAAATTGGGTTGAACTATTATGCATGGCATAATAATGCTGCCATAGTGCTTCCAAATTTTATGCATTTGATACGCTTATGCTTGAATGAAAATTTGCATAACAATGCACTTTAATTCTGAGCCTACATTTTTTTTGAGTATTTTCTACCATTGTGAAATTATACTCTCTGTTAACACTTGCAAGATCATGCTCTAAAGTCATTTTTATGGTTTTTTTTATTTTGTAGCATATACAAGCCATGAAGTTGGATAGTGAGAGGTTGCAGGCAGCAGCAGAGGTGAAGCTGGAGATGCAGCAGTAGTGAAGCTGGAGAGTGAGAGGTTGCAGGCAGTAGCAGCAGTTTGAAGCCACGGAGAGTGATTAGTGAGAGTGATGAGAGTGATGAGTGGGAGTTTATGTTTCCAGACTGTTTCTGCATAATGCATCCTTAGTATGTAATTTTGTTTCTAGGCTGCATTTCATTTTGTTTAGCAGCTACGGATGAAATGTAGACTAAAATGACTGATAGTCTATAGCTTGAATTTTAAAAAGAGTTGCCACAAGCTTGTATATGTGCTTGAACCGTGTAATTTTGTTAACAGAGTTGCCATAAGAAGTAAAGGATTTTATATAGCTAGAATTTAGAATTAAAAAATTATGTTTTGTTGTTGTTCTTCTTTTTGCTCAAAAATTGCAGTCCTAATTGTATATGACTAATACTAAAGACCTTACAAAGTTTGTTTTGTAAAGAATTTGGCCTATCAAAGCCCAAAGCTTCATTTTGCTTGAACTTAATGAACATAAAGAGCTAGGAAATGGCAGAAACAACATAAATTGAATTGCATAAACCTGGAAAGAAAAGCAAACATAGCTGAAGCATGCCTGTAAACAAACACAAACAGAGCATGAGGCCTCAAAGAAGCCTGCTGGTTAGTAGCTCAAACCGAGCTCAAATTGTACAGGGAAAAAAATAAACAGAGTTGTTCAACAATGCATAAGAGTGTAACGCCCCGAGCCCGGTTCAGCTGCGCACACAGTTACGTGTGCGTGCACGCAAAAGAACGGACATAAAACTCTAGCCACGCCCACCACAGGCACCATCAAAATGTGGGTTAACCTATTGGGTACCTTTCTCATTTGGCAATTTCTATATATTCTCACTCTCTCTCCTTTCCTTCCGATATGGGATTAAAAACACACACCCAAGGCCACGTCACCACCATGCATGCACAACCCACTTCTCATTCTTCATTTTAATGCAATATGTTTCTATAGCCCCTTAGGCACTTCTATAGGATCCTTCCAATAGTCCATTTAATCCCATAGTCTATAGAAATCCTATAGGCCACCACCTTTCTCCACTCATATATATATATATATATATATATATATATATATATATTATTATTATTATTATTATTATTATTATTATTATTATTATTATTATTATTATATATTTCTATATAATATTATATATATATCCGCTTAAGTACAGAGTGTTACAAAGAGAGCTGAATAACACTCTTTTCGCTCAAAACTCACTCTTTTTGGCTCAAAACATGCATGGAAACAAAACTCAAACCGAGCTCAAATTCTACAGGAATTATCATAAACATTTCAGAAATACATAAAGAGAGCTAAATATTACTCTTTTGGCTTAAAACATGTCTGGAAACAAACTCAAACAGATCCAAAGAAGAATAGAAAATATGATAAACGGTGTTTACCATTCAAAAATACATAAAGAGAGCTAAATAACACTATGGCTGCATCTAAAAAAATGTAAACTTTGCTGTTGCATGCATCAACTGCTTCATCTGCTGTTGGTTTGTCCATTTTCTTTTATGTTGCATGCTTAATCTACTTCATCTGCAATTCCAAAAAAAAAATCAGTTTAGAATGGCATGACTACACATCTAATAGAGAGCATGATGCATCAACAACTAAAATTTAGGTTAAAATAGTATAGGTTCAGAACTTGAATTCACAGGGAGTTAAAAAATAGTGAACATAGACTTGGGAAACAAACAAAATGGTATGGGAATATGGGGAATAATTAGGGTTGGTCATGCCACCTCAAATGATATGGGAATGAGATGCATCAAAATTCAATTTGAAGATGTCATTTAGAGGAAAATTGTGGTCGTTGATAAAGCTTTTTTTTTTCTTCTTAATCCATATCTTAGAGTCTGCAGAAAGTAGTGCTAATATACTCCAATAGTTTACTTCATTTTCTTATTATAGCATTTAATACATTTCAATGCTTAGGAGAATCATATTAAATGTCTCGAAGTGAGATCCTATGTATATTTCTACTTATAAACAATCATTATAATTTTGCCCTTGTGCTATGAAATTAACAATCAAGTAATCTGGTGTTTAATTATTCAGTCCATGAATTCATTGGTATATAATTGAACTGACGTAGAAGCAAGATTTGACACTACCATTCTTTCTACTTTGAGCTTAGTTACTAACTTTCTATTACTAGAAGTTCTCGTAATGTCCGTTGTTGAGGAAAGGGTCAATGGTATATAATTGAACTTCTCGTAGCTTTAAACATCACAATTCTATCAACTTCAAATGGTCACGAGGAAAGGGAACTACATATGAAAATTGTTCATGTAAAGTAATTATAACTTCTCAAAAGCTTATCAGTGAAATTTTATGGAAGGTGTACTTTCCTTAATTTTTCTGAATTTTTTTTCTTTACCCTAAATATTTTAAACTTAAAATATGAAATCCATTTTTCTTGATTATATTTTTTTCCTTTTATCTTAATTTTGTTTTTGTACTGATCTTGGAAGAAATTAGAGTTTCGATTAAGCGAAAAAAAACAAGGGAAAAAAATTGTACCTAAGATCAATTCGAGATGGTGCTACATATGTAGCCTGAGATCGATAAGTGAAAATTGGAAGCGAGCGAGCAATGGTGGAGCAACCGATGAGATTCGGAGCTAGGGTTTTGTCGATTTCCAGAAATTGGTGGATTTTGAGAGGTGATTCATCGGGAGAATAGAAAGGGAGAGAGTAGACGAGTTCCCGAATTGAAGGATTTGAAGAGGAGAATCGTCGAGGGCTTAGAGATCGAGAGAGTCGATGAGGTGGGGGGTTTCGATTTGGGGATTCAGTCGATTTGGGAATTTTTGGGAGCTGGGGTTCTCGATTTGGCTCGCGATGAGAAGGAGATGGACGAAGGTGAGAGCATAAGGAGGATGAGAATGTGAGTCGCTGTGATTTTTTGGAGCTAGGGTCTTCGATTTGGCGCGCGATGAGAAGGAGACTAGGAAAGGGACGAAAGTGAGAGCGTGAGGAGGATGAGAGCGTGAGTCGATTTGGGGATGAGCGGGGGGAGGAAAAGACGAAAATAATCGCTTACCTAAGTGAGATGGGTGGGGGTTTTAGCAGAGGAAAATTTTGTCATCTATTGAGTAATATATAGGAAATCAGGATACATTAATATATATATATATATATATATATATATATATATATATATATATATATATATATATATATATATATATATTTATATATACTAGATTTGCCCATGGGCACGTTCCTACGACACGTCTTCAGAACGATACAGCATATGAAAAGCCTTATAAACAACAAATCAACAATTATGTAGCTCAAGTTTGAATAGTATGACAATAATTAGTTGTAAATAAAAGTCTGTGATTCCATAAGTGTATATATATATAGGGATTCTTCCATTGCAAACCCAAATATTGTGCAAACGCTTGCACACCACTTAACCCGTTATTGGCAATGACGGGTTAAGGCATAAGGCAAAAAATTCTATTTTGCTTAACCCGTCATTGCCAATGACGTGTTAAATGGTGCGCACAAACATTTGCATTTGCAATGGAAGAAATTCCATATATATATATATATATATATATATATATATATATATATATATATAGTAAGTCTATTAAGAGCTCAGAAGCTGAATGCCTTATCGGGAGCTGGGAAGCTCAGCCGTCTGATCGATCTTGATCACAATCGGATGGCTGAGATCGTCCCCGCCTTTTCTTCAGAATAGCAGAGGGGTAAAAGGGGTATACTCATTCGACTGAGTATATCCCTTATCTCTAAGCTGCCTTATCGATTAAGCCTTCCTCTCTTCTCTCCCGCACTCTCTCGTTCCAAACCCTAATCGCCCTCTCCCGGGGACGATCTCAGCCGTCCGATCGTGATCAAGATCGATCAGACGGCTGAGCTTCCCAGCTCCCGATAAGGCATTCAGCTTCTGAGCACTTAATAGACTTACTCTATATATATAGAGAGAGTAAGTCTATTAAGAGCTCAGAAGCTGAATGCCTTATCGGGAGCTGGGAAGCTCAGCCGTCTGATCGATCTTGATCACGATCGGACGGCTGAGATCGTCCCTGCCTTTTCTTCAGAATAGCAGAAGGGTAAAAGGGGTATACTCATTCGACTGAGTATACCCCTTATCTCTAAGCTGCCTTATCAATTAAGCCTTCCTCTCTTCTCTCCCGCACTCTCTTGTTCCAAACCCTAATCGCCCTCTCCCGCTCTCGATTCCTGCTCTCGAAGTTGAAAGACGATCTCTTTGGATTCCTCTCTTCTCTTCTCACCCTATCTGAAGAGATCGGCACCTTCGAAACCCTAATCGAAGATCTCTTCGAAACCCTAATCGATAAGGAAGTGAAGTCGAGAGCGCTCTTCTCTCCCGCTCTCTTTCTTCCTCACCTGTGTAAAACCCTACCCCTACCACCGATCGGATCCAGACTTCGCTTTTCTTCAGATCTGTCGAAGGGTAAAACAGGTATACGCGATCGAATTCTCGGCTATCGGGAGCTGCACCTTAACATTGCACTTTCAAGTTCGTTCTCTTCTTCCTGACAGAGAACCCAAACTGCGACAAGGGTTTCAATTTCTCATCTCGAATTCAAAATTTATTTCCTTTATAAATGCTTCTAGGTTGTTGTTATATTTTTAGCGCTTAAATTATGCTCTGATAATATTCGCACTAGTATTCGGACTAGTACATTTAGAATAGCAAATAATATTCGTACTGGTATATGGAATTTTTAGATGTGGACATGACACATGCATATAAGCACACAAAATCCATGTAATATGCAGTCTAGTTTTTGTTTATTTCGAGATTGGCTTCAATCACTGCTAATAGGACATGACACATGCATATAAGCACCCTAATTCCACGTAGTTACCATGTAAGAAGCTGTAGGTTGTTTGCCTTTTACATGTTTCCCCCACAAAAGAAAAAAATTTGGGCTTGTAGATCAAGAATGTATTACGTTGGACTTTTTTGTTTGTGCTAATTTAAGGTTGTAGCTTTATTTTTAATTTTTGCTGTCTCATTCTCCTATGAAGGATGGAGGTTGAAAATGAGGAATTACTAAGCCAGGATGTTCAGTCCAGTTGGAGGGAAGTTGATGATGCTTCTAAACCATTTGTTGGTTTAGTATTTGCAACATTAGAAGACGGATATGAATTTTATAAAACATATGCAAAATTATGTGGTTTTTCAGTACGCAAGTTTGCAACGATGGTTGATACTACCACAAAGGAGAGATATTCACAACAATTTGTTTGCTCAAAGCAAGGCAAGCCGGTTGATACAACTGTTGTGAAGGATGCCAATAATGAAGAATCTTCTTCTTCAAATTTGATCAAGAGAAGGAAAATGGCTGTGACGAAAGAAGACTGTATGGCTCAAATACGAATCCAAAGGGATGATGACGGGAGATGGTCAATCCGTAGGTTTGTTGAGGAGCACAGCCATATTTGTGTCACACCTAGAAAGCAATAATTTCTAAGATGTAATAGAACTGTCTCTGAAGCGCAAAAAAGTTTACTCAGTACTTTCAAAGAGGCTAACATACGAACTTCAGAGTTTATGTCCTTCATGGAAATAGAAAATGAAGGTTTCAGTAACATTAATTGTACTGAAAAAGACATTAGAAATTCCTTGCAAAGAGATAGGGATGGTATGAGATCTTATGATGTTGATATATTGCTGGAGCACTTCCAGGAGGAAAAAGAGATGAATCCTTCTTTCTGTTTTCATTACAAGGTTGATAAAGACAACAAATTAACCCATATATTATGGGTTGATGCTATTGCCAGGAAGGCTTACAAGCATTTTGGTGAAGTGCTAATTTTTTATACCACATATGATACCAACGAATACAAGTTGGTTTTTGCGCCGTTTACTGGAGTTAATCATCATGGCCAATCTGTAAATTTTGGTGCGGCTTTTATAAATAAAGAGGCCACCGATTCTTTTGTTTGGTTGTTTCAAAAATGGGGTGAAACAATGGGTGGGTCTCGACCAAAAGTGATCATCACAGACCAAGATCCTGCAATGGATAATGCAATTCGCATGTGTTTTCCTGGTTCGAGCCACAGGCTTTGCATGTGGCACATTCTTAAAAAGCTTCCCGATAAGCTTGGTGGCCCGGGCTTGAATAGTGATTTTAGCATTCCATTCCACAGTTGCATCTGGGAATCGGAGACCCCAGAAGAGTTTGAGATGAGATGGAATGACGTAATGCACGCTAATGTGCAAATTGCAGGTATTACTTGTTTCAATAAATTATTCTTATGTTTGAACTTTTTTTTGTACTATTAGTACTTGCCACATATTCCAATAACAGGTAATCCTTGGCTTTCTGACATTTATTTGCTTCGTGAGAAGTGGATACCGGCTTATGCTAAGCATATTTTTACTGCTGGTATTCGCACAACTCAGAGATCAGAAAGTATGAATGCTTTTGTTGATAAATATGTTAGTAGCAAAAATTCTCTACATGAATTTATGACCAGATTTGAAAGGGCAATAAGGAAACAAAGACAAAATCAGTTAGCAGCTGACTACACCACTCTGCATACCAAACCAAAGCTGCAAACAGATTTTGAAATTGAGTCCCAAATGTCTGAACTGTACACTAGATCGAAATTTCATATATTTCAGGCTGAACTAGTTGAAACCTTGAATTATGCATCTTTAATGAAAGCTGACGATGGTAGTGTGCGACACTATATTGTCAGGAGAATGGCAAAGTCGGTACAACATGATAAAACAAGAGATGTGGTCTACAAGGGGATGGATATTGCTGGGACTTGCACATGTAGTAAATTTGAAGTGGAGGGAATTTCTTGTAGACACATCCTTGTGGTATTGAGGAATGAGTTTGTTGATTCCTTGCCTCAATGTTATATTTTAAAGAGGTGGACCGCTTCTGTAACTACCGAGATTGTATATGATAATGCTGGTGCTGAAATAATCGGTAGTTACGGTAGTCCACAAGATTTGGACATGGTGGAATTGTCCAATGAAATCAACAAAGTGATGAGGATTGCTCGCTCATCAAAGGAGATGCGCCAAAAGGCGAAAACATTACTAGTTGGTGTTGTTGCAGAATTGCAACAAGATATGCCCCAAGAATCACAACAAGCAACAACTAGTTCACTACCTAGAACAGTCCATATTCAAGTACCCGATATTGCAAAAACCAAGGGTAGTGGGAAGCGCATCAAAGGGGGTAGGGAGAAAGCATTGGAGAAGGCTGCGAAACCACTGAGAAAGTGTCGCTTGTGCAAGTAGCTTGTTAATCATGACAGTCGTACTTGTCCTTTAAAGGAAAGGTTAGTAATTAAATACAAAGTTTATACTTTATTTTCTTTGTATATAGTATAATCTTAATTTCATTTTGTGAACATTAATCGTGTAGCTCTACTATAAATGAGTCACAAGCTTCTACTACAGTTTCAACAATGCAACCTACAACAGATGATGCTCCGAATATAGCATTGTGGTAGGGTAAAAATGGCTTGGGGCCCAACCAGGGCCCAGTACAGCTTTCACTCCAAAAATGGGGAAAACAACAAACTGGCTCGGCTTCGAGCCACTACAGGTTCGGCGCCGAACTTCAAGTTCACCGCCATAAACCTGGCCTCCTCGTATTCGACGAGTCTCGATGGCCCTTGGCCTCCGATCCACGACAGCCCCACGGGCCGTCCGCCCAGCCTGGTAAAGAATGAAGATGACCTGGCACAACCTAGGCCACCAGATTCTCCCAGGAGCACAGAAGCCCTATGATCTGCCATGTCAGCTCCAAATACCACCAAGGGCTTTGCCACGTCAGCCTTATACCGCTCTTAGTACTGCCACGTCAGCCCTAAACCCCCTGGGCCTTCTGCCACGTCAGGCCCATGGGCTTTCGGGTTCAGACCCGGCCCCCAAGCGGATCCAAACCCGGTTAGAATTCTCTATAAATACCAGACCCTCACCCACCTTTTCAGGTAATCAATCTTTTGCCACCCAAATTTCCCTAGTTATTGCTACTCTCTCACAGAGATTGACTAGATCGTCGGAGGGTCCGCCGCCGGGATAAACCCCGGTGTTTTAGGACCTTCTGCAGGTACTCGAGGCAAGGCGATCTGAGCCGATCCTCAAGCGCCGAAGCGAGCCTCTAGCTCGTCGTCCCGTGCCGCCCTCTTCCCTCATTACAAATTGAGTCCGAACTCACACCTGGTGCATCCACACTATGACCAAAAATAAACCGCATCAGGTTGGCACCGTCTGTGGGAAACTTCTTCTTTATCTGGTACGAACGACAGTCCGAGCCTCGCCACCGACGCTCCCCCTCGACCCAATCTCTCATGGCTCACCGAGCCCGAAGATCAGCCCGTTCCGCCCAACCAGACGGGCATTCTCCCGAGGGGGCCCTCGACGGAGGGCAAGCATCCAATAATTCGGGTGGAAACCCCGGACCCCAGCGAAGCGCTTCACACGTCGTCGAACCCGACCTTCGTCGGGTCATTGTGAACTGAAGGGCTAGCCAGGCTAGGGGAGGGACCGCTTCCAACTCGGTCTCGAACCACTTCAGGCCGGCACAAAGGGAAAGGCCGTCGGCACTCAGCCGCATCGGCCGAGTTCCTACGCCTCGACCCGACCCTTCCGACCACGGCGGGGTCACCAGGGGCGAGTTCAGAAGCTTCAGAGAGGAAATCCTGGAGGCCCTCCATGGAGCGCCGAGGTCCGCGACCTACGGCCGAACCACTCAAACGAGCGAAGGAAGAAGCCACACTCGTGCGCCGACTCCCCCACCGGAGCGCGCGGACGAGGTACTCCGATGCCTCCTAGAGATGGAGAATCGAATCGAGCGCATCGGCGACAGGAATCCCAACCTAGTCTAAGGACGGAGGCCTTCTCGACCTCCATTTTCCGTCAACATCATAGAAGCGGAGATCCCCCGGAACTTCCGGCCTCCGCAGTTCGAGACTTACAACGGCGAAGGTGATCCAGCTGATCACATGGAGGGCTTCAAAACCCTCATGATGATTCACAGTGCTTCGGATCCCCTGCTGTGCCGAGCCTTCCCGGCCACCCTCAGGGGTCCGGCCAGGGATTGGTTCTCCAAGCTCACCCCCGGCTCGATCTTCTCGTTCGACCAGCTGGAAGCCAGCTTCCTGGCCCACTTCATCACAAGCCGGAAGAGCGAAAGGACGAGCGCTTCCCTGCTCGACCTCAGTCAGAGGGAGGGGGAGTTGCTCCGTAACTTCGTCAAGAGGTTCACAACCGAGGCCAGATTCGTCTCTGCCCTCGACGCAGGGGTCGCCTCAGCAGCTTTCCGGCACAATGTCCGCCATAACCAACTAAAGGTCTCTTTGGCAAAGAGGCCACCTCTGGACTTTCCTGACCTTCTCAACCGGGTCGAGAAGTATATACGAGCTGAGGAAGCTCTGAACCCAGAGGGCAGCAAAGAAGTCGTGGGGAAGGGCAAGCGCAGGGTCGATGATGCCGAACCTGCCAAGAAAACGACAAAGGAAGGGGTCGGTGGGAAGAGGGCACTTCCGGTCCCTCGCTTCGAAAGGTACACTCCCTTGACACACAACGTGTCCGCCATCCTCTTAGAAATCGAAGACAAAGGCATTGTCCGACTACCTCCCCGATCAAACAACAACAAGAAGCGAGATCAGCGCTTCTACTGCCGTTTCCACAGAGATCTTGGGCACGAAACCGACCAATGTCGGGCCCTGAAAGACAAAATTGAAGACCTCATCTCCCGAGGGTACCTCCGAGAATTCACTAGAGAAAGCCCACGGGATCGGCGAGATGCTAGGAACCGGAGGCCTTCGCCTCCGAACCCTACTCCGAACCGCACCCAGGGTCGGGATCCCGAACCCGAGGGAGCCGCGGATACACCATTCATCTTACACTGTGTCCATGGAGGGCCAATGGGGGGAGAGTCAAATACTTCCCGAAAAGCCTTCATCCGAGAGGTGAATGCTGTCCAAGACAACCCCTCGCCCAGGGTACAACCGGTGCCAGTCTCCTTCTCAGGAAAGGACCTCGAAGGCGTTCGCCTACCTCATTGCGACGCCCTCGTCATTGGCCTCCACATGGCTAATTGTGAGGTTCGACGAATTCTCGTCGACAACGACAGCTCGGTAAATATTCTCTTCCTCGAAGCCTTCGAGAATCTCAAACTACCCAGAAGCAAGCTCAAGCCAGCCGGATACACCTTGCACGGGTTCTCTGGCGTCCCTATCGTGATCGAAGGGATTGTTACTCTCGACGTCACCGCAGGATCGGCTCCTGTCAAGAGGACCGAGTCCATGGACTTCATGGTGGTAAACGTCAAGGCGGCTTACAACGCCATACTCGGCCGACCCGGACTGTGCTCCCTTCAAGCGGTACCT
This sequence comes from Hemerocallis citrina, assembly GCA_017893485.1. NCBI lineage: Eukaryota > Viridiplantae > Streptophyta > Magnoliopsida > Asparagales > Asphodelaceae > Hemerocallis > Hemerocallis citrina. Next base: position 35,087,598 of record CM030364.1, read on the forward strand.
TCGGCATACCATCTGAAGCTTAAATTTCCCACCCCGCAAGGGGTCGGCATTGTCCGAGGTAGCCAGGAAGCAGCGCGGTCGTGCTACATGACCGCCGTCGGAGGAGGTGTGTTCCCCCTCGATGCCGTTGAGCTCGAGCCAGAGAGGGACGGTCCCGCCCCAGAGCCTGTCGACGAGCTGGAGGAGGTCCCGTTCGGCGCCGAGGATGAATCAAAGTGGTTCCGGGTGAGCCGCTCGCTCCCCGAGGACTTGAAGCCAGGCATAATCGCCTGCATCCGCCGCAACGTTAATCTCTTCGCCTGGAAGCCCTCCGACATGTCCGGGATCTCCGAAGACTTGATTATGCATCAGCTGAGCGTCATCCAGACTCTAAGCCGGTCGTCCAAAAGAGACGCAAAGTCGCACCGGAGAGGTAGCAAATTGTGAAGGCAGAAGTCGACAAACTCTTGTCGGCTCGATTTATTCAGGAAGTCAGCTACCCCGAGTGGTTGGCTAATGTCATCATGGTGAAGAAGGCAACCGGGGGCTGGCGGATCTGTATCGACTTTATAGACTTAAACAAAGCATGTCCAAAAGATCCTTTTCCCCTCCCCCGCATCGACGCCTTGATCGACGCAACCTCAGGGCATGAGCTACTGTCCTTCATGGATGCATTCTCAGGGTACAATCTGATCCGGATGTTTCCACCGGACATCTCCAAGACCTCGTTCGTCACCGACCAGGGTCTTTTCTGCTACCGCGTTATGCCCTTCGAGCTAAAGAACGCCGGAGCCACATACCAACGGCTCGTCAACAGAATCTTCAAAGACCTGATCGGCCGCAACGTGGAAGTCTATGTCGACGACATGCTCGTCAAGAGCCGGCCGGGCCGGACCACATCGCCGATCTCGAGGAAGCCTTCGGAGTCCTCCGGCGTCACAACATTAGGCTCAACCCGGCTAAGTGCGCCTTCGGCGTCTCCACTGGGAAATTCCTGGGGTTCATCGTCAGCCAGCGCGGCATCGAGGCAAATCCCGAGAAAATCCAAGCTATTATTGACATGGCCCCACCCCGGAATGTCAAAGAAGTTCAGAGGCTCACGGGCCGGTTGGCTGCAATTGGCCGTTTTCTCTCCAAGTCAGGGGAGAAGTCTATCCCCTTCTTCAAGGCTCTACACGGAAAAGGGGGCTTCGAGTGGGGTACCCATCAACAAGAAGCCTTCGAACAGCTGAAGCAGTACCTCGCCAACCCTCCTCTCCTCAGCAAGTCCGAGCCGGGCGAACCACTATGGCTCTACCTTTCCGCCTCAGATAGCGCACTCAGCGCCGTCCTCGTCCGAGAGGAAGATGGGGTCCAGAGGCCATTGTACTATGTGAGCAATGTTCTGCTCCCCGTCGAGACGAGGTACGCAAAGATAGAGAAGGTGGCCTATGCTTTGGTCATGGCAGCCCGAAAGCTTCGTCCTTACTTCCAGGCCCACTCCGTCCAAGTACTGACTGACCAGCCCCTGAAGACCGTCCTTCACAAGCCCGAAAACTCCGGCCGCTTAGTTAAGTGGTCGATTGAGCTGAGTCAGTTCGACATCAGCTACCAGCCGAGGACGGCCATCAAAGGGCAGGCCCTCACCGAGTTCATCACCGAGTGCACAGTCTCCGAGCAGCCCAGTACTGAGGCCTCGGATCCGACCTGGGAGATTTTTGTCGATGGATCATCATGCGAAACGGGGAGTGGGGCTGGCATCATCCTTCGTGGCCCCGACCAATTCTTACTTCAATACTCCCTCCGCCTCAACTTTCCGGCCTCCAACAACGAGGCGGAATACGAGGCCATGATCGCAGGATTGACCCTAGCACGTCGAGCCGGAGCCAAGCAAATCCGGGCCTTCAGCGATTCTCAGCTCGTGGTCAATCAGATCACTGGAGAATACGAAGCCCGCGATGATCGCATGATGAAGTATTTGGCGGTGGTCCGGCGTCTCCTAGCATCCTTCTGCCACTCTACAGTCATTCGAGTCCCTAGAGAGCAGAACGCTCTAGCAGACGTGTTGTCAAAGCTCGCCTCTTTCTCCTTTGAGGGTCTCGACCAACCTATACTCATAGAAATCCTCCTAAAGCTAAGTATCAACGACCAAGACCAGGAGGCAATGTGTGTCCAAGACGGTGCCAGTCCAGACGACTGGACCACTCCCATCCGGAGATTCTTAGTCAGCGCCGAGCTTCCTGAAGACCGAGCCGAAGCTAGACGGGTCAGGGTCCGAGCTGAAAGGTTCGTCATGATTGATGACATCCTCTTCAAACGCTCATACACCTTGGTTGACGGCAAGCCATACCTCCGCTGTCTCACCAGCGACGAGGCCAGCTACGCGCTAAGAGATCTTCATGAAGGGATCGGCGGATGCCACATGGGGAGCAGGACGCTCGCCCGGAAGGCCCTGAATCAGGGGTACTATTGGCCGACCATGCTCCAAGACTCGCAAGACCTAGTCAAGAGGTGCGGCCCATGCCAAAGGTTCTCGCCTATCAAGAGGCTTCCTCAAGCCAATCTCCGATCCCTGGCTAGTCCTACCCCATTCGCCATGTGGGGCATGGACCTTGTGGGCCCCTTCCCCGTAGCGGTAGGGCAAAAGAAGTTCTTGATAGTCGCCATCGACTACTTCACCAAATGGCTCGAAGCCGAGCCTCTGTCCAGCATCACCGAGCGCCAAGTACAACAATTCTTTTGGAAGAACATCATTTGCCGGTTCGGAATCCCCCGGGTCCTCGTGACAGACAACGGAACCCAATTCCAAGGTCAGAACTTCCAAACTTTCTGTGCAGACATCGGTATCCAGCAACGTTTCTCCGCTATTTGCCACCCTCAGTCCAACGGCCAAGCGGAGAATGCGAACAGACAAATCCTCGATGTTCTCAAAAAGTGCCTCGACAGTTCCCCCAAAGGGCTTTGGGTCGAAGAACTGCCTAGTGTGCTATGGGCGTACCGAACCACCAAGAGGATCCACATGGGAGAGACGCCGTTCGCCTTGACCTATGGGACGGAGGCAGTCATCCCCGTCGAGGTCGGCCTGCCTTCTCCCCGTATCATGGCCTTCGACGAAGCTGACAATTCATCCGGCTTGAGGGTCGTCGCCGAAGTCAGAGAGAAATCCTCAATCCGGAGAAGCATCTACCAACAACGGATCGAGAAGTTTTACAACAAGAAGGTCCGCCCCACAAACATCAAGGCGGGAGACCTCGTGTTACGAAAACTGTCCGTCTCTGATCCAACCAAGAAGAGGAAATTGGCCCCCAACTGGGAAGGCCCATACCGTGTAGTCGAGGCTGTACGCCCTGGTACATACCGACTGGCAGATATGGACGGCCGGCTCATCAGCCGACCCTGGAACGCCGAGCACCTAATGAAGTTCCTAGACGAGCGAACATAGGTTCTAAGCTTGGCTAATGTATATATTATTTGTAAGCTTCCATGTGTAAAGGGTCGCCTTGACGACCCCCCCTATCATGTATGAAAGAAATCTCTTTTTGTCAAACTCCAAACGCCTCGGCAGACCCGACCTAACGCCGGAGAATGGGATTGGCACCCGAGTCTTCACTCTGGTATCGTCCCCAACATCTCGGTAGGTCCGACTCGGCTTCAGGCCAGGGAGTCTTCCCAACACACCGCACCGATCCCTCACGGATCGACAGGGCCGGACCGCACTCCCTTCATCATTCATTACACTATCAACCAGAGCAAAGAATGAAAAGAATTCCTTATTCATACTCCCTTATTAGTTCTGAGAAAACAAACAAAGACCGTTACAGGACCACTCCACTCATCTCAAACTAAAGGAAGCCTCCATCTTAGGGCCCCTCGGGTCCGACAAATGGCGGGACCACTCCGACCGAGCGGCTTGGAGCCCTCTCCTCGTCATGACGGCCCTTCGGCTCGGCAACAGTCGATGCACCAGCCACGGAACTCTAGGCATCAACTGGTCGCATACGCTCCAGCAGCAGCAGCGCAGAGGGAACCCCCTCCCCTTGCCGACCCACCGAGGAAGATGTCGAGACACCCAGCATCGTCTTGTAGCGGTGTATCTCCATCTCCTTCTCCACTATGACGTCACGAAGTAGCCTCTCAGAGGAGGGTCTCTGCACCGAGGCACTCGACATGGTATATCCAAGTCCGACACCTTCGAGGTCCCGATCCACCATCGCCCTCCTCAGCAAGCTTGCCTCCTCACTTAGGGCTTCAGACTTGTTCCGGTAATAATTGAAGGCCGCATCAGTGTCGCGAGCCCCCTTTCGATAGCGAGCCAAAGTGGCCTCTAGGGCCTCAACCTTGCACCGGAGCCACGCCACGTCGGAACGACGGGGGTCCACCTCGGGAAGGGGAGCCGTAACCTACAAGAGAGCCAGCCCACTCAAAACACATAAGCAAGGAGGTTCGGAAAAATCCGAAGTCAAAACACTTGGCCAGTCAAAAATCATCTTTTATAAATGAAATCACTTCTTACAAAAAGGCGGTGGCCAGTCCGCGGGAGGCAAATACAATCGAGGAGAAATGGAAAAAGAGAGAGAAAATTATACAACTTGTTTCCCCACCTCAACATCGGCCGGGTTAACAGGGGGGTCGGCAATCGGGTCATCAACGGGCCCTTCTTCATTAGGGGTCTTCGGTGTCCCCTCGACCTCCATGTCATACTCAAAATTGGACAGGTCGACGGTCGGGTAGAAGTGCCTCACATGACTGAGGGACTTCGCATAACACTCGTCCTGGGCCTTGATCACCATCATCTGACCCGTCTCCGTCAACTCATCCTTCTCCTTGGCGAACCTCTTCTTCTAGGCCGCCATCTTCTTCGCCCATTCCTCCTTCTCCTTGTCGAACGCCGACTTCATCTCCTGCTCCTTCTTATGCGAGCCTTCCAGCTCTATCTTCAACTCCTTCACCTCCTGCATGGCCTTGTCAGCCCGGTCTCGCTCCCGCTTCAAGGCCGCCTCATAAAGGCCCCTCACGTGGGCCCCCTGCACGGTCGCCTGCAATAACCAAGCTCTACTAAGAAAAGCTCCCTTACGAAGTAATCACAAGGCAAGGGGGGTCGGCAGACTTACCAGCACATTAGTCTGAGCGAGGCGAGTGTACGCCTCCTCCAGGGTCTCGGAATTCATCTCCGAACGATCCCGAGGGGTCGCCAGCTTACTCGCCACCTCGACGGCCTGGCGCCCTCGGGTCAGGCAGTCACCCTCGCGGATCGACCAACTCGGCACCCACGGTCGCCGAAGCCTCTCCTCTACCTCTGGATCCACTAGGGGACCCTTCCCTTTATCAAGATCGGCTACCTTGCCCTGGTCCGAGCCCTCCGGAACCGCCACGTCCTTGCCCGTCTCCGAGCGAGTCCTTTTGACCCTCGGCTGAACTGGGGCCTCGGAGACCACCTGAGACGACTCCCTCGTCTTCCTTGCGTCCCCCTTCTTCTCGGCCTTCTCCTTCTTCATGGCGAGCCTCTTTGCCTTGATTGACTCTGGGTCCATATCTGCAAAAAAACCCATTAAGGACAATGAGCGCAAATGAACAAGAAGATTGAGAGAAAAGAAACAACTACATACAAATAACGGCCGGGCTCAGTCCGACGCTCGCCAAGTGACCCTCGGTCACCTTCGTCCAACTGATACTGTGCGACAGGCGAAGACGCTCAACAAACCCCCACTCCTCAGCCGTCAGGTCCCTCGGCCTCAGCGTTTTATAGCTCGGCTTAGAGTGGTTCCATCGAGTAGGGATGTTCCAAGGATCCTCACTCTGGATCACTAGATATTTCTTCTTCCACTCCTTGATGGAATCTGGGTGACCGTGAATGACCTTCCCCTTACTCCGAGGCGAGATGTAGTAAACACCCTCAGCCGACGAACTAATCATCAACATCGCTCGGAATACATTCAGCCGTAGGGGTACCTTCTGCTCCTCGCACATCAGCACGAAGCAAATGATCTGCTTCCAGGAGTTCGGCCCATACTACATCGGCGCCAAGGACGCCCAATTCAACACATCCCGAACAAACGGGTGGACTGGCAGCCTCAGTCCAGAGATGAAGGCGTCCACGGGGAAGACGCAATACTCATCAGGAAGGGGGTCGGTCGGGCGAAGGGTGGAGCTCGGCAACATGAGCTCGTAGCTGGACCCTATGTGGTACGCCAGCTGCAAAGCCTCCAAGTCACCTGCCTCCAGAACGGTCGGAAGTGTGTCCATCTTCACTCTCTTCCGGCTCGGCGAAGACGGCTGGACCCCAAAAAGCTCCGGGTCAGCAAGGTCGTCAGGGTACCGACGGAACTGCTTCGGTTGTACGGGCGACCCTGTCATTAAATTGCGAAAAACAGGCGCCTGGCTCGAGCCACCGACCCTCGACCCCTTCTTCTTCGGAACGTTCTTCTTCTTGGTTTTCTCCGGCGAGGGCGTAGATAATCGCGCTAAACCGGTCGGTGCGGAGCTTGATCCCGCACCCTGACCTGTGGATCTTCCCCCCTCGCCTCCTATCAGAGCCCCGACGGCTTCACTCTCACCTGGGCCACCCTCCTCTTCAGAAGTCGACTCTAGAGTCTCGACTTTGTCCGAACTGCCGCCTGCCTCCTCAGACTCACTACTCTCCACCACGGAAAGTTTTCGAGAGCGCAACGGCCTCACATTATACACCGGCTCCTCCTCACAAACTAGTTCCTCCCACAAAGCTGATCTTGAGGCGGGTTTCCCTTCCCCCTCCGACGTGGACGCAGACAATCCAGACTGAGCCCTATCCATCTGTGCCTAACAAAAAAACCTTACAAACTAACCTTTTGAATGCCTCGGATTGACGAGCCGGTGCCGCTAAAACAGTCAAAACCGAGCGCGGAAGTGTTTGATTTCTTTCTGAGAAGGACAGCGGGAGAGAAATGAGCAGGAATGAAGGAGGGGGGGAGATATTTATAGAGAAAGGCGACGCCTCGAATTTCGCGCTACTGTTCCTCGAGTATCGCGCACCTGCCACCAATGGAATCACGCCACGTCATCCTCAAAACTGGCGCCGCTGACGTCACCTAGCGACGGTTGGAGACCACACGGAGGTCGGTTCGGATGAAGTGTTCGGCGGAGAAAAATTTTTGCTTAAAGATTTAAGGCACCGTCCTTAGACAGACGCCCCGGGTTCCAGGGCTCGGTCGGCTCCCCTCTCACCCATGAGCAGCTCGGGGCTTACAGCCTCGGCAGCCGAAACCCCGAACTGTTCGAGGGTGGGAGAAAAGCCACCATCGCCTGGGACCCTATCGGAAAACAGATCGGCCCACCTCCAGAATACGGTTGATACCCCTCCCGTCCTGATCTTTCTCGGGCCAAACAACCGTGCCAAAGCCGTCTGACCCGAAAAAGGATCCGGACGGCAAGGTCACCACCGGTCCGAGGCCCCTTATTTCCCGGTCCGGATTTCGGTCGTTATCCCTCTCGCCCTGATCTCCCCTAGATCTGGCTACCGCCTCAGGGCCATCAGATCCAAGAGAAGATCCGGGCGGCAGAGTAACCACCCCTCCGCAACAACCAGGGTTAAAATTTTGCAAGAGACAGACGTCCATCGAAGCAGACACCTCTGATGGCCAGTGGACCACCCTTGCTGTGATCAAACCTGCTAAGGGGAGAGGGGTATTTATAGCCTCCCCCATAGACCTGCCGTTATAGCATTGGGAAAGCCAAACGACGGAAGCCTAAGCGCCATGCATTTATTAGGCGGCGCCATTAATGCCCCTAGAAAATTGGAACATCTGCACAGATCCCAGAACGCCTTCAATGCTCCGCGAAGACAGCAGACCGCCCCGCTCCAATCCTTCTAAGGCACAACGGTTCGCCATCACCCTTGCCGGCCGATAATCCCTCGCCAGCTCGAGGTTCGGTCTCGCACCAGGGAACTCTTCTGAGGAAGATCCAAAGGCTCGCCATCACCCTTGCCGACCCATAATCCCTCGCCAGCACGAGGTTCGGTCTCGCACCAGGGTACTCTTCTCCGGAAGACGCAACGGCTCGCCATCACCCTTGCCGGCCGATAATCCCTCACCAGCTCGAGGTTCGGTCTCGCACCAGGGAACTCTTCTCAGGAAATCCAAAGGCTCGCCATCACCCTTGCCGACCGATAATCCCTTGCCAGCGCGAGGTTCGGTCTCGCACCAGGGTACTCTTCTCCGGAAGACGCAATGGCTCGCCATCACCCTTGCCGGCCGATAATCCCTCGCCAGCTCGAGGTTCGGTCTCGCACCAGGGAACTCTTCTCAGGAAGATCCAAAGGCTCGCCATCACCCTTGCCGACCCATAATCCCTCGCCAGCGCGAGGTTCGGTCTCGCACCAGGGTACTCTTCTCCGGAAGACGCAACGGCTCGCCATCACCCTTGCCGGCCGATAATCCCTCGCCAGCTTGAGGTTCGGTCTCGCACCAGGGAACTCTTCTCAGAAAGATCCAAAGGCTCGCCATCACCCTTGCCGACCCATAATCCCTCGCCAGCGCGAGGTTCGGTCTCGCACCAGGGTACTTGATGCTGTTTATTTCTGGGAGACGTGTGGATGCACCAGGTGTGAGTTCGGACTCAATTTGTATTGAAGGAGAATGCCGCTCGTCTGCCGACCTTCGGTTGACCTTCTGGGACCTACGATGAGCTCGGAAAGATGTTGAAGGCTAGGCTCGGATCGGAAGGGTCGGATCCGAGGTCTTGTGTACCTGCAGACGGTCCTGAAACACCGGGGTTTATCTCGGCGGCGGACCCTCCGACGCTCTAGTCAGTCTCTGTGAGAGAGTAGCAATAACTAGGTATATTTAAGTGGAAAAAGATAGATTACCTCAAAAGGTGGGTGTGGGTCTAGTATTTATAGAGAATCCCAACCGGGTTTGGTTCCACTTGGGGGCCGGGTCTGGATCCGAAAGCCCGTGGGCCTGACGTGGCAGAAGGCCCAGGGGGTTTAGGGCGGACGTGGCAATACCAGGAATGGTATAGGGCTGACGTGGCGAAACTCTTGGCGGTATTTGGAGCTGACGTGGTCCATCGTGGGCCTCCTGTGCTTCTGGGGGGGATCGGAGGGCCTAGGCTGCGCCAGGTCATCCTTCTGCCCCGCCAGAGAGGGGGAACGGCCCGTGGGACTGTCCCGGATCGGACTCCGAGGGCTACTGAGGCTCGTCGGTACGAGGAGGCCAGTACCGTGAGGGCAAACACGAGGTTCGGCGCCGACCCTGAAGTGGTTTGGAGCCGAACCAGGTTGCTATCTTTACCTTTCTGAGTGGGAATTGTATCGGGCCCTGGTTGGGCCTCAGGCCATTTTTACCCTGTCACACAAGCCCCCCACTCCTGCGGGGGGTGCGGGAGCTAGCCGTGGAGGAGTGTTTATGGTTGTAGAAAAAATGGGAGGGCGAATCACAGGGCCTTCCTGGTGGTGCTGCCCTGAGGCTTGGATAGGACCTCGAGCTAGTCGAGGGTTTACGTGTAGGTGAAGGTGATGGCGAACCGTTGTATCTTCCGGAGAAGAGTACCCTGGTGTTCGACAGAACCTCGAGAGGTCGAGGGATTATGTGTCGACAAGGGTGATGGCGAGCCGTTGTTTCTTCCTGAGAAGAGTACCCGAGTGCCAGACCGAACCTCGAGATGAGGGGGAATTATGGGCTGGTAAGGGTGATGGCCAGCCGGTGGATCTTCCGAAGAAGAGTATCCAGGTGCCAGACCGGACCTCGAGCTGGCGAGGGATTATGGGTCGGTAAGGGTGAAGGCGAGCCGTTGTTTCTTCCTGAGAAGAGTACCCGGGTGCCAGACCTAACCTCGAGACGAGGGGGAATTACGGGCTGGTAAGGGTGATGGCCAGCCGGTGGATCTTCCGAAGAAGAGTACCCGGGTGCCAGACCGGACCTCGAGCTGGCGAGGGATTATGGGTCGGTAAGGGTGAAGGCGAGCCGTTGTTTCTTCCTGAGAAGAGTACCCCGGTGCCAGGCCGAACCTCGAGACGAGGGGGAATTACGGGCTGGTAAGGGTGATGGCCAGCCGGTGGATCTTCCGAAGAAGAGTACCCGGGTGCCAGACCGGACCTCGAGCTGGCGAAGGATTATGGGTCGGTAAGGGTGAAGGCGAGCCGTTGTTTCTTCCTGAGAAGAGTACCCTGGTGCCAGGCCGAACCTCGAGACGAGGGGGAATTACGGGCTGGTAAGGGTGATGGCCAGCCGGTGGATCTTCCGAAGAAGAGTACCCTGGTGCCAGACCGGACCTCGAGCTGGCGAGGGATTACGGGTCGGTAAGGGTGAAGGCGAGCCGGGGGATCTTCCGAAGAAGAGTACTTTAGTGCCGGCGAAGGCGAGCCGTTATTTTGCCCGAACCGACCCCCGTACCGAGCGGCCAGTCTGGCACTGGGTGACGTCAGCAGCACATGTTTCGAGGACGTGGCGTGATTTCCTAGGCGGCAGTTGCACGTCAATCGGTGAATAGTGACTGCGAAACTCGAGGAGTCGTTCCTATCCCCTATAAATGTTTCCCCCTCTCCTCCCATCGCCCATTTCTTTCTTGCTCCTTACTTTTCAAAAAACCCTTCAACTCCTCAGCGTTCGTCCCTTCAGTTTCCTGCAGCAAGGTTGTTTTTTCCGAGGTGATCCCAGGTTAGTTGGTAACCCCGTTTAGCTTAGGCACAGATGGATAGGGCTCAGTCCGGCTCGTCGGCGTCGACCTCTGGGGGGGAGTGAGGCCTGTCTCGAAACCGACCTCGGGGGAGGGTCCGGTAGGTGAGGAGGAGGTTGTACACAATGTGAAGCCATTGCGATCTCGGAGGCATTTCGTGGTGGAAAGCAGCGACTCTGAGGAGGGGGGCGGTAGTTCAGACGAAGTCCGGACCCTAGGGTTGGCTTCCGGAGAGGAGGGTGGTTCCGAGGGAGATGGCTCCGCAGGGTCTCGGAATCCGCCCGTTCTGGGGCGTTTGTCTACACCTTCGCCGGAACGGACCAAGAGGAGGAGGGCTCCGAAGAAGAAGGGATCGAGGATTGGCGGCCCGAGCGACTCGGCGATAGGGTCGTCTGCACAACCCCAGTCTTTCCGTCGCTACCCCGACGATCTCTCAGATAAGGAGTCCTCGGGGGTCCAGCCGTCGTCGTCAAGTCGGAAGAGGTTGAAGGTGGACGCATCCCCGACCGTTCTGGAGGCAAGCGACTTGGGGGCTCTGCAGTTGGCCTACTACATAGGGCCCAGTTATGAGCTTATGCTGCCGAATTCTACTCTTCGGCCGACCGATCCCCTGCCGGATAGGTATTGTTTCTTCCCTGTGGACGCCTTTATCTCCGGCCTGAGGCTGCCCATCCATCCATTCGTTCGGGAGGTGTTAAATTGGTCGTCCCTGGCGCCGATGCAGTTTGGACCGAACTCCTGGAAGCAGATCATCTGCTTCGTGCTGTTGTGCGAGGAGCAGAGGGTACCCCTGCGGCTGAGCGTGTTCCGAGCGATGTTGTTGATCGGCTCATCGGCAGAGGGAGTATACTACATCTCGCCTCGAGGTAAGGCAAAGGTTGTCCACGGTCATCCAGATTCCATCAAGTTTTGGAAGAAAAAGTATCTGGTGATCCGGAGTGAGGATCCTTGGGCTATCCCCACTCGGTGGAACCATTCTAAGCCGAGCTACGCAGCACCGGGGCCGGGGGACTTGACGGCGGAGGAGTGGAGACTCGTTGAGCGTCTCCGTCTGTCGTATAGCATCAATTGGGGGAAGGTGACGGAGGTCCATCTGGCGAGTGTCGGACTGAGCCCTAGCCCGGCCGTGCCTCGTACGTGGTTGTTTCTTTCCTCTCACTCTTCTTGTACTTTCTTGCTCATTTGTTCTTAATGGATCTTTTTACAGAAATGGATGAAGAATCGATTAAGGCGCTGAGGCTTGCCATGAAGAAGAAGAAGGCCGAGAAGAAGGATGTCGTGGCGAAGACGACCGAGTTGTCCCAGGTGGTCTCCGAGGCCCCCATTCAGCCGAGGATGAAAAGGACTCGGTCGGAGACGGGTGGGGACGCGGTGGTCCAGGGGGGTCCGGATCAGGGTACGGCCGCCGACCTTGATAAGGGGAAGGGTCCCCTGGTGGATCCCGGACTAGAGGAGAGACTTCGGCGAAGGTGGGCGCCGGATTGGTCGATCCGCGAGGGTGATTGCCTGGTCCGGGGGCGCCAGGCCGTGGAGGTCGCAGATAAGCTGGCGATCCCTCGGGACCGTTCGGATATGAAGTCCCAGACCCTGGACGAGGCGTACGTGCGTCTTGCGCAGGCCACTGTGCTGGTAAGTCAATCGAACCCCCTAGCTTTCAGGTTATGTCGTTAAGAAAGATTTCTTAGTAGTGTCTGGCTATGGCAGGCGACCGTGCAGGGGGCCCATGTGAGGGGCCTCTACGAGGCGGCATTGCAGCGAGAGCGAGACCGGGCTAACAAGGCCGAGCAGGAGGCGACGGAATTGAAGGGAGAGCTCGAAGGTTCTCGTAAGAAGGAGGCGGAGACGAAGGCGGCTTTTGACAAGGAGAAGGAGGAATGGGCGAAGGCGAGGGTGGCTCAGGAGGAGATGTCGGAGAAGGAGAAGAAAGAGGTGACTGAGTCGTGTCAGATCCTGGTGATCAAAGCCCAGGATAGCAGTTACGCAAAGGCCCTCAGCCATGTGAGGCACTTTTATCCGACTATTGACCTGTCCAACTTCGAGTAAGATATGGAGATTGAGGGGACACCGAAGACCCCTGGCGGACAAGGGTCCGATGATAATCCGGTTGCCGACCCCCCTGCGGATCCGGCTGACATTGAGGTGGGAAAACAAGCTGTATAATTTTTGTCCTTCTTTTTCCTTCTCTCAATTGTATTTGCCTTCCGCGGACTGGCCACCGCATTTTTTGTATGGGGAAACTGAATTTATAAAAAGAGGGTTTTTTGGCTGGCCAAGTGTTCCAACTTCGAAGAATTTCCGAACCTCTTTGCTTATATGTCTTGAGTGGGCTGGTTCTCTTGTAGGTTACGGCTCCCCTTCCTGAGGTGGACCCCCTTCGTTCTGACGTGGCGTGGCTTCGAGGCAAGGTTGAGGCTTTAGAGGCCACTTTGGTTCGGTATCGAAAGAGGGCTCGCGACACCGATGCGGCCTTTCATTATTACAGGAACAAGTCTGAAGCCCTAAGTGAGGAGGCGAGCTGGCTGAGGAGGGCGATGGTGGATCGGGAGCTCGGGGGCGTTGGTCTTGGATATACCATGTCAAGTTCCTCGGTGCAGAGGCCTTCCTCTGAGAAGCTACTTCGCGACGTGATAGTGGAGAAGGAGATGGAGATACACCGCTATAGGACTATGTTGGGTGTTTCGACATCTTCCTCGAGGGGTCGGCGAGCAGAGGGGGCTCCCTCGGCGTTGCAACTGATGGAACACATGCGATCCGTGGATGCCCAGAGCTCCGTGGCCGGGGCGTCGACTGTGGCAGAACCGAAGGACCGTCATGACGAAGAGAGAGTTCCGAGTCGTTTGGTCGGAGTGATTCCGCCCTTCGCCGGATCCGAGGGGCCCTAAGTCGGCGATTCCCTTTAGTTTGAGATGAGTGGAGTGGTCCTGTAACGGTATTTGCTTGTTTTCTCAGCACAAAATAAAAGAGTATGAATAAAGCTATCTTTTCCTTCTTTGCTCTGGCTAGCGGGGTGGTGAAGGCGAGGTTGGGCTCCGCCGATTCGTGAGGGATCGATGCGGGGCGACAGGGAGACCTCCGGTCCGGAGTTGGGTCGAACCTACCGAGGCGTTTGGGAATGAGACCCGAGTGAGAACCCAGGTGCCGCCCCCATTGCCCGGTACCGGGTCGGGGTTGCCGAGGTATTTAACTTTTGACAAAAAGAGACTTCTTTTATACCAGACAGGGGGGGGGGGTCGCTGAAGCGGCCCTTTACACATGAATGTTTACAAAAGATTTGATTTACTTAAGCCATGCTAGAACCTAAGCTTGCTCTCCCAGGAATTTCATGAGGTGCTCAGCGTTCCAGGGTCGGCTGATGGGTCGGTCGTTCATATCCGTCAGTCGGTATGTGCCAGGGCGTACAGCCTCGACTACGCGGTATGGGCCTTCCCAGTTGGGAGCCAGTTTCCTCTTCTTGGTTGGATCAGAGACAGATAGCTTCCGCAAAACCAGGTCCCCTGCCTGGATGCTGGTGGGGCGGACTTTCTTGTTGTAAAATCTCTCGATCCGTTGCTGATAAATGCTCCTTCGGACCGCGGACTTCTCTCGCACTTCGGCGACGAGGTCCAGGTTAGCCCTCAGGGCGGACGCATTGTCGTCTTCATCGAAGGCTATGATCCGGGGAGAAGGCAATCCGACCTCGACGGGGATGACTGCCTCAGTCCCATAGGTCAGATTGAATGGCGTCTCCCCCGTGGGGATCCTCTGTGTGGTTCGGTGTGCCCATAGTACGCTGGGCAGCTCCTCAACCCATAGCCCTTTGGGGGAATTGCCAAGGCGCTTTTTGAGGCCGTCGAGGATTTGCCTGTTCGCGTTCTCCGCTTGGCCGTTAGACTGAGGGTGGCAAATGGCGGAGAAACGCTGCTGGATGCCGATGTCCTCACAGAAAGTTTGGAAGTTCTGCCCTTGGAACTGGGTTCCGTTGTCCGTGACGAGGATTCGAGGGATCCCGAATCGACAAATGATGTTCTTCCAAAAGAACTGTTGCACTTGGCGCTCGGTGATGCTGGATAGTGGTTCGGCTTCGATCCACTTGGTGAAGTAGTCGATGGCGACAATCAGGAATTTCTTTTGTCCTACCGCTGGGGGGAAGGGCCCCACAAGGTCCATACCCCACATGGCGAAGGGCGTAGGGCTCGCCAGGGATCGGAGGTTGGCTTGAGGAAGCCTTTTGATAGGGGAGAATCTTTGGCAGGGGCCGCACCTCTTGACTAAGTCTTGTGAGTCTTGGAGCATGGTGGGCCAATAGTACCCTTGATTCAGGGCCTTCCGAGCAAGTGTCCTACTCCCCATGTGGCATCCGCCGATCCCCTCGTGCAGGTCTTTGAGGGCGTAGCTGGCCTCGTCCCTGGCGAGGCAGCGGAGGTATGGTTTGCCGTCGGCCAAGGTGTACGAGCGTTTGAAGAGGATGTTATCGATCATGACGAACCTTTCAGCTCGGATTCTGATTCGTCTGGCCTCGGCTTTATCTTCAGGAAGCTCGGCCCTCCTTAAGAACTTTCGGATGGGAGTGTTCCAGTCGTCTGGGCTGGTCCCCTCTTGCACACACATCGCTTCCGGCTCTGGGCCACTGATGCTTGGCTTCAAGAGGACCTCGATGAGCACCGTTCGATCGAGACCCTCGAAGGAAGAAGAGGCAAGTTTGGATAGCGCATCGGCTTGGGCGTTCTGTTCCCTGGGGACTCTGACAACCGCAGCGCCGTCGAAGAACGCCAAGAGTCGTCTGACTGCTGCCAAATACCTCATCATTCGGTCGTCACGGGCTTCGTACTCTCCGGTGATTTGATGGACCACGAGCTGAGAGTCGCTAAATGCCCGGATTCGCTTGGCACCGGCTCGGTGGGCGAGGGTCAATCCGGCGATCATGGCATCGTATTCTGCCTCGTTGTTGGAGGCTGGAAAGTTGAGGCGCAGGGAGTATTGAAGTAGGAATTGGTCGGGGCCACGAAGGATGATGCCAGCCCCACTCCCCGTTTCGCATGACGAGCCGTCGACAAAGACCTCCCAGGTCGGATCCGACCCTTCTATGTCAGGCTGCTCGGAGACGGTGCACTCAGTTATGAACTCGGCAAGGGCCTGCCCTTTAATGGCTGCCCTTGGATGATAGCTGATGTCGAACTGGCTCAGCTCGATCGACCATTTGACTAATCGGCCGGAGTTTTCGGGCTTGTGGAGGACAGTCTTCAGTGGTTAGTCGGTCAGTACTTGGACGGAGTGGGCCTGGAAGTAAGGTCGAAGTTTTCGGGCTGCCATAACCAGGGCATAGGCCACCTTCTCTATCTTCGCGTATCTCGTCTCGGCCGGGTGCAGTACTTTGCTCACATAGTACAGTGGTTTTTGAACTCCTTCCTCCTCTCGGACGAGGACGGCACTGAGGGCGCAGTCCGAGGCGGACAGGTAGAGCCAAAGCGGCTCGCCCGGCTCGGGCTTGCTGAGGAGAGGCGGGTTGGCGAGGTATAGTTTCAGCTGTTCGAAGGCTTCTTGTTGATGGGTACCCCACTCGAAGCCCCCTTTCCCACGCAAGGCTTTGAAGAAGGGGAGAGATTTCTCCCCTGACTTGGAGAGAAAACGGCCGATTGCCGCCAACCGACCTGTGAGCCTCTGAACCTCTTTGACATTACGGGGCGGGGACATGTTAATGATGGCCTGTATTTTTTCGGGGTTTGCCTCAATGCCGCGCTGGCTGACGATGAATCCTAAGAACTTCCCCGAGGAGATGCCGAAGGCGCATTTAGCCGGGTTGAGCCTCATGTTGTGGCGTCGGAGGACACCGAAGGCTTCCTCGAGGTCGGCGACGTGGTCCGGCCCAGCTCGGCTCTTGACAAGCATGTCGTCGACGTAAACTTCTACGTTGCGGCCGATCAGGTCCTTGAAGACTCTGTTGACAAGTCGCTGGTACGTGGCTCCGGCGTTTTTCAGCCCGAAAGGCATAACGCGGTAACAATAAAGACCTTGGTCGGTGACGAACGAGGTCTTGGAGATGTCTGGGGGAAACATCCGGATCTGATTGTACCCCGAGAACGCGTCCATGAAGGACAGCAGCTCGTGCCCTGAGGTCGCGTCTATTAAAGCGTCGATGCGCGGGAGGGGGAAAGGATCTTTTGGACACGCTTTGTTAAGGTCCGTGAAGTCAATGCAGATTCGCCAACCCCCTGTCGCTTTCTTCACCATGACGACATTGGCCAACCACTCGGGGTAGCTGACTTCCTGGATGAATCGAGCGGACAAGAGCTTGTCCACTTCTGTTTTTACAATTTGTTGCCTCTCCGGGGCGACTTTGCGCCTCTTTTGGACGATCGGTTTGGAGTCAGGGAGGATGCTCAGTCGGTGCATGATCAAGTCTTCGGAGATCCCGGGCATATCGGAGGGCTTCCAAGCGAAGAGATCAACGTTGCGGCGGACGCAAGCGATGATGCCCGTCTTCAGGTCTTCGGCGAGTGAGCGGCTCACCCGGAACCATTTTGACTCATCCTCGGTGTCGAATAGGACCTCCTCCAGTTCGTCAACGGGCTCGGGAGCGGGGTCGTCTCTCTCGGGTTCGAGTTCAACGGCGTTGAGGGGGAGTACGCCCCCTCCCCTGGTGGCAACGCAACATGACCGTGCTGCTTCGATGCTGTCTCGGACGATGCTGACCCCTTGGGGGGGGAATTTGAGTTTCAGATGGTGGGCCGAAGGTATCGCCTGGAGGGAGTTTAGCCCGGGCCGGCCGAGGATGGCGTTGTAGGCCGCCTTGACGTGGATGACCATGAAATCCAAGGACTCGGTCCTCTTGACAGGGGCCGATCCAGCGGTGACGTCGAGGGTAATAATTCCCTCCACTACGACCGGGACGCCCGAAAATTTGAGCAACGTGCATCCTGCTGGTTTGAGTTTCCCTCTGGATAATCTGAGACTTTCGAAGTTTCTGAGGAAGAGAATATTTACCGAGTTGCCGTTGTCAACAAGGATTCGGCGAACCTCACAATTGGCCATGTGGAGGCTGACGACGAGGGCATCGCAGTGGGGTAGGTGAACTCCTTCGGGGTCCTCTCCTGAGAAGGAGACTGGCCGCGGTTGTAGCTCGGGAGAGGGGCTATACTGAATAGCGTTCGTCTCCTGGGTGAAGGTTCTTTGGGAAGTATCGGATTCTCCCCCCACCGGCCCCCCGTGGATGTAGTGTAGGGTGAATGGCGTATCCATGGATACCTCGGATTCGGGATCCTGACCCTGGGTGCGGTTTGGGTTAGGGTTCGGGGTTGATAATCCCCGGTTCCTATCACCTTGCCGACCCCGTGGGCCGTCATCCCTGTGGGTCTGCCTCGGATGGTTCGGGGCCGGGTTGGAAGCGGCCCTTCCCCTGCTGTGGGTAATCTTGCGGTTGAGGATTACTCCCCAGAGGTCGGGCTGGGCTGGCCGGCCGACGCTCCTTTGGGACTCCCGAGGGGGAGCCTTGTGTTTCGACGTGCGTGGCCTGGCTTTATCAGTGGGTGGGGGCGAGTCCCGTTGGTTGACGGAGGAAGCAGCCCCCTTGCCTTTGGAGGCCATGAGGGTTCGGCTGTCGAGGTCTTTTGAGGGTCTGGATCGGATCGGCTTCTGGAGCAGCTTTTCCCACAGACGGCGCCAACCTGATGCTGTTTATTTCTGGGAGACGTGTGGATGCACCAGGTGTGAGTTCGGACTCAATTTGTATTGAAGGAGAATGCCGCTCGTCTGCCGACCTTCGGTTGACCTTCTGGGACCTACGATGAGCTCGGATAGATGTTGAAGGCTAGGCTCGGATCGGAAGGGTCGGATCCGAGGTCTTGTGTACCTGCAGACGGTCCTGAAACACCGGGGTTTATCCCGGCGGCGGACCCTCCGACGCTCTAGTCAGTCTCTGTGAGAGAGTAGAAATAACTAGGTATATTTAAGTGGAAAAAGATTGATTACCTCAAAAGGTGGGTGTGGGTCTAGTATTTATAGAGAATCCCAACCGGGTTTGGTTCCACTTGGGGGCCGGGTCTGGATCCGAAAGCCCGTGGGCCTGACGTGGCAGAAGGCCCAGGGGATTTAGGGCGGACGTGGCAATACCAGGAATGGTATAGGGCTGACGTGGCGAAACTCTTGGCGGTATTTGGAGCTGACGTGGTCCATCGTGGGCCTCCTGTGCTTCTGGGGGGGATCGGAGGGCCTAGGCTGCGCCAGGTCATCCTTCTGTCCCGCCAGAGAGGGGGAACGGCCCGTGGGACTGTCCCGGATCGGACACCGAGGGCTACTGAGGCTCGTCGGTACGAGGAGGCCAGTACCGTGAGGGCAAACACGAGGTTCGGCGCCGACCCTGAAGTGGTTCGGAGCCGAACCAGGTTGCTATCTTTACCTTTCTGAGTGGGAATTGTATCGGGCCCTGCTTGGGCCTCAGGCCATTTTTACCCTGTCACAGTACTCTTCTCCGGAAGATGCAACGGCTCGCCATCACCCTTGCCGGCCGATAATCCCTCGCCAGCTCGAGGTTCGGTCTCGCACCAGGGAACTCTTCTCAGGAAGATCCAAAGGCTCGCCATCACCCTTGCCGACCCATAATCCCTCGCCAGCGCGAGGTTCGGTCTCGCACCAGGGTACTCTTCTCCGGAAGATGCAACGGCTCGCCATCACCCTCGCCAGCTCGAGGACCGGTCTAGCACCAGGGTAGTCTTCTCCGGAAGACTCAACGGCTCGCCATCACCCTTGCCGACCCATAATCCCTCGAAACTCGAGGTCCGGTCTGGCACCAGGGTGATCTTCTCAGGAAGTTTCAACGGCTCGCCATCACCCTTGCCGGCCCATAAACCCTCGCCAGCTCGAGGTTCGCTCTAACATCAGGGCAACCCCCTCATGAAGGCCCAACGATTCACCATCCCATTTCTACAACCATAAACACTCCTCCACGGCTAGCTCCCGCACCCCCGCAGGAGTGGGGGGCTTGTGTGGTAGGGTAAAAATGGCTTGGGGCCCAACCAGGGCCCAGTACAGCTCTCACTCCAAAAATGGGGAAAACAACAAACTGGCTCGGCTTCGAGCCACTACAGGTTCGGCGCCGAACTTCAAGTTCACCACCACAAACCTGGCCTCCTCGTATCCGACGAGTCTCGATGGCCCTCGGCCTCCGATCCACGACAGTCCCACGGGCCGTCCGCCCAGCCTGGTAAAGAATGAAGATGACCTGGCACAACCTAGGCCACCAGATTCTCCCAGGAGCACAGGAGCCCTATGATCTGCCATGTCAGCTCCAAATACCACCAAGGGCTTTGCCACGTCAGCCCTATACCACTCTTAGTACTGCCACGTCAGCCCTAAACCCCCTGGGCCTTCTGCCACATCAGGCCCATGGGCTTTCGGGTTCAGACCCGGCCCCCAAGCGGATCCAAACCCGGTTAGAATTCCCTATAAATACCAGACCCTCACCCACCTTCTTAGGTAATCAATCTTTTGCCACCCAAATTTCCCTAGTTATTGCTACTCTCTCACAGAGACTGACTAGATCGTCGGAGGGTCCGCCGCCGAGATAAACCCCAGTGTTTCAGGACCGTCTGCAGGTACTCGAGGCGAGGCGATCCGAGCCGATCCTCAAGCGCCGAAGCGAGCCTCCAGCTCGTCGTCCCGTGCCGCCCTCTTCCCTCATTACAAATTGAGTCCGAACTCACACCTGGTGCATCCACACTGCGACCAAAAACAAACCGCATCAAGCATGAACTTTGTTGAGTTATTTCTGTGGCTTTTGCAAGGTAAGTGTCATACATATCTGCCGTTATGTTTCTGTTTAATACATTATAACACATTTGTTAGCTTAACGCTTTTGTCTTGTTTGTTTGCAGGTAAATTATTCATGGGAAAAAATGATGTTCGATAAGCAATTTAGTTCCTGAAAAGTTGGTAAAAAATTTCCAGTTTATAGATTTTATTTCCACTTTTGGTAGGCAATGATGATAAGTATATGCAACTTGAATTTTGTTCTTGGACACTAGCCGGTGTGCCTTAATAAAGCGGCCCTAGTGTCAAATTCAAAATTTCAAATTTGACTCCTTTATACCTGATTTAATATGCGGCAGTGATGAAAAGTTTATGCATGATTTCATACTTCATGATTATTGGATGGTGTTGAACTTCATGTTCATTCAAAATTTGTTTTGAGTCGGGAAGCTGAAATTATTTGCCACTTCATTCTCTGTCTGTGTTGGTTCTGAGCTTACAAAATTTTGCAATTTCATATAGAGTAAGTCTATTAAGAGCTCAGAAGCTGAATGCCTTTTCGGGAGCTGTGCTCCTTTAACAATGCACCTTTAACAATGGTTTTATCGGATATTAAAGTTGATGGTGTTGTTTTTCTGAGCCGGCATGAATTTTTTATTCCAAGTGAAAGAGATAATGTTTTCTGTTGCACTTGTTCTGAGCCTACAAGTTTTAATCATGTTCAACATACACTCTCCAGGAACATGCCACATACATACTTGAATTTTCTTCTATTTGATGAATCATTTGGTGCAGGAATCGAAGAGAAAGAACGAGATGTTCGTTAGCGACGAACCGGAGATACTTCAAGCTATGTTTCTGTTTGTTTTGGGCTTACTCCAAGCTGACAAAAATTGGATACTTCATGATCTGCACTCGACAAGATTTGATTCTTCCAGTTCTGTTTGAGTTTGTTCTGAGATTACACAATTTTGATACTTCATGATCTGTATAATATTTTTGTGAGCTAAGATAATTTGTATACTTCATGCTCTGATTGTATTAGCTCTGGGCTGGAAAAAAATTGATACTTCATGTTATGTCTGTGTTGGTTCACAGCTTACAAATTTTTCATACTACATGCTCTGACTATTTTGGTTCTGAGCGTACAAATTTTGTTCAATTCATGATCTGTCTGTGTTTGTTCTGGTCTGGTAATATTTTTATACTTCATGCTCTGTCTGTGTTAGCTCTGGGCTGGGAAAAAATTGATACTTCATGTTATGTCTGTGTTGTTTATGATCTTACATATTTTGCATGCTACATGCTCTGTCTATGTTTGTTCCCAGCTTACAAATTTTGCTTGCTTCATGATCTGTCTGTGTCTGTACTGGGCTGGTAAAATTTTTATACTTCATGCTCTATACATCATGAGCTATTTGTGTTTGTTCTGGGCTGATAAAATTTGTATACTTCATGCTCTACTTGTGTTTGATCTGGACTGGGTAAAATTGATACTTCATGCTCTGTCTGTATTGTTTATGAGCATTGCAAATTTTGCATACTACATGCTCTGTCTGTGTTGCTACTCAGCTTCCAAATTTTGCATACTTCATGATCTGCCTGAGCTTGTTCTGGGCTGATAAAATTTTTATACTTCATGCTTTACTAGTGTTTGATCTGGACTGGGAAAAATTGATACTTCATGCTCTGTCTGTGTTGTTATGAGCATTACAAATTTTGCATACTACATGCTCTGTCTGTGTTGCTACTCAGCTTCCAAATTTTGCATACTTCATGATCTGCCTGAGCTTGTTCTGGGCTGATAAACTTTTTATACTTCATTCTCTACTTGTGTTTGATCTGGACTGGGAAAAATTGATACTTCATGCTCTGTCTGTGTTGTTTATGAGCATTACAAATTTTGCATACTACATGCTCTGTCTGTGCTGCTACTCAGCTTACAAATTTTGCATACTTCATGATCTGCCTGTGCTTCTTCGGGGCTGACAAAAATTTTATACTTCATGCTCTATTTGTGTTTGATCTGGACTGGCAAAAATTGCCACTTCATGTTCTCTCTGTGTTGGTTATGATCTTGCAAATTTTGCATACTACATGCTCTGTCTGTGTTGCTTCTCAGCTTACAAATTTTGCATACTCTGTGTTAGTTCTGAGCTTTACAAAATTTTTTACTTCATGCTCTGTCTGTGTTAGTTCAGACCTTACAAAATTTATGTACATGATGCTCGGTTTGTGGTACTTCTGAGCATGAAAATCAATTGGATACGCCATGCTGCGTAATACACCCAAAAAAACACAGAATTTCAATCATTACATCAAGACAATAATGAACTGAATATTTGGAAAAAATTGGATCTTCATAGAATTGCAAAGTAATAGTTCACAATAACTCTACAGCATAAGAAATGTACTTGACATCTGACACTGTACAAAGAACTGAAACATAAATAACAATTTACAGCATAGTACATTGTTTAATAAATTTCAAGTACATGACAAAATTTAGATATTTTGCTCCGAATATCAAGTTTTCCCGTACTGCAGTCTTCAATCGCTTCAAAATGCACTTCATGCAGAATTCAACCTGAAATCAAAAGTAAACTGAAATTATTGAACATGGAGAAGACAAAATAAATAAAAACGGACAGTCGGTTCAGAACGGGAAAAAATTTCAAGTAAATATTGTAGGCTCAGGAAAACAGAGGTTGAACATGAAGTTCAAAAATCATGAAGTGTTAAATTTTCCTCCTCGATCAGAACCAACACCAAAAAAGCATGAACTATCAAAATTTGCCACCACAGAAACAACACAAATAGAGTATGAAGTATCAATTTTTGCCATTCCAGATTAAACACAAAGAGAGCATGAAGTATTAAAATTTTGCCAGCCCAGAACTGACTACATACAGATCATGAAGTATGCAAAATTTGTATGCTGAGAAGCAACACAGACATAGCATGTAGTATGCAAAATTTACAAGATCATAACCACCACATGGACAACATGGAGTGGCAATTTTTGCCATTCCAGATCAAACACAAATAGAGCATGAAGTATAAAAATTTTGTCAGCCCCGAAGAAGCACAGGCAGATCATGAAGTATGCAAAATTTGTAAGCTGAGTAGCAGCACAGACAGAGCATGTAGTATGCAAAATTTGTAATGCTCATAAACAACACAGACAGAGCATGAAGTATCAATTTTTCCCAGTCCAGATCAAACACAAGTAGAGCATGAAGTATAAAAAGTTTATCAGCCCAGAACAAGCTCAGGCAAATCATGAAGTATGCAAAATTTGGAAGCTGAGTAGCAACACAGACAGAGCATGTAGTATGAAAATTTGTATGCTCAGAACCAACACAGAGAGAACATGAAGTGACAATTTTTGCCAGTCCAGAGCAAACACAAATAGAGCATGAAGTATAAAAATTTAACCAGCCCAGAACAAACACAGACAGATTATGAAGTATCAATTTTAGCCGGTCCGAAACTAACAGAAACATAGCATGAAGTATACAAATGTTGTTAGCTCAGAACAATCAAATACAGATCATGAAGTATCAAAATTTCTAATCTCAGAACAAACAAAAACAGAACTTGAAGTATCCAAGTTTGTCGAGTGCAGATCATTAAGTATCCAATGTTGTCAACTTGAAGTAAGCCCAGAACAAACAGAAACATATTGATGAAGTATCAAATTTTGTTCACTCAGAACAAACATAAAATGAACTCTTTCAACATGGACACGAAGTACCAAAATTTGTGTGCTCAAGACAAACAGAAGCTTCCCATGAAGTTTCAAACTTGGTATAGTGTCAGAACAACAGAAACTGAACATGTGGTTTAAATAAAACTAGTAGGCTCAGAACACACTATTCATACCTAGGGCTGCAGTGGGGTGCCGTGCCAACTAAGATATGATAGATATATAATCAAGAATAAATACAACAATCTTGAAGTAAATATTCAGATCATAAACTGTTTTGTATCACGGCCTACACCAACAAAGCATTTGAGAGACTCAAAGACCAAAAGGCTTAGATGAGTACCCAACACATACACATCCAACTTCAAGTACTATAAAATCTAGTTTTCTGTTGTTTGGAGCTTACAAATTTTGCATACTTCATGCTCTGTTTCTGCAGTTTTGAACTTATTATCAACTGTCTTTCATAAACAAATGAAAAAACAATAGGCTCAGAACACACTATCCATAACTAGGGCTGCATTGGGGTGCCGTGCCAACTAGGATATGATAGATATATAATCAAGAATAAATACAACAAATTGAAATAATTATTCAGATCATAAAGTGTTTAGCATCACTGCCTAATGTACAGTTTTTTTGTATACTTCATGATCTGTTTGTGTTTGTTCTGGGCTGACAAAAATTGATACTTCATGTTCTGTCTGTGTTGGTTGGAGCTTATCATCAACTGTCTTACATATATATAGAGTAAGTCTATTAAGAGCTTGGGAACTGAATGCCTTATCGGGAGCGGGGGGGGGGGGGGGGGGGGGGGTTTAGCCATTCCTTCTCGATTGTATGCAATGGAACGACTCATATTTGATACTGCTTATCTTCAGAATGTTTGGGGGTAAAAGGGGTAAAATCAAATACCCCTATCTCTTATCTTCTCACAATCAATCGGCTAAGCTCACATAATAGACTTACTCATGAATATATATAGACTAAAGAAAACCAATAGGCTCAGAAAACACTAATCATAAGTAGGGCTGCATTGGAGTGCCGCGCCAACTAGGATATGATAGCTATATAATCAAGAATACTTAGAAAAATGATTGAAATAATTATTCAGATCATAAAGTGTTTTGCATCACTGCCTAAACCATTGTGAGTCATCGGTGCCAAAAAATTTGGTGAATTGAGATAGTCTCAAAACTCAAAATTTGATACTTTCAAGCCTTCCTTTCTTCTCTCCCGCTCATATCCCAGATGTGTATTCAACTTTGAATAATTATCATGGCACACAATCAAATAGACTTCAAAACAATAATTTCAATGGCCCAAAATTTTATAACCAACTAATATCCAAATCAATCTCATCATTGCCTACAAACAAAACCGAAAGAAAATGCAAAAAATTAAACAGATATCATTAAAGCATTTATGAGAGTCAAATACTTCCATCCGGAATATGAGAGAGGAACAACCCAATGAGCCAAGAAATCCAAACCGGCAGCCGAGAATTCGATCGCGTATACCCGTTTTACCCCTCGACAGATATGAAGAAAAGCGAAGTCTGGATCCAATCGGTGGTAGGGGTAGGGTTTTACACAGGTGAGGAAGAAAGAGAGCGGGAGAGAAGAGCGCTCTCGACTTCACTTCCTTATCGATTAGGGTTTCGAAGAGATCTTCGATTAGGGTTTCGAAGGTGCCGATCTCTTCAGATAGGGTGAGAAGAGAAGAGAGGAATCCAAAGAGATCGTCTTTCAACTTCGAGAGCGGGAATCGAGAGCGAGAGAGGGTGATTAGGGTTTGGAACGAGAGAGTGCGGGAGAGAAGAGAGGAAGGCTTAATCGATAAGGCAGCTTAGAGATAAGGGGTATACTCAGTCGAATGAGTATACCCCTTTTACCCCTCTCCTATTCTGAAGAAAAGGCGGGGACGATCTCAGCCGTCCGATCGTGATCAAGATCGATCAGACGGCTGAGCTTCCCAGCTCCCGATAAGGCATTCAGCTTCTGAGCTCTTAATAGACTTACTCTCTCTCTCTCTCTCTCTATATATATATATATATATAGAGAGAGAGAGAGAGAGAGAGAGAGAGTTATATATATCTATATGGGAAATGCTCCATTGAAAATGCAAATGCTGTGAAAACACGTGAAAACCACCTAGGCCGTTGTTGGAAACAACGGCCTAGGTTACAACGGCCTAGGTCATATAACCTAGGCCGTTGTTTCCAACAATGGCCTAGGTGGTTTTCCACGTTTTGGTCGCTACAGTACGTTTTCAATGAAACATTCCTCTCTCTCTATATATATATAGAGCGAGCGAGGGAAATGATCTATTGAAAACGCAAATGTTGTGAAAACACGTGAAAACCACCTAGGCCGTTGTTATAATGCATTATAACCTAGGCTGTTGTTTCCAACAACGGCCTAAATGGTTTTCCACGTTTTCATCGCTACAGTACGTTTTCAATGGAGCATTCCTTATATATATATATATATATATAGAGAGAGAGAGAGAGAGAGAGAGAGAGAGAGAGAGAGAGAGAGAGAGAGAGAATTAAATAAATAAAGAAGTAGTTTTGGGGTATTTGAATTTGAGTTTTGGGGGAAAACTTTTGGAGGAAAAATGTGTTTTGCGAGGTTAGATGTGAGCCTTTGATTTTGGGGGGATTGAAGGTGAGCCACTTGATAGCTTTCCTTGTGTTTTATTATATAGATATATATATATATATATATATTTTTGAAGGGATACATTAATATTATGGGCCGGGTTATATGTTTATATTTTTTTAATTTCTGGGGATATATGTTCTACTTGGTTGTGTGGATATGTGGCCACTTATAGCATATGCAACTTCATGATTTCTTCAATCCCTATATGTTGTATCAGTTTTAATCAACATGGATTAATATTGCCAAAATCGAATCATTAGAAGTACATGACATTTATGATCTATGCATTCCAAGAATAAGCGGCCGGAGCTTTCAGTTACTACTATTTTGATCGAAAAGCAGAAAAACTGTGTCATGTATGCTGAAGTATCTAGTATATATGATTTAATCCTTTCAGTTTTCCATCCATCTCTTGTGCATTGCTTCCATATCCAGTGCCTTATTTTAATTTGTTGAAGCAGCCAGATTTCTGAACTGAAACTAAAACTGCAATAAGACGAGCATAGGCGAGAAGTCTGGAAGAGGGGAGGTTCACAGTCATGGTAGTCAATGGTGAGAAGTTGGTAGTTGGGAATGTCGGGGATTCACGTGCAGTTATTTGTGAGGGAGGTGTAGTCATGAGCCCATGAAGGAGCGAGGCAAAATTGAAAGGAAATTTAGGGGGATTCGTTACCAATGCAAAAAGGTTATATTACATAAATTCTCCTTCTCTTTTGATAGTTCATTTTTCATTTGATTTTATTTCGTATAGCATGCTGAAAGAAATGATTTTAAAATATGATTTAGTTCATTTACGTACATTTGGTTTCAGCTTTTAGTGGGTAATTAGCATTGTGTTAGAGCATTTATTGTCCGGATTTAGGTACAATTGATGCTCTGATACCAATTGTTAGGAATTATGGGCCGGATCTTGTTGAGTCTTCGACACGATCAATACAAACCACCAAGTACATAGATCACACCAAATACATAAAGCACAAAATATTTATCCCGTTTTGGGGCAAGCCCTAATCCGGGGGAGAAAAACTAAGATATTATTCAACTAGAGAAGATACAAGAGTTACAACTCTCACTACGGCCCTCTCTCAAGCCTAACTTGAAATATTTGTTGTTTACAATGGATAATTCACTCACCTCTAAGATGAAATACTCTTTTTTTTCCCTTCTATTTGGCACTCAATAGAATCATATCGTTTTTTGAGCCATTATATTGATTATATAGAGATCCAAAGAAACCCTAGTACTTACTGTTCTTGATACAATAATCATGTGATGTATACTAAAGAGATAACCATACGATGAGTTGTACGATCTAACTTGAAGAATAAGTCGGGCTTCAATCGAATCACAAAGACTTGAACCCGCCTGCAGACTGCATAGGTGTGGTCAATGGCCAAAAAACACAGTCGATCGCATTGACCTCTCGCCAATCCAAAGGCACTGGGAGGTCGACAACCAACTGTGCAGTCGACTGCTAAATCCTCGGTTCCTATTGTTGTTGCTGCCACTTGCTTCCAACCACTTCTAATCGCCTCAATTCCTCTCGTCGTTTCCTCGTCTTCTCTTCACATCGAATAAGTATGCAAGGCATATAAACCCAACAATCTCCGCCTTTGATTGCATACACATGAATCACACATGTGTGATTTAAACTATTGTAGACTTTTTTCATCTCCTTTTGTAAACAACTCGGTTCAATGACTTCTTCTGTTAGTTGAATCTACTTCCACATGTTTTTCTCCAATCGTATGCCCACTTCAAGGGCATACTCCAGTAGATGTTATCATGGAGGTGCCACCCTCCACACGAAATCCACCTACCCCGAGGTTCTCTCCACCTCCCGGCGGTATTCGAACGTCACAGTCTCGCTTTGGTGATTCTAATGACAACAAACTAGATAGTGCTTTAGGAACGTAGGGATTCAATCCACTCACGTGAGCTTTCCTGTTCCCATAAACCGACAAACTGAGATATTATTCAACTAGAGAAGATACAAGAGTTATAACTCTCACCACGACCCTCTCTCAAGCCTAACTGGAAATACTTGTTGTTTACAATGGATAATTCACTTACCTCTTAGATGATGTACTTTCTTTTTTTATTCAGCACTCAATAGAATCATATCGTTCTTTAAGTCGTTACATTGATAATATAGAGATCTAGAAAAACCCTAGTTTGTTATTCTTGATACAATAAACATCTGATGTATACTGGAAAGATAACCATACGATGCGAGCCGTACGATCTAACCTAGAGAACAAGTCGAACTTCAATCGAATCCCTAAGACCCGAACCCGCCTACTGACTGCATCAGTGCGGTCGACTACCCACATTGACCTTTCGCCAATCCAGAGGCTGTGGGCGGTTGTGCAGTCGACCGCCAAATCCTCTGTTTCTATTGCTGATGTTGCTACCACTTGCTTCCAACTACCTTGATTCCTCTTGCCGCTTCTCCGTCTTCTCTTCACATAGAATAAGTATGCTAGACATATAAACCCAATATTTGTGCCTGAAAGTGTTGAGTTTGATTCTTGTTTTTATTATTCATACAAATATTCTTAGTTGTTTTCATTAATGGCTAATAACAATGTTCAATATCTCAAGTGGGAGTGGATGGTAGAAAAGATTAAGCAAGATGTTTTGCTCGTTCACTGCAAGAACGAGGAGAGAGTGAATGGAATTCTACTTTTGGGAGGGATTGGAGGCGACGACTTTTACTTCACTTTTAGTAAATGGAGTCGATACTTCGGTGAAATAAAGATCAATCAGCTTCCTGTGATTTGGATTCGTCTATTCAACCTACCATTTCACTATTGGGTAAGGTCGGGCTTTAACAACATCGTTGCTAGATTTGGACATGTTCTCGCTATCGACCAGAATACCCATCGTCAAACGAGAAGAGAATATGCCAGAATTCAAGTGGGTAAGGATAGCCTCGCGTCAAGCGGGTATCATTTCAAGACTCATCGGAAGGAATCTCTGACGGGGTGGAGGTACGGTCTGTTTTGAAGCACCCGGAGGTTGAAGACACAATCGAGCCACTCATCAAGTTTAGGGAGGATCTGAACCATCCGTTGCGAAACAAAAAAGCAGCGGAGTTCGTACCCTTCAATTGTCGAACAGCAATCTCCATCCGTCCAATACAGCAGATCCCGTGTAACACCCCGCAAAATTGGAAATGACAATTTTACCCTTGTCTGTTACTGTGGTAGGGTAAAAATGGCCTGGGGCCCAGCCAAGGCCCAGGATGGCTCTCGCTTAAAAATAAGAAAAACAACAATCTGGCTCGGCTTCGGACCACTACAGGCTCGGCACCGAGCCGCAAGTTCACCCCCACAGAACTGGTCTCCTCGTATCCGACGAGCCCCGATGGCCCTCGGCCTCCGATCCGCGACAGCCCCACGGGCCGTCCGCCCAGTCTGGCAAGGAATGAGGATGACCTGGCACAACCTAGGCCATCCGATTCCCCCAGAGGCACAGGAGCCCCATGATCAGCCATGTCAGCTCCAAATACCACATAAGGCTTTGCCACGTCAGCCCTATACCACTCTTGGCACTGCCACGTCCGCCCTAAACCCCCTGGGCCTCCTGCCACGTCAGGCCCATGGGCTTTCGGGTTCAGACCCGGCCCCCAAGCGGATCCAAACCCAGTTGGAACTCCCTATAAATACCAGACCCTCACCCACCTTTTCAGGTAATCAACCTTTGCCACCTAAATTCCCTTAGTTACTGCTACTCTCTCACAGAGACTGACTAGATCGTCGGAGGGTCCGCCACCGGGATAAACCCCGGTATTTCTGGACCGTCTGTAGGTACTCGAGGCGAGGCCATCCGAGCCGATCCTCAAGCGCCGAAGCGAGCCCCTCGCTCACCGTCCGGCACCGTACTCTTCCCTCGTTACAAATTGAGTCCGAACTCACACCTGGTGCATCCACACTGCGACCAAAAACAAACCGCATCAGGTTGGCGCCGTCTGTGGGAACTCTTTATCCGGTACGGACGATAGTCCGAGCCTCGCCACCGACGCTCTCCCTCGACCTGATCTCCCATGGCTCCCCGAGCCCGAAGATCGGCCCGTTCCTCCCGACCAGACGGGCCTCCTCCCGAGGGGGCCCTCGACGGAGGGCAAGCATCCAATAATCCGGGTGGAAACCAACAAAGCACTTCACACGTCGCCGAACCCGACCTTCGTCGGGTCATTCTGAACAGAAGGGCTAGCCAGGCTAGGGGAGGGACTGCTTCCAACTCGGCCCTGAACCATTCCAGGCCCGCGCAAGGAGACAGGCCGTCGGTACTCAGCCGCATCGGCCGAATTCCTACGCCCCGACCCAACCCTGTCGACCATGGCACGGTCACCAGGGGCGAATTCAGAAGCTTCAGAGATGAAATCATGGAGGCACTCCATGGGGCGCCGAGGTCCGCGACTTATAGCCGACCCCTTCAAATGAGCGAAGGGAGGAGTCACACTCGTGCGCCGACCCCCCCTCCTGAGCGCACAGACGAGGTGCTCCGACGCCTCCTAGAGATAGAGAATCGCCTCGAGCGCATCGGCGACGGGAATCCCAACCTAGTTCAAGGTCGTGGACCTTCTCGACCTCCATTTTCCGTCAACATCATAGAAGCGGAGATCCCCCGGAACTTCCGGCCTCCGCAGTTCGAAACTTACAACGGCAAGGGTGATCCAGCTGATCACATGGAGGGCTTCAAAACCCTCATGATGATTCACAGCGCTTCGGATCCCCTGCTGTGCCGAGCCTTCCCGGCCACCCTCCGGGGTCCGGCCAGGGATTAGTTCTCCAAACTCTCCCCTGGCTCGATCTTCTCGTTCGACCAGCTGGAAGCCAGCTTCCTGGCCCACTTCATCACTAGCCGAAAGACCAAAAGGACAAGCGCTTCCCTGCTCGATCTCAGTCAGAGGAAGGGGGAGTCGCTCCGTAACTTCGTCAAAAGGTTCACGACCGAGGCAAGGTCCGTCTCTGCCCTTGACGCCGGGGTCGCCTCAGCTGCCTTCCGACACAATGTCCGGCACAACCAGCTGAAGGTCTCCCTGGCGAAGAAGCCACCTCTGGACTTTCCTGACCTTCTCAACCGGGTCGAGAAGTACATACGAGCTGAAGAAGCTCTTAACCCAGAGGGCAGCAAGGAAGTCGTGGGGAAGGGCAAGCGCAGGGTCGATGAGGCCGAACCTGCCAAGAAAACAGCAAAGGAAGGGGTCGACGCGAAGAGGGCACCTCCGGTCCCTCGCTTCGAAAGGTACACTCCCTTGACACATAATGTGTTCGCCATCCTCTTAGAAATCGAGGATAAGGGTATTGTCCGACTACCTCCCCGATCAAATAACAACAAGAAGCGAGATCAGCGCTTCTACTGCCGTTTCCACAGAGATCATGGGCACGAAACCGACCAATGTCGGGCCCTGAAAGACGAGATTGAGGAACTCATCTCACGAGGCTACCTCCGAGAATTCACCAGAGAAGGCCCACGGGATCGGCGAGATGCTAGGTACCGGAGGCCTTCGCCTTCGAACCCTACTCCGAACCGCATCCAGGATCGGGACCCCGAACCCGAGGGAGCCACAGGCACGCCGGCTATTCTGCACTATGTCCATGGAGGACCGATGGGGGGAGAGTCAAATACCTCCCGAAAAGCCTTCAGCCGAGAGGTGAACGCTGTCCAAGACACCCCCTCACCCAGGTTGCAACCGGTGCCTGTCTCCTTCTCCGGAGAGGACCTCGAAGGCGTTCGCCTCCCTCATTGCGACGCCCTCGTCATTGGCCTCCACATGGCTAATTGTGAGGTTCGCCGAATTCTCGTCGACAACGGCAGCTCGGTAAATATTCTCTTCCTCGAAGCCTTCGAGAATCTCAAGCTGCCCAGAGGCAAACTCAAGCCAGCCGGATACACCTTGCATGGGTTCTCCGGCGTCCCTGTCGTAATAGAAGGGATTGTTACTCTCGACGTTACCGCAGGATCGGCTCCTGTCAAGAGGACCGAATCCATGGACTTCATGGTGGTAAACGTCAAAGTAGCTTACAACGCCATTCTCGGCCGACCCGGACTGTGCTCCCTTCAAGCGGTACCTTCGGCTTACCATCTGAAACTTAAATTTCCCACTCCGCAGGGGGTCGGCATAGTCCGAGGTAGCCAAGAAGCAGTGCGGTCGTGCTACATGACCGCCGTCGGAGGGGGTGTGTTCCCCCTCGACGCCGTCGAACTCGAACCCGAGAGGGACGGCCCCTCTCCAGAGCCTATCGACGAGCTGGAGGAAGTCCCTTTCGGCGCCGAGGACGACTCAAAATGGTTCCGGGTGAGCCGCTCGCTCCCCGAGGACTTGAAGCCAGGCATAATCGCCTGCATCCGCCGCAACGTTGATCTCTTCGCCTGGAAGCCCTCCGACATGCCTGGGATCTCCGAAGACCTGATTATGCATCGGCTGAGCGTCATCCCGGACTCTAAGCCAGTCGTCCAGAAGAGGTGCAAATTCGCCCCGGAGAGATAGCAATTGTGAAGACAGAGGTCGACAAACTCTTGTCATCTCGATTTATTCAGGAAGTCAGCTACCCCGAGTGGTTGGCTAATGTCGTCATGGTGAAGAAGGCAACCGGGGGCTGGCGGATCTGTATCGACTTCACGGATCTAAATAAGGCATGTCCGAAAGATCCTTTCCCCTCCCCCGCATCGACGCCTTAATCGACGCAACCTCGGGGCATGAGCTACTGTCCTTCATGGACGCATTCTCTGGGTACAATCAGATCCGAATGTTTCCACCGGACATCTCCAAGACCTCGTTCGTCACCGACCAGGGTCTTTTTTGTTATCGCGTTATGCCCTTCGGGCTGAAAAACGCCGGAGCCACATACCAACGGCTCGTCAACAGAATCTTCAAAGACCTGATCGGCCGCAACGTGGAAGTCTATGTCGACGACATGCTCGTCAAAAGCCGGGCCGGGCCGGACCACGTCGCCGACCTCGAGGAAGCCTTCGGGGTCCTCCGGAACCACAACATGAGGCTCAATCCGGCTAAATGCGCCTTCGGCGTCTCCACTGGGAAATTCCTGGGGTTCATCGTCAACCAGCGCGGCATCGAGGCGAACCCCGAGAAAACCCAAGCTATTATTGACATGGCCCCGCCCCGGAATGTCAAGGAGGTTCAGAGGCTTACAGGCCGGTTGGCTGCAATCGGTCGTTTCCTCTCCAAGTTAGGGGAGAAGTCTCTCCCCTTCTTCAAGGCCCTACGCGGAAAAGGAGGCTTCGAGTGGGGTACCCATCAACAAGAAGCCTTCGAACAGCTGAAGCAGTACCTCACCAACCCTCCTCTCCTCAGCAAGCCCGAGCCGGGCGAACCACTATGGCTCTACCTGTCCGCCTCGGATAGCGCCCTCAGCGCCGTCCTCGTCCGAGAAGAAGATGGAGTTCAGAGACCATTGTATTATGTGAGCAAAGTCCTGCTCCCTGCTGAGACGAGGTACGCAAAGATAGAGAAAGTGGCCTATGCTTTGGTCATGGCAGCCCGGAAACTTCGCCCTTACTTCCAGGCCCACTCCGTCCAAGTACTGACCGACCAGCCACTGAAGACTGTCCTCCACAAGCCCGAAAACTCCGGCCGCCTAGTCAAGTGGTCAATTGAGCTGAGTCAGTTCGACATCAGCTATCAGCCGAGGATGGCCATCAAAGGGCAGGCCCTCGCCGAGTTCATAACTGAGTGCACCATTTCCGAGCAGCCCAACGTCGAGGCCTCGGATCCGACCTGGGAGGTCTTTGTCGACGGATCATCCTGCGAAATAGGGAGTGGGGCTGGCATCATCCTTCGTGGCCCCGACCAATTCCTACTTCAATACTCCCTCCGTCTCAACTTTCCGGCCTCCAACAACGAGGCAGAATACAAGGCCATGATCGCAGGATTGACCCTAGCACATCGAGCCGGAGCCAAGCAAATCCGGGCCTTCAGCGATTCTCAGCTCGTGGTCAATCAGATCACCGGAGAATACGAAGCCCGTGATGATCGCATGGTGAGGTATTTGGTAGTGGTCCGACGTCTCCTAGCATCCTTCTGCCACTCCACAGTCATTCGAGTCCCTAGGGAGCAGAACGCTCAAGCAGATGCGTTGTCAAAACTCGCCTCTTCCTCCTTCGAGGGTCTCGACCAAACGGTACTCATCGAAATCCTATTGAAACCAAGTATCAACGATCAAGACCAGGAGGCGATGTGTGTTCAAGACGGTCCCAGTCCTGACGACTGGACCACTCCCATCCGGAGATTCTTAGTCAGTGCCGAGCTTCCTGAAGACCGAGCCGAAGCTAGACGAGTCAGGGTCCGAGCTGAAAGGTTCGTCATGATTGATGACATCCTCTTCAAATGCTCATACACCTTGGTCGACGGCAAGCCGTACCTCCACTGTCTCACCAGCAACGAGGCCAGCTACGCGCTGAAAGATCTTCATGAGGGGATCGGCGGATGCCACATGGGGAGCAGGACGCTCGCTCGGAAGGCCCTGAATCAGGGGTACTATTGGCCGACCATGCTCCAAGACTCGCAAGACCTAGTCAAGAGG
The DNA here is from genome assembly GCA_017893485.1 of Hemerocallis citrina. Classification (NCBI taxonomy): domain Eukaryota; kingdom Viridiplantae; phylum Streptophyta; class Magnoliopsida; order Asparagales; family Asphodelaceae; genus Hemerocallis; species Hemerocallis citrina. The sequence goes on from CM030364.1 coordinate 35,122,856, forward strand.
TGCGGCCCATGCCAAAGGTTCTCCCCTATCAAGAGGCTTCCTCAAGCCAATCTCCGATCCCTGGCTAGTTCTATGCCATTCGCCATGTGGGGCATGGACCTTGTGGGCCCCTTCCCCGTAGCGGTAGGGCAAAAGAAATTCTTAATAGTCGCCATCGACTACTTCACCAAGTGGCTCGAAGCCGAGCCTCTGTCCAGCATCACCGAGCGCCAAGTACAACAATTCTTTTGGAAGAACATCATTTGCCGGTTCGGAATCCCTCGGGTCCTCGTCACGGACAACGGAACCCAATTCCAAGGTCAGAACTTCCAAACTTTCTGCGCAGACATCGGCATCCAGCAGCGTTTCTCCGCTATTTGCCACCCTCAGTCCAACGGCCAAGCGGAGAACGCGAACAGGCAAATCCTCGACGACCTCAAAAAGCGCATCGACAGTTCCCCCAAAGGACTGTGGGTCGAAGAACTGCCTAGCATGCTATGGGCACACCGAACCACCAAGAGGATCCCCACGGGAGAGATGCCATTCAATCTGACCTATGGGATAGAGGCAGTTATCCCCGTTGAGGTCGGCCTGCCTTCTCCCCGGATCATAGCCTTCGATGAAGCTGACAATTCGTCCGGCCTGAGGGCCAACCTGGACCTCGTCGCCGAGGTCAGAGAGAAGTCTTCAATCCGAAGAAGCATCTACCAACAACGGATCGAGAAGTTTTACAACAAGAAGGTCTGCCCCACAAACATCAAGGCGGGGGACCTCGTGTTACGAAAACTGTCCGTCTCCGACCCAACCAAGAAGAGGAAATTGGCTCCCAACTGGGAAGGCCCATACCGTGTAGTCGAGGCTGTACGCCCTGGTACATACCAACTGGCAGATATAGACGGCCGGCTGATCAGCCGACCCTGGAACGCCGAGCACCTAATGAAGTTCCTGGAAGAGCGAACATAGGTTCTTGCTTGGTTAATGTAAATAATATTTTTTGTAAGCTTTCCTGTGTAAAGGGCCGTTTTAGCGACCCTCCCTATCATATATGAAAGAAATCTCTTTTTGTCAAACTCCAAACGCCTCCGTAGCCCCGACCTGACACCGGACAATGGGATCGGCACCCGAGTCCTCACTCCGGTATCGTCCCCGACGTCTCGGTAGGTCCGACTCGGCTTCAGGCCAGGGAGTCTTCCTCACGCCCCGCGCCGATCCTTCACGGATCGACGGGGCCGAACCTCACCTCCACCATCATTCACTACACTATTGACCAGAGCAAAGAGAAAAGAATTCTTTATTCATACTCCCTTATTAGTTATGGAAAAAACAAACAAAGACCGTTATAGGACCACTCCACTCATCTCAAGCTGGAAGAAGTCGCCATCTTAGGGCCCCTCGGGTCTGACGAATGGCGGGACCACTCCGACCGAACGGCTAGGAGCCCTCTCCTCGTCATGGTGGTCCTTAGGCTCAGCCACGGTCGACACACCAGCCACGGAGCTCTGGGCATCAACTGGTCGCACACGCTCCAGCAGCAGCAACGCCGAGGGCACCCCCTCCGCTCGCTGACCTCCCGAGGAGGATGTCGAGACACCCAGCATCGTCTTGTAACGGTGTATCTCCATCTCCTTCTCCACAATGACATCACGAAGTAGCCTCTCAGAGGAGGGCCTCTGCACCGATGCACTCGACATGGTATATCCAAGGCCGACATTCCCGAGGTCCCGATCCACCATCGCCCTCCTCAGTCGGCTCGCCTCCTCACTTAGGGCTTCAGACTTGTTCCGATAATAGTTAAAGGCCGCATCATTGTCACGAGCCCCCTTTCGGTAGCGAACCAACGTGGCCTCCAGGGCCTCAACCTTGCTCCGGAGCCACGCCACGTCGGAACGACGGGGGTCCACCTCGGGAAGGGGAGCCGTAACCTACAAGAGAATCAGCCCACTCAAAACACATCGGCAAAAATGGTTCGGAAATATCCGAGGTCAAAACACTTGGCCAGTCAAAAATCATCTTTTATAAATGGAATTACTTCATACAAAAAATGCGGTGGCCAGTCCGCGGTAGGCAAATACAATCGAGAGATGGAAAAAGAAAGACAAAACTATACAACTTGTTTTCCCACCTCAGCATCGGCCGGGTTCACAGGGGGGTCGGCAGCCGGGTCATCAACGGGCCCTTCTTCATTAGGGGTCTTCGGTGTCCCCTCGATCTCCATGTCATAATCGAAGTTGGACAGGTCGATGGTCGGGTAGAAGTGCCTCACATGACTGAGGGCCTTGGCATAGCACTCGTCCTGGGCCTTGATCACCATGGTCTGACCCGCCTCAGTCAACTCCTCCTTCTCCTTGGCGAACTTCTTCTTCTGAGCCGCCATCTTCTTCGCCCATTCCGCCTCCTTGGCGTCGAACTCGACCTTCATCTTCTGCTCCCTCTGATGCGAGCCTTCGAGCTCTATCTTCAGCTCCTTCATCTCCTGCAGGGCCTTGTCAGCCCGGTCTCGCCCCGCTTCAAGGCCGCCTCATAAAGGCCTCTCACGTGAGCCCCCTGCACGGTCGCCTGCAGTAACCAAGCATTACTAAGAAAGACTCCTTCACGACATTATCACAAGGCAAGTGGGGTCGGCAGACTTACCAGCACATTAGCCTACGCGAGGCGCGTGTACGCATCCTCCAGGCCCTCGGCTTTCATCTCCGCGCGGTCCCGAGGGGTCGCCAGCTTAGCCGCCACCTCGACAGCCTGGCGCCCTCGGGTTAAACAGTCACCCTCACGGATTGACCAAGCCGGCACCCACGGTCGCCGCAACCTCTCCTCTACCTCTGCCTCCACCAGGGGACCCTTCCCCTTATCAAGATCAGCGGCCTTGCCCTGGTCCGAGCTTCCCTGAACCGCCACGTCCTTGCCCGTCTCCGAGCGAGTCCTTTTGCCCCTCGGCTGAACTGGGGGCTCGGAGACCACCTGGGACGACCCCCTCGTCTTCACCGGGTCCCCCTTCTTCTCGGACTTCTCCTTCTTCATGGCGAGCCTCTTTGCCTTGATTGATTCGGGATCCATGCCTGCAAAAAGATCCATTAAGAACAATGAGCACAAAAGAACAACAAGACCAAGAGAAAAGAAACAACTACATACAAAGCACGGCCGGGCTCAGTCCGACGCTCGCCAGGTGACCCTCCGTGACCTTCGGCCAACTGATACTGTGCGACAGACGAAGGCGCTCTACAAACCCCCACTCCTCGGCCGTCAGGTCCCTCGGCCTCGGCGCTTTGAAGCTCGGCTTAGAATGGTTCCATCGAGTAGGGATGTTCCAAGGCTCCTCGCTCCGGATCACCAAATATTTCTTCTTCCACTCCTTGATGGAGTCCGGGTGACCGTGGACGACCTTCCCCTTACTCTGAGGCGAGATATAATAAACACCCTCTGACTCTCCTGACGAGCTGATCATCAACATCGCTCGGAACACATTCAGCCGGAGGGGTACCTTCTGCTCCTCGCATAACAGCACGAAGCAGATGATCTGCTTCCAGGAGTTCGGCCCATACTGCATCGGCGCCAGGGACGCCCAATTCAACACCTCCCGAACAAACGGATGGACCGGCAGCCTCAGTCCAGAGATGAAGGCGTCCGCTGGGAAGACGCAGTACCAAGCAGGCAGGGGGTCGGTCGGGCGCAGGGTAGAGTTCAGCAACATGAGCTCGTAGCCGGACCCTATGTGATACGCCAACTGCAAAGCCTCCAAGTCGCCAGCCTCCAAGACAGTCGGAAGCGTGTCCATCTTCACCCTCTTCCGGCTCGGAGAAGACGGCTGGACCCCAAAAAGCTCCTTATCGGAAAGGTCGTCGGGGTACCGACGGAACGGCTTCGGTTGTACGGGCGACCCTGTCATTAAGTTACGGTGAACGGGCGCCTGGCTCGAGCCACCGGTCCTCGACCCCTTCTTCTTCGGAACCCTCTTCTTCTTGGCTCTTTCCGGCGAGGGGGTAGATAATCGCCCCAGACCGGTCGGCGTGGAGCTCGAACCCACACCCTGACCTGTGGATCTCCCCCCCGCACCTCCTATCCGAGTCCCTTCGGCCTCACCCTCTTCTGGGCCACCCTCCTCTTCGGAAGTCAACTCTAGAATCTGGACTTCGTCCGAACTGTCGCTCGCCTCCTCAGATTCGCTGCTCTTCACCACGAAAGGGTTCCGGGAGCGTAACGGCCTCACGTTGTATACCGGCTCCTCCTCGCATACTGGCTCCTCCCACGAAGTCGAATCGGAGGGCTTCACATCGTGTACCGACTCCCCCTCACACACTGGCTCCTCCCACGAAGTCGATTTTGAAGCAGGCTTCACTTCCCCCCTCGACGTCAACGCCGACGAGCCAGACTGAGCCCTAGACATCTGTGCCTAACAAAAAGAAACCTACAAACTAACCTTTAAGTTGCCTCGGACTGACGAGCCTGTGCCGCTAAACAGTCAAGCCGAGCGCTGAAGTGTTTGATTTCTTTTTAAGAAAACGACAGGAGAGAAGTGAGCAGAATGAGGGGGAGTGGGGGTATTTATAGAGCAGAGGCGACGCCTCGAGTTCCGCATTAACTGTTCCTCAAAAGGCGCGCCACTGCCACCTATAGAATCGCGCCACGTCACCCTGGATCGTACGTGGCTGACGTCATCCAGCATCAGACTGAACTCCAGGCACAGGGGTCGGTCCGGATCCGGACACCCCGCATCAGTGAAAATTCTTACTAAATTTTTAAGGCTCCAGGGCTCGGTCGGCTCCCCTCTCACCCGCGAACAACTCGGGGCTTACAGCCTCGGCAGCCGAAACCCCGAATTGTTCCCGGGTGGGAGAAAAGCCACCATCGCCTGCGCCCTGGGCTCCAGGGCTCGGTCGGCTCCCCTCTCACCCGCGAGCAGCTCGGGGCTTACGGCCTCGGCAGCCGAAACCCCGAACTGTTCGAGGGTGGGAGAAAAGCCACCATCGCCTGGAACCCTATCGGAAAGCAGATCGGACCACCTCCAATCTATAACTCCCTTGAGCTGACAGACCATCAGAAACAGTCAGCACCAGAAGGAAGACAGAGGTCGGAGACGACCCATCTATCCAAGGCTCCTCAACCCTAGGTCCGGAATTCGGTTGATACCCCTCCCGTCTAGATCTTTCTCGGGCAAACAGCCGTGTCAGGGCCGGCCGACCCGAAAAAGGATCCAGACGGCAAAGTCACCACCAGTCCGAGGTCCTCAGGGTCAAAATTTTGCAAGAGACAGACGTCCGCCGAAGCAGACACCTCTGATGGCCGATGGACCACCCTTGCTGTGATCAAACCCGCTGTGGGGAGAGGGGTATTTATAACCTCCCCCATAGACCTGCCATTATGACATTGGGAAAGCCAAACGACGGAAGCCTAAGCGCCGTGCATTTATTAGACGGCGCCATTAATGCACCTAGGAAATTGGAACATTGCACAAATCCCGGAGCACCTTCAATGCTCCGCAAAGACAGCAGACCGCCCCGCGCAAACCCTCTAAGGCACAACGGTTCGCCATCACCCCTGCCGACCCATAATCCCTCGCCAGCTCGAGGTTCGGTCTAGAACCAGGGTAGTCTTCTCATGAAGGCTCAACGGCTCGCCATCACCCTTGCCGACCCATAATCCCTCGCCAGCTCGAGGTTCGGTCTAGCACCAGGGTTGTCTTCTCAGGAAGGCTCAACGGCTCGCCATCACCTTTGCCGACCCATAATCCCTCGAAAGCTCGAGGTTCGGTCTAGCACCAGGGTAATCTTCTCAGGAAGACACAACGGTTCGCCATCACCCTTGCCGACCCATAATCCCTCGCCAGCTCGAGGTTCGGTCTAGAACCAGGGTAATCTTCTCAGGAAGACACAACGGTTCGCCATCACCCTTGCCGACCCATAATCTCTCGCCAGCTCGAGGTTCGGTCTAGCACCAGGGTAGTCTTCTCAGGAAGGCTCAACGGCTCGCCATCACCTTTGCCGACCCATAATCCCTCGAAAGCTCGAGGTTCGGTCTAGCACCAGGGTAATCTTCTCAGGAAGACACAACGGTTCGCCATCGCCCTTACCGACCCATAATCCCTCGCCAGCTCGAGGTTCGGTCTAGCACCAGGGTAATCTTCTCAAGAAGACACAACGGTTCGCCATCACCCTTGCCGACCCATAATCCCTCGCCAGCTCGAGGTTCGGTCTAGCACCAGGGTAATCTTCTCAGGAAGACACAACGGTTCGCCATCACCCTTGCCGACCCATAATCCCTCGCCAGTTCGAGGTTCGGTCTAGCACTAGGGTAGCCTTCTCAGGAAGGCTCAACGGCTCGCCATCGCCCTTGCCGGCCCATAATCCCTTGCCAGCTCGAGGTTCGGTCTAGCACTAGGGTAATCTTCTCAGAAAGACACAACGGCTCGCCATCGCCCTTACCGACCCATAAACCCTTGCCAGCTCGAGGTTCGGTCGAGCATCAGGGTAGCCTTCTCATGAAGGCCCAGCGATTCGCCATCCCATTTCCACGACCATAAACACTCCTCCACGGCTAACTCCCGCACCCCCGCAGGAGTGGGGGGCTTGTGTGGTAGGGTAAAAATGGCCTGGGGTCCAGCCAAGGCCCAGGACGGCTCTCGCTCAAAAATAAGAAAAACAACAATCTGGCTCGTCTTCGGACCACTACAGGCTCGGCACCGAGCCGCAAGTTCACCCCCACAGAACTGGTCTCCTCGTATCCGACGAGCTCCGATGGCCCTCGGCCTCCGATCCGCGACAGCCCCACGGGCCGTCCGTCCAGTCTGGCAAGGAATGAGGATGACCTGGCACAACCTAGGCCATCCGATTCCCCCAGAGGCACAGGAGCCCCATGATCAGCCATGTCAGCTCCAAATACCACCTAGGGCTTTGCCACGTCAGCCCTATACCACTCTTGGCACTGCCACGTCCGTCCTAAACCCCCTGGGCCTCCTGCCACGTCAGGCCCATGGGCTTTCGGGTTCAGACCCGGCCCCCAAGCGGATCTAAACCCGGTTGGAACTCCCTATAAATACCAGACCCTCACCCACCTTTTCAGGTAATCAATCTTTGCCACCTAAATTCCCCTAGTTACTGCTACTCTCTCACAGAGACTGACTAGATCGTCGGAGGGTCCGCCACCGGGATAAACCCCGGTGTTTCTGGACCGTCTGCAGGTACTCGAGGCGAGGCCATCCGAGCCGATCCTCAAGCACCGAAGCGAGCCCCTCGCTCACCGTCCGGCACCGTACTCTTCCCTCGTTACAAATTGAGTCCGAACTCACACCTGGTGCATCCACACTGCGACCAAAAACAAACCGCATCAGTTACGTACGTGTATTTTGTACCGTTACTGGTAATTTTGTAACATGTTCATTACATGTTTTGTTTTCCGACTATTTATGCATTTTTCTTATATTTTATCCTATTTGGGTTAACTAAAATATTAAATTTCAATCTTTGGGTTTTACGTGTTTTTTACGTGTTTTTGATGCACGTATCGATTATGTGTTTCCACCGCTACGTGTAATATTTCCTGTGTGTTTAAATTATTTATTTTGGTATTCAAATCTATTTTATAAAACGGAAATTCATTTTCCTTATTTTGATTAAAATATATTTTTTTAATTTTTGCACGTACGATGCATGTGTTAATTTTTCAATCTTTATTTTCTTACTCTCATTTACTATTTTAGCATGCATAAGTCTTTTTATTTAGCCTTGTATTTAACCCATGGATCTAAGATTTGATTCTAGCCCACTATACTAAATAATTAAATTAATTCAAAAGAAAGCCCACAAGACAAACCCATCAATAAAATCTAATTTTTGGTTATGCATGGACTCACACATGTAATGTAACAACTTTTAGTATGCAAATAAAAACTATAGGATTTGTATTTTTTTTTGTATGTGTGTGTGTGCATGTGTGGAGAGGGAGAGAGAGAGAGTGGGGACCGGTTTGGGAGAAGAAAGGCCGGATGGGGGGTTAGGGAGTTGGAGAAGTGAAGAGGTGGGAAAGTGGAGAGTTTTGTGGGGAGTTATTAGGTGGTGAGTATTTGCAATTTAAACCCTCACTTTGTCCTATATATACATCTTAGTTTTCTTCTCATTTCACTCCTAAACTAAACAAATTAAAGAGAGTATTCTTTTTTTTTTTAGGGAAAAGGTGGAGTATGGTGTTTCATTAATAAGAAATTAATGATACAAACCCAGAGTACTGGGCCAGAATACAACCTATAGACTGGAAATAAAACATACATGAAGCAACATGACTCGTACAAACAACAAATCCCTCCAATAACCGTGGAGGGTGGGCCGACAAACAAGCTCGGTCCAGCAAAATTGTATGTACGTTGGTTTAGCTTCGTACACTGCCTCCACGGCACATGCACACCCACCTGAAACTAGTCTGGCAGGATTTTCACACCCACCGATCCCTACCTACAAACGTGTCAACAGCTCCCACAGCCACTACCAAAGAGATAGCCGTGAATAGGATACCTTCACCTCTCTCACGATTGTACTATCTCAGGCAATTTCTCATCATACAGCTATCTCGCTCATCCCACCAAAAACCACGCTCCAGGAGAGAGCCGTGGAGAGGATACCTTCACCTTTCTCAAGCTCTTGCTCTCTCAGGCGATTTCTCACCACACAGACTCAACTCGACTCTTACTCCCAACTAGGGAAGAGGCGATGCTGTTACGAGACAGTGGCCTAAGCTGGAGGAAGCATGCATTAGAAGCTTGTTGGAGAGCTCTTGCTAGGAGGAGAAGGACTATGAGTGCTTGTTGGATCTAGGAGCAAGGAGTTCCATCATTCTTGGTTGTTTATTCTTCATAAGAGGTGGGTGGTCTTTATACTTTCTAATTCATAGGTTGATCATGCTAGATTATGACATTAGTAATGTAGATCAAAATTGATGTGATGTGGAAAATCTTGTGTTTACTAAATATAAGACATGCATGCTAATATATTACATGAGTAGTAAAGATAAAATTAATATGATAATTAGAGAACAAATCCAAGCTTTTATGTGTGCTATAAATTGTAGAAATTTTGATAAGATTAAAGAAACAATTTGTCATCATGTTAGTTAGAAATGAGAAAGAAATAATGAGTTATGGCCATATATGCATGATAATTCACAAATGGAAAAAAATATAAAATTGTAGGAATACTTGTTGAGATTTCCTTTATGATAAAAATAAATTTTGGTGAAATTGAATTGATACACATAGAATCATTTTAAATTATTTGTAAGAGATACAATATATTTTTTTAATTAAAATGAAGAAATGAAACTTATGTTCATTAAAGAGAAGGATATAATTTGAAATATAGATACATCGTTTAGAACACAAGTTTGGAAATTCGTGAATCATTGTTTTCAAGTAAAATCAGTATGAATAAGAAAATTTCAGTTCATAAAAAAATATATTAGATCGATCATATGTCGAGTTTTGTGAAAAATAACTAATTTCAGAACGTTGTGAACAAAACTACAATAGCGTGATTCCTAATCAGTAATCACACTTGGACTTATTGGTTAGCAAGTGCACCACGGAGTGCTACTGTGCTTGTAAGAGATCTTGGGTTCAAAACTTATTAGACATATTTCATTTTGTTTCATTAAATAAAATTCGAACCTGAAGATGGATATTTAGGAATTTCGTTTCTGTTTTATGGCACCAAGTCCATATGGACTTATTGGCTAGCGGGTTTGGGCCTTGGGTGTTTACTGTGCTGGCGGGGGAGTTGGGTTCGAAACCTGATATCTTCAACATTTTTTGGGGTTTTTGTTTAATAAGGAGGAGTATTTTATACCATTAAAAAAATTTGGAAAAAATTCTAGAATTCCTATAAATATAAATTAGAAATTATAAAAAATGGTTTTAGAATTTTTTCAAGTATATTTGAGAAGTTAAAAAGGAGAAATTGAGATAGAAAATGAGTTTTGACTGAAGAATTAATTATTAAATGAGAGAGAAAATGAGTTTTGACTCAAGAATTAATTATTAAAGAGTATGAGATTTATTTTAGAAAAAGAGTAAGGTATTGTTGTGTGAAGTGATTTCTCTTGAAGAGATTATACTCTTATTTGGTTTAAGAAATATTTTGATGTGAATTGAGACATTTTATGAGCTTAAAGTTGCTAATAAAATTTCATGTGATGAATTTATGTTCATGAAAAGAATTATTGCTTCTAAAGATTATGAATGAATAAATGGATCATGAATAGTATCAAGATAAGACATTGATCACTTTGTGAATAAGTTGAAGATATGAATACATTAAGTTAATACATGATTATTGAAGGGTATGAGTACCCATGGGTTCTTGTACATGAAAAGTTGTGATTTAGAGTTAGTGAGACCTCGGGTACCGGCACTATTGTATTAAAAGATTTGAATTATTTTTGAGATATGGCTATGGAGCTATCTCGGAACTTGTGATTAAGTCCGGTAGGGGGTAAAACTAACTTTAGGTATGATAAATTATTCATGTCTTGACCTTAAGAACTAGACACTAAGAGAAGATGTAGTAAAACTGGGCAAATGGAAGTGGGGCACTCTATATAGTCGGGCGATGTACTTCAGGACTATAGACCCAGTCGGGCGGTGTACTCCGGGACTGAGGTTTCTTCGATGGAGACGAGTTTTATTTTAAATTCGGGACTATGCGTAGTCGGGCGGATAGTTTGTCGTACTCCAGTGTATATACGTATACCGGGGCTAGAGGGGCACTTGTGGGGTATTCGCACGACGAGGAGTCTGTATAACAGTCGGGCAGTGTACTCCGGAACTGGGATCCATACTCGTGGAATATGTAAACCTTGTTCTTATTACTGGGTAGTTTTCATGGCGAGGGATCGAACCCTTTAATGTGGAGTACGTAGGTGCTTGCCCTCGGACCTATGTAGAATGGGATGCATAGAATCTGAACAAGTATGCATTAGTATCATCTTAGTATAAAATATCTGTATTAGGCATTAAGGCATCACATACACTTACATATTTAGTGTAGTCACATTTAACACTTTATTTGCATTCAAATTTGTGGTTTGTTAAAGTATTGAGATCGTTATATTTCTGGCATAGAGAGGATGGTCGAGTATGACATTTTCGTCAGTTTTAAGTAACTGACGTGCCCAGAGCTTATTATACAGGAATTGGATTTTCATGAAGAAGAAAAGTTGATATGATGCTATTGATTAATTACATGTTAAAAATGTTGCAAGTTGTATATTATTTTCATTGTTTCATCTTTCGCTGTGTAAATGGTTGCAAAGAACTTTGATGTATGATGAAAAGTTTAAATTTTCTTGTAAAATTGTTCGAAGTGAAGTGTAAAGATCCTGTGGAATCTCGAATTTGGTCTTATTTGGAATTCGGGGTGTTACATCCCACAGGGAGTTTCAGTAGATTCGAAGGAGGGCTTTGGGGAAAGTTGTCAGGAGCTAGGTCGTCATTCGTACCATGAGAGGAGTGGGAACTTTAAGGGTCGTATTAAGGGTGCAGAGGTGCAGGCTGTAACGCTCCGCCCCAATACTCAGACAATTTTTATTATTTTTAGAAGATAAATTAGATACTATGTAGTACAAGCTGCCTCTCAAAAGGTGGTTAACCAATTAGGTGACTCTTGATCATAGGCAATTTTATTTATATTAAATTATATTTTTGTCTACTCCCGATATGGGATTACTCAAATTCATCTCATCTCTCAATTCCCCTGAGTACGGAGCATGCCATCTAGTGCAGGATCCTCCTTTCTAGTCAATGTGGTGTCGTCCTCAATCCCGGAGATCAATCACTCTCAACATCCGCGGATCATACCCCAATCCCGGAGATCAATGACTCTCAATACTGCGGATCATACTGAGGCCCTCTTCCACACTCGATGTCGAAAGTCGGCTCTGATACCATTTGTAACACCCCGCCTCAATACTCAGACAATTTTTATTATTTTTAGAAGACAAATTAGATACTATGTAGTACAACTGCCCACCACAGGCTGCCTCTCAAAAGATGGTTAACCAATTAGGTGACTCTTGATCATAAGCAATTTTATTTATATTAAATTATATTTTTGTCTACTCCCGATATGGGATTACTCAAATCCATCTCATCTCTCAATTCTCGTGAGCACAAGAGAAGCCTGTGGGCCCCCACTCATGTGCCACGTCACTGAACAACAACCAAGGCAACAACACTGCCTTTTCCTTTATTCAAATCGGGTGGAGGCCCATCGATGACGTCACAATGACGTCATCACAACCCAAGTGCATATCCTGCACGTTTCAACCCCCATGCCCCCCCTTCAACCAAATATTTACCATGCTGCCATTATTTCAACATATATATATATATATATATATATATATATATATATATATATATATATATATATATATATATATATATTCTCAAAATTACGGGGTATTACACAGGGGCACTTGATGTGGTTTTAGCTGGGTCAAGGAGGGATGGTGAAGCTCCCAAGGGGGCGCCTTGAGCAGTGGGAGAGTTTGGTGTGACAGGGGGTACCTAGATTAGGGAAGGGGGTGATGAGGCTAACAGGGGTCGTCCTTTGGGTGTAAAGGTGCAGGCGGCGCAGGGCTTGGAGTCAGCGGTTTCAGGGATGGGAAGTGAAGCTTCCAAGGGGGCACCTCGAGAAGTGATGAAGCTAGGTGTGACAGGGGGTACGGGGGCTAAGGTAGGGGATGAATTCGATGAAGCAAGAAGTGATGAGTTTCAGGGCATGCACAATCTAGTGCAGGATCTACTTTCTAGCCGATGCAGAGACCAATCCCACAAGCGTCGCCACCGGGACGGTACCCTGGAGCAGTATTCACGTCATGTCACGACGCATCGTGAAGAACCTGTGAAATACTCTTTGCCGCCGCGGTACCCTGGAGCCGTATCCACGTCATGTCACGTGGCATCATGAAGAACCTGTGAAATACTCTCCGCCGCAGTATCCACGTCATGTCACGACTCATCGTGAAGAACCTGTGAAATACTCTGGTGGCCTTCACTCGTGTTTTTCTCCTACACTCGGTGTCGAAAGTCGGCTCTGATACCATTTGTAACACCCATGCCCCGGGCTCGGACAATTTATACAATTTATAAGACAAATTAGATACTATGTAGTACAACTGCCCACCACAGGCTGCCTCTCAAAAGGTGGTTAACCGAATTGGTGACTCTTGATCCTTGGCAATTATATTTATATAATACTTTATTCAATGAAACCAGCGATATGGGATTAAATCCCTTCACTAATCCCGTTTTTTCATTTTCTCAAAGAAACCGAATAGTACTTAAACATGGCGGGCCCCACCTTACCACTCTCCACGTCACACATGGGAGAACAACACAGCACTATGCTGTGTTCCTTCAATAACCGGTGGGCCCCCCACCATCACATGCAAACCGGATTTAGAATCCTTCTCATTTCAAATTAATTCTTTTATAAATCCCTCCCATAGAATAATTCTATAGGACAAGTCTCAAATTCATTTTATTATATATTTCAAACCATATATATATTTCAGAAATACGGGGTATTACACTGCCAAATGTTTTTGAAAAGCAAGATGTAATGACTGTGACTAGGAGAGAATTCGACGAAGCAGTTGAGCGGGCTGTGTCTCTGCTTACTAAGAATCTGGGTTCTATTGGGCCGGTGGGCCCAAGAACGGAGTTAGAGGACCCTGGTCCAAGTAATGTTCTTTTGGGCCATGCTGGAGCTACTAAATCCTCTCCGAATGTTAATGTCATTTCCAATTTGGGTTTCGAAGCGGAGTTCAAAAGAGGTACACTAGAGGGATGGAGTGGTGACGTGTCCCATGAGGGGGAATTGCAACTTGCTGTAGCAGACTAGGAGGAAGGGTTTGAAGAAGAAGAAGAGGAAGGAAGGATTGAGACTCCTCAGGCTATCAAGAGGGATCAGAATCTGATAGCGACGAGGCTAGATTTAAAAGGCAGGTCAGGTCTCTCATGGATGGTAAAGACAGAGGTAAAGCTCGGGGAGCAGAAGAGTATACAAGGAAGAGTAAGAGGCAACTAGATTGTTGGGGGAAAACAGGGTCGAGCGAAAAGGATCTTATTAAATCAGCGGCTAAAGCTAAGGAACCGGCTTTGGCATGCGGAGGTAACCTAACTGTTAATATGTCAATTTTAAATGCTATTTCCGATAATATGCTACTGTATTACGCATCCATGTTTGGTCTAGCCATGGGGTCCACGGTAGATGAGCAATCGGAAAAGGTGAGATTTTTGAGAGGTGAGGCTTATAAATTAAGCCTGTAGAATGGGGTTATTGAGAAGGGTTAGAAGACATTAGACGAACCTGTTTATCCATGTTATACATGTTTTGGAATGTTAGAGGGATGAGATCAAGAGTTAAAAAAAGACTTGTTGGCGACACGATTGCAAAGAAGAAACCGGTTTTTTATGCTTTTCTAGATACTAGGATTGTGAACCCGCTTGGTGGGGATATGGCAGATCTGAGATCCTTAGGGTCTTTCGATTGGCAATTTCTCCCAGCTTCTGGTTTCTCAGGGGGAATTGCTTTAGGTTTTGACTCAAATTTATTTGAGTGTACTGATCACTTCATTGGGAGTCTCACGATTACCATTAGGGTTCAAAGAAAATGTGATGGTTGGGAACATATGATCAGGTCGGTGTACGGTCCATACTTGAGGGAGAAGAAAGGACAATTTTTGAATGAACTTAGTTCCATTCATGTAAAATGAGACGGTCCGTGGGTTTTGGGAGGAGATTTCAACATTACTAGATTTGGGTATGAACATAGAGGTAGAGGAGCACCCGAGAATGAGAGGCAACATTTCAATAGAGTTATCAATTTGTTAGATCTAGTGGAGGTAGAGGCCAATGACCGCAGATTCACGTGGTCTAACATGCAAGCCGAGCCTATTTTAGCTAAGCTGGATAGGATTTTGGTATCCACAGATTGGGAAAGTCTTTTCCCACTAGCTAGAACAAAATCTATTCCAAGATCCACATCAGACCACATTCCTTTGATTCTAGAGAGAGGGAACGACTCATGTACGGAAGCACGCAAATTTAAATTCAAAAAGGCTTGGCTGAAGTGTGATAATATCAAAAAGGTTATAGACGAGTCTTGGAATCTCCCCATCAGGGCAGATACTACGGTATCAAATGGATCTTGAAGCTAAGTTCTGAGAGCAGTCGACTGAGGTGAGAGCCAGTCGACTGACATACAGAACTTGAGAATATCAAGTTTGCATTACCATCCATCTGAATATGTTATATGAGCATATTGAGACGATCCGTATCTCGTGTTCATACTTGTAACAAGGGAATCTTTCGGGGTTCTTGGTTTAATCAACTTAAGGGATCTAGATCTGATACCAATTTCTAGAACCTTAAGTGTTTGTTCGTTTTCACTGTTCTTATGTTTTCTTTAAGTGTAACTTAGTAGATACCATGCTAAATACTTGATGAAAGAAACGAATTAGAGTAGATACCATGCCTAATTCTTGGCTTAGGGAAACATTACTTTAAGGAGTAGATACCATGCCCTTGAAGAGAACAAACATGAGTAATAAGAAGAAGTTCAGAAGGTAACTTAGCATTATTGACTATTGGTGGATATCTAAACCCAACTACTTCATAAATACTTGTGATTCAACACTTCTTAATTTAGTTTTAATCTTTTCATTTCTTTTAAACTTTTAAAACAACTATTTATGATTCTTAGTCTTTTTATTGATTAGTAAGTTAAAGTCTACAATCTCTGTGGGATCGACCCTTGCTATTGCTACGCTTCTATAAACGATTCGTGCACTTGCGAGGTTTTTAATTTGTGTCTAGTTTATCTATTTATTTAGATCATCTAGATTTCACAACAAGTTTTTGGCGCCGTTGCCGGGGATTGTCTAGTATTTTAACTTACAGATCAGTAGAAAGTTTTTTATTTTCTTTCTTTTAATTTTATTAATCAGTATTTTTCTTTTAGGATACAGAATTTTGGTGGATGCACGGAAGGAGATCACTTCGTCCAGAACTACTACCTATTGATGCAGAAACAGAACACACTTTGCACAGACTAGGTAAGCTGTCTGCGGCACACCAGTCGACTGCCACACGGAACCAGTCGACTGCACAGAGACCCAGTTCACATACAGCAATGGGTGAGGAAATACCAAATCGAGTGCCAATGCAGGACAAATTCACGCCTAAGAATATAGAGCAACCTTCCTGCATTGCGTATCAACCTAATGTCACAGGGAACATGCATCTATCTCCTCAGTTACTTAGTATGGTTCTCCACTTTAGTGGCAAGTCAGATGAAGAGCCTCATCTCCATTTACAAGACTTTTTCGATCTTTGCAGGACACAAAGCATTCAAGGGCTTACCCCTGAACAAATAAGGTTAATCTTGTTTCCTTTTTCCTTAAAACTTAACGCTAAACTATGGTATAATTCTTTGGAACCAGGATCAATAAACTCATGGGAGCAATTGGCGACAAAGTTCTTAAAAGAATTCTTTCCAGCCCAAAAGACCAAACAGCTAAAAAGGGAGATTCAACTCTTCCAACAAAAGGATGGAGATTTATTTTTCGAAGCATGGAAGGATTTCAAGAACAAACTTCTCAAGTGTCCTACGCACAACATGCCTAAAGATGATCAGGTACAAGCTTTTTATGAAGGTTTAAATGATACTAACAAGGCAATTGTGGATTCAGCTTGCAACGGGATCTTAATGAGGAAAAGCGGTGAAGAGGCCATTGAACTATTTGAAGAACTCAGTGAGAATTCACAACAATTCTCAACAAGGAGGGGCCCTTCGAAAAAACAGGGAGTTTACGAAATTTCTAATAGCAATAACATTCAATTAGAAATGGTAAACATGAATAAAAAAATTGATATGCTTGTTAATGCAATGTCGATGATGGGTGGAGTTAAAAATCAAACAAATGAAATTTGTGCAATTTGTTCTCATGTAGATCATACCACTAATACATGTCCCATGTCTTCTTTCACAGATCAGGAGCATGCAAACTATGTAGGTCGAGGAGTGTTTCCACAAAAGAACAATCCCTTCTTGAACACATACAACCCAGGATGGAGGAACCATCCAAACTTCTCCTGGAGCAATAATCAGAATAATCAAGGGACTCAACTCACACAAGGACATGCAAGGAACTTCCAAATGGGAAGTGGGATTGATAGGCCAGTTCAAGAACAGAAGAAGTTGGATTTTGAATCCACTGTTCTTCAATTGCTCCAACAACAATATCAAACAAGCAACCAACAAGGGCAAGCAATTCAGAAGTTGGAAACGCAGATTGGCCAAATTGCGAAAGAATTAAGCGAACGAAAGGCATGGGAACTTCCATCACAAACTATACCAAACCCTGGAGGCCAAGAACAGCTCAAGGCAGTGACAACATTAAGAAGTGGTAAGATAATTGACAACAAGGTTGGAACACACACAGAAGAAGCAGAAACACAACCATCAACAATTTTGGGTTCCAACAAGGTAAGTGAAAAAGAAGGAACAATTCTGCCACCATTCCCTCAAAGGTTAGTCAAGCAAAAGAAAGAACAACATTTATTTGACATCTTTGAAACTCTCAGAAAGGTAGAAATTAATATCCCCCTACTTGATGCTATCAAACAAATTCCTTCTTATGCTAAATTTTTGAAAGAATGTTGCACTCACAAAAGAACATTTCAGGTTAGGGAGGATGTGGCTTTGACAGAAGAAGTGAGCGCTGTCTTATTAAGAAAATTACCTCCCAAATTAAAAGACCCAGGTAGTTTTACCATTCCTTGCAGGATTGGTGAGCACTTCTTTGAGAAAGCACTACTAGACTTGGGGGCAAGCATCAATCTTCTCCCATACACCGTCTATGAAAAGCTAGGATTGGGGGAACTCCAACCAACATCCATCACATTGCAGTTGGCGGATCGCAGTATCAAAAGACCTAGAGGTATTTTGGAAGATGTCCTAGTTCAGGTAAACGATTTTATTTTGCCTGCTGATTTTGTTGTGTTAGACATGGAGGACTCTTCAATGCCATCTTCTCTACCAATCATTTTAGGAAGGCCCTTTATGAGTACGGCTGATATAAAAATTTGTGTTAAAAAGGGTACTATAAGCATGAAAATAAATGGAGAGAATGTTGAATTTAAAATGTTCGATACACTGAAATTACCACATGATGATCATGAATGCTATAATGTTGATGTGGTGCAGGATATTGTTGATCAAACATTTCAGGTACATAGCGTTGAACCATTACAAGCCACAATTACACAATCTCTAACTTCATCTAATGATGAACAGGAATACGATGACTGGGGGATTGCAGAGACAGTACATCACCTTGAAACTCCAAAGTCATACTCAGGTAAGTTTGCACCTGTGTTTGAAAAATTGGTGACTGATGACATTTTTGTTTCTGCAGATAAGTCGACTGGTGTACTATACAAGTCGACTGGTGGAAGGGACAAGTCGACTGGTGGACAAGATGAGTCGACTGCACCGAGACTTCCAGACATAGAGCTTAAGCAGTTGCCCGACCATTTGAAGCATGCATATTTGGGCGAGAACCAGACGCTACTAGTGATAATTGCTGCAAACTTGAGTGCACAGGAAGAAGATAAGCTGCTAAGGGTATTACGAGAACACAAGAAGGCTATAGGATGGACCATTGCAGACATCAAGGGAATAAGTCCATCCAAATGCATGCATCGAATACTCCTTGAAAACAACGCAAAACCAAGCAGGGAAACACAGAGAAGGCTTAACCCAAACATGAAGGAAGTGGTAAGAGCAGAGATTCTGAAGCTACAAGATGTTGGCATCATCTACCCTATCTCAGATAGCAAATGGGTAAGTCCTATACATGTAGTGCCTAAGAAAAGTGGAGTCACAGTGGTGACAAATGAAGAGAATGAGCTTATCCCTACTAGAGTGACCACAGGATGGAGGGTATGAATTGACTACAGGAAACTGAATAATGAAACCAGGAAAGATCACTTCCCTCTTCCTTTTATTGATCAAATGTTAGAAAGATTAGCAGGATATAGTCATTATTGTTTTTTAGATGGTTATAGTGGTTATAATCAAATTGCTATTGCTCCAGAAGATCAAGAAAAAACCACTTTTACATGTCCTTTTGGTACTTTTGCATACAGGAGGATGCCCTTTGGATTGTGCAATGCACCAGCAACATTTCAAAGATGCATGATGAGTATATTTTCATACATGGTGGAAAGGTTCATCGAGGTATTTATGGATGACTTTAGTGTTTTTGGATCTTGTTTTGATGAATGCCTTAACCATTTGCAGCTTGTGCTTAAAAGATGTGAAGAATGCAATTTAGTGCTGAATTGGGAAAAGTGCCATTTCATGGTACAACAAGGTATTGTGTTGGGACATGTGGTGTCAAAAAGAGGAATAGAGGTAGACAAAGCGAAAATCGATATAATATCAAAACTACCCCCTCCCACTACAGTTAAGGGTGTTAGGAGTTTTCTTGGGCATGTAGGGTTCTATAGAAGATTCATAAAAGATTTCTCAAAAATCTCCAAACCCCTTTGTGACTTGTTGGCTAAGGATGTTGAGTTTGTATGGACAGAAGAGTGCACAAATGCTTTTATTACATTGAAAAATCTTCTCATTTCTGCACCTATTGTCATGGCACCAGATTGGAGCCATCCTTTCGAGCTCATGTGTGATGCAAGTGATTATGCTTTAGGGGCTGTTTTAGGTCAAAGAATCAATAAGAAACCCCATGTTATTTACTATGCTTCTCGAACTCTAAACGATGCACAGCTAAATTATTCCACTACTGAAAAAGAAATGTTAGCTGTTATTTTTGCTGTAGAGAAGTTTAGATCATATTTAATTGGTTCTAAAGTTATTGTTTTCACTGACCATGCTGCTTTGAGATATTTGTTTGCTAAAAAGGAGGCTAAGCCTAGGTTGATCAGATGGGTGATGTTGCTTCAAGAATTCGATCTTGAGATTAGGGATAAAAAAGGAAGCAACAATGTTGTGGCAGATCACATGTCCAGGCTACTGCAGGAGGAAGAAAGAATTGTGCCCCCACTTAATGAAACTTTCCCAGATGAACATCTATTTGAAATAAACATATCCTCGGGACAGTCGACTGGTGACAGGACCAGTCGACTGGTATCCCACTGCTCAAATTTTCCATGGTTTGCAGATATTGTAAATTATCTCACTGCTCGTGTTTTTCCTCCAGGTATGACAAGTCAGGAACGAAAGAGACTGGTGGCTATGTGCAAGCACTATTATTGGGATGATCCTTATTTGTTCAAATTTTGCCCTGATCAAATTATAAGAAGATGTGTGGCAGAAGAAGAACAAATGAATATTCTACGACATTGCCACCAATATGCATGTGGAGGACATTTTGGACCAAAAAGAACAGCACTTAAGGTATTGCAATCTGGATTTTATTGGCCTAAAGTATTCAAAGATGCTTTTTCTTTTTGCAGGTCTTGTGACAAATGCCAAAGGACAGGCAACACCTCTTCTAGAAATCAAATGCCACTGCAAAACATCCAAGTGATCGAGCTTTTTGATGTGTGGGGAATCGACTTCATGGGTCCCTTTCCTAACTCATTTGGTTATTTATATATACTTGTTGGTGTGGATTATGTGTCTAAATGGGTCGAGGATGTCCCCTCAAAAACTAATGATCACAAAGTTGTTGTTAAGTTTTTGCAGGAAAACATTTTCACTAGGTTTGGGACACCACGAGCAATAATAAGTGATGGAGGAAGCCACTTCAATAACTTTCCGTTTGCTTCTTTGATGAAGAGGTATGGTATTACACATAAAGTGGGCACCCCATATCATCCTCAAACTAGTGGGCAGGTGGAGATTAGCAACAGAGAAATCAAGAGCATTTTGGAAAAGACAGTCAACACAAGGAGACAGGATTGGTCGCTGCGCTTGAATGATGCATTATGGGCCTACCGAACAGCATACAAAACACCTATCGGCATGTCACCATACCGTTTGGTTTGTGGAAAAGCCTGTCATCTACCAATGGAGTTGGAGCACAAAGCTTATTGGGCCATTAAAAGGTTCAACTTCGATATGAAACAAGCAGGCGACAAAAGAAGATTGTAGCTAAATGAGCTTGAAGAGTTGAGGCATGACGCATATGAAAATGCAAAATTGTACAAGGAAAGAACCAAGTTGTACCATGACAAATAGCTAGCAAGGAAGGAGTTTTATGAAGGACAGAAGGTACTGATATACAACTCAAGATTGAGACTTTTTCCAGGCAAGCTTATGTCAAGATGGTACGGGCCATACACTGTCACAAGAGTCTTCCCACATGGTGAATTGGAGGTTCATAGCAAAGAGAAGAATCAAACATTTAAGGTGAACGGGCATAGAGCGAAGCAATACATCGAGATGAGCATAGAACCGCAAGAGGAAGATGTGAATCTTCAAACCATTCAATACATGGCATGACCTCATCAAGTCTAGCTGAAGACAGAAAACACAGCGCTTATTGGGAGGCAACCCAACTTTCAGGGGAGTATTTACACTTTCCCTCTATTTTCTTTTATTTATTCATCCTTTATTTTCATTTTTTATTTTCAGTCTCTCCTTACTAGATGGTGACACATGCCTATTTTTACATTTTCTTTCGAACATTGAGGACAATGTTCCATCTAAGTTTGGGGGTATTAGGGTTATTTATGTTTATCATCTTTTTGAATTTTTTTAGGATAAACAATTTCTTATAAAGTAAGAAGAAGGATACTTATTTACTTTAGGATTGTTGAGTTTCATAAATTCCTTACAAAATTATATGAGTCATGCAATTATACATAATAAACATATGTGATGCTTTTCTGGTGATTATTCCCTTTAGATCTAGTCCTAAATTGAGTTTAAGTAAATAGAGTGATAAAATATATATATATATATATATATATATATATATATATATATATATATGAATAAAGTCAATCTACTCCAATGTTTTGAGTGCTTAGTAACTAGGGGTATTCATCACCAATGTTTACCTTTACGTCAAACGGCAACTTGAAATATGAGTATGCAAAGCACTTTAGAGTTTGTGACTTGCTGAGTAATCGGGTGGATTCATCACAAATGTTTTGCATTCGCGTAAAAAGGCAAGTGACAACTTTAGAGAAGCGACTTAATTTTTTAAAAAAAAAAAAAAAAAAAAAAAAAAAAACTCTAGTTTACTACTCGGTTTGTAGTAGAGAAAAAGGGATAATCACAGATTGAGTAATTATATACTATAACTATAATTAATTGCATGACAAGTGTGGTTGAGTTTGGAGTTATGAATAAACAATTGCACTAGAGAAAGTGGGTATGTTTAATTTTACTTTATCTGAAATTGTTTATACCTTTATATGTTGATGATCACATAATAAGAATTCTTGGTGGTTAAGTCTATCATTATTAATATCCCCTTGTTCATAAATTCACTTTTTGCTTGAGGACAAGCAAAAGCTAAGTTTGGGGGTATTTGATGAACACAATATTATTCACATTTAGGAGCAATAATCTTAGTGCAATTCGACATTTTAAAGCTCTATATGTGATATTTAACTCTTATTTTCTCTTTTCCATAGGAAACAGCCTAAAACAGAGAAACGAAGCAGATTCAGGATGTTAAGGATGATACACAGGAAATTGCAGATCATCAGTCGACCTATTCCAAAGCCCAGTCGACTTGTGTGATCAATTATCAAATCTTCAGAAGTCTCGGCACAGTCGACTGGTTCGCTGGCAAGTCGACTGGTAGGCGGCAGAGTTAGAAGATAAGATATTTAAAGATTCGTCCAAATCCAATCCAAATCCAAACAGAAAAGGAAGAATAGAAGAAAAGAGAAAGAAATAATACGCAGAGAACGGAGGAGGAAATAAATAAAAGAAAAAGGACTTTTCTATAAAAAGAATAGTGCAAACCCTAATTCTCTAGCCGTGTTCTATAAATACCAACCAAGAAGCATTATTCAGGGGATCCTCTCTCTGACGTCTTCCGCACACACCACAACCGAATCACAAAAGTCTCTGGATCATCAAGTCATCAACAAAGAATAGTACTGTATCGGCATAGAAGAAGGAGAAAGGAGATCAAGCACTAAGAACGGCCGGTCGACTGTGTGACAGCCAGCCGATCCATCTAGCCGAACTATATCAGTTTATTCTTCTTCTTTTCAATTCCTTTATGTTAATCATGTACTTGAACTTGTTGATCAATAAAAGTATTATTATGTGGAACTAATTTCATAGTTGGGTAGATTGAAGCCGTAGTTATGTAGTGCTATATTCTTCTGAATTCTTCTATTTTACTTATTGATTGAATCCGATCGTATTGGTATAGATTGATGATAATCAACTTGTTCTCAAGTTCTGAGAGCAGTCGACTGAGGTGAGAGCCAGTCGACTGACATACAGAACTTGAGAATATCAAGTTTGCATTACCATCCATCTGAATATGTTATATGAGCATATTGAGACGACCCGTATCTCGTGTTCATACTTGTAACAAGGGAATCTTTTGGGGTTCTTGGTTTAATCAACTTAAGGGATCTAGATCTGATACCAATTTCTAGAACATTAAGTGTTTGTTCGTTTCCACTGTTCTTATGTTTTCTTTAAGTGCAACTTAGTAGATACCATGCTAAATACTTGATGAAAGAAACGAATTAGAGTAGATACCATGCCTAATTCTTGGCTTAGGGAAACATTACTTTAATGAGTAGATACCATGCCCTTGAAGAGAACAAACATGAGTAATAAGAAGAAGTTCAGAAGGTAACTTAGCATTATTGACTATTGGTGGATATCTAAACCCAACTACTTCATAAATACTTGTGATTCAACACTTCTTAATTTAGTTTTAATCTTTTCATTTCTTTTAAACTTTTAAAACAACTCTTTATGATTCTTAGTCTTTTTATTGATTAGTAAGTTAAAGTCTACAATCTCTGTGGGATCGACCCTTGCTATTGCTACGCTTCTATAAACGATTCGTGCACTTGCGAGGTTTTTAATTTGTGTCTAGTTTATCTATTTATTTAGATCATCTAGATTTCACAACAGGCCGCTTCCAACCCGGCCCCGAACCATCCAAGACCGCCGTCCGAGGGACGGAGGCCAGCACTCAGCTGCATCGGAAGGCAACCTTCAGACCGACCAAACAGGGTTGAGGGAGCCCCCGTCACTCACAAGGAGTTCCAAGACTTCCGGAGAGAAATTCTTGGGGCCCTCCGACGGGCCCCCAGGGAGGAAGCCCTCCACTCCCAAACCGGGTCAGACGCTGAGGCCAGCGTGTCCCGCCCGTCAACAATCCAGCCAGAGGACGATGGCGTGCTCCTAAGGTGCCTCCAAGAAATGGAGGATTGCCTCGATCACATAGGAGACGGCGACCAACGAGCGGCTCAGGGGTACAGACCTGTCCGTCCTCCCTTCTCCGCCCCCATCCTCCAAGCGGAAATACCCAGGAATTTCCGACCACCTCAATTTGAGACCTACGACGGCGAGGGAGATCCTGCTGATCACATGGAGGGTTTCAAAATCCTCATGATGATTCACAGCGCCTCGGATCCCCTGCTGTGCCGAGCCTTCCCCGCCACCCTTCGGGGTCCGGCTCGTGAATGGTTCTCGAAACTCACCCCCGGCTCCATTTACTCCTTCGACCAACTAGAGGGCAATTTTCTTGCCCACTTCGTCACCAGCCGGAAGGCCGAAAGGACCAGTGCCTCTTTACTTGGGCTCAGACAAATAGAGGGAGAGTCACTCAGAGTGTTCGTCCGGAGATTTACCGCAGAGGCAAGGTCGGTCTCCTCTCTTGATCCAGGCGTCGCCTCCGCGGCATTTCGGCACAACGTCCGTCATGGACAGCTGAAAGCTTCTCTGGCGAAGAGACCCCCCGTCGACTTTCCCGACCTCCTCAACAGGGTCGAGAAATACATTAGGGCAGAAGAGGCCCTTAACCCCGAAGATGCCAGGGAGGCCACCGGGAAGGGAAAACGGAAGGCCGAAGAAGTCGAACCATCAAAGAAGGCTCCGAGGGACGCGGGGGCCATGAAGAAGGTCCCACCGGTCCCCCGCTTCGAGAGGTACACTCCCTTGACACATAACGTATCCGCCATCCTCTTAGAAATCGAAGACAAAGGCATTGTCCGATTACCTCCCCGACCTAACAACAGCAAGAACCGAGATCAGCGCTTCTACTGCCGCTTCCACAGAGATCATGGGCACGAAACCGACCAATGTCGGGCCCTGAAAGACGAGATTGAGGAACTCATCTCCAGGGGGTACCTCCGAGAATTCACCCGAGATGTCCCACGGGATCGGCGAGATACCAGGAACCGGAGGCTCTCGCCTCCGAACCCTACTCCGAACTGCATCCAGGGTCGGGATCCCGAGTCCGAGGGAGCCGCGGATACGCCGTTCATCTTGCACTGTGTCCACGGAGGGCCAATGGGAGGAGAATCAAATACTTCCCGATAAGCCTTCATCCGAGAAGTGAATGCTGTCCAAGACAACCCCTCGCCCAAGCTACAACCGATGCCGGTCTCATTCTCTGGAGAGGACCTCGAAGGCGTTCGCCTACCCCACTGCGATGCCCTCGTCATTAGCCTCCACATGGCTAATTGTGAAGTTCGCCGAATCCTCGTCGACAACGGCAGCTCGGTTAATATTCTTTTCCTCGAAGCCTTCGAGAATCTCAAGTTACCTGGAGGCAAACTCAAGCCGGCCGGATACACCCTGCATGGGTTCTCCGGCGTCCCTGTCGTGATAGAAGGGATTGTTACCCTCGACGTTACCGCAGGATCGGCTCCTGTCAAGAGGACCGAATCCATGGACTTCATGGTGGTCAACGTCAAGGCGGCTTACAACGCCATACTTGGCCGACCCGGACTATGCTCCCTCCAGGCGGTGCCTTCGGCTTACCACTTGAAACTTAAATTTCCCACCCCGCAAGGAGTCGGCATCGTCCGCGGTAGCCAAGAAGCAGCGCGATCGTGCTACATGACCACCGTCGGGGGAGGTGTGTTCTCCCTCGACGTCGTCGAACTCGAACCGGAAAGGGACGGCCCTGCTCCCGGACCTGCCGTCGAGCTGGAGGAATTCCCATTCGACGCCGAGCACCTAATGAAGTTCTTTGAGGGACGAACATAGGTTCCATCTTGGCTAAAAGTAAATCTTTTGTAAGCTTTCGTGTGTAAAGGGCCGTTTTAGTGGCCCTCCCCATCTTATACGAAAGAAATCTCTTTTTGTTATACTCCAAATGCCTCGGCAGATCCGACCTAATGACCGGACAAGGGGATCGACACCCGAGTCTCCACTCCGGTATCGTCCCCGACGCCTCGGTAGATCCGACTCGGCCTCAGGCACAGGAGACTTCGCAATACCCCACGCCGACCCCTCACGGACTGACCGGGCCGAACCACACTCCCTTCATCATTCCTTACACTATCAACCAGAGCAAAGAGTGAAATGAATTCCTTATTCATACTCCTTTATTGGGTTATGAGAAAACAAACAAAGACCGTTACAGAAACACTCCACTCATCTCAAACTGAAGGAAGCCGCCCTCTCAGGGCCCCTCGGGTCCGACGAATGGCGGGATCACTCCGACCGAACAACTTGGAACTCTCCCTTTGTCATAATGGTCCTTCGGTTCGGCCACGGTCGACACACCGGACACGGAGCTCTGGGCATCAACGGGTCGCATACGCCCCAATAGCAGCAGCGCAGAGGGAACCCCCTCCGCTCGCCGACCCCCCGAGGAAGATGTCGGACACCCAGCATCGTCCGGTAACAGTGTATCTCCATCTCCTTCTCCACTATCACATCGCGAAGTAGCTTCTCAGAGGAGGGCCTCTGCATCGAGGAACTCGACATAGTATATCCGAGTCCGATGCCCACGAGTTCCCGATCCACCATCGCCCTCCTCAGCCGGCTTGCCTCCTCACTAAGGGCTTCAGACTTGTTCCTGTAATAATTAAAGGCCACATCAGTGTTACGGGCCCCCTTACGGTACCGAACCAAAGTGGCCTCCAATGCCTCAACCTTGCTCCGGAGCCACGCCACGTCGGAACGACGGGGGTCCGCCTCGAGAAGGGAAGCCACAACCTACAAGAGAACCAGCCAACTCAACACACATAAGCAAGGAGGTTCGGAAATATCCGAGGTCAAAACACTTGGCCGATCAAAAATACTTTTTTATAAATTGAGCTGCTTCTTACAAAAAATGCGGTGGCCAGTCCGCGGAAGGCAAATACAATCGAGAGGGGGAAAAAGAAAGATAAAACTATACAACTTGTTTTCCCACCTCAGCATCGGTCGGGTTCGCAGGAGGGTCGACAGCCGGGTTATCAACGGGCCCTTCTTCGCTAGGAGTCTTCGGTGTCCCCTCGATCTCCATGTCATACTCAAAGTTGGACAGGTCGACGGTCGGGTAGAAGTGCCTCACATGACTGAGGGCCTTCGCGTAACACTCGTCCTGGGCCTTGATCACCATCCGCTGACCCGCATCCGTCAGCTCTTCCCTCTCCTTGGCGACCGCAGTCGTCAACTCCTCCTTCTCCTTGGCGAACTTCTTCTTCAAGGAGACCACCCTCTTCCCCCACTCCGCATCCTTGGCCTCGAGCTCGAGCTTCATCTGCTGCTCCCTCTTGTGCGAACCCTCGAGCTCGATCCGCATCTCCTTCATCTCCCGCTCGCTCTTATCCGCCCGAGCTCGCTCTTGTGACAGGGACGCTTCGTAGAGATTCTTTACGTTAGCCCCCTGCATACAAGCCTGCGACCGACAAGCGCAGATAAGAAAAAGACTCCCACAGCAAAATTAACAAGAGGGATAGGGTCGACTAGCTTACCAGCATGGTGGCCTGCGCCAGGCGCGTAAATGCCACCTCCACGGGCTCGCTCTCCATCACCTGCCGGTCACGAGGGGTCGCCAACTTCTCCACCACCTCAACGGCCTGGGCCTCCTCGGTCAGACAGTCCCCCATCCGAATCGACCAGTCCGGTGCCCACCGTTGCCGCAGCATCTCCACCACCGGGTCCTCTTCCTCGACCTCTACCAAGGGACCTTTCCCCTTGTCGAGATCGGATGCCCTCGCCTGGCCCTGGCCCCTCGAAGTGGCCGCCCCCTTGCTCGTCTCCGAGCGAATCCTCTTGGTCCTCGGCTCGAGCTGGGCCTCCGAGATGACTAGGGACGACTCCCTCGGCTTCTTCGTCGCCTCCCCCTTCTTCTTCTCGGCGTTCTCCTTCTTCATGGCGAGCCTCTTTGCCTTGATCGATGCTTCATCCATATCTGCAGAAAAAACCATTAAGAGCAATGAGCAAGAAAGTACGAAAAGATCGAGAGAAAAGAAACAACTACATACGCAGAACGGCTGGGCTCAGTCCAATGCTCGCTAGGTGGGCCTCCGTCACCTTCGTCCAATCCATACTATGTGACAGACGGAGGCGCTCGACAAACCCCCACTCCTCGGCCGTCAAATCCCTCGGCCTCGGCGGTTGATAGCTCGGCTTGGAGTGGTTCCATCGAGTGGGAATGTCCCAGGGCTCTTCACTCCGGATCACCAGATATTTTTTCTTCCAATCCTTGATGGAGTCCGGGTGGCTGTGAATGACCTTCCCCTTACTCCGGGGGGAGATGTAGTAAACACCCTCCACCGCCAAGCTGATCATTAACATCGCTCGGAACACGTTCAGCCGCAGGGGTATCTTTTGTTCCTCGCACATCAGTAGAAAACAGATAATCTGCTTCCAAGAGTTCGGCCCGTACTGCATCGGCGCCAAGGAGGCCCAGTTCAGCACATCCCGAACAAACGGGTGGACTGGCAGCCTCAGTCCGGAGATGAAGGCGTCCACCGGGAAGACGCAATACCAAGCAGAAAGGGGATCGGTTGGGCGCAGAGTAGAGCTCGGCAACATCAATTCGTAGCCGGGCCCCATGTGGTACGCCAGCTGCAAAACCTCCAAGTCCCCGCCCTCCAAGACGGTCGGAATCGCGTCCATCATCACCTTCTTCCGACTCGGCGAAGAGGGTTGCACGCCAAAGAGCTCCTTGTCAGATAGGTCGTCGGGATACTGACGGAAAGGCTTCGGCTGTATGGGCGAACCTGTCATCAAATTGCGGTAAACAGGCGCCTGGCTCGAACCACCAGTCCTCGACCCTGCCTTCCTCGGAGCCTTCTTCCTCTTCTTGGTTCGCTCCGGCGAGGGGGTAGATAACGGCCCCAGACCAGTCGGCATGGAACTCGGACCCGCACCCTGAGCTGTGGATCTCCTTACTGTGTCGCCCTCGCCTCCCTCCTCCTCGGAAGTCAACTCCAGAACACGGACACCGTCCGAACCACCACTTGCTTCCTCCGACTCGCTACTCTCCACCACGAAGGGATGTCGAGAGCGTAACGGCCTCACATTGTGTACCTCCTCCTCCTCACCTACTGGTTCCTCCCACGAAACCAAATCGGAAGGCTCCGCAACGTGTACTGACTCCTCCTCAAGCACGGGCTCCTCCCACGACGTCGATTTGGAGACAGGTTTCACTTCCCCCCTAGACGTCGATGCTGACGAGCCAGACTGAGCCCTATCCATCTGTGCCTAAACAAAACAGACTTACCAACTAACCTGGAGTCACTTCGGAAGGACGAGCCTAGTACAGCAAACTGCAGGGACGAGCGCTGAAGTGTTGGAAGATTTTTTGAAAAGGAGAGCAGCGAGAAAGAAGTGGGCGAAAGGGGGAGAGGGGGGAATATTTATAGAGGATGAAAACGGCTCCTCGATTTTCGCAATTACTGTTCACCTATTGACGTGCAACTGCCGCCTGGAAAATCGCACCACGCCCTCGAAACGTGCGCTGCTGACGTCATCCAGTGCCAGGCTGGCAGCCAGACGCAGGGGTCGGTTCGGATGGAGTATTCGGCGGAGTAAACATTTTGCTTAAGATTTAAGGCGCCGTCCTTCGACAGACGCCCCGGGCTCCAGGGCTCGGTCGGTTCCCCTCTCACCCGCGAGCAGCTCGGGGCTTACAGCCTCGTCAGCCGAAACCCCGAACTGTTCGAGGGTGGGACAGAAACCACCATCGCCTGGAGCCCTATCGGAAGACAGATTGGCCAACCTCCAATCGGAGACGACCCACCTATCTGAGGCTCTTCAGTCCCAAGTCCGAAATGCAGTTGATGCCCCTCCTGTCCGGACCTCTCTCGGGCCAAACAACCATATCAAGGTCGTCTGACCCGAAAAAGGATCCAGATGGCAGAGCCACCACCAATCCGAGGCTCCTTATCTACCGGTCCGGATTTCGGTCGTTACCCCTCTCGCCCTGATCTCCCCTGGATCTGGCTACCGTATCAGAGCCATCAGATCCAAGAGAAGATCCGGGCGGCAGAGTAACCACCTCTCCGACACGACCGGGGGTAAAATTTTGCAAGAGACAGGCGTCCGCCGGAGCAGACACCTCTGATGGCCAATAGACCACCCTTGCTGTGTTCCAACCCGCTGCGGAGGGAGGGGTACTTATAGCCTCCCCCATAGGCCGGCCTTTATGACGTGGGGAAAACCAAGCGACGGAAGCCCATGCGCCATGCATTTATTAGGCGGCGCAATTAAGGCCCCTGGAAAATGGGAGCATCACACAGATCCCGGAGCGCCTTCAATGCTCCGCAAAAACAGCAGGCTACCCTGCTCAAATATTCTAAGGCACGACGGTTCGCCCCCACCGACACGTAATCCCTCGCCAGCTCGAGGCCAAGTCTAGTACCAGGGTAGTCATATCAGGAAGGCTCAAACAGCTCGCCATCGCCCTTGCCGACCCGTAATCCCCCGCCAGCTCGAGGTCAGGTCTGGCACCAGGATAGTCTTCTCAGGAAGGCTCAACGACTCGCCCTCACCCTTGTTGACCCGTAATCCCTCGCCAGCTCGGGGTCAGGTCTAGCACCAGGGTAGTCTTCTCAGGAAGGCTCCACGGCTCGCCATCGCCCTTGCCGACCCGTAATCCCTCGCCAGCTCGAGGTCAAGTCTGGCACCAGGGTAGTCTTCTCAGGAAGGCTCAACGGCTCGCCATCACCCTTGTTGGCCCGTAATCCCTCGCCAGCTCGAGGTCAGGTCTAGCACCAGGGTAGTCTTCTCAGGAAGGCTCCACGGCTCGCCATCGTCCTTGCCGACCCGTAATCCCTCGCCAAGCTCGAGGTCAGGTCTGGCACCAGGGTAGTCTTCTCAGGAAGGCTCAACGGCTCGCCATCACCCTTGTTGGCCCGTAATCCCTCGCCAGCTCGAGGTCAGGTTTAGCACCAGGGTAGTCTTCTCAGGAAGGCTCCACGGCTCGCCATCGCCCTTGCCGACCCGTAATCCCTTGCCAAGCTCGAGGTCAGGTCTGGCACCAGGGTAGTCTTCTCAGGAAGGCTCAACGGCTCGCCATCACCCTTGTTGGCCCGTAATCCCTCGCCAGCTCGAAGTCAGGTCTAGCACCAGGGTAGTCTTCTCAGGAAGGCTCCACGGCTCGCCATCGCCCTTGTTAACTCGTAATCCCTCGCCAGCTCGAGGTCAGGTCTAGCACCAGGGTAGTCTTCTCAGGAGGGCTCAACGGCTCGCCATCACCCTTGCCGACCCGTAATCCCTCGCCAGCTCGAGGTTAGGTCTGGCACCAGGGTAATCTTCTCAGGAAGTCTCAACAGATCGCCATCACCCTTGCCAACCCGTAATCCCTCACCAGCTCGAGGTTAGGTCTGGCACCAGGGTAATCTTCTCAGGAAGTCTCAACAGATCGCCATCACCCTTGCCGACCCATAGACCCTCGCCGGCTCGGGGATCGCTCTAACATCAGGACAACCCCCTCATGAAGGCCCAGTGGTTCGCCATCCCATTTCTACAGCCATAAACACTCCTCCACGGCTAGCTCCCGCACCCCCGCAGGAGTGGGGGGCTTGTGTGGTAGGGCAAAAATGGCTTGGGGCCCAACCAGGGCCCAATACAACTCTCGCTCAAAAATGGTAAAAACAGCAATCTAGTTCGGCTTCGAGCCACTGCAGGGTCGGCGCCGAACCTCAAGTTCATCCCCACAGAACTGGTCTCCTCGTATCCGACGAGCCTCAGTGGTCCTCAGCCTCCGAACCGTGATAGCCCCAAGGGCCGTCCCCCTGTCCTGGCAAGGCATGAGGATGACCTGGCACAGCCTAGGCCCTCCGATTCTCCCAGAGGCACAGGAGACCCATGATCAGCCATGTCAGCTCCAAATAACACTTAGGGCGTTGCCACGTCAGCCCTATACCACTCTGGGCATTGCCACGTCTGCCCTAAACCCCTTGGGCCTCCTGCCACGTCAGGCCCATTGGCTTTCGGGTCCAGACCCGGCCCCCAAGCGGATCCATACCCGGTTGGAATTCTCTATAAATACTAGACCCTCACCCACCTTTTCAGGTAACCAATCTTTTG
Organism: Hemerocallis citrina; assembly: GCA_017893485.1. NCBI lineage: Eukaryota > Viridiplantae > Streptophyta > Magnoliopsida > Asparagales > Asphodelaceae > Hemerocallis > Hemerocallis citrina. Next base: position 35,155,318 of record CM030364.1, read on the forward strand.
CCACTTAAATTCATCTAGTTATTGCTACTCTCTCGCAGAGACTGACTAGATCGTCGGAGGGTCCGCCACCGGGATAAACCCCGGTGTTTCAGGACCGTCTGCAGGTACACAAGACCTCGGATCCGAACCCTCTGATCCGAGCCGAGGCATCCACCTCATTCCGAGCCCGACGCAGGAACCGCCCGGTCAGCCGAGGGTCGTCTGACAAGCAGCTTTCTCCTTCAATACAAATCGAGTCCGAACTCACACCTGGTGCATCCACACGTCTCCCAGAAATAAACCGCATCAGGTTCCAAAATGGAGACTTTGGATGAGAAAGTGTGTCAGAGACAGGAAGTCTTTCATACAAGTTAATGGTAAATATGGAAAAGAAATTCGGTGTGGGAGAGAATTGAGGCAAGAAGACCCACTTTCACCTTTAATCTTCACTCTGATTGGGGACGGTTTTGCCGAAATGATTAAAAGAGGAAGACTATCACAAGTTATTAAAGGGATAAAAGTTAGAGGTGTTACGGAACCATTGGCAATTTTACAATACGTCGATGACACCCTAAATTTTGGAGATGCGAATTGGGAGGAAATCATGGCGCTGCGGGTTATGCTAAGATGCTTTGAATTCTGGTCGGGATTAGCCGTGAATTTACACAAAAGTTGTGTCACAGCACTGAGTCTGGCGTCAGGGGAGGGTACTCAAGGAATTGTGAATGCTATGGAGTGTGTTAAGGGAGATTTCCCTATTAGATATCTGGGGACACCTATCAGGCTAGGTAGACTGAGGAATGACGACTGGATCCCTTTGGTGGAAAGAGTTGAAAAGAAATTAGCAGGATGGAAAAGGAAATCCTCTCCCTGGGCGGAAGAATTACCCTGATTAATACGGTGCTGAGTAACATCTTGACTTACTTAATGGCAATCTATGAATTACAGGGTTGGGTGATCGATCAAATAGATAAGTATATAAGACACTTCTTATGGAAAGGTAACCAAGAAAACAGCAAAAGGCTGCCCCTCGTCAGATGGGGTAGGATCTGTAAGAGGAGAGAGTTTGGAGGGCTAGGAATCGTCAATTTGCGAGACATGAATAGAGCTCTCCTGAGCAAATGGTGGTGGAAAATGAATAAACATCGCAAGTCATGGTGGTGCAAATCTTTTGAGTTGTATAGAAGAAAGGAAAAATATAGGTTTGGCGGGAGGAGCAAGCAGGGGAAGTCTTCACAAATGTGGAAAGGAATCGCAAAGGGGGGAGAGATATTTCACACGAACACTAGATCGAGGGTTGGAGACGGTAAAGAGAAAAGATTCTGGAAGGACAAATGGTGTGGGGAGAACACGCTACAATTATTGTTTCCTCTACTGGCTAAAGAAGCGAATAACGACAATCTGATGGTGCGAGATATCTGGCGAAACGGATCACTAACGATCGAATTCCAAGGAGTCCTTTCGGCTTCTAATTGTTTAGGGTTCCAATGATTAGAAATGTTGGTCAGGAAAATGGGCCACCTTTCTAACTCAGACAACGATGCTAGGGAGTGGAATCTTGAGGCTAATAGGACCTTCACGGTGGCCTCGATGTATCGTCGGCTGAATGATGGGGGTATGAGGTGTCAAGAGGCGACCATTATCTGGAAATCGGGAGCTCCGAACAAAGTGAAAGCCTTCCTGTGGTTAGTTATGAACAACGCTATTCTTTCAAAAGCAAATCTTAGAAAAAGAAACATTCCGATCGATAGTGCTTGCCCGAGATGTAACCAAGGGATTGAGGACGTCAATCAAATCTTCTTAGATTGCCCTAGGGCGAAATTATCTTGGGAAATTCTGGTTCTCAATTTCGGGTTGGTGGAAAGTCCGACACGGGTGGAAGATTTCTGGGGTACTTGGCGAGCGAAATGGGTTAGAAAGGAATATAGGGGTTGTGGGATATCACGGTAGCGGATACTGTTTGGACTCTGTGGCTAGTAGTGCTGCAAACGAATCGAGCTATTCGCGAGCTATTCGGCTCGAGCTCGGCTCGAACCGACGTGAGCTCAAAACTGAACTCGTTTCCCTAACGAGCCGAGCTCGAGTTTGGGTTTTTTTTTTTAGGCTAAGCTCGCGAGCTATTTGGCTTGAATACAGTCAAAGCTCGGCTCGAACCGAGCTCGAGCTCAAAACTGAGCTCGTTTCCTAAATGAGCCGAGTTCGAGCCTGAAGGTATTCGGCTCGACTCGGCTCGATTGCAGCCCTAGTGGCTAGACAGAAACAATATATGTTTTTGTAACACAAAAGGTAGATTTAACATTATGCTTTACAAAATTCTAAGTCTTATCTCTGCTTGGGCAGGCAAAACAGGTGTCAGGAGGAGGCTGCAACAGGATCTGCTCGAGTAGTCAGTATAGGGATAGGTTCAGGTTCGACGGGGACTCGGCTTTTGACTCACCCGGCAGTGTGGGGACGGTGTTGTATCTTGTATGTTGGTGGATGTATTTTGATGTTTTTTTTGAGTCTAGATTGTGGTAATCTAGATTGATCCGTCTTTAGTTGTAATTTGGTATTTCATGTTGTTTACTTAATTTCTCATTAATGAAACTGGTGACTAGGTGTCACTATTTCTTAAAAAAAAAAAAAAAAAAGTTCAATATCTTTTGGTAGGAAATGTGCCGAGAGTTGATGGACAACTGGCAATGTCGAGGGCATTTGGCAATAGTACGGTGACAGAACATATCAGTTCGGCTCCAGATGTTGTCGTAGACATGATAGATACAGAAGCAGAGTTCATAGTTTTGGCAAGTGATGGATTGTGGAAGGTTAGTTTCTCTTCAGTGTACCTTCAACAATTAAGCATCGCACAAATCTGATTATGGGCCCCAATGTATAAGATGTTTACGACTGTATTCTCGTTTTGACAGACATTTCTCTTCAATATGTCATCATCTTTGATCTTCCTCAACTTCTTGTAGAATCAATTACGTGTTCTTGCTTATGATTCATAATTTCACCTTAATATTTACAATTACGTCTAGGGAAAGAAGTATGTGTGGTCAGCTTCCTTCTCTCTTCAATAATATTTTATCTTATTTTATTTTTTTCACAAATGACAAATTTGGTCATTGGAGGGCCCTGACTCTTTCAAGTTCGTTTTCAACATTTTATGATGCTATATATATTGACTGAATAGTCTTAACTAATCTAGACATATATATATACACTAATTAACTAATCTACACATTTGAAACTATCCACTTTATATGCAACTATAACATCAGAATCAACATTTGCTTATGTGTGCTAGACCTGTCAATAGTTCCGAAATTCTCGACTAATCTGGACAGCATACTAATTATTAATGACCCTGCCGATGGACCAAAACTCCGAAGTTGTGGCAAGGGTGAGGGTTTTAATATTTATATTCTAACAATTTTATTACCTAATACAGTGTAGGTCATATCGGATCCGGAAGCAGTGGATGCTATTCAGGACATACATGATCCCCAAGATGCAGCAGTGGAGTTGATTGAGGCGGCTGCAAGAGGAGAAGCGTGGATGATATTTCCTGCGTTGCGCAATCTAGTTTAAGGTTAGTTTAAGATTAAACGGAAACTATATATTTATCATACTGTTACGTTATTATCTCAATACATTTATATGAAATCAGGGTGTTACACTAATAGTTAGATAACTGTTATTGCTAATCATGTTAGATACACACCGAAACTGGTTCTGTATAATTTGCACTTTTTCTATTTGAACCAGTGTTACAGAAATACCTCCTGTATAACTCAAAAATTCATCGATATTAGAGAGTAGCTTACAATTTTCAGTAGATTCACTTAAACTTTGGGGCTTGAGACATGATTATGAAGGCTGCAAGGTTGAAGAGGATCGAATAAGAAAGGAAGAGATTTGTGTTACATTAATTAAGTAGGAAGGTTAAGTCCTCTAGTAATACACTAACTCTTCTTTGACCCTCATAATCATTTGAGCAGTGATGAAACTATTGTATATGGCTACAATCTCATGCTGACACTAGATAGTGGTTAGAATATGGTAGTTAAATTCATCGGAATCAGTGTTAAAAACCATGGACAATTCAACAATGACTCGTTAAAAAGATATGACAAAGACCACGAATTTATAATTTATAATATGCAGAAGTAAATCCGGCTATTGAGGCTTGTTCAATATGATATCCAGCTGCCAAAATTGTATTTATCGCAAATGATACCCAAGTTTGGTTGGTACATGGAGACGAGAGAAACAATACCAACTTCCAAATAAAGATAAGGCTAAATATAAAAAAAGTACACAAAATTTTGGGCCAGTTTAAAAAAAGTACACAAAAATTTTCCTTTAAAAAAAAAGGACATAATGTTTAATTTAATTCCACTGGGTTAGTTAGGGTTAGAGTTAGCTCGGAGGTTTATTTAAATATCTGATTAGTTAAGTAATGTTTTTTTAAACACAAATAAAAGATGAATGTGGTTTTTAAACACAAATGAAAGATGAAAGCATTTTTTTTAAACCCTACCCTAACCCAAACTAACCCAGTGAAGTTAAATTAAGCATTGTGTTCTTTTTTAAAAAAAAAAACTTTTAAGTATTTTTTTTAAACTGTCCCAAAACTTTGTGTACTTTTTTTATATTTAGCCTAAAGATAATATCGTAGATGTAACCTTAAACTTTTTTTTTTGGGGGGGGGGGGGGGGGGGGGGGGGGGGGGGGGGGGGGGGGGGGGGGGGGGAATAAATTGGGTATGCGGTTTTCTTTCCTGATTTCCTACTAGTATAATGTACGTGTTTCCCATTTTCCCTCTTTACCGAATAAGGAGATGCACGTCTAAAAAAAGTAAAGTCATCAAATTAAATGAATATATACCGAATAAGAAAAAAATTGTTTATATTTGAATGTTTTGATTTGGGCTCCACGTGCGGTGCACATTTACATTTGTTAAATATAATTTGGACGTGTATGCACATTTATATTTGTTAGATATAGTTTGGACGTATATTATACATATTTATATAGTTACAAGTTAGGGTTTGTTTGTTACAAACCCCAACTCTCCCATTAAAATAGTAGAGATGATGCACAATTTTAAATTAGGATGGGGTTCAGGCTTCTACTTATTGTACTAGAATAGTAAAACTTCGGGATTTTGTGCATATGGAACTAGAGTTACACCAAACCAGAGGTATCAATTTCCTTGTGTCTGAGAATTAGAAATGGTTTTTATCTAACATCTGCCAGATCTTTTCGCTCGTTTAGTTCTCAGGCAACAGTAGAATTCGGTAACCTAGAAGTGAATGATACTTGGAAACTTATCAGCAGGTTTGGATATGGAGTTATGGTTTCTAGAGTAACCTTTTAAGTTGAGGTTGAGATATATGAAACCTTTATTTACACACCTTTTATATATTAAGAATCATATGATATTAGTTATCTTTTATGTCTCTTTTGGGATTTGAAGTTAGCAAGGTATATACAATTTTGATAGTTAACAAGGGATAGAGAGAGAACGAGAGTGGAGGTAAGAAACATATGAGTTATGGTATGGAATCTAGGTTGAGATACTAGTAGCCTGTCGGTAACAAACTTCGAAACAGTCTCAGAAAATGCAATACCTTCCAAACACTCAAAACTAGTCTAATACTTGTTGGTTGCTTGAATTCTACAAAGTCTAGGTCTCAAAGGAACATCTTCCGAACCATACAAAATTTTCCCAGAGCCTGCATTGATGCCTCGAAGTTGAAATTTGCAATGAAGCGAACCATTTATTGTATAGGGTAAATTGCAGAAAACAATCCCTAATCTATGCGGTCAATGCGATTAATCACCTCTACTTTTGTTCCACGCAACTATCTAAAGATGGTCACGGCGTTACATTCTGTCAATTCACCGATGATGATGGTGTGGGATGATGGTGATGGTTTAAGAGGACAGGGAAGGAGAAGGGATTGGCTGCGGGGGGATATGGATTAACCGTAGGTAATGAGAATTAGGCTTAGGATTAATGGAAGGGTTTAGGAGAAAAATTACAGAATGGTATTTTAGTCACTACAGAATAAATCTACAAGTTTAACCAGGTCAACTGACGGAATGTAACGTCATGACCCTCTTTACCTCTTTAAATAGTTCAGAGGAGTTTACTGCGTAGAACAAAAGTAAAGGAGGTTAATTGCATTGACCATATAGCTCAGGATTGTTTTCTGCAAATTCTAGGAAGCACTGACTCTTCACAGAGGAGCTCGTACTTGATTCGGACTCGTATCGGACTCAGGTGAGGCAGGGGTGCGGCGAGACATGTACGGGGTGCAGCGGGGTGAATGTCCCATTATTTTATATTAAAAATTAAAATCGGGTGCGGGTTGGGCTTTAATTAAAAAAAAAAAAAAATCAATAAAAATCTCACTTACTCTCTCTGTCTCTCTCTCTCTCAAACATTTCTCTCCCTCTCTCTCAACAAAACCTAAATCTCCAAATCCAAACCCGATCGAAACCCAAATCCCCAATCGAGACAAGGTTTGCTTCAACTATCATTATGTTGAAGAGATTTAGAGTGATCAAACAGGGTCTCCATGCGATGGTTATTAGTAAGAAGTGGTCTTCTTATAGGGAGGATGATGTTGAGAAGTTCAATTTATGAAGGAGCTCGTTCTTAACGATCTTTGGTGGGACAAGATCGACTATATTCTTTCATTCACAAATCACATGTATGACATGCACCGATTTGCCGACACCGACAAGCCCGCTTTGCATCTTATATATGATATATGGGATACAATGATTGAGAATGTGAAGAAAGCAATATATAGGCATGAAGACAAGCAAGATAATGAGTTTTCAAGCTTCTATAAAGTTGTACATGCAATACTAGTTGATTGGTGGAACAAAAGTAGCACACCACTTAATTGTTTGGCGCATTCTTTAAATCCAAGGTAATTCTAAAGATAGAATTGTTTATAAGATACAAATTTAAAGTTTATATTTTTAACATTAAAGTGTTAAATGTGTTTTTTTTAAAATAAATTTTAAATTATAGCAAATCATGGCTTGATGGTGCTCCTATTCGTGTTCCTCCACATAGAGATTTGGAGATTTCGGAAGAAAGAAACAAATGTTTGAGAAGGTACTTCCCAAATAATGAAGATCAGAAAAAAGTGCCTATCGAGTTTGCTAAATTTTCTGGAGCTTCTAGTGAGTTTAGCAATACTCACTCTTTGAGTGATAGAATGGAATTAGATCCAAAAGATTGGTTAATTTGTTACGGCGCTTCCTCCCTTTTGCTACAAAGTGTATCATTGAAACTTCTTGGGCAACCTAGCTCCTCTTTTTTTTGTTAGTGTAATTGGAGCACATACTCTTTCATTCACTCAATGAGAAGGAATATAATTCAACCACAACGTGCCGAAGACCTAGTATTTATGCACACCATATTCGGCTCTTTTCAAGAAAGAGTGAAGCATATGTGAAAGGACAAATCAAGATGTGGAATGTTGGTGGAGATGCTTTTGATCCTCTTGATGGTGTCGAGGAGTTTGAAGTTGCAAATCTCTCTCTTGATGAGCCGAAAATGGAGGCCATGCTTTTTGTAGAGAATGAAATTGGGGGTGATGATAATGATGATATCTCGTTTGGAGAATGATCACTCGCTTAGTTGTTTTTGTTTATGTATTGTTATCATTTGTTACAAAATTTGTTTACAATAAAACCAACTTCTTCAATGTTTATACTATTTATTACAACTTTGGTTACAAAAGTTTGGCATAAAACAAAATGATTGAGAGGCACAAAAACTAGAGAGGGAGGAGAGAAATAAAACCAATAAAGTGAAATGAAAAAAGAAAATAATAAATCAAATTGATTTGATGTCGAGGCTTGTGTAGCACACAGTCTCCTTAAAACAGTTTTCGCCTCGTCCGGATGTTGGAACTAGTTGAGGCGCCTGTCTCCCAGGATGCAACGACACAGAGGGTTCACGTAGTCACCACGCAACGCTCTCGAACTGCCAGCGTCAGAATTCTATCACCTTACTGAATGGACTCAGCGAACGGAAGAGGACAGGATAAAACAAAGAGAAAGTGGAGAGAATTTTCTGTGCAGGGAAGAAAGAGAGAGGGGGCATGTAACACCCCGAATTTCAAATAAGGACAAATTCGAGATTTCACAGGATCTTTACTTCACTTCGTACAATTTTACAAGGAAATTTAAAACTTTTTCAATAATACATCAGAGTTCTATTACAACTTGGTTTTACACAGCGGAAGAATGAAATTTACAATAAAACATTTACAACATCTTTAAAATAAAACAGCATCAGCATATCCACTTTATAGCTCCATGAATGGTCCTTTACCTGCATGTCAATCTGTGGGCACGTCAGTTATTTATAACTGACGAAATGTTATACACGGCTATCCTCTCTATGTCGGGAACAGTATAACGATCTCATACTTTAACAAATCACAAAAAGATTGAATGAACATATAAAGTGTCAAAAGTGATTATTCTAAAAATAAGTGTATGTCATGCCTTAATGCCTAATGCACACAATTCTACACTAGGATGACACTAATGCACACTTGTTCAGATTCTATGCATCCCATACTACATAGGTCTGAGGGCAAGCGCCTACGTACTCCACATTAAAGGGTTCGATCCCTCGCCATGAGACTACCCAGTAATAAAATAAGTTTTAGAGTTATTTCACAGATACGGATCTCAGCCTCCCTGGCTTATATTAACAGATCCCAGCCTCGCTAGCTATTATATCGTGATGATAATCCCGTAAATGCCCTTCTAGCCCCAGTATATACATATTCTTTGGAGTATGGTAAACATCCGTCGACTACCCTAAGTCCCGGATAAAATACAGTCCATCTCCTACGGAGCAACCACAGTCCACCAACTGGGTCTATAGCCACGGAGATCCACCGCCGACTATATAGAAGCACCCATTTACGTTTGCACAAGTCTATTACATCTTCACCTAGGTGCCTAATTATTTTTAGTTCAAGACATGAATATGTTATCACCCTAGAATCAGTTTTACCTTATACCGGATTTATTCACAAAATACGAGATCGCCCGACGGCATTATCTCAAAATCACATCTATTCTTTCTTTCAAAATTACCGGTAACCGAGGTCTTACTAATTCTAAACCATAAATCTTTCATGTACAAGAAACATGGGTACACATACCCTTTAATAATCATGTCTTAAACTTAGATATTCTTATCTTTCATCTTAATGACAAAATAATCAAATCTTTTCACTATTCATGATCTATTCATTTATTCATCAACTTTATAAGCATAAATAATTCCTTTCAAGCAAATAATTTCATCGCATGAACCAATTCAAGCTCTCACATTTTCTCAATTCACATAAAATATTCTTAAACCAAAACGATTGCACAATCTCTTCAATGAAAATTTAACTCACAAATCATGATTGGACAAGAGAGACTAATTTTACAAAATTATTTTCCGTGCCCCATCAGTCACAGCCCGAACATTGACTGTTACGGAGATTGAAGAGACTTAAATGTAGTTTGGCTATACAATTAGTGCATATAATTATTCTTTGATTATGTTATGTAGGCTAATAAAACAACTGGGTCTATAGCCCATAAAAGATTATCTATATACAATGTCATGTATATAGATAATTCTCATCAAATATGTACAAGCGTAATTTAATAAACATATTGGTAGGTCTATATACTGTAAAAACAATATTGACATTCATAAATTAGAAAACATTATTCTTTGCTTGATTATCTATCCTGTCATGTATGATAAGCATATTGGTAGGTCTATATACTGTAAAAACAATATTGTTATTCATAAATCTAATAACATTATTCTTTAATTTTGTTATTCTTTCTACGTTAATATAATTAGTGTAGAAAGTGTCTAATCACTATTGTTTTAAAACATAATTATTCATACCATTTCCTAAAACACCCATATTAGTTATGATCAATGTAGTTTGGCTATACAATTAGTGACTATAATTAGAAAATGATCATAATATTATTTAATTAACATGACTCTAGAGCATAAACTAAACAACATTTTTCAACAAATTTCCCATACAAAAATACACTTTTAACATGCATAACATTTTACAAGCATTCTAACATGATTTATGGTATTAGCTCTTTAGTCAAAAATTCCTATTATTTGTTTAATCATAACAATATTGTTCTCATTCATAGCATGTAACACTGACATGAAATTTTAGCTACATATCAAAACAAAGTGCTCATATCTTATCACTAGCATGCATAGTTCTAAATTAGAAAGCATGAGAACCCACCTTTTGTTTGAAGGTTGAAAACTACAAATGAATGGCTCCTTCTTGCTCCTAGCAACTCCTAGTCCTCTTCTCCTCCTAGCAAATGCTCCAAGCAAGAGATCCTCCAAGCACAATAACTTTCTTACTCTCTTTCTTTTTCTTACACTCTTTTCTTTTCTTTTCTCTTGATTTTCTATTCTTTTTGGTGTGTGAAATGAGAAGAAGAGAGGTGCTATTTATAGGATTTTGCTAGGGTTCTAATTACAAAATTCCACACCTAATAAATTACAAAAATTAATTTTCAACCTCTTCATTTTCTCAACTCCTAAAACTTCCATCTTTTCATCTCCCCACCTCTTCAAAACTTTAACTCACATTCACTCTCTCATTCCCCAATCCTACTTCCGGTTACTACAAGCACAAACCGGTCACTACACTACCCGGATTCACACAGCACACAAGTGCTGTGTTTATCCAAGTGGGCCTCCAATCCTACTTCATTTCACCTATCATATATATTAGCACATACCCATGGGCCCACTTATTCCAACTCATCTATCCAACCCATCTCCATTCCATCCTATTACAACTCTAAACAGCCCAATACTTCTAACCTGGGTCCCCAACCAAATCTTTCCCAATTAATCCATACAGCATATAATTACATCAAAAAATCCATATAGCATACTACTTTTTCAACACACATATATATACTCTTTTCAATATATACTATTACTAGTATTACACCATATAGTATATTCTTAAAAAAAATTATTATTGGGTATTACACACACTCCGAAATATTTTTTTGAAAATAAACATACTCAAATATGTTCGCCTAAAACACGTGCGTTGCACGTAAAAATATTAAAATGCGAAAATTGACTTTATCAATGAAAAATTATTAAATATAATCGAAAATAATATAAGAAAAATATATTTACTAATTTTATGTATTTCATGATGAAATCGCAGCACGTAGAAAGCACGTGCATTATACGTGCAGAAAATCGAAAAATGCATTTTAATCAAAACAAGGGGAAAATAAATTTTCATTTTATAAAATAGATTTAAATATATAAAAATAAATAATTTAAACCTATAAGAAATATTATACGTAGTGGTGGAAACACGTGCATCAAAATACGTAAAAAGCACGTAAATTCCAGGGATTGAAATATTATATTTTAGTTGACTGAAATCAATACGGAAAATGTATAAATAGTATGAATCCAAAATATATAGTGAAACACATTATAAAATATACGTGCGTAACATCCAGGGACAAAATTATAATTCCAATTTTGCGGGGTGTTACAGGGCAGGCTCTATATATAGAGTCAGGGTTTGACACTTGTAACGGCAGAAAAATCTATGAATGCCTTCAGTGTAATAGAAGACAATGTATTGAATGTGTATACTGTAACGGCAGATAGCAGTCAATGCCCTGAATGACATAGTGTAACTGCAGACAGTCAATTGAGTGCGTACAATGTAACGGCAAACAAAATGTTTAATACTACACTGAAACGGCAAACAAAATCGTTTCTGCATTTATAACAGCCGTTTACAAAGAAAAATATCAAAACTGCAGCAAAAGGTGGCTCTGCACGGGGTGGGGTTATGTCGGTCTGGCATTCGTGTCTGCACACAAGTCGCATATAATCTGGTCCGAGATTTGTACCCCTCCTGTGCGCGCGAGAGAGAGCCTCTCTTCTAGCTATCTTACAATGTTTAGAAGAAGGTTACTATATATCCTCTTCTAATTCCTTTGATTTTTCCGATGTGAAACTATGTTCCCTCAACCCATTTTCAAGAATGAAAACGTCTCACTTTGAGAGACAAATTCTCATTCACCCCTTAACCGTTTTTAGCAAATTAATATACGATTTTGATCGACTCACGAAGGAGAACACAAATCAATCAAGATCTCTCAATAATTCATCGAGGTTCTTTCTCAGAAAATTGCTAAAAAACTGGTTCGTAAATGGTGTATAAAATACCTATTTTTCTAACATCATTTGGGGTAGTGGATGATACATTGAAAGTTATAATAGTGTAATGTTTTAAGACTATGTTTTATAACTATATTGTACTATTCTATCATTTTAAATCTCTTGATTAATAAATGATTATTGATAATAATTTTAATTTTTATACAAAAATATAAATATAAATATATATATAATATATTAAAAATTATTTAAATATTAGCCGAATTCCAGCTGCATCCGCATTCCACTATTTTGAAAAATTGTTACATCTTCGTACCTGAATCGGTGCATCCTAATCTGCCATTTACCCTATTTTATATATCATACTTGACCGAAGATTCTAACCAATGACGTTACCAAACAAAGAAATCTAATGAAGCCTTTCTCATTCCTCAACCAAAATTGGACAATACATAGAAGACAATGCAGTGCCTTTGTTAAGTCCTACATTCCAGATGAGTGTATATCAACTATCCTTGTTCTTATCATCAAAGTTCCATATATATAAACCAACTTACTCCTCACTTCTAGCATCACCACCATGGATAGAGACAGGGATGAAGATACACTCTCCTTTTCTGCTCTTGTGCAACCACCTAACACCCCCGAAAACCTCCGAACTTCGCCCCATCACCCGGTCCGCCAACTTCCAGGAGGGACAAGTTTCAAGTTCCAAGCAGGAATTAGCTCACCCCCACCATCTCCAGCCGATGTCTTATTTGCCAATGGTTCAATTTTACCGAAAAACTCTGTGGCTAAAGGCCACCGAGAACTGAGGGCTCGTCGGAGAGGGACCGTGAAGTCACCCAAAAGAGTTGCATTTCAAGGAGTCGAAGTTTCGCCACCAAAGAGTTCACTTACTAGTCATGTTACTGACAGCAGCAGCAGCAGCAGCAGTAGTAGTACTAGTATGGTGCAAATTGGAGATTTAGTTAATGTGAAAAGGGAAACAAGGAAGAGTAAAGGAGGGTTTCTAGGGTGTTGCAAATATGGCCAGGCCATGGAACCGTCCAAGCAAGTAGCAAACGTCGGTCAATTATGAAGCAAAACAGGAGAATTGTGACAAATATCGCAAGTGACCTTCTTGCATTTTTGTTATGTTTTATTATGTTTGAGTCGAGTTTTTGGGTGATTTTCTCATTCAAATGGTTCCATCTAGAAGAATTTTCAGTATATAGAGGCTTGTTTGTTAACTATTAATCGAAATGTTTGATGTATATTTCCGTATTCAAGAGTTACTTGGTGGTTTGATTTCTACAATAATTCATGAATGTAGCATCTGTGGTCGTCGACTTATTTTCAATTTGGAGGTAGAGTTGTTAATGTGATGTTACTCAGGTTCAGACGACGAGTCCTAGGTGATAACATCTTACTGGTTCAATGAATTCATATACAGAATCATATGGTTGAGTTGAGGTATCACTTTGGAAGAAAAATAAGGCACTATGATGTCGAAGACTATACATGAAATCTTAGCCAGCTACAAGACGAATGACAAAAAAAATATGTCCACAACGAGGCAGACTTCTTGCACCCTTCATTCTAGAGTACTTCTTGCACCCTTGGTTCTTGAATTCTTGATATCACATAGATGCAGTTTTTTTTTTTACAGAATTAGCCTCATTGAACTGTTCTTGAATTTACATTATGCAGATGTATTTACTTTCTTTTTCCTTTTTTTTTGTTAGATGAATAGTAATACAGATATGGATTTAATATTAGCAATAATATTCCCATCAAACACTAGTTTTAGGAAAACTATTTTTGAAACTATCGGATCGGAAAGATATGAAGATACAAATACTTGCAAGCAAACAACACAACAAGTATTCCCTAAACTGATCATCAGCTTCTCTGTAGACGATCTTGAAATCAGGTGGTTTGTTTACCAGTTTCTTTATGATCTCTGGCGAAAAACCCTTGCTTCAACCAGTATTAAAATTGCCCGGGTCTGTCCATGGAATTGTTTCAGGTACATTAAGCTGTGATGAAATGCAGTAGAGTGATTCACAGAGTGATTCACTGGTTAAATTCTACCATTTTAATTTTACTTGCTAGTCTAAGAAGTTTTGTACATATGAAGTTGGACTGACCTGCCAATTGACCTGCCATTGGTAGGCTTTGAGAACCTACTGGGCTGATCCATTCATTGAAACTATCTTAAATTAATAAAAACATGTGCAATATACGTGATTATGGGCATATGTTATCTATAACCATCCTAATCCTACCATAGGCAATTAGAAAAAGAAGGGAAATTTTGGCTAAATTTCAAAAAACCCCACTGAACTTTGGGTCATTTTTAAAAAAAACCGCACTAAATTTTTTTTAATAAAAAAACCGCAAAAAACTATTGTTTAAAAAAACACACACTGGCAGAGTTAGGGTTAGGGTTAGTTCAGCAAGGTTTATTTAAACTTCTGATTAATTAAGTGATGCTTTTTTAAACACGAATGAAAGATGAAAGTGGTTTTTTGACATAAAATCTAACGGAAACCTAACTCCGTTAAAGTGAGTTTTTTTAAACTATAGTTTTGTGCAGTTTTTTTATTTTAAAAAAAAAAACTTAGTGCAGTTTTTTTTAAATGGTCCAATGTTCAGTGGCTTTTTTTTAAAATTTAGCCGAAAAAAATCCAAGTGTATGTATTACACTAGTATAACCTTGTGCAAAATATTACACAGACCTTTTAAGAAAAATAATATATTCTCTTGAAACATGTTAATTGACATACTTTATTTTCAAATATATATGAATGAAAGTTTTTTTTTTTTTTTAATTTTTTTTTTTAAGATAAAAGTGACCCACCAATCACCAGTTTCATTAATGAGCAGTTAAAGAAACACAGAGATACAAAATATTACAGTCCTCCAGACCTACAATCTAGAACACGTCATCTAACCACCCAATACATCCAAAAGTAATACAACAAACATAAAGCATAAAGCAAGCATAATACCCCTCCGAAAGGCCAAAGTGCGCCAGACCAAACGCCCCCACCCATCCATATACCAACTACTCGGCCAGATCCGGTTGCAACCTCCTCTTCATTCCTGTCTTCCCTATCCATACATTAATAAGATTCGAAATTTTATATAGCAACAAGTCAAAACTGCAGCTAGAATCACGAAAACATGTATAATTTCTGTCTAGCCAAAGATATATATGCATGAAAGTTATCCTTAAATAAAAATGATAACTGAAAGTTGAAACGTAATCAACAATTTTTCTAAATTTTCGATAGAATCTCACTTGTACATGTTTTTTTCTTTCATCTATTTACATCATGTAATATTCTAAGATTTCTAAATACCAAAAACATTAACCTATTCAATATTCAACAAATCCATAAATTGTTAAGATTATATAACTAAAACTAAATTATTTAATTATAATATGACTAATATAGATATAGAATTCTATATCTTTTAACTGAAATAATGAAAATATATGATTAATTAGGTTCTAATTTTTATTTGGATAGTCTAGCAAACATAGTTGACTACAATATATCGAGGGTAAATATAAATATTAATAATATCAACAATTAAGCATGCATGTTTAATTTTACTGTGTGTAGTGTATCAAACAATAAGTATAATTGTTCTATTTGAATTTAAAGAATAACAATTGTATCATTGTTAACTGAAAATTTTGAAGACCTTAATAGCAATCACGACCACCACTCAATATCATGTTGTTGCTCGAGTGTACATAGTTTGCCAATCTCTTCACTTTGACATACTTAACAAAACTCAAGCATCGTCCATTAGCCCTTCACGCTCAATCTCTTCACTTTGACCAACTCAATGAAATTTCAAGCATTGTCCATTAGCCTTCCACAACCAAAACTGCAAACTCATCAAATCAAAGCACTCAAGCAAGCACATCTCATTAAGGCATTCCATCAAACACCCTCCGCGAAACACAAATTTTATTGGGGAATAAACACCTTCCAGTCTCCTTTTCTCAGTCCCTCTCTCGACTATCGTTAACTAATCCTCCATTCTTCAATGTCGTCAACGATCTCAAAGCATCTACACTCCACTATCCCAATCTCTAACCCTAATCCTAACCCTCACCCCACCAGCTGCTTCTCCTCCCGTGACCACCGTCTCCTCCTCCACCGCCTTCCTCATCTCCTCCTTCACTTGGCTCTCCCTCATCTCCTCATCAAATTCCTTCAGACTCCAATCCCGCAAAATCGCCGCCATTCCCTCCACCATCCTGCCTCCGTCAATGCCGCCGAGTCCTCCAAAGCCGCAGTATCCTCTGTCGTCATACCCCCTCCTTCCACCATGTCATCTCGGCATCGCCGACTCCTCCCACTTCTAGCCCTACCGTCACCACTTCCTCCTCTAGTACTGACCCTCCCAAATGGGGCTATGACTCGACAATCCTCTCCCCTCCTCAAGTGAGATGGATCTGTGAAAGCGATTGTGTGGCGCGGCGTGCGGCGTGCGGCATGCGGTGTTGGGGGGGGGGGCATGGGGAAGAATGGTGGATTTGGATTTTGAAGTGGGAGGGGAAGAGATCGTGGCTGGCTTAGAAGGGTTTGAAGCTTATACTTTGTTTTGTTTTATTTTTTATGAAAACATGCATTCTGCACGTGTTAATGGATGAGAATTTCTCATTTTGCTCTCCTTTCTTTATTTCAAAATAGAGGAATGAGAGAGGGGTAGACATTCTCTCTTCTATTTATTATAATATATAGATAAACTAGATTTGCCCGTGGGTACGTGCCTATGGCACGTCCTCGGAATGATATAGCAGACGAAAAGTCTAGTAAACAGTAAAACAACAATTATATAGCTCAAGTTTGAGTAGTATGACAATAATTAGTTGTAAATAAAAGTTCATGTTTCGATTAGTATATGTTGAAAAATAATTATAAAATGAGGATGTAAAATCCAACGTCTTAGAACTTTGAGGTTGGAAAATGATGAAATTTTAACTGTTGAAGAGAGATTTGTTATTTTCAATGTAACATGAGCAATAAAAAAACATAAAAAATTTGAAAAATTTACAAACCTGAAATCTGAAAATCTAAATTTATAAGTAAATAGAAAGAGAATGAGAGAGAGAGAAAGAGAGAAATATGAAAAAGTGAAGAGAGAATAGAGAGATAGTAATAAAGTAATGAGTTTTTTTAGTTTTGGGGGGAATTTTTTTTTTTTTTTTTTTTTTCTTGAGGGAAGGGGAGGAAAATTTTTTGGAGAAAAAATATATTTGTGAATGATTAATCTGAGCCATTGATTTAGTTTCAATTGAAGTTGAGCCACTAGATAGCTTTCTTTGTGCTTTATAATATAGATATTCATGTTTTTAATGAGTTAAAAGTCACTCAAATCCTATTGTAAGTTCATGGACATCTACTGTACGTCTAATTTCACAGAGGAAGAAAAATAGGAAAAAACCAACAATAATCTTATTAGACAGTATCTCCCCTTAAGTCCATGGCCACCACTGTACCAGAGACGATGCTTATTTCATTCCCACACGTCAACCCTACTTCAGCCGTATGTTCCTCTGTCCCTCCATCTCTTTCGATAGCATCCCCATCAATGTTCAAGCTGCGCTTAATCCTACCACCCCCACTACTAACAACCATCAATTATTTCATTTTAATCTGTACTCTAATGGTTAATTTCTTAGCTCGCACTAAGAAGAGGTCGGGTGCTCGATTTTTGATAGCATGTTGGGGGCTACGAGTGACCTTGTTCTAATGATAAATAAATAAAATCAACACTTCAATTCTATATGATATCCTGGCACCATCGAGCTGATTATTTGCTATATGATATCCTACACATCTTCGTTTTCTATACGATATCCTACACATGTTCAGGTATATGATGATTATTATTTTTTGCCTAATCCTAATGGCATAAGATATGAAGCTTAATTCCGAGAACCATCGCTCAGTTTTTGCTCCCTTTCTCTTCCCCTTTCTTCAGAAAATGCCAATGGAGTTCAGATGGAGAATAGTGCACCTCCAGTCCCTTTCGGGAAAAAGGTGGTGACAGGGAATCCTTCTTTCAATATCCCTCTCTAAAATTTGGATGGATGGATGGATGGATGGAGACTGTGCACTGCCCACTTGTGTGGTGTGTCTTCTTGCGATTTATATATGCAAACTGCCATCCAGATTTCTTACAGTTGGGACACTTGTGGGTTCGACAATAATTGCATGGCATCCTTCCTTTTGCAGTTAACTTATCCCCTGCTTTTTTGTCCTTTATTGATCTCAAATGTGAGATCGCCTCTTACTCACGCCAAGTCATTACCATCAGGGCTACCGCAGTATTGCTGATATACTTATTTATTTTTATTTTTATTTTTATAAAATGTAGAATATAGCCACACTGTTTTATTAATGAGAATGCAACAAAACAAATCCAGTAAAATTGAGAGAAATACCGAAAATACAATCATAACTTCTTCCACAACCTAAGTAGCAAAAACAAAAATAACCAATAACAAGCAACAAAAAAGAAACAGGAAAGATAACATAAGTAGATTTGCCAATACAAAGAGCCTACTCTCTTCATCATCGTAAAGTTGCCCTTGTCCCTGGAAAGTGTCTGTAAGTGATCTCGAGCACCTGCTGCAGCTTCCTCAGCCGAAAAAGAGATCAGATTCATAATTTGAGTTAGTCTACCAGAAATACTATTTCTAGTGTTGCAAAAGTAAAAGTTATTCTTGTCTAGCCATAGAACCCAAGTCGTTGCAGCGATCGCTATGAACCATGCCTCTCTCATGCTCTCCCTATGTCTTGCGAACGGTTATCCTACCCAAAGCTCATCATATGTGGTTGTGTATCCCTGCTCCTAGGGTCCAAGGTACCTCTGTTATTACCGCTTTGCTATTATGGCAATCGATAAATAGGTGATACATCGTTTCCAGATGTGCACTACAGAAATCGCAATTAGTGGCGATCTCTTGTTGTCTTCTGGCTGTTAAAATGGTATTGTTGAGAACTAACCAGAGAAAGACTCTGACTTTGAGAGGTGATTTGACATTCCAAATTACTGATGCATATGACGGTGTATAGCCCCTAAAAAATGTGGGAGTAAAGGGACCTGACTAAGAAGGCCCCATTCATCTCGAGCTCCCAAGTATTTCTGTCTAGGCCAGCACCGCATCTCACTTGCAAAAAGGAAATGTGATGTCTGAGTTCAAGAAGTCTAAAGTGAAGGTTTGAGGATAGTTTGGCCTTAAAAGAAGGTCACCCCGTCGCCAAACTCTGGCAACTGTACAATGTTGTTGGGTAGTGAGATCGTAAAGGTTTGGGAACATGTCTTTGAGTGGGTGCCCCTCACACCATCTGTCCTACCAGAATCTGGTTGTCACGTCATTATCTGTAAATGAGCTCGAGCTTTTGCTCACTGGGTCGTAGACCTTGGAAATTCCTTTCCAGAAATGCGATGTTCTCGCACCTACACGGAACCCTTCTCGTCATGTGCCTCACCCTCTAAGGTATTGTTGGGAAAATTGTTGTCAACCCTCACCATTCAGGTGGAATATCTTCCACTACCACTTTCCCAATAAAGCTAGTTTCATGTCTCGAAGGTCTATAACCCCTAAACCTCCATGTGTTTTGTGCTTATTGACATTTTCCCATTTGATGAGGTAATATTCCTTCCTCAATTCGTCTGCACCTTTCCATAAGAACCGTTTGCGAACTATGTTTATCATCTGGATGACCCATTTTGGCATCTCGAAGAATGGTATGTAGTCGTTGGTAGACTCAAGAGGACCGAGTTGATGAAGACAATTTTGCCTCCAAGTAATAGGTATTTTTCTTTCCACCCTTTCCATCTAGCCTAAACCCTGTCAATTATAGGGAGTCAATCAACTTTTTTTCAATTTCTCGGGTCTAAATGGTAGCCCGAAGTATTTGATAGGAAATGACTCAGTCTTACAGTTGAGTATCATGGAGTGCGTGGTCGCTTCTTGGTCCGTGAGTGCTATCGGGACAAGACTGCTCTTGTGAAAGTTGACCCATAGACAAACCATGCCTCAAAACAGTACAACACCCCTTTACTCACAATCGTCTCCTTAATGATGTCGATGCCGAAAATGAGTATGTCACCTGCATACTGGAGGATCGAGCTGTTAGCTTTGTTTCTGCCAGCACACACCAGTGAGATCCTACCCTTCTCTCTATAATTACTTATAATGGAATTGAGAATGTCGGCTATAATGGTGAAGAACAATGGGGAAAAAGGATCTCCCTGTCATAACCTGTGTTTGCATCTAAAAGGTTTCTCGGCCACTCCATTGACCACGATTGCAGTTTGGCTGATCCAGAAATAATTTTTGATCCAGGAGATTCACTGCCCTCTGAATCCCCAACCACGTATGGCTTCTATCACACAGTCCCAGTCTACCGTGTCATATGCCTTTTCGAAGTCCAGCTTAAGTAGGTGACTGTTGGTATTATTGACATGACATTGGTGTATGACCTCCTCAGTTGTGGCCACACAATCCAAAATCCAAATGCCCTTGATGAATCCGGTTAGGTCTTTTTCTACCATCAAATCGACGACCTCATTTAGTCTAGTGGCCAGGATTTTTGTGATGATCTTGACCAAACCGTTCAGAAGACTGATTGGGCAGAAATCATTAGCTGCTTTAGCTTCCTCCGTCTTGGGTATTAAGACCACCTTCGCAAAGTTGATGCGTCCTAGATGTAGTCTTTGGTCATATAACTCATTTACCATTGCCATAGGGTCATTTTTTATATCTTCCAAAAAGACATGATAGAAAAGTATTGGGAAGCTATCTAGACCTGGTGCTTTATCATTTCCAAACTGGGAGATTGCCTCCTTCACCTCCTCTCCTTAAAGGGTTCCTCTATCTTACGAAGTATGTGGGTCATATCCAAATCATGGCTAAACCGCACATCTAGGCTAAGGTGGACTCTAAATTGGTGTTTATTACAAAAGAGGTCCTGGAAGTGTTGCTGAAATGCCGTATGAATTTCCTCCTCCTATTGAATAAGTCCATCTTCAGCTTCTATCGAATGGATTAGTTTGCCCGGCGATGAGAGTTTGCTACCCGATGGAAGACGCCATATTGGCATCCTCTTCCTTAAGCCAGGTAATTCTAAAGCGTTGTTTCCACTTGATCTCTTCCAGCTTATAGATCCTAAAAATTTCCTCTCTAAGCATAGGAAGTCTATTCCACTCCGATTGGGAAAGGTCTCTGGTTTCTTCAATGCTCTCCAGGTTGTTAATGTATTCCAAAAAGGATTCTTTTGCTTTCCAGACGGTGGCAAAGTGTTGTTTGTTCCATCTTCAAAGTCTAGATCTAAGTCTTCCAATCTTCTCAATCCATACATCAGTTGTTTGTGTCCCCCTAGTCAGAAGGGTCCAATTTTCCTAGACCAAGTGGTGAAAATCTTCCATTTCTAGCTAGGTCTTCTCGAACCTAAATTTCCTATGTTTTCTTTGGGTTTCTTCCCCTGAAGAGAACCTGATAGGGACGTGATCGGACGTTAGTTTAGGGAATGAGCATACTTTAGATAGTGGGAATATGGTTTCCCAATCCACTGAGCCCAGAATTCTATCTTGTTTAGCAAGTATTGGGGATACTTGCATGTTGGACCATGTGAATAATTTGTGGGACACATGTAAATCTACTAGGTCAAGGTCTGAAATCGCCATATTGAAAGCCTCACGTTCTAAGTCAGTTCGCCCCCCCCCCCCCCCCCAATAGCACCCATGGTTGGGGCCATCAGTTTTGGATTGAATGGTGCTCATTCTACAACTCAGTTATAGCAGTCGATAAATTAGGCTTATAGTAGTCGATAAATTAGGCATGTATATTGATGTATCCACCTGAGCCCATCCATCAGTACGTCGTCTAAGAAGTAGAGCCACAGAGAACTCCCCTTGAAGCTTGCCCATAAGTTCAAACTTATCAGGATTACAGCCCAGCACAAAGCCTTTAGAGGCACCACTCGAAGCTTTGATTCTCCATTCCCTAATTTTTAGCTCCCCCTATTCAGTTTAATCGATTCGATGAAGATATTCTAGGATCTTGAAGACCAACAGTACCAGGTTTAAATGATAACAACATGTCTCAAACCATTTCTCGCTTGCCTTGAGCACCTAGGCCTATAACGTTCTAGAATAAACAATTTAATGGGAAATAGTATGTAGTGGGGAGGGGTGGACCCTAGATTTGCTCAGTCAAATTCCCACCCTCTTATTTTGTTTAAGAAGAGGGAAGTATGATCTAGGCCATCACCGGTCGCTAAATGACAAGTTCTGGCTAAACTTACAACATCTGAGCATAAAATTTAAAATAGATGCTAAAAATTTACACATACCTCCACCACCGCACCATTGACAGGACAAAGCCATCACTTTTAGAATATCTGCCAAGGCACCTGATTCATGTTCTCTACGAACCACGTAGCTTCTTGGACGTGACCACTTTTATGGGAGGGGGTAACACCTGTGTAAGGAGAGTGGGTGTCATGCCTCGCTTTCCAAAAATACAGAATACGAGCACGTAACATTGGCCCAGCGAATAACTAACGTCATCCATAAGTTGTTTATCCGATCAACTCAACAATATAATCAATACAGAACAATTGCGCAGACAATAATAATAATCTCATGAACAATAATACTTGAACTGAAGCAATATATAATATCCAAGTACAATAATAATACAACATCTAGAAACAATATTAAAAATATTTGGGTCAAAAGCCCACAATACAAAGAAATAACAATAATCCAATAATTAAGTCTTCATGACAAAATAATAATTTGTTAAGCGGTGATGCTATCAATTCCTTTCACCAATGTTGTTCTTCCAATCCATCAGGCAATTCTTCATCAATACCTGTTAACACTTCATCTAAAAAGAGGAAGAAAAATTGTTCTTAGAGCAAGTCATGGACAGCAAGTAGAGAAAACAGAGAACAATGGAATAACGGTATATCAATGAATCAATGGATCAATAGGAATCAATATCATGACACGGTAATTAATAATCAATATCATGGTAATCGATATAATGACTATAAACGCTGATGCAATATTCGGTAACAGAAATCAATAATTAATAACGGTAATACTTATCCAATATTCGATATCAATAGAAACAATGATGAACAATATGCAGTATCGATACCGTGTGATCCTTAAGTCTATTAATCATTTTAATCCTAACTAATGTAGCATTTCATGCATCCTATCTATTTACCACATGGTTGCTACATACAAATAAGTTACGTTTAGACTTAGTGGTGAGCTCTATAGTTCATGTACTCGGAAAACGGTATAAACGATTATTTTCAATATTCAGTTATTCAGTTATTTAGTATCGGTATCCATGGAACAATATACAGTTATCCAATTATTCAGTCATTCAGTCATTCAGTAATTATAGGGAAATCACGAGCTCCCTTCTGAGTACAGTCTCTATATTGTCCACTACTTAGGTCAACCCTTAAACTCCGGCTTGTTAACAATTTTTATCGATGCAACAATACAATACAATATGTAATCATGAGACATTAGATAGACAATAGCAACAATAGGGGACAATAAGACGATAACTTAGATAGGACACTTAGAATGATGATAATGAGACACTAGAATCATGCAATACAACACACATACATTAATTCATGCAATACTATGATATAGGATTAATTAATCTATTAAAATCTAGAATATAAAATTTTGGACAGCAAGAGTAGTTTGTACAAAAATATAATTTTCCTCTGCTTCAAAACTTAAAAACTGAATCCGTCAGAAGTTTTAGAAACTAGACTTCCACACGGTTCCAACGCATATTTAAATTTCAAAATTCAACAACAGTAGCTAGGTCAAACACATTATTCTTTACAGGTTTCATGTTCAGGCAAAATATCGACATCATGTTGTTTTAATTTTAGAATCAGCAAAAACTCGATATTAAATTCATTAAAAATAGTTTCTAGACTCCTAAACATGTTAAGCAATAATCTGGAAATTTTCAGAGTAAAATTTTATCATTTGATCAATATTTTTACTGTTTAAACATGAAAGGTACGAGAATCTGAAAATCTGAAAGTAAAAACACAGCTGTAGTAAAACGAGCATAACTTTTGCTACAAAACTCAGAATTCAAAAATTCAAGATGTTCTGAAAACTAGAAAGATATGGCTACAATTTATATTCAGAAAGTATTTCATTTTAAGATCGTTTACTGGTTCAAAAATAGCAGACAAATTTCAGGCAGAAAGCAAGATACAAGTTTTAGGAAAATTTTCATGTGAATAAATTAATTAAACATGATGGGTATCGATTCTTTTGTCCATAATTTGTGTAATCAACATAATGGGTGTCAAAAACATGATAATTAAAATTAATACACATACATACACTAATTTATCATCAATCAACCATCAATCGATCAAACAACATACAACCTATCATTTGTCTCTACAATAATTTATTTGTATGACGATTATATGAACAACCCTATTATCAATTCTATATGCATTCATGAAAGATCCAAACTTTAGAGTTAAAAGTGGCACGATGTCAAGAATATTGGGGTTAGCTCGTGTAAACCCTCAATAGACCCAACGAAGAGATGAATAATGGATAATACGATAACAAAGAGATCTACTTGCAAGAGTTTCAACAAAACTTAAATTTGATACAATTAAAAATTCAAGTGGACGGTGACTTGCCTTATAAACGGTGAAAACAAAAACCAAGAATAATGGGATAAGAATCCCGATGCAATGAACCTACGAACTAACACAATTTAACACGTGCAATACACGTGTAGAAGAGAACTCAGCAACACACAATAGTGAACAAAGAGATAGCAGCAATGTCAGCAAGGCTCAACGTTGCTGGCGGGGGCACAGCGTTGACGACGGTCGACGAATGGCACGACGGGGACGGAGGCACCTGCGGTGCTGGTCGACGGAATCCGAGCAAGAGAACAACGACAGCTCTGGGGTTTGGGTGTCTCTTGGTGGGTTGTCGATCGATCAGAGGAGGAGGGGTCAGGGGGTTGTGCTGGTGGTGGCAACAGAAGGTTGGCGGCGCGATGGGGAGTCTTCGACGGGGGATGGAGCAAGGGGGGTCGCCGGAGAGGAGAACAGAAGATGCGTTCAGAGGATTTTGGGCGGGAACTGAACGGGGAGAGAGAAATGGGAGAGGAGAGAGAATAAGCAGCTAGGGCTTCAAAATTGTGCCACTTTTAGGGTTTGCAGTACAATTGTATTTATAGGGTACAATTAGGATACTGGGATGGCGAATTAGGGTCCAATAATAGTGGATTTGGGTTAAAAACAAATGAAATTGGGTTTTAGGGTTCAATAAGAGAGGAGCTTGAAGACAATAGGGTTCAAATAAAATGCCCACAATCCAATAAAATGAAATCCGCAAGATAGATGACCACAATTTTTTGTAGCATGCATCGCTTGTTAACATATATGGATGCTATTACATATGGAAACAATCTTCTCTATTGTTTTCTCTTTTATTTCTCTTATTTATTTTCTCTTTTTGCATTTTCTTCCTAGGAAAGTATCTTGTTCTATTGTATTTTTTTCTCCTGCAAATCTTTCCATCTATGTAGACTCTCTGCTTGTATATATTGGCCATGAGCCCCAGTAATCAATATCAAGAATATCAAGCATTACAAGAAGATCAACAAATATTTCTATTCATCTCACAAGTCTAATGTGGTATTAGAGGTTCTACTCTCATAACACTTACACTATTTTCATCATTGTCATCGAGGTTGAGTGGATTTGGCCATCATCGGAATCACTCCACCTCCCCTCATCGGCAACAACCTCGCTTCCTTTCTCAACATGCTTTTCTTCTCCCTCTTTGTTCCAAAATGGAATTACTTCTCAACAAACAACCACTTATTGCACGCATCTTAATGCATAACTGTAACATGGCTTCTACTGACGGAAACAACCGACTTCAATACGATGACTCTCAGATCGCTCGTGTTTTTGTATGAACTCTACGTGCAATGCACAACCACCGGCCCGTCCAACTTTCGTATGTTGAATCCAATACAGGATCTGTTTCAGTTTCTGTACGAATACTCCCTGCAAAGCACCACCTCGGTCCGTCCGACATCCATAAATGTTGCAAAGATATGTCTGCCTTTCGTACTACCTAGTTCTGTGGACGACTTCAGCCTAGTTCTAATTCAAATTCTCCCGTGCGAACACTCACTCCTTAATCCTACGTGAGGTTTGAGGAGGTGTGTTATCATATATGGATGCTACTAAATACCAAAACAATCCTATCTATTATTCTCTCTTTTATTTCACTTATTTCTTTCCTCTTTTATATTTTATTTCTAGGCAAGTATCTCATTCTATTGTGTTTTCTTCTCCTGCAAATTTTTTCATCTATGTAGACTACCTACTTGTATAAATTGGCCTTAAGCCCTAGAATCAATATCAAGAATATCAAGCATTACAAGAAGATTAATAAAAAATTATTTCTATTCTCCACACAAATCTAACTTCGCTGTTTCCTTGTGCTTCCTTTTTCTCGCTTGATGGAAATGATATTTGAGGTGAAAATCTCATTTTCTCTCCCCTTTGTGGGTGTCCAAACAGAACAATTTTTTCAATGAAGAATATGGAGAAATGAGAAAGCTCATAATTATTAGAATCATAGATTCATACAGCTGAAATGGTACCATGGCAACTCAAATTAGTAAAATCTCAGAGATACGCATACCTTCTAATTATTTATATTACATGGCAGATAACCACTTCAAATTACACAAGACAAGCATATGCCACAACTAATTAACATATTTACAACTTTTTTTCCTTACGTCTTTTAATAAGAACCAAGATTTAAAGTCCTGTCCGGTTCAACCAAAGAACCCGGTCCTACTCCAAACTGCATCGCGAACACGGCTCATGTCCCGACCCTTGAGAGTCCGTCCCACCCCCTCGAACACTGATGTTGTGGTGGTCTTACCCTGCTCCCGTGCCAAATACTCATGCGGTGGGATCCATTCGCAGCTTTCCTGGTTTGATTCACCTGACCGACATGTTTTTGCCCAGCTTGGTATGTTTACCGGGGCAGAAGTGGCCGCTCCGTGTTGGCTTTTACTGTAATAGTCACTGTTTTGATTCTGGTGGATTACCATGGAAGGAGATGAGAATCGGTCATGTTGGCAGTAGTCATGGTAGATGGTCTGATTCAGGCTAACGCGTTTTAGGTCTGAATCAGCCCCAGTTTTGTTGGAAACTTGTGTATGCCATACATCATCCTCGTTTAGCTCTTGTTTGTCACTGCTTGTAACGTGTCTGTTGGAGTAGCCGTAGGTGATGCCGAGGAGGAGCTCATGGCGGTCGGATGAACCGTGTTTCCGACCCTCCGCCATAATGCTGATGTGGCAGTCAGGGAGGGGGGTTGGACGGGTTTTTGTGCGGCTCAATCAGATGACTCAGATCCCGGGATCTAGACAGAATTTCCAAACAATTGGGCTGCTAAAAGAATCTCACGAGCCGTGGGGGAGAAACTGCTTGCTGTATTTATAGTATAGTGTTGGAGTGTTTGCGTCTGCCAGACTCCCTTTTCCCAAAAAATAATTACCCAACTGATCGCATTATAAAAATTATTTACCCAACTGACCCAGGTTATTATAAAAATTTAAAACAAACTTTCTATATAACCCTATTTTAGTAATTATAAACTATAATAACCCTAAAACATTTTTAACTGGATACTTCAAAAAAAACAAAAAAAAGAAACTAAGATTAAAAAATCTTTCAAAATTTAAAATAAGACACGTTGATAAAAGGGTAATAGAAAGATGATATATAACTGATAAGAAAATATCAGAATATTTAGTAATAACAAGTAGAGTAACTGAAAAGCTACATAAAAAAATACAAAAGGTAATAACATATAAGGTACTAGATTATAGGAACGAAGAAGCGAGTTAGTATTATCAACACCTTCTAGTACACAAAATATTAAACTATAAGAATTAAGCTAGTATGGATAATATTCCAAAAGAAGGAATATCAATACAAAAATTAAATTCATAAATAGAATTAGAAATTTATGTTATAAACATTCAAGAATTAGAAGAAGAATGCAGTGGCCCAGAATTCTTGAAAGATACAAGAAAAGATTTTAAAAACCATAAATAAAAACTTTAAGAGAATTGATATGGCTAAAGATAGGGTTAAATCGGAACCGTCCAAATCGGGCGCGGATCTTAAAGATCAGGGGTAAAATTGTAATTTCACATACAGACGGGTCTGAAGTGGGTACTGGGTCCTTTTTCCAAAGGCCCAATAACCCACGAACGGATCCATCTCAACTGGGTGCAGGTCCCAACCCGCAAGAAACCCGGTCCAGCTGGATAGAATTAGGGTTTCTGATTATACTTAATCAACGGCCCTGATTCGCTCTATCCTTTCACTAGAATTAGGGATTTCATCCTGAAGCTGGTCCCTATGGTGGCTATAAGTACCCCCCATCCCCCACCATTAAGAGGTAATCAATCTTTTGCCAGTAAAAGCTCATTCATAATCATTTCTGATTACTGACTTAAGCGTTGGAGGGTGCGTCGCTGGGATCAACCCCGGTGTATCGCACTTTTTGCAGGTGAACGGCGGGAGTCAACGGTTAAACTCCGGTGGAAATATTTCAAGTGTGGCTATTCGATATCCCAAAGAATCCACAAATTCTATCTATTGGCCCCCACACCAGATTTAGCGATAACAGATTGGCACCGTCTGTGGGAACCCACGAATAGCAATCCTTCCACTTCCTTTGGTTAAGATCACCTCCAGCCATGCCTTCCCGAAAACTGAGATTCAAAGGGTCCAACCATGGACCCCTCCTCCTCAACCACAACAGGAGATCCCCCTCCAAACCGTCCAACTACAGGGGCAACTCCCACCACAAAAAGAAGAGGAGGAGGAGGGTTGCAGGGGCCGGGGCAGGCCTCAATTTCGATGAAGAGCTTGCTTCTGAGGGTTGGGACGAGTGGCTCTTCATCGAGACCGCATCTCCGTACACAAGTCTTCTACCAATTCAATGGCATCTCACAACCCCCGGCCTTTCGAAGACCTCTGCAATACCCTGCTCAACCGGCAGAAAGAAGAGGACCTTCGCCACCATTTGGACGAAAGGTAGGCCCGTGAGGGAGCCACCCGCCCGGAACGTCCAAATGAGCGATCTCCTCGTCGCCGCAACCACAGGAGGTCCTTCATCGCAGGGGACGGAGAGAGTCCCCCGAGTACCATCGAAGAAGACACCATTCTCCCGCTGGTCGGCAGCCCCCGAGGGGCGATAACGGACCTATCCCCCGAGCTGAATTCCAAGAGTTCCAGGCTACAATCCTGCAGGCCTTCAACCTCCGGCCGAACAACAACAATGCCCAGAGGGTTCCCACCCCTCCTCCGGTCCAAAGTCCTCGCCATCGGTCCTTAACCCCTCCTTAAGCTCCGAGTCACCGCCATCACAGTCCTCGTCATTCCCCTAGCTACCATTGCCGAACTCCGCGCTCCCCTTCTTACGAAGACGAGTCCAGAGGCTCGTTTGGCTACCATCGAAGGGACGATGCAGTCTACCACCGTCTCCACGAGATGAAGAGGCGTCTCGGCCAACTGGATAAAGAAGAGGAGATGAAAGGAAGGACCCTTCGTCCAAGCCGACCTCCCTTCTCTCGAACAATTATGGAGGCGCCCGTTCCAATAGGCTTCAAGCCCCCGCAGTTTGAGACTTACTCTGGGGAGTTAGACCCCGTGGACCACATCGAGAGCTTCAAGACCCTCATGTTGATCCACCAAGCTTCCGATGCTCTACTGTGCAAAACCTTCCCAGCTACTGTCAAAGGTCCGGCCCGAGAATGGTACTCTCGTCTTGCCCAATCCTCCATATTCTCCTTTGAACAATTTGAGACCCTCTTCGTCACCCACTTCGTGAGTAGCCGCTGTACCTAGAAGACTAGTATTTCGCTACTCTACCTCAGTCAAAAGAAGGGTGAAAAGCTGAGAGATTATGTGAAGCAGTTTATTGCGGAAGCCAGGTCCATTGCCTTCCTCGACCAATTAGTCGCCGCTGTAGCCTTCCAGTCGAACGTCCTCAACTCAAGCCTTCGATCCTCCCTAACCAAGAAGCCCCCACAAAACTTCTCCGATCTTCTTCTCAAAAGCGAGAAGTATATCCGGGCCGAGGAAGCTGAACATTGCCCCACTTTTGAGGGGTCTTCCTCCGGGACCAAGAGAAAGGCAGCTGAAGAGGAGGGAGCTAAGAAGCTCCAGAAAGACAACGGGGGCCAACGCCGCCCGCCTCCCAGATTTGAAAAGTTTACCCCTCTTAACGCCAACATTTCTACCATTCTCATGGAGGTCAAGAATGAAAGGGTTCTACCTCCTGCTCCGAAGATGAATACCCCCGGTAAGAAGAGAGACAAAGAGAAGTGGTGCCGATATCACCGGGACCACGGCCACGACACCAATGATTGTCGGGCCCTAAAGAATGAAATTGAGGCCCTCATCTAGAGGGGGCAGCTATCTAAATTTGTGCGAAAGGACCGAATTGATCTTCCTCCACCCCCCAGGGGGGCTAACAAGCGTCCCGAAAGATGCGAAAAGACTTCTGAGTTTAAAGAGGAACACATCTTGCATCTCATTCATGGAGGTCCCATGGGAGGAACCTCCAACTCTTCCCGGAAGGCTTTCATACAAGAAGTCAATTCGGTTCATGGCATACCCCCTTCCAAAGGCCTCGGAGTCCCGGTCACTTTCTCAGATGAAGACCTGGAAGGAGTCCGAACCCCCCATTGTGACGCACTAGTCATCAACCTCCATATGGAAAATTTTAAAGTGGAGAGAATTCTGGAGGACAATGGTAGCTCCGTTAACATCCTCTTCTTGGCGGCTTTCAGGGGGCTCAAGTTATCACGGGACAGGCTCAAGCCCGCAGGCTACACGCTCCATGGGTTCACGGGAGTGCCAGTGACTAATGAATGGGTGATCACCCTCGACGTAACCGCTGGAAAAACTCCTACTACCCGGACCGAACCAATGGACTTCATGGTTGTCGACATCCCAAATGCTTACAATGTGATTCTAGGCTGGCCTGACCTAGTTGCTTTAGAAGCCGTCCTGTCAGCTTATCATCTCAAGATGAAGTTCCCCACCAAGTCAGGTGTAGGGAAAGTAAGAGGTAGTCAAGAAATGACCCGCAAGTGTTACATGACCTCCACCGGGGATCCTGTCCTCTCCCTCGAGACCCTCGAGATCCCCCAGGGGAATGCCCAACCTATGTCTGGACCGGTGGATGAGCTGGAGGAAGTGCTTTTTTCCGAGCAAGATCCGAACCGCAAGTTCTTTATCAGCAAGACCCCCCTGTCTGCCCTATGCTCTGACATAGTCCAATGCATCCGGAAGAACCATGACCTCTTCGCCTATTCGGCTGCCGATATGCCAGGAATTTTTGAGGCGCTCCTCGTCCACCACCTAAGCATTGCTTCGGGGTCCAAACCGGTCCAATAGTAGAGGCGTAAATTCGCCCCCGAGCAGCAGCAAGCTATAAAGGAAGAGGTGGACAAGCTCCTCAAAGCCCGATTCATACAAGAAGTCAACTATCCCGAGTGGCTCTCTAATGTTGTTATGGTTAAGAAGGCCAACGGAAGCTGGAGAATTTGCATCGACTTCATGGACCTGAACAAAGCATGCCCGAAGGATCCATTCTCTCTCCCAAGCATCGACACCTTGATCGACGCTACTTCGGGCCATGAGCTGCTCAGCTTCATGGATGCTTTCTCCGGGTATAACCAAATTCGAATGTTCCCCCCCGGATATCCCGAAGACCTCCTTCGTCACCGATCAAGGGCTCTATTACTACAAGATAATGCCCTTCGGGCTGAAGAATGCCGGTGCCACCTACCAGCGCCTAGTCAATAAAGTCTTCCAAAATCAGATCGGTCGAAATATGGAAGTGTATGTTGATGATATGCTCGTTAAGAGCATCTATGGGGCCGACCATGTTGCCGATCTCCAAGAAGCATTTGATGTGTTGAAGAAGCATGATATGAGGCTCAACCCGAACAAGTGTGCGTTCGGAGTCTCGTCGAAAAAGTTCCTAGGCTTCATGGTCAGCCAAGAGGAATCGAAGCCAACCCCGAGAAGATCAAAGTCATACTGGACATGGCCCCTCCCAAAAGTGTGAAAGAGGTTCAGAAGCTCACTGGTCACCTCGCAGCCATAGGGCGCTTCCTGTCTAAGTCAGGGGAGAAGTGTCCTTCTTTTTTCAAAGCCCTCAGCGGGGCTAAGGGCTTCGAGTGGGGTCAGCAGCAGCAAGAATCGTTCGATCAGCTAAAGGCCTTTCTAGTCAATCCCCCTCTTCTCAGCAAGCCTATCCCCAGGAAAACACTTTACCTCTACTTAACTACCCCCGAGCAAACCCTTAGTGTTGTCTTGGTGAGGAAAGAAGACAAGGCCCAGAAGCCCATCTACTACGTGAGCAAGGTACTTCGGCATGCCGAGCTCTGGTACCCAAGATTGGAGAAGATGGCGTACGCCTTGGTTATGGCAGCTAGGAAGCTCTGTCCTTATTTTCAGTCCCACTCGGTGGTGGTTCTTACCGACCAGCCGCTTAAGCAAGTTCTACACAAACCCGAGACCTCCGGCCATCTGATGAAGTGGTCGATCGAGCTGAGTCAGCATGACATATCATACCAGCCTCAGACCGCAATCAAGGCTCAAGTCTTAGCTGAATTTATTGTTGAGAGCACCATACCAGAGGTCAGTCAAGCAGTAAACGGGCCTCCTATCTGGACAGTGTATGTAGACGGGTCCTTTTGTACCGAAGGGAGTGGAGCCGGGGTCATTCCGGCAGGCCCAGATGACTTCGTTCTCCAATACTCCCTCTGCATCAATTTTAAGGCCTCCAACAACGAAGCGGAGTATAAAGCCCTTATAGCCAACCTCGGCATGGCTCACAAGGTAGGGGCACAACGTCTCCGGATATTCAGTGACTCGCAGCTGGTTGTGAACCAAGTCTTAAGGGAGTACGAGGCACGAGACAACCGAATGGCTAAGTACCTAGCCAAGGTCCAATGTCTCATGGCTTCATTCGAAGAGGCCCAAATCTAGCGGATCCCCAGAGAAGAAAATTCCCAAGCAGTTGCCCTCTCCAAATTGGCCTCCTCCTCCCTTCAAGGTCTCGAGCAGACCGTCCTGATTGAAGTGCTCCAAAGACCTAGCATAGAAGAAGAAACCCCCGACTCAATGGAGTCGCTGCCCGTCCAACTTCAGGACAACTGGATGAAACCTTTGATAGAATTTCTCAAGGATGGGCTCCTCCCCAAAGACCCTAAAGAAGCTCGTCGAGTCCAAACGAGAGCGGAGTGGTACACCCTTATTGAAGGAGTCTTGTACAAACGCTCCTATACCCAAGTAGACGGCAGACCCTACTTGAGATGCCTCTCCCCGAAAGAAGCCTCATATGCCTTGCAAGAAATCCACGAAGGTATAGGCAGAGCCCATTCAGGGTCGAGGTCCCTTGCCAGGAAAGTGTTAAACTACGGTTACTTCTGGCCTACTCTCCTACAGGATGCCGAACGACATGTCTGGCAATGCAGCTCTTGTCAGCAGTACTCCAACATTCGTCGCCTACCCCAAGCTTAACTCACGTCTCTCTTAAGCCCGATTTCCTTCGCAATGTGGGGGATGGATTAACTAGGCCCGTTTCCACCAGCTCCCGGTCAACTCAAGTTTCTAATCGTGGCAATCGACTACTTCTCTAAGTGGATAGAGGCTGAGCCATTGGCTGATCACTGAGAACAAGGTGCTGCAGTTCTTTTGGAAAAATATTATCTGTAGGTTCGGCATGCCTCGGGTCCTAATAACAGATAATGGAACACAGTTTACGGGGGCCGCATTCCGATCTCTGTGTGAAGACCTCGCCATTCAGCAACGCTTCTCCTCTGTCTCCCATCCTCAATAAAATGGCCAAGTGAAAAATGCCAACCGGCAGATCCTTTCCGATATCAAGAAGAGGCTAGATAAGGCGGCCAAAGGCTTATGGGCGGAACAGCTTCCCAACGTACTGTGGAACTATCGCACTACAAAACGGACCCCCACAAGTGAGTCGCCATTCAATCTCACCTTTGGGTCCGAAGCTGTGATCCCCTTGGAAGTAGGTCTACCATCTCCTCGCCTTATGGCCTATGAAGAAGAGTAGAATGCCAGAGAGCTTCGGGTGAATTTGGACTTAGTAGATGAGCTCCGTGAAAGAGCTTCAATCCTCCAGCAAAACTATCGAAGAAGAATTGAGCAGGCCTACAACAAAATGGTCCATCCCACCAATCTCAAGGAAGGGGACTTGGTCCTCAGAAAACTAGCTATCTCCTTCCCCAGCCAGAAGAGTAAGCTAGCCCCCAATTGGAAAGGACCCTACAAGATCACCAAGGTAGTTCGGCCCAGGATGTACCGTCTTGCAGACCTTAAAGGCAGAGAGATACCCAGGACTTGGAATGTTGACCACCTACTGAAGTACCAAGAGAGCACCTTAACGCCTCTCTGAGTAACTTCAAGTGTCGAGCCATTCCCATCTTTTCACTTATATTTTGCTTCTTTATTTTTGTCATTGTAATAACGGCCTGCAACTTAGAAGCAGTCGATTAGCAGTTATCAATAAAGATCTTCTTTTCCCCATAATTTCCTTGTGAATTATTTTTATCTTTCTGTCTAAGGCCTTTAATCAAACTTACTCAAACGACGTGTTCGGAGTTCAAAACTTGGCTCGATTTCGCTTTGCAAGCTCGCTCTCAAGCGAGCTAGAAGTGGTTCGCCATTCGGAACTGCTCCCACAACCGTTGAAACTTACTCAAACGACGTGCTCGGAGTCCAAAACTTGGCTCGATTCCACTTCGTAAGCTCGCTCTCAAGCGAGCTAGAAGTGGTTCGCCATTCGGAACTGCTCTCACAACCGTTGAAACTTACTCAAACGATGTGTTCGGAGTCCAAAACATGGCTCGATTCCGCTTCGCAAGCTCGCTCTCAAGCGAGCTAGAAGTGGTTCGCCATTCGGAACTGCTCTCACAATTATTGAAACTTACTCAAACGACGTGTTCGGAGTCCAAAACTTGGTTCGATTCCGCTTCGCAAGCTCGCACTCAAGCGAGCTAGAAGTGGTTCGCCATTCGGAACTGCTCTCACAACCGTTGAAACTTACTCAAACGACGTATTCGGAGTCCAATACTTAGCTCGATTCCACTTCGCAGGCTCGCTCTTAAGCGAACTAGAAGTGGTTCGCCATTCGGAACTGCTTCCACAACCGTTGAAACTCACTTAAATGACGAGTTTGGAGTTCAACACTTGGCTCAATTCCACTTCGTAAGCTCGCTCTTAAGCGAACTAGAAGTGGTTCGCCATTTGAAATTGCTCCCACGACCGTTGGAGCTTAAACGACACGCACGAAGTGTCTTCAACTATACTAGACAAGGGAGAAGAGTACTTGGAGGTGCTAAACCTTTGGTTCCTATGGTTCGTTTAAAAGTTGAAGTTAGACATTCCGTGCCTATAAGAAGAAAGATTTGTTTCTGATTTTAAGTAGTTGTTAGGAGTTGGAGGAGTTGTACTTGAATAGATGCCTACCAACAAAGCACACAAACACAGAAGAGAAACAAGCTTTCACTTATATGAAATTTTATCGCACAACAGCGTTCAAGTTACAAGACCAAGTTGTTACTACGAGGTGCTACAAAAACTCAAAGAGACATATTTACAACAACTTATTCAATGTTTCTTCGGAACAGGAACATTTCGGTTCATAGACACCCGGTGACGGCATCGCCTAACCTCGGAGCTCGTCTCTAGACCAACGAATCGAGATGCCTCTTCAGCACTGCCTCTGACCGTGGCCCCAACCGAAGTGCCACTAGACGAAGCAGCCCCTCCACTTTGAGCGTCCGCCGAAATCCACCTAACGGCAGGCGAACGAGTCGCGATCTCGTAAAATGAGATTCCCCTCTCACTCTCTTCGTGAGTACACGACGTGCCTCTGACGTTAATCGGTTCAGGCTGAGGTTTGAGTCGGACCACTTCCTCCTCGAGCTCAACGATTCGATCCTTCAGAGTAGCATCCTTCACAACTATTTTGAAACGAGGAAGTTAAGTGGATCCTATGGCTCTAAAGCTGTCGACTGTAATTCGACGAGGATGGGTCACTTCGATGCTTTTGTCGACTGTAACCCTCCTCAGCTCGTCAACCTTCGCCAACAACTCGTAGCGCTCGACCATCAACTTACCCACCGCTGAAGCCGACTCCTCTTTCTCTACCAAAAGTTCTTCTTCTGCTATCTCCAGGTGATGAACCTCCACCAGTAGTTCACCTTTCTCCTTCTCAACATCAAACAGAGCCTTCCTAAGCAACTCCACCTCGCCTTCAAGACGAACCTCGCGAGATCACTTCCGTAGTTGTTTCAGCTCGGAGAAATATTCCCTCAACATCGCCTTGAGATCCTCTAGGTCCAACTCACTCTTGAGGAAACACTCTCGGCTACGAGAGAGGGCCCGCTTCGCTGCTTTCAAGTCAGCAGGAAGACGAGCGACTTCGACAACTTAACTCGACTCGACTACCTGAAAAACGAGAGCATATCAACACGAAGTACAAGAAGCGATGCCCAACACTTAGCCAAATTTCAAAAAAAACTTCAGGTCTAAACACTCCAACACTTAGCCAAATTTTGAAGAAGCTT
Organism: Hemerocallis citrina; assembly: GCA_017893485.1. Classification (NCBI taxonomy): domain Eukaryota; kingdom Viridiplantae; phylum Streptophyta; class Magnoliopsida; order Asparagales; family Asphodelaceae; genus Hemerocallis; species Hemerocallis citrina. The sequence goes on from CM030364.1 coordinate 35,192,331, forward strand.
CAGAGAGATTTCAAACGAAAATTTCATTCATATCAAAAAAGCGGTGGCCAGTCCGCTACAAGGCAGTACAAAAGAAAAAAAAAGAGGAAATTCTTTTTTTTTGCAAGAGTATGAGGATCAAGGAGCCACCTTGAGCGGTGACTCGGCGACAGGCACCTCGGTGGATGGCCCCTCGCCCCCCGTTGCTCCGGTTCGGGGGTCGGCCGCGACCTCGCCGTCCCCTTCCTCCACCTCCGCTCCGGCTCAGGGGTCGGCTACCACAATCTCGGGCTCGGTGGGAGCCTCGTTGCCTGGCTGCTCATCCTCCTCCTCTTCTTCCTCTTCCCCTTCGTCTTCTTCCTCGCCACCAGGCCACAGCCTGTACCCCAGCCTTTCGAAGCCGGGGATTCGAGCCTCGACGTGATTGAGTGCTCTGGCGTAAGACAGCTCCATGTTCGCCGCCAAGTGCTTCTTGGCCTTTGCTTCTATCTCCGTCCTCGCCTTCTCCACGGCCTTGGCTTGCTGCAACTTCACTGCCTCCAAAGCCTTCGCCACTACAGCCTTCTCCTCGGCTGCCTTTGCGACCTCCGAAGCAAGCTTTTCCTTTGCTTGTGCCAAAGCCACCTCGAGGTCGGCGACCTGGGCCGCCATAGCGTCCGAGCGACACTGCTCAGCCTCGAGCTGCTTCACAGCCCTCGACCTCTCTGCTCGGTCCTTGTCGCTGAGGGCCTTCAGCTCTCTCACTTGCTTGGAATACTCCTCGAGAAGATGGCTGAAGTGGTAAGTAGCCTGCACTAAGAAGTAGTTAGAACACGAAAAAAGTCGAGCTAAAGACTTAGAAAATTTTTGAGAAAAAATTTGGAAACAGCCAAGAGACTTACCGACATAAGTGACCGAGCAACCTCAAGGGCATCGTCGCCCGTCGTCCCCGCCTTCAGCGCGGCTCGGTCCTTCGAGGTCGGTAGGTGTCGGACAGCTTGCATGCTCATCCCCAAGTCTCCCAAGAAGCCGTCGTGATTCTTCACCAGCCAGTTGGGGACGAACAGCTTCTTGTGAGTCTCGGTCAGGATAACCTCGGCCTGTTCGGTCAGTGACGGGGCCTCAAGCACCAGCACCGCCGAGACGAAAAAATCCTCACCTACAGCAGCAGATGGGGTCGGCTGGATGACTACCGCCGAAGACAGTTTCCAAGGAGAAGTGGCGGCGACTGCCGAAGGTGCCTTGGTGGGTCGGCCAGACGAGGGACCCGTGCTCGTCCTCTTCCTCTTCTTGCCATCGGCGACTTTGCTTCTTTCGGCCATCATACCCTTGAAGTCCATGTTCGGCACCTCTGTCCAAGTGAAAAGGAAAACAAGTTAGAAAAAAGTATGCCAGGCATTAAAGAAAAGAAAATCACAAAGTGGGATGTCAGGAGCGTACTCGGATCGATCGGACTAAGGCCCGACCCGTGCAACACCTCCTCGGTCATTTCCCTCCAACTCAACATCGGGAGACCGATCAGTTTGGCCGCCACCTCCGCCTCGGCCGGGGTCAACACCGGCTCGGCCTTTGCGTATTTCGGCACATCCTCCTTTCACCGGGTTGGGAAGTCCCATGCCGACGGTCCCTTTATCAGAAAAAACTTTTCCTTCCACGACTTTATCGAGTCGGGATTCTCTATTAACTTAACTCCCTTTCGAGGCGACAGGTAATAGCGAGGCTCGAGCTTGCTCATCCTGTTGATTCGGTATAAACTTCGGAGGATGACGAGCTCTGGCTCCACTTTGGCAGTTCAGCATTGAAGTAGAAAGCCGAGCATGTGACGCCAAGTGTTCGGCATGAACTGTATGGGGGACAGACCTACCACCGAAGGACTATCGTCATGACGGGATGAAGGGAGAAGCGCAGCCCGGCATTCAAGGCGTCGTAGGCGAAGACGCATGTGTCCGGGGAGAAGACGGTGTTCGCTCGCACCCCGGGGCCGGGAAGAACCAGTGTGTACTCCTTGGGGATGGCGAAACCCTTCCTGATCCGAAGTAGATCCTGCTCGGTTAGCACCGAGGGAAGGTCGTCCACCTCGGTGACCTCCCTCAGATCGTTCTCCTCATAGGTCTCCGTGCGAACAACGACAGCCTTAGTCAGCAGCTCACCGCTATACTGCCTTATCCCGGCGTGTCCGGACAGCATGGTCGGCATCCGACTTGACTCGCCCGCTTTTCTCACGGTCTCCACCACCTCCTCGACAACCGAGGACCGAGCCATTTCCTTCCCTTTCTCCTTCCTTCGGCTCGCCACTTCTCTCCCATCCTCGGCATTCTGACCTCGCGAGGATGATGCCTCACTACCCGAGGACACTCGTGACATCTCTAATAAGCAACTGAAGTTAAATAAACTGACCTTTGATTTGACGTCTACAGTCGGAAAAAGTTCGCCGAAAATCGTCTGGCCTTCGCAACAGCTAGCACGACCGCCCTTAAGCTCAAATATCCGCTAGCAGAGTGACTCGAGAGCAAAGGTAAACACTTGAGAGTAAAAGTGAAAGAATGAGCTAAGGGGTGGGGGGTGAGAACTTATAGCTAAAGAGAGGCGATGGTTGGACATTTGTAACGTTTGGGGGCCCAATAAGGGAGATAAAACGACAGAATAGAGAAAGCTGCGACGGTTCAGAGGAAGGTCGCGACGGTTTTCTTAACATCGCAGTTCTGCGACTCGTAACCTGCCGAGCCACCGAGGCACTCTACCGAGCTACCGGGGCACCGACCTCCATATATGGAGAAAAATGCCGCTGAGCCACTTTCACCGTCAGATTGTCTCAAAATTCATGCTCAAATCTGATGAACGGTTCAGATCACGCCACACCCACAAACACAAGATAACATTTTCTCGTGATCTGAACCTCCAACTTTGAGATCCGCACCATGATAAACGCACCGAATCCAGCTACGTGGCTCAACGGCTCGTACTGAGCCGAGCCACAAAGACACTCTGCCGAACTACCGGGCACCAACCTCCACATATGGAGAAAAATATCGCCGAGCCACTTTTACCGTCAGATTGTCTCAAAATTCGTGTCCATGTAATGCCCTCATTTTTCATTTATGAAAAATTATTTATTTTGCACGTAGTGTGCACGTGCAATATTTTTGGGTTGAATTAATTGTTATGATTATTTTCATTATGATGGGTATAGATTTTTAAATAAGTGCTTGTAATTATTTTTTTTATAAAGTTTTCTTTCAATTAGACAAAAGGTCTTTTTCTTAAAGCCCAAAAATTTAATTCATTTACTTTATTTTTAAAATTGTTATTTGGGCTCATAAATTAAAGCCCATGAGTCAATTTATTTTTAATACAACTTGTAATGTAGAATGCAAATTAAAATTTATTTTTATATAAAATAAAATGTACAATTTTTGGACCTAGTTGCTTGCACGTGCAATATGCACTCCTATGATGGCCGGTTTTGATCTTTTTGGGAGGGAAACCAAAAGTTGAGTGGAGATCATGCTTGGTGGTTACTTGGTTGTGGGTAGTTAATGTAACTCCTACTTTCATCTTAGCCCTCCATCTTATAACCACTTACTTGATCCTAGCCCTCCGTTCCATCAAGATTTTAGTATAAATACCCCCCCCCCCCCCCATGGCTAGTTATCCTTGTGCTTATTAATCCCTCCAAACCTATAGTCTAAATTATATTATCTAGTAGTGATTTTGTGAGTTAAAAGATTGAGTGTGTGTGGGATTGTGCTTGCAACATCAAGGAGGAAAGGAGAGGCCGGCTACCGTCAAGGAACTCTCGGTGAGGTGCTTTTGGAGGCTTGTGTGCACGTGTTCAAGGAGGAGCATTTCGTTGCAAGGACATTCGTCTAGGGTTTGCTAGTTGTATTTTTCTCTCCATACAAGGTGGGTAAATTTTCTATATTCTAATTAAGGATGCATACTAGATTAAATTGAATGAATGAGGCATGAAAAATATTAATAAGAGTACACTTTTAATTGGAAAATTGACCTATGAATTGATTGGAATGTGGGTGTTTCTCAGGACTTCTAATATAGTAATTATGCTATGGCAATAATGATTGTTACCATGCTTATGAAGAGTAAGTTTAGATATATTAAATTGCCATGTATTATGCTTATTGTGAAAATTGTGAAGGACTAATAATGAGGTAATGACACTTTAAAATGACTGTAATTGGCCTGTACAGTCGACCGTCGTGTGGACAAGTCGACTGGTACGAGGCGAATGTTTTTCTCATAATTTCTAAATTAGAGGATTTAATTGTGTACATGTATACAAACTGAAGTGATAGAATGGTTGCTAAATCCATATCCTCCTTGTTGTATATAATTGAGGAGACATGAATGGATGAAAAAGGACTAGTGATGATTAGAAAACTGGGAATAACCCGTACAGTCGACCGCTAATGTAAACAGTCGACCGGTCTATTGAAATAAAGTATGTACAGTCCAGAGTTCCATGAAACGAGATATTTTAATGTGATGTTCTAGCGTGTTAAATTGAGATTAGTATTCACCTCTGCAAGTAAATGTTGAGTAAATGAAAGTGCATGCTTAGCATTTCCTTGAGGAAAGAAAACATTAGTTATGTGAAATTTGTATGTTGTGGTGTTAGTGAATAGATAAGAAATTACATGTTTATGTTAGTATGAATATAATGTAATGTGACAAAATGATGTGTGTGAAGTGAAGAACAGAAGGAAAAGATGATTCCTTAATTTGAAATTTAACCTGTTCAGCCGACTTAATGCATGTAGCAGTCGACTGGACTGAGCATGAAAAGAGCATAGTTAAATCACCCGGAACAGACAACTGATTTGAATGACAGTCGACTGTCAAGTGAATGATATTTTAGACATGGAAAACTGCGGAACAACCGACTGGCCATGTGCAGCAGTCGACTCTCCTGAGCAGTTATGAAGAACCTTTTTTTTGACTGAACAAGTCGACTGGACTGTCTCCAAGTCGACTGTCCAGGATACTTTTGAAATATCAGAAATCTCATTTCGCTTATGATAAAGATTGTGAATCTTATGGTTGGTATTGGTAAACTCTATTTGTCTTTGCATGAATATTGGTTCGAATTGTGGGAATTAAATGAATATGAAAGCTAGGAACATGATAAAGGAAATCTGTGAGACTATCAAATGAATTATGAGTTGGAAATGCTCAAATTGAAAATTGTGAATTGAAAATTGAAACAAAAGAGTAGCTAAGTCTCCCCCGGCATTTGAAAATAAATGAAATGAAAATTGAAATGAAAGACCAAGGTTGGTCGTGTTTGAATAAGTCCGGTCTAGTGGAGAGGCTAACTCTAGAGCTTTGATTTTGTTCATGATTTTTGATAAAAACTAAGGATTAGTACATAGTGGAGACGTGATGAAAGTAGGAGAAAAACACGAGTATGAGGGCCATCAGATTGGCGGTGTGAGAGTGATCCACAGGCTGCCTGCTTGATGCATTAAGACATTGCGTGGGCACTACTCCTGAATTATCGTCCCGGTGGCGACGCTTGTGGGATGTTTGAGTGGCTATGGGTGGTGCCATTGTTCCATGGCAGAGGCTAAATTGTCCATAGGTTGCCTGCTCGATGCGTCGTGTCAGTGCATGGGATTCCCCTCCAGGCTGCCTAGACATGGGCTCATACATCATAGAACATCTAAGATACCTACCGTAGTTACAGTAGTAGATTAAGTCATGGCGAGGGATTGAACCCTACAAAGATGAAGAACGATTAAGGGCTTGCCCTCGGACCTCTGTAGTATGGGATGCATAAAATCCGAACAAGTGCGCATTAGTGTCATAAATAACTTCATTAAGGACTAAGTGCACAATCACAACACTACATCAGTCCCTTTAGTTTGATATGTGACAAGTTTGTGTTTGCTAAATATGGAAAATAAGTTATACTATTTCCGACATAGAGAGGATGACCGTGTATAATGATCATCGGTTGAATAAATTGACGACCCACAGTCTTATATGCAGGTAAATGGCATGATAAAGATTAAAGAAGAAGAGATGCTTAAAGATTATTCAATGTTATTGTACATTTATTTCATTGTTGTAAAGTTTACTTCCGTTGTGCAATGTAAAATGTAAATGTATTTATTTAAACTCTGATGTAAAGTGAAAAGTTCAAATTTTCTTGTAAAATTGTACTAAAGGAAGCGGAAAGATCCTGTAGAACATCTCAAATTCAGTATAATTGGGATTCGGGGCGTTATAGAGTGGTATCAGAGCCATGCTTTCCACACTTGTACAAATTTATAAGGAAATACACCCTAGTAGTGGACATTAGAGTGTGTGTTTGAGTCTAGAGATTTAAATGTAAGTGACTTACATTTGTGTTGCTCTATGACTTATGCTTCTTCCTCTCTATTTCGAAGATGGCTGATCATTTCGACCCTGCTGGAGATGACGACTGGCATATCATCGAGAAAGAGTACCATCCTGGACAGGCAGATTCCGATGACGAGTACTATCCAGGGCAAGCAGATTCTGACGGAGAAGAATGGCTTGAATCTCGAGAGATCACCCCACATCTGGATTCATCTGATGACTTCTCTTCTAGACGAAGAAGAAGAACCAGTTCCAAATAGTCTTGTGACTTCTCTTCAGAGGCAGGTAGAAACACTGCGAGAGAGAGTCGGATTATTGGAGGCTCAATTGGCAAAGCGTAAGGACGACTTTTCAGTTCTCAGTCATCGGGTATGGGAACTCGAGAAGAGGAAGAATCTAACCGATGTGCTGAAGGATGAAGTTGATGAACTACGGAGAGAACTTCGAGAAGCGAAGAGGAACCGTAGGAGTTAGACTGTTGTAGCTTCTACTATCTTTCATTCTGATGGCAAGAAATGTTTTCAATTTGAATGTATAAAGTTTGGAATTCAATGAAATGCAAGTTGATTTAAAATTCATGTCTTATACTTTGAATTTAATGAATCTTTTGCATCAGAATATGGCTAGAAGAGGAGCTAGAAACGGGGAAGGTCTGGATCTGGAAACGGAACTTGCGAGGGTCTATCAGACGTTCAACGCCGTGGCTATGAATTAGAACCAAGGAAGGGGACCTGCGAATCCAGTGTCCGAAGCGATTAAACTAGTGGAATCGTTCAAACGAATGAAACCACCTGTATTCGAAGGGAAGTCAAACCCTGATGCGGCTAACAACTGGATTCATCAGGTAGAGACAATCTTTGAAGTGCTAGAGATCCCTGAAGGCAGTAAGGTGAAGTTGGCGACTCTGCAACTTGAGAAGGATGCGGCTGTTTGGTGGCAGTCGATGAAGAGGACCATGGGAGGCATAGTTCTTGGCTGGGAGGAATTTCTGGAAGAATTCCGCAGTCACTATTTCCCCTCCGATGTTCAAGAGAAGAAGGCTATGGAGTTTCTATCACTACAGCAAGGTAGCATGTCAGTGAGAGAGTACGAGACCAAATTTACTCAGCTCTCTAGGTATGCTCCTGAACTAGTGATGGATGAGGCTAAGAAGGCTCGTAAGTTCGAGCATGGATTGAGGCCGAGCTTGAGGTCCCGGATGATACCTCTTGGTATCAGGAGATTCGACAAGTTGGTCAAGAGGGCTGCAGCGACGAAAGCAGACATGGAGCAGTTTCATGTTGTTCAGAACCGGAGGAACAACTGGCAGTCTGGAAAGAGGCCCACAAATTCTGGGAGTTTCAATGGGCAACTATCTGCACAAAGGTTCAAACCGACAGGGGCGAACGCTATTAGTGTGGCTGGAGGACCTGGGAACAATGTGGTGAGATCTCCTGCGGTAACTTGCTACAACTGTGGTGAAACAGGACATTACCGATCTCAATGTCTCAAACCACGGAATGGTGATCGCAATGTACCAACGCAGCAGACTGGGAAGAGATCGTACCAACCAAGGCGAGTATTTGCCTTGACAGAAGCTGATGCTGATGAAGTAGATCATGTCATCACTGGTACGAGGGCTGATGTTTAGAGGTTTTTGTCATTTTTTTTTCTCGTTGTTTAGTGAACTGTTATGTGATGAGTGTGTATTATGTAACAGAAGAACTTTATCTTAATGGAATGAAAGTTGTTGTGTTGTTCGATACTGGATCCTCTCATACTTTTGTGTCTCCTAAATTTGCTAAAGGATTGGGAGTTGAACTGAAGATTTTTTCAGGAAAGATCTTAGCAGTAGCTACTCCATCAGGAAAAACTTTAACCACTGATCGGTATTATGCTGATTGTGAGATCGTAATTGGAGATCGAATCTTTGGGATTGATCTAATCGAGCTGACTATCTTGGGAGTCGATGTTATCATTGGCATTGATTGGATGTCGGTGTACAGTGCAAGCATCGAGTGTAAAACCAAGACGGTAACAGTGAAGGCTCCAGGTGGACCTAAAGTCACTTTCCAAGGGAAGAAGAAGTGTTCTAGGCTGGTGGCAACTATCCGCAAGGAAGAGACTCCTGTGGAAGTGCAAGGGATTCCTGTGGTTCGGAACTATCCGACTGTGTTCTTGGATGATTTTCCTGGGTTACCCCCGCATCGTGATGTAGAGTTCAGCATCACTGTTCAACCGGGAAGTGCACCAATTTTCTAAGGCACCGTATAGGATGGCTCCAGTGGAACAGGATGAAGTGAAACGACAGATTGAGGAACTGTTGGAGAAAGGCTTTATTCAACCTAGTGCGTCACCTTGGGGAGCACCAGTGCTTTTGGTAAAGAAGAAGGACGGATCGATGAGGATGTGTATCGATTACCGAGAGTTGAATAAGGTCACTGTTCAGAATAAGTATCCTATTCCCCGAATTGATGACTTGTTCGATCGTCTACAAGGAGCAGCTATTTTCTTCAAAATAGATCTTCGATCAGGATATCACCAAGTTCGAGTGAAAGCTGAAGATGTGCACAAAACTGCATTTAGAACTCGACATGGGCATTACGAATTCTTAGTTATGCCATTTGGAGTGACGAATGCACCCGCAATCTTCATGGATTTGATGAACAGAGTTCTGAGGCCGTTCATTGATTCTTTCGTCGTGGTGTTTATCGACGGTATCCTCGTGTACTCCAAGTCAGAAGAGGAGCACACCAAGCATCTGGCAGCAGTTTTGAAGAAGCTGGAAGAGCAGGAGTTGTATGCCAATTTATCCAAGTGTGATTTCTGGAAATCTGAAGTGGCATTCCTAGGTCACATCCTTTCTAAGGAGGAAGTGGCAACTGACCCTCAGAAGATAGAGGCAGTGAGAGATTGGGCTAGGCCTACTACAGTGAAGGAAGTCAGAAGTTTTCTTGGAATGACTGGATACTACAGGAGATTCATTCAAGGTTCTGCCCAGATAGCCGTGCCGCTTTCTGGTCTGACCAAGAAGAATGTGAACTTCAAGTGGACTGAGCAATGTGAGGCGAGCTTTCAGGAGTTGAAAGAGAAGCTGACTACTGCACCTATTTTGGCTTTGCCTAGAGCAGGTGTTGAGTATGATGTTTATAGCGATGCTTCACATCGTGGGCTTGGTTGTGTCTTAATGCAAGAAGGAAGAGTAATCGCTTATGGGTCTAGGCAACTAAGACCGCATGAGAAGAATTATCTGACTCATGATCTGGAGTTGGCTGCGATTATCTTTGCCCTAAAGCAATGGAGGCACTACGTGTACGGTAAGAAATTGAACATGTACACGGACCACAAGAGCTTGAAGTACATTTATCAGCAGAAGGATCTGAATCTGAGGCAGCAAAGATGGTTGGAAGTGCTTGAGAACATGCGACCTGAGATCAAGTATCATCCTGGAAAGGCTAATGTTGTTGCTGATGCACTTAGTTGCAAGAGCAGTTTAGCCAGTTTGATTACAACTCAGAAGCATCTGATTGAGGAATTGGACCGAGCAGGTATTGAGGTTGTCTTGCAAGGATTGGGAGCATCTTTAGCTCAGTTGAGGCTTCAGCCTACACTGAATGGAAGGATCATTGCAAGTCAGGAGGTCGATGCTGATATTTTGGAGATGAAGGAGCAGGTTGGTGCTGGCAGGTTGCCCGGATTTCAAATCAGGGATGGAGTGCTGTGGTTTGGAGAGAGGCTGTGTGTTCCGAATTAGGCAGACCTGAAAGAGAGTATTCTTCAGGAGGCGCATGCTACTCTTTTATCGGTACATCCTGGGAGTACTAAGATGTACAAAGACATCAAACAGCATTTCTGGTGGTCAGGTTTGAAGCAGGATGTAGCTAAATTTGTGGCGAAGTGTGAGGTTTGTCAGCAAATCAAAGCCGAAAATCAGAGACCCGGAGGTCTATTACAGCCGTTACCTATTCCGGAATGGAAGTGGGATAACATCAGTATGGATTTCATTACGGGATTGCCTAAGAGTCCTAAAGGCAATGATGTGATTTAGGTTATAGTCGATCGACTAACCAAGTCTGCTCACTTTTTGGCGATGAAACTCACTGCTTCGATGGACAAGTTGGCTGAGTTGTATGTTGGCGAGATCGTCCGGCTTCATGGTGTTCCGTCAACTATTGTGTCTGATCGAGATGTGCGGTTTACTTTGCATTTCTGGTGGAGTCTTCAGACAGCTTTGGGTACCAAGATGGATTTCAGCACTGCTTTTCATCCGCAAACCGATGGGCAGACTGAGAGAGTCAACCGTATTCTTGAGCATATGCTTCGATGCTGTATACTAGACTTTGGAGGCAGTTGGGAAAGGCATTTATCTTTGGTAGAGTTTGCCTACAACAACAGTTTTCAGGCTAGCATCGGGATGGCGCCGTACGAAGCTTTGTATGGCAGGAAGTGCAGAACACCTGTTTGTTGGTATGAAGTTGGGGAGCATCTGTTGTTTGGTCCTGAGCTTATGCAGAAAACCTCTGAGAAGATTGTTCTGATCAGGAAAAGGTTAGTGGAAGCTCAGAGCAGGCAGAAAAGCTATACAGACAACCAGAGAAGGGACCTTGAATTTGAGGTTGGTGACTTCGTCTTTCTGAAAGTATCACCCAGTAAAGGTGTGGTTCGATTTGGCAAGGGCGGGAAGTTAGCCCCAAGGTTTATAGGCCCGTACATGATATTGAAAAGGATCGGGAAAACTGCTTACCGGCTTGAATTACCGGAAGAGTTGTCTCAGGTGCACAATGTCTTTCATATGTCTATGCCGAGAGGTTATATTCCAGATCCGAGTCATCATTTGCCTGAAGTGCCGGAAGGTTTGCAGTTGGATCTGAATTACATCGAGTCTCCTGTCGAGATTGTTGATCGTCGAGAGAAAGTCTTGAGGAATAAGACGATACCGATGGTCAAGGTAGTCTGCAGAAACCATTTGGTTGAAAAGGCTACTTGGGAGTCTGAGGAGAGGATGTTGAAGGACTATCCTGAGCTTTTTGCTTGATTGTATCTTTGTATCTTTTGTTCTTGTTGTGAGTGTTGTATTTTTGTTTCTCACTCTTGACTGTAGTTCCGGGGACGGAACTATTCTAAGGAGGGAGTGTTGTAATGCCCTGATTTTTCATTTATGAAAAATTATTTATTTTGCACGTAGTGTGCACGTGCAATATTTTTGGGTTGAATTAAGTGTTATGATTATTTTCATTATGATGGGTATAGATTTTTAAATAAGTGCTTGTAATTATTTTTTTTATAAAGCTTTCTTTCAATTAGACAAAAGGTCTTTTTCATAAAGCCCAAAAATTTAATTCATTTACTTTATTTTTAAAATTGTTATTTGGGCCCATAAATTAAAGCCCATGAGTCAATTTATTTTTAATTCAACTTGTAATGTAGAATGCAAATTAAAGTTTATTTTTATATAAAATAAAATGTACAATTTTTGGACCTAGTTGCTTGCACGTGCATTGCACGTACACGTGCTGTAACGCCCCGAATCCCAAATACACTGAATTCGAGATGTTCTACAGGATCTTTTCACTTTCTTTAGTACAATTTTACAGGGAAATTAAAACTTTTCATCATACATCAGAGATTACATCAAATTACATCTTTTCTTTTGCACAGCGGAAGTAAATTTTACAACAATTGAAATAAAGTACAACAACATGATACAATCTTTAAGCATCCATTCTTCTTTAATCTTTAACATGACATATACCTGCACATAAGATTGTGGGTACGTCAGTTTATTCAACCGACGAACATTATACACAGCCATCCTCTCTATGCCGGAAATAGTATAACTTAACATTTCATATTTAGCAAACACAAACTTGTCACATTTCAAACTAAAGGGACTACCCTATTGATGTCGTGTTGTGATTGTGCACTTAGTCCTTAATGCAGTTAATTATGTTACATGACACTAATGCACACTTGTTCGGATTCTATGCATCCCATACTACATAGGTCCGAGGGCAAGCCCTTATTCGTTCTTCATCTTTATAGGGTTCAATCCCCCGTTATGGCTTAGTCTACTACTGTAACTACGGTAGTGTCTTAGATGTCCTATGATCTATGAGCCCATGTCCAGGCAGCCTGGAGGGGAATCCCACGCACTGTCACGACGCATCGAGCAGGCAACCTATGGACAATTCAGCCTCCGCCATGGAACAATGGCACCACCCATAGCCACTCGAACATCCCACGAGCGTCGCCAACGGGACGATAATTCCGGAGTAGCGCCCACGCCATGTCTTGACGCATCAAGCAGGCAGCCTGTGGATCGCTCTCACACCGCTATCCGACGGCCCCCATACTCGTGTTTTTCTTCTACTTTCATCACGTCTCCACTATGTACTAGTCCTTAGTTTAATTTAAAAATCATGAACAAAATAATCTCTAGAGTTAGCCTCTCCATCAACCGGACTTATTCATTTGTTCATCATGACCAACCTTGGTCTAATTTCATCTCAATTCGTTTTTCTCAATGCCGGGGAGACTTAGCTACTCTATTTCAAATTTCATTTCACAATCTTCAACTCATAACAATTTCCATGTCGAGTTCTCAAACTCACATGCATGTTCTTTTTTTTTTCAATTCATGATTACACTTTATTCACAAGTCCATAATGAATACTTCTAACTCATAAAGTTCATATGTATAGCCAACAATTTCTTTTTCTCTTTCATAAATCATGATTTTAATTTCATAATCATACATGAATTCATGCAACTTCATAATATCACTAGTCACATCCATACTTCACATTTTGCACAATATTCACAAGTGAGAATAAATAATATCATGTCACACAACAAAGTACTTTTACCAATTACTTTATAGTACCCTATTTCACTTAATCTTTATAAGTTATAAATTCCATAAGTATGTATCTTATAACCAAAGCTCTAATTATGCCTTTTGCTCACAAACCATATTGTATTTCATTCAAATAATATCCAAATCACTCTTATAAAATTCCTTGTATTTTTATGAGAATTACCATATTTATTTCATAATTTTTGGACTTCAAAAACTCCCAAAAAAAATATTTTTTTATATATGCCGAACCCAAGAATCGAACCAGGCACAGCACCGAGACAGCACAGAGCCCCGACCGCTAGGCCGGTCGCCGAACACGATATAAGAGCGACTGAGAGTAATAAATACTCTCGGTTCGCTGTTAACTAGTTTTTGAGAATTTAAACAAAAAGGGTGTGAATACTGGGATTCGAACTGTGCAAACCAGAGAAGCAAACCGCAGTCCAAGACCACTTGAGCCACTGGCTCGGGTTGTCACTAACCCAAATAAAAATCGATTTGTATTATATTCACACTGCTTTAAAAATAACTCGATATTCAAATATCCATAGTTTCTTATTGCTTTGGTAAAATTTTCTAAAAACTTCCAGATTACTCTTCATTCATATAAAGTTCATACCAGTAAGGAAAAATAATTTTTTTGGTACTAACGACATGTATTTTTCACACCCAAATCCAAGAGTTATATTAAACTACAATATATTGTATTTTCGACATTGCCATATAATTGATCTACTAGTCTTTTTATTCAATAATTTCATGGTGATAATTTACTGATATTAGTTATTAATTCAACCAATATACATGTTTATAATAGTCCACATCTATATCAACATAAAGGTCCATTCATCACAATTCAACTACTAATTTTATGAGTAGTACTTTCATTAATCAACCTATGCCATAATGAAGTATACTCACTCATCGATTGTACAAATCACATCTCAAACATACAAATATTTCATTTTTCTTCAAAAATAAGGTGTATTCTTTCTTAGTAGGTTCCATGTTTCATTTTCATAATTAACAAGCATTTTTATTCATGCATTTTGTCTCTAATCACAATAACAACATTCCCAATTAAATTTAATTACCATCATAACTTCATACTAATAAACATGGGGCAATCTACACACAACTTAATTTTTACACTAGAGCCATATAAATTAATCACCACATTTCAATTTATTCACATACTAACTACTCAATTCAAGTGGGCTCTTATTAATATTTTTCATGCATCTTTAATGGTGGAAACTTAGCATGGATCTATATTAGAAATATGAAATGTTTTACCCACCTTAAATGGAGAGAAAACACAAACAAAGCAACCAAGTCCTTGTAGATGAAAGCACCACCTCCTAGCCAAAAGAGTGCACCAACTCCAAGCCTCCTAGCCAAGCCGAATGCTTCCTCTAGCCCAATCCGAATGCTTCCCTCCTTGTGATGCCGGCCACTCCAAGCAACCAAAAACCCACACAACTCTCTTATCTTTTATAACCCTCACTAGTACAATACTATAACTTAGAAATTATACTTTGCATATCAAAAATTAGCCATGAGAAGGGGGGTATTTATACTAGGAAATGAGTGAGATGGAGGGCCAAGATTGTTTGGGTAGTTGTTGGATGAAGGGCTTAGATTAAGGTAGGAGTTAGGAAAACTACCCACAACTAAGAAACTACCACCATGTTCTCCATGACAAATTTTGAAAATCCCTCCAAAAAGATTGAAACCCGGCCAAGAATAAAGTGTGCAATGCACGTGTACGTGTAGTGCACGTGCATGCAACTAGGCCAAACTTGTACCTTTTTAATTTGTATAAAAAATAAATTAGTTAAAAAAGTCTTCTACATGACAAGTGTAAATAAAAAAAATTAATTCATGGGCTTTCTTTTTGGGCCAAAAAATAGTTTATTAAAATAAATAAAATAAAAATACATTTGGGCTGTTTAAGAAAAGGCTTTTTAATTAAATCAAGTAAGGCTTTTAAAGAAGGGCTTTTGTACTAAAATAATTTGAAAAATATATTAAATATACACATCATGATAAAATAATCCAAACAAAATATTGCACGTGCACACTACGTGCAAAATAAATAATTCTTCATTAATTGAAAAATCAGGGTATTACAGCACTCCCTCCTTAGAATAGTTCCGTCCCCGAAACTACAATCAAGAGCGAGAAAAAACAAAAATACATCACACACAACAAGAACAAAAGATACAAAAATACAATCAAGCAAAAAGCTCAGGATAGTCCTTCAACATCCTCTCCTCAGACTCCCAAGTAGCCTCTTCAACCAAATGGTTTCTCCAGACTACCTTGACCATCGGTATCGTCTTATTCCTCAAGACTTTCTCTCGACGATCAACAATCTCAACAGGAGACTCGATGTAATTCAGGTTTAACTGCAAACCTTCCGGCACTTCAGGCAAATGATGACTCGGGTCTGGAATATAACCTCTCAGCATAGACACATGAAAGACATTGTGCACCTGAGACAACTCTTCTGGTAATTCAAGCCGGTAAGCAGTTTTCCCGATCCTTTTCAATATCTTATATGGGCCTATAAACCTCGGGGCTAACTTCCCGCCTTTGCCAAAACGAACCACACCTTTGCTGGGCGATACCTTCAGAAAGACGAAGTCACCAACCTCAAACTCAAGGTCCCTTCTCCGGTTGTCTGCATAGCTTTTCTGCCTGCTCTGAGCTTCCACCAACCTTTTCCTGATCAGATCAATCTTCTCAGAAGTCAGCTGCACAAGCTCAGGACCAAACAACTGACGCTCCCCTACTTCATACCAACAAACAGGAGTCTTGCACTTCCTGCCGTACAAAGCTTCGTATGGCGCCATCCCAATACTGGCCTGAAAACTATTGTTGTAGGCAAACTCCACCAAAGGTAAATGCCTTTCCCAACTGCCTCCAAAGTCTAGTATACAACACCGAAGCATATCCTCAAGAATACGGTTGACTCTCTCGGTCTGCCCATCGGTTTGCGGATGAAAAGCAGTGCTGAAATCTGTCTTGGTACCCAAAGCTGCCTGAAGACTCCTCCAGAAATGCGAAGTAAACCGCACATCTCGATCAGACACAATGGTCGAAGGAACGCCATGAAGTCGGACAATCTCACCAACATACATCTCAGCCAACTTGTCCATCGAAGCAGTGAGTTTCATCACCAAAAAGTGAGCGGACTTGGTAAGTCGATCGACTATAACCCAAATTGCATCATTGCCTTTAGGACTCTTAGGCAATCCCGTGATGAAATCCATACTGATGTTATCCCACTTCCATTCCGGAATAGGTAACGGCTGTAATAGACCTCCGGGTCTCTGATTTTCGGCTTTGACTTGCTGACAAACCTCACACTTCGCGACAAATTCAGCCACATCCCGCTTCAAACCTGACCACCAGAAATGCTGCTTGATGTCCTTGTACATCTTAGTACTCCCAGGATGTACCGACAAAAGAGTAGCATGCGCCTCCTGAAGAATACTCTCTTTCAGGTCCGCCTGATTTGGAACGCACAGCCTATCTCCGAACCACAGCACTCCATCCCTGGTCTGAAAACCGGGCAACCTGCCAGCACTGACCTGCTCCTTCATCTCCAAAATATCAGCATCAACTTCCTGACTTGCAATGATCCTGGCATTCAAAGTAGGCTGAAGCCTCAACTGAGCCAAAGATGCTCCCAATCCTTGCAAGACAACTTCAATACCAGCTCGGTCCAACTCCTCAATCAGATGCCTCTGAGTTGTAATCAAACAGGCCAAACTGCTCTTGCGGCTAAGTGCATCAGCAACAACATTAGCCTTTCCAGGATGATACTTGATCTCAGGTCGCATATCCTCAAGCACTTCCAACCATCTCCGCTGCCTCAGATTGAGATCCCTCTGCTGATATATATACTTCAAGCTCTTGTTATCCGTGTACATATTCAACTTCTCACCATACACGTAGTGCCTCCATTGCTTCAAAGCAAAAATAATCGCAGCCAACTCTAGATCATGAGTCGGGTAATTTTTCTCATGCAGTCGTAGTTGCCTAGACCCATAAGCGATTACTCTTCCCTCTTGCATTAAGACACAACCAAGCCCCCAATGTGAAGCATCGCTATAAACGTCATACTCGACACCAGCTCTAGGCAAAGCCAAGATAGGTGCAGTAGTCAGTCTATCTTTCAACTCCTGAAAACTCGCCTCACATTGCTCGGTCCACTTGAAGCTCACATTCTTCTTGGTCAGCCCTGTAAGCGGTACAGCTATCTGAGCATAACCTTGAATGAATCTCCGATAATATCCAGTCATCCCAAGGAAACTTCTGACTTCCTTCACTGTAGTAGGCCTTGCCCAATCTCTCACTGCCTCTATCTTCTGGGGGTCAGTTGCCACTCCCTCCTTAGAAAGGATGTGACCTAGGAATGCCACTTCAGATTTCCAGAAATCGCACTTGGATAACTTGGCATACAACTGCTGCTCTTCCAACTTCTGCAAAACTGCTGCCAGATGCTCAGTGTGCTCCTCCTCTGACTTGGAGTACACGAGAATATCGTCGATAAACACCACGACGAAAGAATCAATAAACGGCCTCAGAACTCTGTTCATCAAGTCCATGAAGATTGCGGGTGCATTCGTCACTCCGAATGGCATAACTAAGAATTCGTAATGCCCATGCCGAGTTCTAAATGCAGTTTTATGCACATCTTCAGCTTTCACTCGAACTTGGTGATATCCTGATCGAAGATCTATTTTGGAGAATACAGCTGCTCCTTGTAGACGATCGAACAAGTCATCAATTCGAGGAATCGGATACTTATTCTGAACAGTGACCTTATTCAGCTCCCGGTAATCGATGCACATTCTCATCGATCCATCCTTCTTCTTTACCAAAAGCACTGGTGCTCCCCAAGGTGACGCACTAGGTTGAATAAAGCCTTTTCCCAACAGTTCCTCAATCTGCCGTTTCACCTCATCCTGTTCCACTGGAGCCATCCTATAAGGTGCCTTAGAAATGGGTGCACTTCCCGGTTGAACAGTGATGCTGAACTCTACATCACGATGCGGAGGTAACCCAGGAAAATCTTCCAAGAACACGGTCGGATAGTCCCGAACCACAGGAATCCCTTGCACTTCCACCGGAGTCTCTTCCTTGCGGATAGTTGCCACCAGCTTAGAACACTTCTGCTTCCCCTGGAACACGACTTCAGGTCCTCCTGGAGCCTTCACTGTCACCGTCTTGGTCTTACACTCGATGCTTGCACTGTACACCGACATCCAATCAATGCCAATGATAACATCGACTCCCAAGATAGTCAGCTCGATCAGATCAATGCCAAAGATTCTATCCCCAATCACAATCTCGCAATCAGCGTAATACCGATCAGTGGTTAAAGTTTCCCCTGACGGAGTAGCTACTGCTAAGATCTTGCCTGGGAAAATCTTCGGTTCAACTCCCAACACTTTAGCAAACTCTGGAGACACAAATGTATGAGAGGATCCAGTATCAAACAATACGACAGCTTTCATTCCATTAAGATAGAGTTCGCCTGTTACATAACACCCACCATTACATAACAGTCTCACTAAACAAAGGGAAAGAAATGACAAAGACTCTAAACACCAGCCCTCGTACCAGAGATGACCTGATCTGCCTCCTCAGCATCAGCTTCTGTCAAGGCAAATACTCGCCCTGATTGGTACGGCCTCTTCCCAGCCTGCTGCGTTGGTGCGCTGCTATTACCGCGCTGAAGTTTGGGACAATGAGATCGGTAGTGTCCCGCTTCCCCACAGTTAAAGCAAGTCACCGCAGGAGGTCTCGCCACATTGTTTCCAGGTCCTCCAGCTACACCAATAGCGTTCGCCCCTGTCGGTTTGAACCTCTGTGTAGATGGTTGCCCCCTGAAACTCCCCGAATGTGCAGGCCTCTTACCAGACTGCCAGTTGTTCCTCCTGTTCTGAACAACTTGGAACTGCTCCATATCCGCCTCCGCCGCTGCCGCCCTCTTGACCAGCTTATCGAATCTCCTGATACCAAGGGGTATCGTACGAGACCTTAAGCTCGGCCTCAGACCATGCTCGAACTTGCTAGCTTTCTTGGCCTCATCCATCACCAGCTCTGGAGCATACCTGGAGAGCTGAGTGAACTTGGTCTCATACGCTCTCACCGACATGCTGCCTTGCTGAAGCGACAGAAACTCCATCGCCTTCTTCTCCTGGACGTCGGAGGGGAAATAGTGGCTGTGGAATTCTTCTAGAAATTCCTCCCAGCCAAGCAACAGACCTCCCATGGTCCTCTTCATGGATTGCCACCAAACCGCCGCGTCCTTCTCCAGCTGCAAAGTCGCCAACTTGACCTTGCTACCCTCCGGTGTCTCCAACACCTCGAAGATTGTCTCCACTTGCCGTATCCAGTTGTCAACCGCATCTGGGTCTGACTTTCTCTCGAATACCGGTGGTTTCATTCTCTTGAACGATTCCACCAGCTTGATCGCCTCGGGCACTGGATTCACCGGCCCCCTAGCTTGGTTCTGAGCCACTGCATTCAGCGTCTGGTAGACCCAAGCAAGTTCAGTCTCCAGATCCAAACCTTCCCCATTCCTTGCTCCTCTTCTCGACATATTCTGATGCAAAAGATCCGTCAAATTCGAAGTATATAACAAGAATTTAAACTAACTTCCATTTCATTGAATTCCAAAAGTTTATACATTCGAATTTAAGAGAAAACATTTTTGACATCAGAATGAAAGAAACAGAAGCTACAACACTCTAACTCCTACGGGTCCTCTTCGCTGCTCGAAGTTCTTCCCGCAGTTCATCAACCTCATCCTTCAGCACATCAGTTAGGTTCTTTTTCTTCTCAAGTTCCCAAATCCGATGGCTAAGAACAGAATAGTCGGCCTTCCGCTTCTCCAGCTGAGCCTCCAATAATCCAACTCTCTCCTTCAGGGTTTCCACTTGCCTCTGAAGAGAAGTCACAAGACCACTTGGAACTGGTACTTCTTCTTTGTCAGAAGAAGAATCATCAGATGAATCCGGAGGTGGGGTGATCTCTCGGGATTCAGGGTACTCCTCATCATCAGAATCAGCTTGCCCAGGATAGTACTCGTCCTCGGAATCTGCCTGTCCAGGATGGTACTCTTCCTCAATGATGTGCCAGTCGTCGCCTCCAGCAGGGTCGAAGTGATCAGCCATCTTAGAAATAGAGAGGAGAAAGCATAAATCTTAGAGCAACACAAATGTAAGTCACTTACATTTAAATCTCCAGACTCAAACACACACTCTAATGTCCACTACTAGGGTGTCGTTCCCTATAAATTTGTACAAGTGTGAAAGTGTAGAAAGCGTGGCTCTGATACCACTCTGTAACGCCCCGAATCCCAAATACACTGAATTCGAGATGTTCTACAGGATCTTTTCACTTTCTTTAGTACAATTTTACAGGGAAATTAAAACTTTTCATCATACATCAGAGATTACATCAAATTACATCTTTTCTTTTGCACAGCGGAAGTAAATTTTACAACAATTGAAATAAAGTACAACAACATGATACAATCTTTAAGCATCCATTCTTCTTTAATCTTTAACATGACATATACCTGCACATAAGACTGTGGGTACGTCAGTTTATTCAACCGATGAACATTATACACAGCCATCCTCTCTATGCCGGAAATAGTATAACTTAACATTTCATATTTAGCAAACACAAACTTGTCACATTTCAAACTAAAGGGACTACCCTATTGATGTCGTGTTGTGATTGTGCACTTAGTCCTTAATGCAGTTAATTATGTTACATGACACTAATGCACACTTGTTCGGATTCTATGCATCCCATACTACATAGGTCCGAGGGCAAGCCCTTATTCGTTCTTCATCTTTATAGGGTTCAATCCCCCGTTATGGCTTAGTCTACTACTGTAACTACGGTAGTGTCTTAGATGTCCTATGATCTATGAGCCCATGTCCAGGCAGCCTGGAGGGGAATCCCACGCACTGTCACGACGCATCGAGCAGGCAACCTATGGACAATTCAGCCTCCGCCATGGAACAATGGCACCACCCATAGCCACTCGAACATCCCACGAGCGTCGCCAACGGGACGATAATTCCGGAGTAGCGCCCACGCCATGTCTTGACGCATCAAGCAGGCAGCCTGTGGATCGCTCTCACACCGCTATCCGACGGCCCCCATACTCGTGTTTTTCTTCTACTTTCATCACGTCTCCACTATGTACTAGTCCTTAGTTTAATTTAAAAATCATGAACAAAATAATCTCTAGAGTTAGCCTCTCCATCAACCGGACTTATTCATTTGTTCATCATGACCAACCTTGGTCTAATTTCATCTCAATTCGTTTTTCTCAATGCCGGGGAGACTTAGCTACTCTATTTCAAATTTCATTTCACAATCTTCAACTCATAACAATTTCCATGTCGAGTTCTCAAACTCACATGCATGTTCTTTTTTTTTTCAATTCATGATTACACTTTATTCACAAGTCCATAATGAATACTTCTAACTCATAAAGTTCATATGTATAGCCAACAATTTCTTTTTCTCTTTCATAAATCATGATTTTAATTTCATAATCATACATGAATTCATGCAACTTCATAATATCACTAGTCACATCCATACTTCACATTTTGCACAATATTCACAAGTGAGAATAAATAATATCATGTCACACAACAAAGTACTTTTACCAATTACTTTATAGTACCCTATTTCACTTAATCTTTATAAGTTATAAATTCCATAAGTATGTATCTTATAACCAAAGCTCTAATTATGCCTTTTGCTCACAAACCATATTGTATTTCATTCAAATAATATCCAAATCACTCTTATAAAATTCCTTGTATTTTTATGAGAATTACCATATTTATTTCATAATTTTTGGACTTCAAAAACTCCCAAAAAAAATATTTTTTTATATATGCCGAACCCAAGAATCGAACCAGGCACAGCACCGAGACAGCACAGAGCCCCGACCGCTAGGCCGGTCGCCGAACACGATATAAGAGCGACTGAGAGTAATAAATACTCTCGGTTCGCTGTTAACTAGTTTTTGAGAATTTAAACAAAAAGGGTGTGAATACTGGGATTCGAACTGTGCAAACCAGAGAAGCAAACCGCAGTCCAAGACCACTTGAGCCACTGGCTCGGGTTGTCACTAACCCAAATAAAAATCGATTTGTATTATATTCACACTGCTTTAAAAATAACTCGATATTCAAATATCCATAGTTTCTTATTGCTTTGGTAAAATTTTCTAAAAACTTCCAGATTACTCTTCATTCATATAAAGTTCATACCAGTAAGGAAAAATAATTTTTTTGGTACTAACGACATGTATTTTTCACACCCAAATCCAAGAGTTATATTAAACTACAATATATTGTATTTTCGACATTGCCATATAATTGATCTACTAGTCTTTTTATTCAATAATTTCATGGTGATAATTTACTGATATTAGTTATTAATTCAACCAATATACATGTTTATAATAGTCCACATCTATATCAACATAAAGGTCCATTCATCACAATTCAACTACTAATTTTATGAGTAGTACTTTCATTAATCAACCTATGCCATAATGAAGTATACTCACTCATCGATTGTACAAATCACATCTCAAACATACAAATATTTCATTTTTCTTCAAAAATAAGGTGTATTCTTTCTTAGTAGGTTCCATGTTTCATTTTCATAATTAACAAGCATTTTTATTCATGCATTTTGTCTCTAATCACAATAACAACATTCCCAATTAAATTTAATTACCATCATAACTTCATACTAATAAACATGGGGCAATCTACACACAACTTAATTTTTACACTAGAGCCATATAAATTAATCACCACATTTCAATTTATTCACATACTAACTACTCAATTCAAGTGGGCTCTTATTAATATTTTTCATGCATCTTTAATGGTGGAAACTTAGCATGGATCTATATTAGAAATATGAAATGTTTTACCCACCTTAAATGGAGAGAAAACACAAACAAAGCAACCAAGTCCTTGTAGATGAAAGCACCACCTCCTAGCCAAAAGAGTGCACCAACTCCAAGCCTCCTAGCCAAGCCGAATGCTTCCTCTAGCCCAATCCGAATGCTTCCCTCCTTGTGATGCCGGCCACTCCAAGCAACCAAAAACCCACACAACTCTCTTATCTTTTATAACCCTCACTAGTACAATACTATAACTTAGAAATTATACTTTGCATATCAAAAATTAGCCATGAGAAGGGGGGTATTTATACTAGGAAATGAGTGAGATGGAGGGCCAAGATTGTTTGGGTAGTTGTTGGATGAAGGGCTTAGATTAAGGTAGGAGTTAGGAAAACTACCCACAACTAAGAAACTACCACCATGTTCTCCATGACAAATTTTGAAAATCCCTCCAAAAAGATTGAAACCCGGCCAAGAATAAAGTGTGCAATGCACGTGTACGTGTAGTGCACGTGCATGCAACTAGGCCAAACTTGTACCTTTTTAATTTGTATAAAAAATAAATTAGTTAAAAAAGTCTTCTACATGACAAGTGTAAATAAAAAAATTTAATTCATGGGCTTTCTTTTTTGGCCAAAAAATAGTTTATAAAAATAAATAAAATAAAAATACATTTGGGCTTTTTAAGAAAAGGCTTTTTAATTAAATCAAGTAAGGCTTTTAAAGAAGGGCTTTTGTACTAAAATAATTTGAAAAATATATTAAATATACACATCATGATAAAATAATCCAAACAAAATATTGCACGTGCACACTACGTGCAAAATAAATAATTTTTCATTAATTGAAAAATCAGGGTATTACACGTGCAATATGCACTCCTATGATGGCCGGTTTTGATCTTTTTGGGAGGGAAACCAAAAGTTGAGTGGAGATCATGCTTGGTGGTTACTTGGTT
This sequence comes from Hemerocallis citrina, assembly GCA_017893485.1. Lineage (NCBI taxonomy): Eukaryota > Viridiplantae > Streptophyta > Magnoliopsida > Asparagales > Asphodelaceae > Hemerocallis > Hemerocallis citrina. Next base: position 35,216,427 of record CM030364.1, read on the forward strand.
GTGGGTAGTTAATGTAACTCCTACTTTCATCTTAGCCCTCCATCTTATAACTACTTACTTGATCCTAGCCCTCCATTCCATCAAGATTTTAGTAGAAATACCCCCCCCCCCCCCATGGCTAGTTATCCTTGTGCTTATTAATCCCTCCAAACCTATAGTCTAAATTATATTATCTAGTAGTGATTTTGTGAGTTAAAAGATTGAGTGTGTGTGGGATTGTGCTTGCAACATCAAGGAGGAAAGGAGAGGCCGGCTATCGTCAAGGAACTCTCGGTGAGGTGCTTTTGGAGGCTTGTGTGCACGTGTTCAAGGAGGAGCATTTCGTTGCAAGGACATTCGTCTAGGGATTGCTAGTTGTATTTTCCTCTCCATACAAGGTGGGTAAATTTTCTATATTCTAATTAGGGATGCATACTAGATTAAATTGAATGAATGAGGCATGAAAAATATTAATAAGAGTACACTTTTAATTGGAAAATTGACCTATGAATTGATTGGAATGTGGGTGTTTCTCAGGACTTCTAATATAGTAATTGTGCTATGGCAATAATGATTGTTACCATGCTTATGAAGAGTAAGTTTAGATATATTAAATTGCCCTGTATTATGTTTATTGTGAAAAATGTGAAAGACTAATAATGAGGTAATGACACTTTAAAACGACTGTAATTGGCCTGTACAGTCGACCGTCGTGTGGACAAGTCGACTGGTACGAGGCGAATGTTTTTCTCATGATTTCTAAATTAGAGGATTTAATTGTGTACATATATACAAACTGAAGTGATAGAATGATTGCTAAATCCATATCCTCCATGTTGTATATAATTGAGGAGACATGAATGGATGAAAAAGGACTAGTGATGATTAGAAAACTGGGAATAACCCGTACAGTCGACCGCTAATGTAAACAGTCGACTGGTCTATTGAAATAAAGTATGTACAGTCCAGAGTTCCATGAAACGAGGTATTTTAATGTAATGTTCTAGCGTGTTAAATTGAGATTAGTATTCACCTCTGCAAGTAAATGTTAAGTAAAAGAAAGTGCAGGCTTAGCATTTCCTTGAGGAAAGAAAACATTAGTTATGTGAAATTTGTATGTTGTGGTGTTAGTGAACAAATAAGAAATTACATGTTTATGTTAGTATGAATATAATGTAATGTGACGAAATGATGTATGTGAAGTGAAGAACAGAAGGGAAAGATGATTCCTTAATTTGAAATTTAACCTGTTCAGCCGACTTAATGCATGTAGCAGTCGACTGGACTGAGCATGAAAAGCGTACAGTTAAATCACCCGGAACAGACGACTGATTTGAATGACAGTCGACTGTCAAGTGAATGATATTTTAGACATGGAAAACTGCGGAACAGCCGACTGGCCATGTGCAGCAGTCGACTCTCCTGAGCAGTTATGAAGAACCTTTTTTTTGACTGAACAAGTCGACTGGACTGTCTCCAAGTCGACTGTCCAGGATACTTTTGAAATATCAGAAATCTTATTTGGCTCATGATAAAGATTGTGAATCTTATGGTTGGTATTGGTAAACTCTATTTGTCTTTGCATGAATATTGGTTCGAATTGTGGGAATTAAATGAATATGAAAGCTAGGAACATGATAAAGGAAATCTGTGAGACTATCAAATGAATTATGAGTTGGAAATGCTCAAATTGGAAATTGTGAATTGAAAATTGAAACAAAAGAGTAGCTAAGTCTCCCCCGGCATTTGAAAATAAATGAAATGAAAATTGAAATGAAAGACCAAGGTTGGTCGTGTTTGAATAAGTCCGGTCTAGTGGATAGGCTAACTCTAGAGCTTTGATTTTGTTCATGATTTTTGATAAAAACTAAGGATTAGTACATAGTGGAGACGTGATGAAAGTAGGAGAAAAACACGAGTATGAGGGCCATCGGATTGGCGGTGTGAGAGTGATCCACAAGCTGCCTGCTTGATGCGTCAAGACATGGCGTGGGCACTACTCCAGAATTATCGTCCCGGTGGCGACGCTTGTGGGATGTTTGAGTGGCTATGGGTGGTGCCATTGTTCCATGGCAGAGGCTGAATTGTCCATAGGTTGCCTGCTCGATGCGTCGTGTCAGTGCGTGGGATTCCCCTCCAGGCTGCCTGGACATGGGCTCGTAGATCATAGAACATCTAAGATACCTACCGTAGTTACAGTAGTAGATTAAGTCATGGCGAGGGATTGAACCCTACAAAGATGAAGAACGATTAAGAGCTTGCCCTCGGACCTATGTAGTATGGGATGCATAGAAACCGAACAAGTGCGCATTAGTGTCATAAATAACTGCATTAAGGACTAAGTGCACAATCACAACACGACATCAATAGGGTAGTCCCTTTAGTTTGATATGTGACAAGTTTGTGTTTGCTAAATATGGAAAATAAGTTATACTATTTCCGGCATAGAGAGGATGGCCGTGTATAATGATCGTCGGTTGAATAAACTGACGTACCCACAGTCTTATTGCAGGTAAATGGCATGATAAAGATTAAAGAAGAATAGATGCTTAAAGATTATTCAATGTTGTTGTACATTTATTTCATTGTTGTAAAGTTTACTTCCGCTGTGCAATGTAAATTGTAAATGTATTCATGTAAACTCTGATGTAAAGTGAAAAGTTCAAATTTCCTTGTAAAATTGTACTAAAGGAAGCGGAAAGATCCTGTAGAACATCTCGAATTCAGTGTAATTGGGATTCGGGGCGTTACAGCCCAAATCTGTTGAACGGTTCAGATCACGCCACGCCCACAAAACGACAAGATAACGTTTTCTCGTGATCTGAACCTCCAATCTCGAGATCCGCGCTATGATGGACGCTCCCGATCCAGCCGCGTGGCTCAACGGCTCGTACTAGGCCGAGCCACCGAGGCACTCTGCCGAGCTACCGGGGCACCGACCTTCACATATGAAGAAAAATGCCGCCGAGCCACTTTCATCGTCAGATTGTCTCAAAATTCGTGCTCAAATCTGATGAACGGTTCAGATCACACCATGCCCACAAAACGACAAGATAACGTTTTCTCGTGATCTGAACCCCGTCCTTGTGATTCGCACCACGATGAACGTTCCAGATCAAGCCACGTGGCCCAATGACTCGACCCGATCTGCCGAGCCACCGAAGTGCTCGCCCGAGCTACCAAACAGCTTAGCCGTGCCACCGAGCTACTAAGAAGAAAAGGACGAGTTACCGAGCCACCGGAGTGCTCAACTGAGCTACCGAACAGCTTAGCCGAGCCACCGAGCTACCAAAGGAGAAGATCGACCTGTCGAGCAGCCGAACAGCTACGGCCGAGGTACCGACCTCCATATATGGAGAAAAATGACGCCGAGCTATCCCAGCCTTTGGATCATTTCAAAAAACATGCCGGAACATGATGGACGGCTCAGATCACGCCACGCCCACAAAACGACAAGATAGCATTTTTTCGTGATCTGAGCCGCCCTCCTTGTGATTCGTGCCGTTATGAATGCTCCAGATCTTACCACGTAGCTCGGCAGATCATTACGTACCGAGTCATCGAGCTACCGAGGACGGGGTGCCGAGGTGCTGAGGCACCGACCTCCGCATGCGGAGAAAAAACCTGCCAAGCTACTTCAGCCGTCCGATCCTCCTGAAATTCGCGCCCAACGCTGATGGAGGGCTCAAATCGTGCCACGTCATAAATCGGAGTAAAAAATTAATTTTTATTTATTAAAATCTAATTATTTATCTAAAAATTGCGAAAAAATGATTAAAATTTCTGGGAAATTAATTAAAAATTCTAAAAAATAATTATAAATTCGGAAAAATATTTTTGAGCCCTTGGATAAATAATTATTGCTTAAAATAGTTAATTAAGACCCCCGAACAACGAATCACAACTTCGCAAAATTAAATAAATTTTTCGAAAAATAGATAAAAATTAAGAAAAATCAACGAAGGTTCAGGAGAGCTCAGAAATAATCTCGAACACGCAACTAGCTCTGAAAATCACCATAATACCTCGTATAAAGATTCGACACCCCTCATTTGGACTCCGATACAACTCCGCAGGCCATTAAAACAGTAAAACTAGTTCTCAAAGGCTGATTAAAATCAGTCTTCGGGAGTGGGGGGCTCGTGATATGGCTAAAGATAGGGCTAAATCGGAACCGTCTAAATCGGGTGCGGATCTTAAAGATCAGGGGTAAAATGGTAATTTCACCTACATACGGGTCTGAAGTGGGTACTGGATCCTTTTTACAAATACCCAATAACCCACGAACGGATCCATCTCAACTGGGTGCGGGTCCCAACCGGCAAGAAACCCGATCCAGCTGGATAGAATTAGGATTTCTGATTATACTTAATCAACGGCCCTGGTTCGCTCTATCCTTTCACTGGGAATTAGGGATTTCATCCCGAAACTAGTCCCTATGGCGGCTATAAGTTCCCCCATTCCCCACCATTAAGAGGTAATCAATCTTTTGCCAGTAAAAGCTCATTCATAATCATTTCTGATTACTGACTTGAGCGTTGGAAGGTGCGTTGCCGGGATCAACCCCGGTGTATCGCACTTTTTGCAGGTGAACGGCGGGAGTCAACGGTCAAACTCCGGTGGAAATGTTTCAGGTTTGGCTATTCGATATCCCAAAGAATCCACAAATTCTATCTGTTTGCCCCCACACCAGATTTAGCGGTAACAAGAATAAAGTAGGTATATTATAACAGATGACATAGAAGAAGAATTAAACATAACAGAAGAATGTATGAAGAAGTTAGCTATAACAAAACTTAATATAAACATTTCAAAAATAGAAGATTTGAAGGCAAATTCAAATTGAGAGCAAGTAGAAGAAGCCTTAAAAAATCTAGATATAACAAATGAAGAAATAAGAATGGATCAAGAAAAAGACTAGACTATAACAAACCCTAAATAAAATCCAACTAATTTGTAAGAACACTTAAGACCACCACCTAATAAAAGACCTTATTCTAGTAACATACCATGGAAATGGCAAAGTTGAGAAAAGAATAAGTCAAGAAAAGAAAAAGAACAAGAAACCTCAAAATATGAACCCACATAACACTACGAAAAAAGAATAGCAAGAAAAGGAGAATGGTTAGATCTAGACTGTGTAAGAGATGTAGATAGAGCAACTGAAGAATGGGTAAAAGCATCCTTAATAATAGAATTTAGGCAAAGCCTTGCAGGAAATACATTCGAGAAATTTATAAAAGCAACATTTATATGAGTAGTAGCAAAATGGTGGAATGGACTAATAGAAGAAGAAAGAAATAAGATCAGAAAATTAAGACCAATTGATGACAAAGGAATGAAAGAAAATTCGATACAAAAAACCTTAGACTAAAAAAAGTAATTACAAATTACGAAATAGCAATAAGAACAGAATTTAGTGTCTATGAAAAAATAAATGGACACAATATATATAAAAAGAACCAAGAAAGATGGAAACTAAAAGAAACATGTGACATGTGTCATTTTGACAACTATGATTGTGAATTCAGAGAATATTTTCAAGATAGTTATTATACAAAAGAAGAAAAAAGTACAATCTTAGACTCATTTTTTCTAAAACTACCAAATCCATGGAGTATAAACATATACAGTGTATACATAAATGAGAAAGTAAAACCAGAAACAGATGCTTTAAGATATAAAACACAATTTGTAAAAAAATATTGAGATAAATTGTGCCAAGAAGCTAGATCAACTATAAAATACTATAGAACATATAAACAAATAATTTATTGTGAAGAAGCAAATCATTGGGGATGTAATAATAGCTATAATTATATAAAAAGACATAAAAACAAAATACAAAAATATAAACCAAAATATAGAAAAACTTCTAAGAGATATAAAAAACCCCAAAAAAATACTTCAGAAAAATAAATAAAAACAAAGGATGTAATTGCTATATATGCGGAGAAGTATGATATATCATCAAATTGTCCTAAAAGAATGAAAAAAAGAAATATAAAATACATAGAAGAAAATGAAGAAATGAATAGCATAAACTATGATGTTATAGAATATGAAGAAGAATGATTAAAAATAAGTGAAGATGAAGAAATACTGAAAATGGAAGAAGATAGTGGATGTAGTAAGGATCAAATAGAGGAATATGAGATAAAAGAAATAACAGAATAGGAGAACAATTAGACAGAGGAAAAATAATGAATAAGTAAGAGAACAAATGAGTTTTGACATACAAAAATACAATAAAATAAGAGCAACCAAAATAAACATAAACCCAAAAGATATATTTAAACTTCCAATATTTGAAAGGAAAAGGAACACCATAATAATAACCAGAAATAATGAACACCATATAGACATTGTACAAGCTTAAAGAAAACTATAATTCCATCGATAACAAAAAGAATAATAAGGCAAGAAATGGAAAAAAATAAGTGAGAAAACTAGAAAGACATTAAGACACATATATTTAGGAGCAGTATAAATAATAATAAAAGCTTATTTTAAGAAATGAATAAATACACGCTTAGAAATATGCTTAATGGATGATAGAATAATATCAAGTATACAAGATGCCTTAATAGGAATAGTACAAGAAAACTTAATGTACCAAAAAAAAAATTTACAATAAAGCACAATTTCTCAATAAGTATGGCAGAAAAATATAAGGACAAAAGTTTAATCATGTATCACAGATGATCAGTAATAGAAGTGATAAAGAGTAATGTTATGAGTATACAAATAAGAAATATTTATGCATTCACTAGTAAGTATGAAGTAAAAAACAGAAAAATTGATATTATTAAAATAGAACCACTATTTTGAAAAATTATAAGATACAAACCAGCTAGAAAAAATCCTAAAATGACCATACCAAATTATATAGAGTTTGACTTTAACAAAGCAAAAGATATTGCAAAAGAAAATGCACCATAAATAATGTTTGGAAAAAGATCACTATCAATAAGAAACAAACAATAGGCATTGGAACTAATACTAATAATAAAAACATTAGATAACCAAAATAATAATCAATTTAAGATAGTAATAGAATATTATGATATTGGTAAATGGAACAAACAAATAGCCCTTTTAGATACATGAGCCACTAATTCACATATTAAATAAACAAATATAAAAACAACAAAATTAATATCATTAGAAAACTCATATTACTATTTGGAGTACTATAACAATATACATAGAATTGTCCATAAAATAGTATTACCACTAAGAATAAATAGTCGAAATAAAATACTATTACATCTACATGTAGACCTAGAGCACAATGTTAATGAAATGTTACTAGGAACTGACTTCCTTACATCAGTACAACCATACTCAATACAAGAAGAAGAAAAAATAACAGTAACAGTAAATTATGAAAGTACATTAATAAATATAATATTGTCCAAATGAATATATTAAGAGCAACAAAAAATACATTATACATACTGATAGAATTTGTATACGAATGATGCAAATCAAGAAACTATCATAGTCAAATAGATACTGGAGCAAGCACAAGCTTATGCCGTGAAAATATACTACCAAAAGGGGGAAAAGATAGAAATAATAAAAAAACAATAACAGGATTGATAGGACAAACTATTATACTTGACAAATATCAACAAAATGTTACGATACAAATATGAAGTTACATCCTAAAAATACCAATAATATACCAATTTGATTATATGAATATGATGCCTTATTAGGAAACGACTTTTTGTAACAATACGATCCTATGACTATATCACACAGAACAGTTATATTTACAACACCTTCTAAACACCAAGCAATAACAATTAGAATAACACAACCTTATTCTAGGACAGACTTATCACATATCAGAGTTTCTTCAACCCAGTGTAGTGAATATCAGTATTTACCAAATAAAACTAGAATACAATAAGTCCAAAAAACAATTACACAAGAAATTCTAAAAAAACAATTAGAATATCTGTGTGGAGAAGACCCTTTAGCAGAATGGCACTTAAGTAAACTCACATATAATATAGAGCTAATAGATAAAGACAAAATAATAAAAATTAAACCTATAAGACATACTCCAATAGATTTAGAAGAATTAGAATACACATAAAAGAACTAATGAAAAACAATTACATAAGAAAATCACAAAGTCCACATTCATCACAAGCATTCATAGTATTAAAACACTCAGAAGATGGAAACTCGTGACACGTGCCCAGAATCTTTACTTCAAATGAGTACACAACACAGAAATTACAGGAAATTAAAACAAACTTTGTACTACAAAAAAACATTATTACAATGTACATTGCAGTCTTAAATATACATCATACACAATAATTCACATTGTACAAGGAACTATAACAAAAGTGAATATTTGTCTAGAGTTGATCATTGCACAAGGAAACTATATCCTCCATTGGATGCTCCACAACATGAAATCTTATTGTTGCTTCCATGATTAGGCAGTCCTACAATCAAACCAATTGTGGGCACGTCGGTTGAATGCAACTGACGCAATACTGATAAAACCCACGATCTCCATACCCTCAACAATCAATATTCATACAATAGAAAAATGTGCCAGTAATACAAATAGAAATGTTAGTGTATGTCATGACCTAGAATCTAATGCATAACTCAAATGCACACGTTGCTCTTATATGGAAACATATGCATCTCATACTACATACTCCCCAATCAAGCTGAACGTACTTCCGATTATCGGGTTGATTCCTCGCAATGCAAACCTACTCTTGTAATCTTTCATGTTTTTGACATTTATCTAGTGACTGGTAGAGCCTGTAGTTGGTGCGGTCCATGCCCGCTACTGCAATCGGTCGGGTGGTCCTTCGACCGCTCCAAACAGAAGTGATCACTATGTTCGCTCAGATTTGCGGTCCTTCTCCACCCTGCCAGGATTTGTGGTCTCTCCCACTCCTGACCAGGCCGTTGATCATCGGCCTTGTCGCAGCTTTGCTGCAATCTGCTAGTAGAGCCACTCCTGACCCTACCAAAGGTTATCATGAACACATGACGAATCTGCAGGACCCTTTCCCTACTCCGGCCTAGGACTCAGAGTTAAACTCTTGCTTCCCGTTCGTACTGATAACTTAGAACATAGACGTATTCTAGGGGTCCATCCCCTAGATTTCAACAGGAACGTGTTCTTATCACTAGATACCAAAAATTAACAGTCAAAACAACACCGCACATGTCCCAGATAAGATGATGATGCACGTGTCCCCTTGACAGGTGAGTACACTCCCATCTAGTGTTTGTCCTTACAAACAATAGTCATACAAACTAGAGCTAGCGTACTTCACTGGGCTTATAGAATAACTCCCTTCTACCGGTGCTATGGAACTTGCCTATCCTCTAAAATCATCATCCTAGATTGTCCTTCTTGTTACGGGTTTACCTCCATCATTGCCCAAACAGAAGAATTTGCCTCTTGGTCATCCGGTTGCAAGTTTGCCATCTTGGACATCCGGTTGCAAGTTTGCAAGTTTGCAAGTTTGCAAGATTTAGGGATAAAAACACACTCTAGGCCTATATGATAACACAACTTCTAAGGAGCACTGGAGTTAGTGAATGTGGTTAATTCTACGATTATTAGGTTGGTTCATTAATCAACCATATTTACCCGATTCTAATGGCTCTATTATCATTGTTAATTAAATTGTGCTCCTAGTTCCCACCTTTATCATTTTTCAAGTTCTCTTAACTAGGTTAACATAATAGTTGAACATTAAGCGACTCCAACTCAGTTTACTTAGTCAGTTTATCAGTCTCGATTTATCCTAATTATGGTTCAACTTGGCTATCTAAATCATGCCAAGAATTGGCCCAAACTCAGTCAAATTTGGCCCAAAAGAAAAAAAAAGCGAGTCAACCCTTCGGAACGGCAATCACCTTACGACCAACTACCACAGATAAACATTTCTTGAACTCGTTCCAAAGGTCATTCGGACCCAAACAAAGATCAATTCGTGCACCCAACGTACAACACTATTATGCATGAATTTGGATATTATTTTGCATTTCCTACACTGCATATACATTACAATTTCTTCCTACCTATATATAGTGTCTAATTACATTATATGTATGAATCTATACATATGCACATTTCATCAAACACATTGTAGACAATTTATACTTCTTAAAAAATTTGTTATTTCACACGTGTAAATGTACCATTCACACCTACATAATGACCAATATCTCAATTGCAGTTCATTCTCATTGCTTATTTATTAATCTACTAGACTTTTCATTCCTTTATATATATTTTTTCATTTAGACATTTCATCAAACACCTTATGCGCAACATACATGTACATATCCTCATTTTAGACATTTCATCAAATACCTCATGTGCATCTTTCTATGCATAAACTACAACAAAAACCCTAAATATACATATGTATTTCCACACAATTATTCTATGCAATTATTCTTAATCACAAGATTATATAAAAAACATAAAAGTTAACATAGCAGTTGGAATTTAATCTTGGTTATGAACTTCAACATTCAACATACATACAACAAAACCCTAATACAATTGTGTATTGTCATACAATTCTCCTATGCAAATATTTTAATGTCATTCGCTAGGAATTTCCTTCAACTTAGTGTTATTAAATATGAACTTTAAGCATACTACAATTCAACTTACAAGCAATTTTCCAGTCCACATGAGCTACATCATCAAACAAACAACTAAACAACCAAGAAATTAACATTTAAGGTTAAGAGAACACCCATCTTAAATTGGAGAGCACAACCTCAGCCTCTTCTTCTCCTAGCTTACTTTGTTTTTTCTCCTTGCTCTAAATAGCCAAATAGAGCTTAGGGAAAATGAAAGAATGTTTGGAAATGAAGAGTAGTATGGAGTGAAGTATGGAGTGAATATGAAAATGAACTATGGACGTATGGGAATGAACTAGGAAACTGAACTAGGGAGTAAGAAAAATGAGTTAGGGTTCCTTCATACTCACTCATATATATAAAGGTAGATGGTATGGGGGTGACCAGTCATTTCTTATGGTTAGGGTGTGTGTAGGTGAGTGTGGAGATATATGGGTGAGTGTAGATCCTTCTAAGGTTTGCTTAGGTGTCCATAATTTTACACATAACCCCTCCTAGGTTTAAATAATTACATATTACCCTTTTTAGGGTTAATTACACATAACCCTTCATTCAAGTCAAAAATTGTAGGCTCTATTATTCATATGCCAACAATATTTTTGTACAAAATAATGCAACAATATTTATATACAAAATATTGTTGTAAAAAATAATTGTTAATTATTTTGGAGATATACAGAAGAAAAAAGAGGAAAATCCATAATGGTAATAAATTATAAAGAATTAAATAAAAATACTAAAAAATTTGGTTATCCATAAACAGGCATGCAGATACTATTAAACACAGTAAGAACAAGAAAAATATATTCAAAATTCAATTGCAAATCAGGATTTTACCACGTAAAACTAACAAAAGAATCAAAATAATTTACAGCATTTAGTACACCACAATAATTTTATGAATGGAACATATTACCTTTCGGATATAAGAATAGTCCAGGAATTTTTGAAAAATATATGGATAAGATATTTGAAAAATACAAGTATTTTATACTAGTATATGTAGATGATATTCTAAGAGGATCCAAAAATGAACAACAAAATAAAGAACATTTAGTAAAATTCATAGAAATAGTGAAAAATATAGGAATCATATTATAAAAAAAATAGAATTGTTCAAAACAGAGATAGAATTTTTAGAAATAAAATTATCACATGAAGAAATAGAACTACAACCACATATAGCAGAAAAGATAAAAGCATTTCCAAATGTTTTAAAAGAAAAAAGAGAAGTACAATCCATAATTGGATTACAAAATCAAAAAAGATGGTATATACCAAATTTATCTGCAAAAAATTTGGCTACAACAAAAACTGAAAAAGTTCAAGAAATGGGAATAAACCACAGAGGATGAAGAAAAACTTAGAATATTGAAACAACAAGCTTCAAAATTAAATAAACTAAAATTACCTGTTAAAAAATGCACATGGATAATGGAAACAGATACAAGTAAAATTAATTGGAGAGCAATATTAAAAATAGAAAAAGATGAAAAAGAAGAAATACTCGCTAGATACACTAGTAGCACATTCGCACAAACACAAAAAAATTACCACATAAATAAAAAGAATTATTAGCAATCTTAAATGCAATAACAAAAGTTTGAGTTATTCATAATACATGCAAAATTCATAGTAAAAACGGATAATACACAATCAAATACTTAGATTAACAAAATAATAGATCAAACTAAAGCAAATAAAAGATTGATAAGATGGCAAATGGAAATAGCGCATTATGATTTTACAATAGAAAATATAAAAGGAAAAGATAATGTTTTAGCTAATTTTTTATCAAGAAATTAATCGTTTTATTTCTGCAGAATGGAAACTAGAGTTCAACAAATAGATGATAACATAATTTTTCTCAAGGAAAAAGTGGAACAGATAACGGCAGCATTTAATCAACTACAATTACAAACATGTGAACTTCAAAGTCTGCTCTACCAGCACATAAACAACATGCAAGTACAAATTATATGGTGGATAATGTTAGTGAAAAAATGAGCAAAATTGGTGAACCTACACATTCCCTAAAAGAAGAAGCAAATACATCTTCAAATAAAACTACATACAATGAGACATTACTCACTGAGAAATCTCCTACCAAAGTATCAAAGAAAATATTATTTTTACAATATATTCAGAAATTATGCCAAGTAACCGAGGTGAACCAGTTCATCAAGACCATATCACATCATCATATGAATAAGGTCATCATTCTACTAGGAGCTAATCCAAGAACAACGCGAAGACTATTTGAAAGATGACTTATTCAATGTATCTATCCACTAGAAAATGTGAAGAACTTATCCAATTGCCAAGAGAAATATATAAAGCAGCAAAGATTTATTTTGGTCTTACAAAGGCCTCAAATATATATTTTAGAATGTATTCAGCAATCCCAGAGTATCTTGAAGAAAATGAAGAACTTCCAGTACAACATGTTATCAAAATAGGGATGACTATCCAGGTAATATATGGAGCATCTAACATAGTGTTATACAAAGCTGAGAAATTTGACAAAATAATCTCAGAAACGAAGGCAACGGGATTCAGAAATATGTATTACAAATTAAAAAAATAAAATTAAGAGACAACAACATATGCATCTATGACAACCCAAACCCAGAAGAAAAAAATAATGTATAGCTTAGAGAAAATAAAGCACTACAAGATAAGTGTGAGTTATTTGACAGTTGGTACCAGATACTATCTACATGAGCAATGACAATGACAATGACAATGACAGAACAAATAACTAGATACTACTGTATCCTGATGAAGACGGAATACCAACATAAATGTGGAGCATGTGAAGATGTCGGCAAAGAGGAATCACTTTTTTCTATAGTAACGTAAGTAGTGACGTATTAACCACAATCATGATGTAAGCACCGATGTAATCAGAGCATTAATGAACCACTGATGTAAGAGATTATGTAAGATCTAAAGAATGTAAAGTCATCTCTTCCTCTATAAAAGGGCAGGCTTAAGAAGAAAAGAGGCAGACAATCTAGGAGAAAAATTCCATATAATCTTGTAAGAAGAGTTGATCTGTAAGAAGTCTGGAATCAATAAAAATTATATTTATTGTTATTTCTTGTTCAATATAAGATAACTAATCTCTTCCTCTTATGAGAGTTTTGTAAGGCTCTACATAAAAGGTCTTGCAAAAAGACCAATTTATGACCTTCTATAGCTGAGCTATACACCTAGTGCTAAAAAACGAGCTAGATTGTGGTTGCATGTACTGAATTGTTACTTAGTTGTTTTAGACGTATTCCTTTGATGAAGCTCTCTTGAAGAGCATAGTTGTCCTAGAATGGGAGGAACGTAAAACGAGCACTGAAATTGGGTTGCATCCAAAAAAATTTTTATCCACTAGTAGTAACCGGTACAGAACATCTCAAAGAGTCTCAGCTAGGTCGGAAGTAAGTTGGGCCCTTTTGTTTGAATTTTCTGGTATCCTTAGGAACCTCTTCTTACTCTTGATTTCCATACTTATTGTTTTAAGCTTAGCTCTAAATTAGAATCATAAAAAAGAATAGATAATAATAATAGTTCCAATCATGAATTAATTCAAGAATTAATGGTTAACTATCATGGAAGTGATAGAATGTGGGTTTTTTATGTTTATTGTCCTCAAAGTTTAACAAGCTCAGTTGAATTTTATGAGTTTAAATTATTTTTCTTTAGCATAGAACAAGTAATAATTATAATAATAAATCAGGTTAATCCTGGTCAAACCAGTAATATCGATGTTCAAATAATTGATAACATAACTTTTCATAAAAATCTTTACTGCTCTTTGAAAATGGAGAATTTAGTAGCTATATATTTAGTCCTATAACTGTATAACAGCATATAGGCCATATCTTGAAGAAAACGAATACATAGAAGAACCTCCATATGATAGTGATAGTGAATTCTCAAAAACAGAATCAGAATTCATGAGAGAATTTGAAGATATGCTGGATTATTTTAATTTATGAGAGAATGATAATGTATGTTATTTTCAAGAATATTAATTTTAAAGTTTTTTGATACTCTCTTGTTCTCTTTAATTTTTTTTTATACTCTCTTATTCTCTTGTGCAGGCAATTACAACTCTTTCAATACAGTCATGAGTTGCACTACAATTTGGTATCAGAGCTTGGTTTAAGAATAAGTAATTCTCAGTTAAATTTTTCACTATTTAGCACCAATCTATATCCTCTAGAATTAAAAACATAATATTCAATATAAAAAATAAAAATTATTTTAAAACCCAAAAACTTAAAATATTTAACAAAACTTCACACAACCTATGGAAAGAAAGTATATTATAGAAATTTGACTGAAAACTAGGCTATTTTGATAAATAATTTTAAAAATAGGTCATTTTGATAAATATTTCCAAAAAGAGGTCCATCTGGATAAATAGTTCGTAGTGTTGCTTGCTGCGCTAATTATTAT
Source organism: Hemerocallis citrina (assembly GCA_017893485.1). Classification (NCBI taxonomy): domain Eukaryota; kingdom Viridiplantae; phylum Streptophyta; class Magnoliopsida; order Asparagales; family Asphodelaceae; genus Hemerocallis; species Hemerocallis citrina. The sequence continues at coordinate 35,231,520 of CM030364.1, forward strand.
TATTTTTTATTTTTTGGATTAAAAAGTGTGGGTGCCGAAGTATGATGCAGAGAGTTGGGACCCATTCGCACATGAGCGATCGGGCTTATCGAACCATGTGATGACAAGTGTGATCGTTGCAACCTACCTGCAGCCACTCCAGCTTTGCCACATGGCACCATTAGTCCAGACTCTTCGGGAATCTTAGAGTAATGCTTTAGCCACTACCAATTTCACGACCATTTTCTTCACTACTTAAGTGGCATACTCCTATTAGAGAGTTCCCCCACTTACTCTGTCTTCCTCTACCTATTGGAGTGTGCCACCTAAGGTAGTGAAGTGAAATATAGTGAAATTGGTACTGGATGTAGCATTACTCGGAATCTTATTGTGCTGTATACTCTTCGCTTCGCTGTGTCTTCTAATAATCCATTTAGTTCCTTTAATGACTTTGAGACGAAATCACGAGCAACCGAATGATGGCTTCAACATATTCTGACATTCATGGGTGATAGTCGTTCTCACTGAGTTTAAACAAAGCGCTTGAATTGCTTGCAATCTGAGAAATACGTTGCTCACAGTTAAGTGTATCACGATAAGACTCGTACCCCATATGGAATAACTTAACGCACATCCCTGTTTTTAAAACAGCGACCGCCACAATTATGGCCAAAACTCCAGTGGTCCAGCAGCGGAGCTTCTCCCACGTATTGAAATACGTACTTTCGCTTGCATACAGAGAGCAGTACTACGATAAGATCCACATTCGACGCGGAGTAACTTAACAGACCTCCTTTTTGACGACAGCGACCGCCACGATAATGGCTAACTTTGCTGAATTTTTCCGTACTGACCCACTTTTTGAAAATATTGATCAAACTCATCCACTTAGAAAATTATTTATCCAAATGAAAGTGGTTTTGGAGAGGTCAGCATAAAATCTTATTAGTAATAACGGCATCCATTACTTTAATAGCGTTGTTGTCAATAACGTCATCATCCGTAAATAAAAAAAATTCGTTGCCGCTATAGGTAGTAACGACATCAGTGTATCTCGCATTTATTTAAAAGTTCTCTAACTTGGAAAAAAAATTGTAAGTGAAAATCGCTTATAACTAATGTCGCTATTCTCAATAACGACATCATTAAAATTGATGTCGCTATTGGCAATAACAGCATCAGTATAATCTACAGTGCACTCCAAATTTCGTGCAGGTGCATCAACTTCAATCCCGATTACAACCTTGATACAGGCAGTATCTCTCAAAACTCAAAATATGAAAGTTATACATCTTTTTCTTGATGTTCCATAGCATTTTGAATCATCTCAATCGGAGTTCGGATGATAGAGTTATGCTCAGATTACGAAGCGATGTCGAAACTGTCCAGAAAAAATTGTAAGTAAAAATCACTTATAACTGTTGTCGTTATTCCCAATAACGGCATCATTATAACTAATGCCGTCAATGATAATAACGGCATCAGTTTAATCTACAGTGTACTCTACATCGCCTGGACAGTTTCAACATTGCTATGTGATCTGGACATAACTTTATCATCCGAATTTCGATTAAGATGATTCAAAATGCTATGGAACACCAAGAAAAAATTCTACAACTTTCATATTTTGAGTTTTAAGAGATACTAGCTGCATCAAAGTTAAAATCGGACTTAAAGTTAATGTACCTGCACGAAATTTGGAGTACATTGTGGATTATACTGATATCGTTACTGGGAATAGCGGCATCAATTATAAGCAATTTTCACTTGCAATTTTTTTCTCAAGTCAGAGAGCTCCTAAGTGAATATGATATGTATTGATGTCGTTACTGCTAATAGCAACAACGAAAAAAAATTTATAGGTTTCGTTATTGACAATAACTGCATTAAAATAACAGATGTCGTTATTGGCAATAATGTTTTATGCTAACGTGTCCAAAACTGAGTGAGTTTGGTAAATATTTTTGAAAGTAGATCAGATGGATTAATATTTTTAAAAAGTGGGTCAGTACGGGAAAAAAATCAACTTTGCTCCGGTGGCCCAGCAATGGAGCTGGCGAGCTGCCCTGCCCTGCACCATGGGCCCCCCAGCGTTGGAATCTGGACAACAGACTTGCTACTCGGGCCCCACAACAGCCACACTTGAATGGGATCGATATAAATCCCATCACATAAACATCGGGTATGCCCCCACAAAGTAATTAAGAAGATACATTCTGGAGTTAATTTGTTCTAAGAATCAGAATCTTACCAGCATGTTTATTTTTTTTTTTTTTTTTATTTTATATATATATAGAAAAGGACCCCCTTGACCTAAAAAAAAAATTAGGGTTCTGTACCTTAAAATGTTAAATAGATGATCATATAAGAAGGCTTTTGTAAAAGAACGGAATCATCTGATTAGAAGGTGAATGATTGTGTTATTGAAAGAAGAGAGATTAGGAAGTTACTTTCGATTAATAAAAGAAATGATCAACACTGAAAGAATATATATAACTTATACAGCTTCATTGGTATATTAGTGCTTGACAATTTCCATCCTTTTGAAATGGACAGGAAGATAAAGAGATATGGACAGGAAGATAAAGAGATGTGGAAGTTGCACAAGCAAGATTGGTATAAAATAAATGTTCACAACTTGTTATGTAAGAGGAGTGATATAATGAATGCATGAAATCCAGATTCAGATTATTCATACTAGTATTTTTCATGATAAAGAATTGAAGTTAAAAGTGCGCTAGCACATGTAATGAATACCTTAATTTTGAAAAAATGGATATCACATGCGATGAATGCCTTAATTTTGAAAAAATGGAACAGAACAGACGACACACGTATTTTTTAAAAATTCAGAATGACGAAAAACTTTGATGTGTTCGTGCGATGCACATGTTGAAAAATATATTTTGAGTTGCACGTGCGATGTACATACTTGTTTGGTGACAAAAGTAGTGTTTCTTTTGTGACAAAAAAATATTTAAAATTATTTATTTGTGACAAACTCTTATCTTAAATAGTAAGTAAATATATTATATTATATATTATAGATACATGGATAGTGTGGTAGGGTAAAAATGGCTTGGGGCCCAACCAGGGCCCAATACAACTCTCACTCAAAAATGGAAGAAACAGCAGTCTAGTTCGGCTTCGAGCCACCGCAGGATCGGTGCCGAACCTCCAGTTCACCCCCACAGAACTGGCCTCCTCGTATCCGATGAGCGACGATGGCCCTCGACCTCCGATCCACGACAGCCCTCCGGGCCGTCCGCCCCTCCTTGTATAGAATGAGGATGACCTGGCACAGCCTGGGCCACCAGATCCTCCCGGAAGCACAGAAGCCCCATGATCTGCCATGTCAGCTCCAAATACCACCAAGGGCTTTGCCGCGTCAGCCCTATACCACTCCTGGTACTGCCACGTCAGCCCTAAACCCCCTGGGCCTTCTGCCACGTCAGGCCCATGGGCTTTCGGGTTCAGACCCGGCCCCCAAGCGGATCCAAACCCGGTTAGAATTCTCTATAAATACTAGACCCTCACCCACCTTTAGAGGTAACCAATCTTTTGCCACTTAAATTCACCTAGTTATTGCTACTCTCTCACAGAGACTGACTAGATCGTCGGAGGGTCCGCCACCGGGATAAACCCCGGTGTTTCAGGATCGTCTGCAGGTACACAAGACCTCGGATCCGAACCCTCTGATCCGAGCCGAAGCATCCACCGCACTCCGAGCAAGTCGCAGGAGCCGCCAGGTCACTCCGAGGGTCGTCTGACAAGCAGCTTTCTCCTTCAATATAAATTGAGTCCGAACTCACACCTGGTGCATCCACACGTCTCCCAGAAATAAACCGCATCAGATAGTAATTTACAAATGCGGAGCATGTTTAATATTAAAAAAAATTGAAGTAAAAAATCTCACAGTGAGGACTCGAACCTGAGACTTCATTCATATTAGTTATGCACATGCGATGCACGTGTGGGTAGATTGACAAATGACACTAAGGCCTTCTCCTATTATAATATTAGAGATTATTAATAGTAATTTAGATGTGCGATTCACGTCTTAATAAATATAGTTTTTTAAAGTGAAAATTCAGACGTAGCCTGAGTTTGAACTTAAGACTTCCTTTATAATAGTTATGCACGTGTGTTACACGGGTTGATAGATTTACAAATGACACTAAGACTTTCTCCCATTATAATTTTAGAGATTCACGTCTTAATAAATATAGTTTTTTTAAAGTGAAAATTCAGAAGTAGTTTGGGTTGGAACCTAAGACCTCATTTATAATAGTTATGCACGTGCGTTGCACGCGTTAATAGATTGACAAATGACACCAAGGCCTTCTCCTATTATAATATTAGAGATTATTATCACGTGCAATACACGTTTTGATTGAGTTGGAGGATTGTCACGTGCGATTTACATGTTAAGAAATAGTTTTGGAGTTGGATGTGCATTGCACGTAATTGGTAAAAATATTTTGAAGGAAAAACTACAATTTATACGTGTAATGCAAGTGTTTATAAGTAGAATTTGAGTTGTACGTGCAACATGTGTATGTTTAGTGTTAAAAAAAATTGTAAAATTGTTTTGCACATGCGTTGTACGTTTTAAATAGGTGGATTTTTTTTTTATTTGTTTGTTTTTGTTATAATTAATGAGAGAGTTAGAGTTGTACGTGCAACGCACGGATTTGTATGTTGACAACATTACAACTCCAACTCTCCCATTATAATATTACTAGTATAATGCACGTGCGATGCACGTGCGAGATATATATATATATATATATATATATATATATATATATATATATATATATATATATTAAAAATATGTATTATACCCGTGCGTTGCACGTGGGGTAAATGGGGAAGGGGAATGAAAAGGACAAAAAAAATATCTACCAACATGTTTGCTGCACGTGTTGACACACACACTAAGAAATAAAAAATTGTTTATTTGTTTAAACCCCAACTCTCCCATTAAATATGTAAGATTATAGATTAGAGATGAAATGTCTGAAGTACACTGATGGCACAACCAGATAAATAGCTATATATAGATAGATTACACTGCATTAAGAAGCAAGATGGATATAACAGGCAGTGCGTAGAAAGCAAACTGAAAACATACCGTTGGATTTGTAGATATAGACAATGCGATTTCAGGGTATATCTGGAATTAGGTTATACTGAATGAAAAGAACGTAGGGTTATGAGTTGCCTGAGAACTTGCTCCAATAGTTCCAGAAACAAAAAGTTGAGTCGTAGAATTTCATCACTATTCATTAGTTCCCCAACCCACATGGAAAAACTCCATGTGCAAGGGTCAGATACATTCATTTCCATAACTTGTATCATTTCAGTATGTCAAAGTAATGGAGGAATCTGAGGTATTGTCTTTTTTGTTCAATTGGGCACTGATTAGCGGCTGTTGTTTTCCTGGTGCATGTTTCTCTTCTTTTAGTTTTCTGTACAATGTATGCTCACCTTTTGGACATGGTAGCTCTCTATTCTGCTGCTTGTGTCTTTGTACTCTGAGGTTCTCTCCCCTGTTGTCGGAGTTCTGTTTGTTCCGGAGGTTGTCGCTCAGTTGTAGCTAAGGGCACTCCAGCCCATTAGTGGGATCGATGACGGGCGTTTAGTTCCTGAGTTCCGTTCTCGGTGGGCTCTGTTTTATTTAGAAGGGGGCTATTTGTTTTTGGTGGTCTTGCTCTTGCTTCAGGTGGTGTGCCTTCGAGTCTTGGGCTCCTGTCTTTGGGTGGATTTAGCCTCTAGGTCTTTGGCTCCTGTGAGATCTCAGCGATCTCATGGATGCCCCTCGCCTGCTCTACTGCTGCCAGGCCGTAGCCCCCTCTTTGCGCACTGTTTGCTGCTCCTCTCTCCAACGTCCGGATCTTCCCCTTCGCGGAGTTGTCTTATTGCCGTTTTGGTGTTTTGGGTTTTTTGTCAGGCAATGTATTCTATTGCTCGGCGCTTTGTATATTGTTGTGATTAGTTGCATTTTCCTGCCTTTTTTCTGTTTCTGTTTTACACCTTGTAAAATTTTCTTTCTTTTCTGTTATTGCTCTTTCGTATTAATTTCTTATTAATTATTAATAAAAGCCGAATTATTAATAAAAGCTTTCGGCTGGAGTCCTCGACTCTATCCGCGTAGTACATCAACAAAAAAAAAAAAAAAACAGTAATGGAGGAATCTATACAGGGGAAGATGAGACCCTTGCTACTTCCCACTCAACTCCACTTTCCATAACACTGCCCCCCCCCCCCCCCCCCCCCCCCCCCCCCCTTCAAGTAAATCAACGTATCTAAAGGTTCACAGAATCATATAACTGACAGAATTGCAATCTTCTAGTGATACCTCGGTTATGTCATGATTCATGAAAATAGTATCACACCATCTATATGCACTATGAATTTACAATAAGTATGCTGTATTCACATCAAGTAGATCTATAAGGAGCCTCAAAAGAAAAAGGATTTTTAAAAAGAGTACATCGGTATATCCTACTTTGATATGCATTCCTAGATCATCTATCATATTATACATTCTCCTTCGTTTCACATTTAGATACCGTTCCACCAATACTTGAACAAAAGATGATGGTTCCTATTCAACTTGTATTAGGTTTTCAGAAAGATCAGATATCCCTTCTACAACTTGTTGGAAAGCAGTAAAGTGAGATGAGCAAGAACAAGCTGTTAAGTGCTTACAGGAAACTGAAGCTCGAACAACAATTCTTGTGTATAACTAGGTATAGCAATAGACAGATCAAGTTAAATGTTATGCTTACAGGAAACTGAAGCTCGAACAACAATTCTTGTGTATAACTAGGTATAGCAATAGACAGATCAAGTTAAATGTTATGCTTACAGGAAACTGAAGCTCGAACAACAATTCTTGTGTATAACTAGGTATAGCAATAGACAGATCAAGTTAAATGTTACAAACTTACAAGGATACAGAATAGCTAAAGCATCAGTTAAAATGAGTAAAATGGCATGCTAGAAATAACTTGGCATCTGAAGAATAATCCAGAACACTCTGCTTAATATGCCAAAGCAGTCTATAGCAGTTAATATTCAAAGAAGAGATTAGTCAGGCTTCGAAGGTTAGGCTGACTTTTTTGTTTCGTGGAGCAAAAGGTCAATGACAAATTTCTCTGATTATGAATGCTCATTTAGATGCTGCGAAACTAAAAGATTTGAGTAAGTGGATTACTCGACAGGAAGAAACATTCAGAACAACTGAGTAAAACCAAACCTGCTTCAACCCAGGGGCAGGGCCGCCCCTCTTCCCGGGGACCCAAGGCGAAAGACCCAAATAATTATTTTTGGGTCCATAATTACAATATAATTTTTTTACGTGCAAAATACGTGCCTATATTTATAAGGGGAATACAAAATCGGAGGCCCCTAAAAGTGCAAAAAATTGGGGGCCTGAGTCGACTGCATCATCTGCCTCAAGTGAGGGCCGGCCCTGCTTCAACCCACCACCAGGCCTATATGGGAGTAAGTAGTAACTAATAGAAGACAATGTATCTAACAGAAGACAACTCTAGCACAATACTCAAATCAAACGTTAGGCAGTTCAAACCAAAAAGAGGGCATATCAGATTGATAGAATTATAAGCAGGCCCGGCCCTGGGTAGAGCGAACTGGGCTCATGCCCAGGGCCCAAAATTTTTAAGGGGCACCAGCCCAGGCCCAACACTAATATATATAAAAAAAATATATATATTACCTTCCTTTAAAGCTGCGATTATACCCGATGGCCTTCCCCAACACGTTGATATTAAAGCCCCTATTATTAAAGATTGTCTTCCCAGTTCCCCAACACCTTGCATTCATACCCGATGGCCAGAAAGAAGAAAAAAAAAAATTTGAAGAGAAGAAGGGAAGCTGCTGGCCTGCTGCGAAAACATCTCTTTCCCCAAGTTCCAATAAGGTAACGTTCAAATTAGTTAATGAAATTGAATGTTGATATTTATAAAATCCCTAATTCCCTAATCCCTACCCTATAAATTTGTTCAAAATTGATAAAATAAAATCACAATTCCTCTTCTAATTTTTTCGGATGCTGAGTCGGTGGATTCTTTTGCGAAATGGATTGTTCGTAAATTTGGAGGGGTTGACATTTTGGTAAGATACATTTTTGTGCAGTTTAAGTAATTGACAAAAAAAAATAACAACTATAATGTGATCAATATATTGCTTACTGTAATCTTTTTTATTTTATATATTTTTTTTTTGCTTAGATTGTGAAATTCATATCTGTGATATGGGTTTTCAGTATTGTCATCAACCCACATCCATATGTAGTTTTTCGATAAATTTTGTCAAAGAGAGCTTGTTTATTATCCTAGAAGGAAATTGAAAAGATACTTAGTAACTGTTCAGTATATAAGTAATTAGATGAACAATATGTTGTTTAGTATAATCATATTTGAGCTTAATTGTGCAAAATTTGTACCTGTGATACGGGGTGTCAATCTTTTTTTGGAGGAAATAGATAGAGCTCTAAAGAGTTAAGAGCTCCGGCCAACAAAGTAAAAAAATTAATAAACAGTGTCATTACAAGCATAAAGAGTAGAAAGTGTATCTGGAGAATTTAGCTTGTTTGTCATCCTCTGTATAAACCAATTCTTGGAGATTGTGTATAAGGGAAAGACTGATATTTAGCTGGTTAATGTAGGTTTGGTTACACTGTTGGATTGATTAAATTGGATTATGAGTTAGTAGTATGAGGAGTGAGGACTGCTTTAAGATGATGGAGAGAAAGAAACCTTTTGCCTGTCTTAGACAAATAATTGTTGTTATGGGAAGGGAGTATGATTACAGGATTGTAGCCAGGGATGGTTAGAAATAGGTGAAAGTTTATGAGTTAGATATTTGAGTTGTAGTAAAAATTGAGGAGAGAGGCTATTGATGGATGAAAATTTCAACATGCTCGTCAAATTTGGGAACTCGTATGAATGGAAGGACTTAAGTGACTGTTTTATACGGGGTGGAGTAGGCTTGCTTAGCTTGAGATATTTCTTCAGTTTGGTGCTAGGTATGCTAGAGAGAGATCTTCTTTCTGATGCTAATTTTGCTACAGAGGGATCATATATTAAAGATATGGGCTGGTACAAAATATCAGAAACCCTTAACACATTTCTCAACTTTCAATGCTAGATATGTGAGACTACGAGTTAGAGACCCGTGATCATAGTAACCTTTAGGATTGTACTTAGTATCGTTGTAGCATCTTTGATTTGATGCTAGGCACAATCCAAAGTTCTATACTGGGGATATTATCTCAAAAGCTATAATTTTAGCTTATCACTTTTCAGGGACTATAGAGGGTCAGGGCCGGCCCTATCCTAGAGGCGGGTAAGGCGGCCGCCTTGGGCCCCCGGAGATTTCGCGATTTTAGAGGCCCCAAATTTGACATTCCCTTGTAAATATAGTTACGTATTTTGCGCATAAAATATATATATATGTTATTAGGGGCCCCATTTCGGAAGTTCGCCTAGGGCCCCTGGGAACTCAGGGCCGGCCTTGATTATAAGAATACCATTGCCATGCGTTATTCTAAATGGCGTTACTGCCAAAAGGAGAACTGGAGCGAGTAAAGTGCATATTCTCATTGTTTGTTTTCCACGTCTTAGTTGTTTATATTTGTAGTTTTAATCGCAGGCCTAGTTTTGTGATTCTGTGAACAACACTTCAGTTGTAAGTTGTAACAGCATCCCTGTACCAACATGATTACAGATGAAATTGTGGGTTACGCTTTAATAAAATAGCCTATCAGATTTACATACATTTGCTATAGAAGACAATCCTATAGCAAATGTAACACATCTATAGCGATATAGTTTGCTTAGACTCCCACACACTCATCAACAAATTCGTAGTCTACTAGGCTATGTTTATAGTATTGCTTTTGGAGAGCTCAAAACCATTTTCTGAGCTTTTAGAGTACTTTGGATTTAAGACAAGTGTTTGCGAAATTTTGATTGAAGTGTGTTAGGCTCGACAGAATTATCAAAATAAGAGTTTTCCCCATTTCTCCAAACATGCATCATGAGCTGCTTTAGCTTTATGGGAAAGTGTGTTTATCCTGAATGAGGGGAAAAGAAGAACAGAAGGAGAATGGCTAAAAGAAAGATTGCTAATTAAGTTGTTGGTAGTAGTGGGCCAGTCACTGTTAATTGGAAACACACCAATATGCAAAACTAAGAATATATCAATAAATCTGACAACCAAATTTTACTTCTGATGTGTAACAGAATTCTAATGCAGAAGCACTTCTTTAAAATCTCAAATAAATTCCCAGTTTTTTGCACCCTAAGGTCGTCAATACTATTTTATATCATCAGAAGAACAAACAATTGCAACATCAGCGAGAAAAAGTTGATCCACAAAAATATCCTAACCACAAAATAGCATAATCTATATAGTCTGCCAGTCCATTTCAAAGAGGAAAAGAATGGACCTGTTATCAAGTTAAACACCCTCCCCCTTCATAGCCAAGGGAGGGTAAATAACCTATTTGTTATAATATTTTTTTCTTGGCTAAAATCTTATTAAGTTGAACATACAGCCCAACCTAGCCAAGGATGTAATTGTTATAATACAACTTTCTTGGCTAAAAGCTGATACATCTAATAATTAAGTAAGCACACTAATTTACTCATCCAACTCTGCACTCCAATGCACATACTTAAATGACAGAAAAGCTGTAAACAGAAAATGTAAAACTTACATGATACTTTAATTGGAGAAATGTATAAGTTCAATACCCAGAGGTTGAAGTGGCTGAGGTTTAATAGAAGCTTACATGTGTTGAGCTTGAAATGACTTGGTATAGCTTGATTTAGGTAGTGTTCTTTTTCTCCTCTTATAAGTGATTTACCTCTTGTAAGAGGTGGTCTCCCTCTTACAAGAGTTTTTTGGGTGTTCTTTTTTTACCTCTTATAAGAGATTTCTCCCAAAATTGCTTCTAAACCTAAATGGCTTCTACTAGCCTCTTTCAAAATCTTAAAAGTCTTCTATAACTTAAAATGACTACACTACCCCTAAATTAATTTGTTGTTCATTTCACAGTGTATTTAATTTGTTTCTTCTTTGTGTCATTAAATTCTCGTCATTGTCATATTTTCGTTGAATATGTGGTGGTTTTGTACACTTTAAATGATCATTATAATTAGCAATATCCTTTTCTGTTGTTGCCTATTAAGATATCAGCTCAGATATGTTTGTTAACTCTTGTTTTGGTCGATATGTGCACACTAAAATTGTTTGATGAAACACTTCTCGCTGCATATCACTTACTACTCCTTTGCTCAGATGCATCTGCATGATGCATGCAGCTTTTTCGCTATAAACATTTTCTGGCAATACTCACCTCTTCTATTATTTGCTGTTTCTACTTCTTCATTGGCAATTTAGCAGCTACAGTCAGAGGGATGTGTTTCTTATTAGGAGCTTTTGAGACACGGCGGCGTTCCCCAAGAGAGATGGTGACTAGTGCCGATGCAAATGTGGCATACACAGAGGAAAAGATACACTTGATGGATACATGGCACAAATATTTAAATCAAATCTTTTAATCAAGTTTTAACAAGAAGAATCAAAACTGATGATATCACCAAATCAAAAGTTTATCATTTAAACAACATTTCATCCCTGCCATGCCTAACAAGAAAAATTGACATCCCTGCCATGCATGTTAAAAAGATAACATTTCATCGGGTTATATAGATAGAGAAATTATATAGTAAGGGCAAAAATGTCTAAAAGTAGAAAAAAGGCTCTTGTAAGAGGTGAAAAAAGAACAAAAAACTCTTATAAGAGGTACTTATAAGAGGTTATTTTTAGATTAAAGAACACCTCAAAAAGAGGCTCTTATAAGAGGCTCTTATTGTAAATCTCTTATAAGAGGTCACCTCTTATAAGAGGTCACCTCTTATAAGAGGCAAAAAAAAGAACAGTCCCTTAGATTTACTGTTCTTTAGAACTTAATGTTCGACGACAACATTCAATGCGTCTTTGGCTTTATTTCTCTGAACATAATTCCCTATGAAAAAACTATCATTTTCCCCCCTTCTACCTGAACATAGGTTGCACAGGTTTACCCTAAATGATTAAGAATGCATCTTGTCTCACCTATATGAGCCCATAGATGACCCTAATGGAAATGATATGATTGAATGACATATCATTATATCAACATAAAGTCGTCAGTATTCACTATTCACTATTCAGTGAAATACTAAGTTACTAAATATATCTCAGTATTTCACTTAATTTTAGCCTACCATTTTTCGGTAAGGGTGTTTCCATAAACAATTTCTAGATATTAAAAAAAAGTGGATAAGCTGGTTAATAGCATCTCATAGGCCTGACATTTGTTCAACCCAAATTAGGATTCCAAATTGCATCACAGTAATGACTGAGTTACAATCTAAAGTTCTACCAGGTTAAGTTGAGCAAATAAAAGTCTGGTCTGGTCCAGCCAATCTCAGCATTTACAAATAAAGACCCACAGAGTAAAGAAAAATTAAGTAAATGTCTACAAAAGTCTTCCTTTTTGCTAACTTAGCAATTGTTCATGAATTTAGGAATCCAAAAATAAACTAAATATATAGGAGGGGAAGAAAATGGATAAAGACATTACATAATTCTACTTAAGGACACTTGATGAAAAATACAACAACAATAACAACAAAGCCTTTTTCCCAACTAGTTGAGGGCGGCTACAAGAATCCTGGTTTTCTGTTATTCTCGATTTAGCGCAATATCTTCTGTAAGGTCACAAGCTATCATATCTTTTCTCACAATTTCCACCCAAGTTAGTTTAGGTCTTCCTCTACCCCTGAACTCTACCCTTAATACTTATCAAATCACTTTCTAACGGGAGCACTATTAGGTTTATGTGTGACATGTCCAAACCATCTGAAACAATTCTCTCTTAACTTATCTTGGATTGGAGCTGCTTTTAGCATGTCTCATATATGTTCGTTTCCAATTATATCATTCCTTGTTTTACCACACATCCATCTTAGCATCCTCATCTCCGCTTCACTCATTTTTTGGACATGTTTCTTTGTTGCCCAATACTCTGCTCCATACATCATTGCTGGTCTAACAACTGTCCTATTAAATTTTTCATTCAACTTTAAAGGTATACATTTGTCCCACAAAACATGCCTGACACTTCTCCACTTAAGGCACCCTGCTTGGATCCTATGTATAACATCTTCACAAATCTCCCCATCGCTTTGTATATTCGAGCCTAAATATCGGAAACGGTCTCTCTTAGGTATCTCTTGACCATACAGTTGATGAAAAATTTACATTTGATGAAAAATAACTACAGATAAATGAAGCAAGTAATAAATAGCATGACTGCAGCTCCCACAGCATTTCATTTATGTAGCCTATTGGACTTGTATGAAGCCTATGGACTTGTATGAAGCCAGTATGCAAACAAACAATCCATGGGTATTTGAACCCAAGTATCCAGGAAAAAGCCTTGAATATTTGATGGAAGAACAGGGAATTCTTCACGGAAATAAACAATAAATAAGGCAGTTATATTATTAAAAATACAGGAACTACACGTGACAAAATATTCGTAATGGCTACAATACTATCTAGAGAAGATGGTACAAAATACAACATAACAAAGCTAGCTTACCTTAGGCTGTAGTGAATAATCTTCGTCTAAAAAGGTGATGCAGAATCCACAGTAATCCACAATCAAAATGATCCACAACGAAGATCAAGAATCCCTATTCAGCTAGCTCAGCAACTAAAGTGCAGAATTAATAAGAATGAGCTATATCTTTTGTTTAAGGGCTTGACGTAGCTGAATCTTCTGACTGTCCATTCTTGCCTCGAAAAGCTTCGTCTTGAAGCTTTGCTTCTGACTGTCCATTCTTGCCTCCATAAGCTTCGTCTTGAAGCTTTGCTTCTGTATGCCTCGTGGCCACTCGATGCACGCTTTTATCCCACGAGTGATATATGTGTTAACTGAGTCAGGTGAGCTCGAAAAGCTTAAACCCACATCCTCTGACTTCCCATCAGAAGACAGACTAGCATTGGACATCCTTCCATATGACAGAGTAGTATTAGACATCCTTCCATTAGATAGCCTTCCATTGGTTACCTCAAATGAGTACTTCCGACCACTATCACCATTTGTTGAATATGATGACCTCCAAAGCCTAGCTATTGAGGACCCCTTCTTTCTGGATTGCTTTGTGGCCACAGAACAAACCTCACTGACCTCGCTATCCAACTTATCGTTGTCTTCGTTCTCATCCCAGTCTGTGCCACTAACTGATGCATTACTCTCTTTGCATATCCCATTATTAACTGATGGGTCGCTTCCTTCTATAGAATTACTAGAGCCTTGCTCCTCTATGTTGCTCTCAGTTTCCCACCCACTATCATCATCTCCATCCCCATTTCTCTCAATTATTTCTTTAGCAATTCTCTTCATGGGTTTATCAAGACATCCATTAGCATCCCCATTAGAATGCCCAGAACATGCTTCAATCTCTCTCTCTTTAAGATCTTCAAAGATAGAGAATATGTCCTCTGAAGCCAGAGGAGGCTGGTAATAGAACTCCCTTATCTCTTGCACATTAATTGAATCAGCAGCCTCTTTTAGTAACTCGGCCTCTTTCTTCTCCTCCTCATTGGAACTGTTTTGTCCTCTTAAGAATAAGTCAATCTCCGATTTAAGCTTGCTTAGTTGTGAATACTTTTCCTCAAGGGTAACTTTTGCATCAACTAACTTCATCTGGACCCTTTCTTCACGCCAGACCTCAGCCATCTGTAACATTTTTCTCTCTTCTTCCACCTCCTCTTGGACTCGCCTCGACTCATCCTTTAATGCTTCAACCTCAGCCTTGTCCTCTCCAATCTCCTTTGCCAGCTCATCACATACCTCCTCCATAAGCTCACGAGTCTTCCTCTCCTTTTCATATTTCTGTAAGTGCCTCTTTGCTGACAATTTAGCCTCCTTAAGTTCATTCACCAACTTGGAGTTCACAATCTCCAACCTCTGCCTGTTCTTCCTCTCTCTATGAAGGTCTTCCTTCATGGAATCAATTACAGCTCGGATCTTCTCGTGCTCTCTTCTCCTCCATGCTTCCTTCTCCTCTGCAAGCTTTCTCAAGAAGCTGTCAAGCCTTTTCTTTGACGTTTGCCGTTCAGTCTCAAGTTCAGCAATTCTTCTTTGTGCTTGCTCGAGCTCCGACTGAAGAGAGGAGTTATCTGCAATGGCGGTTCCCTGTTGGTCATCGAGAAGCTTCAAGTGACTGTAGAACTCAGGGTCCCATTTGGTTGCCTTCTCCAGTAAGGGATTGGGCACTGAAGTCGAAGCTCCATGCTGAATTAAACATATAATCCAAGAAAGTGGATAAGACAGAAAAGAAAACAACTGGTATCCACAACATGAACATGAAAGTAGGAGGGAACAAACCTTATGCAAAATGTCATTCTTCGCACAATTCATTAAACAGGTGGACTGGTGATGATTCTTCTTGTTAGCATTACGGGTGGAGATGTGAGGATCAAAGTCATTTGACTGCAACGGAGAAGAAAAGTAAAATCTAATGAACAAGCATTTTTAAACATGCATGACAATATGCATGATCGATATCAAAATTTGAAAGATCAATGAAGGATGAGAAGTTAGACAATAATTATACACATTAACAATAAATAACCGTCATTGCTCCAAGACGCACATACAAATTCCTCAAATTTCCACATATCACAAGTTTGTTATGTAACATATTTATTGCCAAAGGTTTTCTTGGCTAGATTTATCTTACTATTATAACCAGAGAGTACGGGTTGTGGTTGTCCGGACATTTTTGTGCGGTATCACAATCGTATTGCATGTGATATTGTGATTTCATCTATATTTGTCATGCTCATTGAACGTGATCGAACGTGATCGTTAATGGACCACCTGTAACCAATGGATCAGGTGGTATCAGCAAACAATAAAGGCAGTTTTGATTTGGTCAACAAATATTGATTTAGTCATGATCTGCATGCTTAAGTTTAGGAGATTGATTTGGTATCAGCAAACAATAAAGGCAGTTTTGATTTGGTCAACAAATATTGATTTAGTCATGATCTGCATACTTAAGTTTAGGAGATTGATTTAGTCATGATCTGCATGTAACTGATTAGCTTAAGTTTAGGCAACAATCATGCAATTCCCTCTTCCCTTGTGTAACCTGTGTACTATATATATTGTATATGTTTATACAAAGAAATACAAGAGGAAATCACTACTTTATATGGTATCAGGCTCTTTAGCCTTACAGCAAATCGATCCACTATCCCATCATGTCAACCTCTACAACATCTGAAATCCCAATTACCTCAAATGTCAATTCTGTTGTTGTTCTTAACACCCATTCATCACTCAAACTGAATAGCAGCAACTACCCTGCCTGGCATGTTCAATTCAATGCCCTCCTTGTGGGATATGATCTCATTGGTTATGTTGATGGCACCACTGCAACTCCTGCCACAACTAACGCAACCTATACTCGCTGGAAAAGACAGGATCAGTTGATCCTCCATGCCATTATGTCCTCAGTTGATCCCAGTATCATTACCATGTTAGGTAATGTGAAGACTTCCAAACAAGCTTGGGACATTCTCACCAAGATGTTTGCAAGCAAAACTCGTGCAAGAATCATGCACCTAAAAGAGAGACTCTCGCGATTCTCAAAAGGATCCAAATCCATCTCAGAATACCTTCATGGTATTAAGGCTTTGGCTGACGAATTAGCCATCATTAACTCTCCCTTGGATGATGTGGATCTAGTCATCCACACTTTGAACGGCCTTGGTACTGAGTATCGTGAGGTCACTGCTGCTCTCAAAACAAGAGAAAATTCTATTGGATTTGATGATCTCCATGATCTTCTCACTGACTTTGAAAGTGATTTAGAGAGGAATGAAACTGTGCAACAAACCCCTCTCCTTGCTACTGCAAATACTGCACATAAAGGCAAGCAGTTTTACAACAGAACTGGAAAACAGTTCTACAATCAAACAATGCCCAGATCAACGTCACCTGGTTCCTCAAGGCGTGTAGTGTGTCAATTCTGTGACAAACCAGGCCATACAGCCAAGGTTTGTTACAAGCTGCATGGACACCCCTCAAAAAGGCACCAACCTCCTTCTGCTCTTCACGCACGAGCTATATCACCAGGGGTCTCAGACTGGATCTTAGACTCAGGAGTATCTCATCATACAACTAATGATCTGGATCAACTTCATCTGACTCAACCTTACACAGGACCTGATCAACTTGTGGTTGGTGATGGCTCAGGTCATACCATTTCCAATATTGGTAAAATTGTCTTACACACTCCCTCTCAATCATTTCATCTATCGAATGTTTTACATGTGCCTAAAATTACACAAAAACTATTGTCTGTCTCTTCCCTATGTCATACTAACCCCATTTCTGTTGAATTTTTTTCTGATCATTTCCTAATCAAGGATTTGAAGACAAGGGAACCTCTTCTAAGAGGGCAGCATAGCAATGGACTCTACCACATGCCCCATCCAGCACCTCCAACAAGGGCCCTAGTCATTTGCCCCTGTTGTTCGTCCACAAACGATCAAGATTATCCTCACTCTTGCTATCTCTAATCAGTGGGCAATGCACCAACTTGACGTAAACAATGCATTTTTACAAGGAGCACTCACTGAAGAGGTTTTCATGGATCAACCACCAGGTATGAAAGATGTTGCACATCCTACCTATGTATGCAAACTTCACAAAGCCATCTATGGCCTTCGTCAAGTCCCACGTGCTTGGCATGATTCTCTCAAGGCATTTATTCTATCATATGGCTTCAAAACCAGCAAAAGTGATCCATCTCTTTTCCTTTATCACTCGGATGATACTATGGCCTACTTTTTAGTCTATGTAGACGATTTACTACTCACAGGTAATAAGTCCATCTTCCTTCAGCGTTTCATTGCGGCGCTATCTCAACGATTTTCGTTGAAAAATATGGGACAACCTCACTATTTTCTGGGTATTGAAATAATACCAACCAGCACTGGAATTTTTCTCTCACAACATAGATACATTCGTGAGCTCCTACAAAGGTTTGACATGGAGGGGGCGAAACCATCCCCCACTCCACTTTCTTCTACAGCAGTGCTTCAGCTCAATGATGGCACAACATCCACAGATGCCACTGAGTATCGTAGGATCATTGGTGGACTTCAGTACCTTAATCTTACTCGTCCTGACTTGTCATACTCCATCAACAAATTGTCTCAATTCATGCACAAACCAACCTCTCTTCACCTGCAGCATCTGAAACGTATCCTACGGTACATCAAGCACACTATGAATCTTGGTCTTATGCTACGTAAAACTGTTACCAACAACTTGTTAGCATATTCTGATGCAGATTGGGGGGGGGACAGCAATGACCGCAAATCCACCTCAGCATACATCATCTTCTTTGGAGGCAATCCTATCTCATGGCTCTCAAGAAAGCAACGAACTGTGGCATGATCATCCACTGAGGCAGAATATCGTGCAGTTGCCACTACTACTACTGAGTTAATGTGGCTACAAAACTTACTACATGAACTCAGAATTCCCATGCATCACCCCCCACGCTTGCTGTGTGACAATGTGGGTGCCACCTACCTTTGCTCCAACCCTGTACTCCATTCAAGAATGAAGCACATATCCCTAGATTATCATTTCGTTAGGGAACAAGTTCAAACCAAGAAGCTCATAGTAACACATGTGTCTACCAAGGATCAGCTGGCGGACTTGCTCACCAAACCACTGCCCACGGCTAAGTTCACTGAACTCACATCCAAGATAAAGGTTGCTGATGGAACCTTAATCTTGAGGGGGCGTAATGGACCACCTGTAACCAATGGATCAGGTGGTATCAGCAAACAATAAAGGCAGTTTTGATTTGGTCAACAAATATTGATTTAGTCATGATCTGCATGCTTAAGTTTAGGAGATTGATTTGGTATCAGCAAACAATAAAGGCAGTTTTGATTTGGTCAACAAATATTGATTTAGTCATGATCTGCATGCTTAAGTTTAGGAGATTGATTTAGTCATGATCTGCATGTAACTGATTAGCTTAAGTTTAGGCAACAATCATGCAATTCCCTCTTCCCTTATGTAACTTGTGTACTATATATATTGTATATGTTTATACAAAGAAATACAAGAGGAAATCACTACTTTATAATCGTGATGCACATAGACAACGAATAAGATCCTTAAACAGGAAAAACATGTGCATCAAATGTGTGCGTATTGTTTGTGTGGCCTTCCAACGTGCCAATCAGTACTTCCGTTTCATCTTTATTTGTCATACTCATTGAAAACATAAATAGAAAACAATTAAGATAATAAACAAGACTAACAAAAGCAAAACACGATCAGCGCACGTGCTAACCATCTAGTCAATAGTCAAAGCAACGGAAGAAGAAGAAGCACCTCTAACCCTAGCCCTCCATTAACATGCCAGATCCCCGCCCCAAGCTTCCTCACCGACACCACCCCACCACCACTCCTCCCATTCCCGCCTCCACTATCGGATTCGGGTCCGGACCCGACTGGCTTACCGGTATCATCGACCTTCCAAACAAGCGGCGGCGTTGTGGGCCTCTTCCCGCCACCCGCATTCCGCAGCAATCGGACCCTCGACAGCGCGGGGCTCCGGATCCGACGGGATTTCGGGTCGGGTTGTGTTGTTTTCCTCATCGGGTTCATGGTTTCGGTTTCTGATCCAATAGCATTTTGAGAGGAGGGGGAAAGAAAGAAAGACGAGGGTCTATGTGACTGTGAGATAGCTATCTGGGAAGTGGTTTGAGCACGGGTTTTATATAAAGGTTATACTGACAGCCGTTGGATGTAATCTAGCGCGCATCGGAAAGTAGGTTTTGTTTCAGATCTGATGTTGGATTCTGAGGCGAAAATGATTAAAAAATGGAATAATGGGAGAGAAGACTTTTCTGGGCTTTGTGACCGTTGAGACCACCCAACTATTTATTGCTTGGGGAATGGATTTTTTTACCAAACTATCCCAATTTTTTTGTAAGTATGTACCAAACTATTCCTGTTTGAAAATTTAATACCAAAATATCCCTATCGCTAATGGGATTAACGAGTCTAGTAGTTTTCCTAGCGTTAACCCAGTTAGCTTGCTGATGGGGATACAACTTTTTCCTTGAGTGGGAATTTGCAGAAAAACTCATCCAATATAGACTCGTTAATCCCGTTAGCGGTAGTATTTAAACCACTCGCGTTAACGGGGTTAACGTTTCTAGTTGGGACAGTATGGGGCACTACCTCAAAGAGGGGTGTGGGTAAAAAATCGCTAAGTATAGACACGTTAACTCAGTTAACATGTCTATTATTATCAAGGCCGTTAACTGAGTTAATGAGTGTGAAGATTTCAAAATTCCAGAAAGTTGAAACTTTCTGGAAATTGGAGATACTCACACACGTTAACTCAGTTAACGTGCCTATTCTTACCAAGACCGTTAACTGAGTTAACATGTATGCCTATCTTCACAAACAAACAATCAGGAATGTTTTGTACAAAAAAAAATTACTAAGTATAGACACGTTAACTTAGTTAACGTGCCTATTATTACTAAGGCCGTTAACTGAGTGATCGTGTATGCCTATCTTCACAAATAAACAGATAGAAATGTTTTGTACATAAAAAATTAATAAGTATAGACACGTTAACTCTGTTAACATGCCTATTATTACCAAGGTCGTTAACTCAGTTAGCGACGGGGATGTTTTGGTATTAAATTTTCAAACAGGGATAGTTTCGTACATACTTATAAAAAGTGGGATAGTTTGGTAAAAAATTCTGAGGAATGTAAGCGTACTAGGTATGCCCGTGGGCACGTGCCCTACGGCAGGTATTGAGAACGATACAACATATGAAAAATCATATAAACAATAAGGGATGATTTATATAGATATTTATTTGCTTGCAGACGTTGATGTATTGATGTACTTTGAAGTAGGATTATGAAGTGACCTTGATGTTTATTGGTTTGTATATTGCATAATTATTTGTCAGCAGCTCGGGATTAAAAAATAGTATTATGAATCTACAACAGCAGTGAATCGGAAATTCCTTGCTACGTGTGACTTGAGCATAAGAGATTTCTTTTTTGATTTGGAGTCGAATATAAGTAGCAATTTATTTTCTAACTGCATGAGTTACGGTTAACGCCTCAAACTACATGAGTTAGTTCCTTCTTGTTTGTTTTTTATGTAGTTAACCATGTATGAATTTAAAAGAGAAAATTTGTTGTGATGTATATGTGAAGTAAAATTACAACAAAGTATATCAAGATACAATTTTGCAGCTACAAAAATCTAGAATACAGGAATTAAGCATGAATTTGTCCATAAAAGCACGATCTTTCGAAGCAGCAAATGCCCAAACACTCAAAAAAAAAAAAAAAAAAAAAACATAACCCGAAATTACATAATATAAAAAAAGTATTCTAATCAAAATTAACTTATTGAAGCATTCTAATATAAAATAATTACTCAGTGAGGTATAATACAATCAGATCAAATATGATAATTCAAAATCAATTAAATGAAAGTGAATGTTATTGAGTTATGAAAGCATAATCCGAAAAAAAAACATAATCAAAATTTTGAAATAATAAAAAGAAGCATAATTCAAAATTGAATAACCAAAAAAAATATTCAATGTTTTTTTTTTTTTTGACATATCTGGGTAAAAAAAAAGATAAAGAATTATGAAAAAGGAGGAAAAGGGGGAAGAGAGAGAGACAGTAATAAATGAAGAAGTTGTTTTGTTTTGGGAGAAAAATTTTGAATTTTGGGGTGAAACATTTGAGAAGGAAAATATCTTTTGAGAGTAAAAATCTAGTCCGTTGATTTTATTCCAAATGAATGAGAGCCACTTGATAGCTTTCTTTGTGTTTTATTACATAGATATAGTTTAATGGGTAGAAGATATCATATAGATCATGCAACGGGATCGTTAGATCGAAATCAAGTGGGAAATTTCTTCTACTATTTTAATGGGAGAGTTGGGGTTGTAACAAACAAACCGCAATTTTGTAACTGAGCAAATCCGTGCAAATCACGTTAATCTTAAAATCCAGCAAAAAATAGAAAAAGAAAAAAAGAAAAAAATACCTATACTCCCCTCTCTCTCGTAACACCCTCCCGTCTAAACCCAAAAACCCTAAATCTCCCCTACTCATCTCCTTCCCATCTATTCATCTCCCTCTCTCCCCCAACTCTGCCGCTCTCCAGCGACACCCAACGCGCCGCCACAAAACCGTCGCCAGCGACGCCCCCTCAGCCTGCCGATTTACCGCCGCCCTTCCATCATCGCCAGCGAAGCCCCCTCGACCTGCCGATTTCCCGCCGCAACTCGGTCGCTCTCCAGCTTCGCCAAACGTGCCGCCGCAACTCGGTCGCTCTTCAGGTTCGGGGCTGGGTTCATGTAAAATGTTTTTAGCAGTAAGCTCTGAATCAAATTATAGGTCTAAGTAGAAGGAAATCTGGAGAAGCTTCGTCAATCTGTAGATCCCGATTTTTCAATTTTTTAATTAAAAATCCCCCCAACTTAAAGTTAAATAAAAAATGGGATTACAATCAGATGTCTTCATTTGGCTCTTTTATGTAAAACTCTTATGTTGATGTTCTTTGCCATATCAATAGCCTTAGTTTAAAATGGACATATTTGATCAAGAAGGTTGATTGAGGATAAGTTCTGACATGATTAAGATTTTGGTTTACTTTACAAGGGCACATTCCATAGTAGTTTCGGAGTTAAAATGAGTCTGTCATGATAGAAGTTAAGAATGTCCTCTAATAATTGTTGACTAATTCAATTATCTTTGATTTAAAAAAATCTATATCATTGCTTCTATCTCCAACTCTTGCTCATTTTTGTTCACATATACTGGCATGGGTATGTACTGGAATCTAATATCTCTAATAAATTATGTATTGTCTCCGGTCAATTCTTAAGCTCAGGTTCTTACGAAAAGATTTAGCCATTCAAGTTCAAGCCTGGAGTAGTCCAAAGAGAACAGTATCGGAAAGATTAGAAAACATTTTCTCTGTCATATTCCTAAGGTATGTTCCTTTCATGCATGCTTGGCAAATTGTTCTGTTAGCAAGTCTTGATGATCAAACCAATTACATGTGCACAATAAGATCTATTAGTTACAAATTGTACTAGCTTCATTTTTCCAAATTCATTGTTGGGTTAAAAATAAGATGAACCTACCTTCTTTTTTACAGAGTAAATTTTCATTTGGGCAGCCTTCTTGAACTATCATACTCTGACTTCTTCCATCACAATCAAGTGCTACAACACCCCAATTACGTCATTTTCCAAAAAAAAAAAATTCGGTGGAGTTTTCTCATTATAGATAAAAGAATATCAAATAATTTTAAAAGAATATCAAATAATGTTTTGTGAAAAGCTTCATTGTTAATTATTCTTATCTCTTTCAGTCTAATATAGATTAAACAATGCTTTAGATTATTGACCATAAGGTCTAACTCAGTTTTTGGCCTTAGAATGTAACATTTTCTTAATTATGTTGTGAGTATTTGAATTTTCTTTTTCCTACAACACTGTCGAAGAGAGCATTCTCTGCAATGCATATTATATGTACATCAACGCTAAATTTATAGCAAATGCATACTGACCTCAGTAAATGTGCACATATATATATATATATTGAGCTAAGTATGTTGTTCATGTTTATTCAGTCCTTGGTTAAAAATCATTCGTATGAATCGACCAAAGAATAGTGGTAACATAATAATTTTGATTTTTCTCTTTTATGTATTGTTGAAGTTTGATTCTATAATCATTCACACTTATTCTATTATTGAAGCATGCTATTTTGCAAGTTAAATATTTTACTATTTCTTTTCTTATACTATATACAAATTCATTTAATTTAATGATTAAATTTTTTATAGACGTGCATCGCACATGCATTATACTAGTTACTCATTTTAACGATGGTTTACATGATTCTCTATAAGCCGGTGCTTAACGATGGTTAGATACGGCAAAATTGTTGCCAAGGAATTCGACGGATGAGTTCTTGTCGGAGTGGTTAACTGAAAGTAGATCTTGTACTGAGTTTTCCAAACAATAATCAATCTCCAAATAGGGTGAGTAAAATTTAGTTATGTAATCTGTTTCTTTGAATCCTACTAAATAAAAGCAGAATTTTGTACTTTTTACTTGGAAAAAGCAAAACACAGCTGAACACAGTTACAAATGCTCCAATTACGAGGAAAACATTGAATGATGTGAGCCTATTGGTCTAGAGAGAGTCAGAGCATCTGTAGTCGTATTGAGTCATATTTTGGATATTTGATAAATAGAAATTAAAAAAATGGGTTTATGCTGTAGTCGTCAAAAGCCAAAATATGGGTCAGACGAAAAATTATTTTTCGTCTTAGAAATTTAAATTTTATATATATATATATATATATATATATATATATATATATATATATATATATATGCATTGAATTGAGGGACAAAGGACAAAAAAAAAAAATTTAAAAAACAAACCAGACAAAAGGAGCACAAAAGGACAAAAAAAACAAAAATGAGACAAATGCCTGGAACGAAGGATGAATTCCCGTCCTAGGCATTTTGTCTTTTGCATGAATGTGTTGGACGGTACATTATGTACTGTCCGTCATTTTTTTTTATAAAATTTAATTAGTCAGACGGAATATTATCCTTCGTCTGTTGAATTTGTCGTATGCTGAATTGTTTGAGAACGTGTTGTTTGCCATTCATGCGACATAAATTTAGCATACGACAAATCCTTCGTCTGTTGAACGTCTTTGTTTGCTGTCCCACGTTTCAGACGAAAGATGATCTTTCGTCAGCTATAATTTGGCATTTGCCAAACCGTCTCCTATATTTGGCAATCTCATGTTCATGCGACACCCAAATTTTGGGTATTTGGCAGACGACTACAGCGCTCTTTTTTCCATTTTTTCCTTTTTTTGGGTATTTGGCAGACGACTACAGATGCTCTCAGGAGGGCTCGATCCTCTTCTAAATGAGTCACTTTCAGGTTGTTCCTTTTGAGTCTCCGTACAAATTTCCTAAGAGCATATGTAGTAGTGAGATGCAAAATTTTGGGTATTTGTCAAATGGAAATAGAAAATATGAGTTGTCACTGTAGTCGTGTAAAGCCAAAATTTGGGTTTTCGTTTGTTTTTTAATATCAGACGAAAGATTATCTATCAGGAGCGAAGCCAGAACAATTTTGCTAGGGGGTGGGGCAAGTAATAAATAAAATTAAGAAGAAAAATAATTTATAAAGTAAATTTAATTTTTTGACATAGAGATCTAGTCTTCAAAAGATAATTCACATATCATAATTTTAAACAAAAGTAAACAAAAAAATCAAATTGTCTTGATTTCTTACAAAATCCCAAAAAGTATATTTGCCCCAAACAAAAACAAGTGTAGCTTAAAAGAACTGTGATCTGCGTTCTTTCATAGAAGCAAACTATTTGATAATAGTATCTATGCACAAATCCTCTGCTATTTCTCTTTCAATAAAAATCATCAAGTAGTTCGAGAGATAATTATCCTCCATCTTGTTGCTAAGCCTATTTTTCACAAAACTCATTGCCGAAAGTTCCCTCTCAGTAGTTACTGTAGAAACTGGTAATGTGAGCACAAGCCTAATTAGCCGATCAACAAGAGGATAGATAATTGACTTTCTAGATCTCGCTAATGCTTGACATAACTCGGAAAGAGATGACAAATTCTTGAATTCACTACGAAGAGGAATATCAAGTATATAATGTTCTAGTTGATACTTTAGATGTGTTTGATCTTGCTCAGAAAAATCTTCAAGAAAGAATTGGCTTGCAAGTTTGCAAATTTTCTCGACGTTAAAAGATGTATATGCATCTCTCGGATCCAAAGTACCACTTAGCACAAGTAAATCAACTGTATTTTCATTAAACCGGGTATTTAATTCTTGCAATTGAGAATCAATTGTGGCAATGAATATGTCAACCCGATAATGATGTTCAACTGTAAGATGCGGCTGTGGATGTTGAGATGGAAATTTTCTTCTATATTGATCAGACATATCCGGTAAATCCATCTGACGTTTCTCACAAAATAATCTTGTCTTATCAAGTAAGGCTTCCCAACCAGCCTCCCTAAGATTTTGAAGAAGTTTCTTTGTAGAAGATATAATATGTATTGCATTTACAATATCTTGAGACTTGCGCTGTAAAGCTTGACAAAGAAGATCAGTGATTTCAAAAACTTCTTTCATGAGGTGCAATATAAAGACAAATTGGAAAGAGATTAAAAGCTCATAAGCCTTCTCTGCATCTGCACGTTGAGCAGATTCACCATCATCAATGTGACTAATAAGAACTTCACATGTCGGGCTAAACATATTCAACAAGCTTGTGATTGATTTTAAATGAGAACCCCAACGAGTATCTCCATCTCGCTGCAAAGAGCTAATTTGATTTAGCCCCATACCCATTATTATTTCTCCATTTGCAATTAAGAACTCAAGTTCAGAAGCTTTAGCTGCTTTCAACTGATCATTTCTTTTGCAAGAAGCACTAGGAATGTTAATAATGTAAGTCAAATCATTAAAGAAGTGGTGAATTGGACTCACGTCTCTACATGATGCAACTAATGCTAATTGAAGTCGATGAGCCATACAATGTACATAATATGCACTTGGAGAATCATTGGAAATCAAGGATTGATACAAAATGATAAAAATTATCTTCATCTACTATCTAAATATATTTATACCCATTCTAAAAAAAAGAAGATAACCCCAATCTCCTTATCATAGTAGGTTTTTGTTTTTGGTTGGCTGAGGTTCTTTGGAACCTTGTAGGCTCCTTGTCATAAAAAACTTTAAAACAATGTCCTTATGCCATTTTGGCTTCCTAATTGTCTGAACCTCGGAATAAAAGAATTTATCAGAGCACAAATGGCAATGGAGAAATTGTACCTTTGCACATTGTAATTGATATGGCTAAAAGTGGGGTTAAATCGGAACCGTCCAAATTGAGTACGAATCTTGAGACGTGGGGGTAAAATGGTGATTTCGCCTACAAGAGGGTCCAAAATAGGTGTTGGGTCTTCTCCCCAAGAACCCAGTAACCCACGAACAGACCCACCAACAAGAGGGTGCGGGTCTTAACCTGCTGTACACCCAATCCAGCGAGATAAAATCAGGGTCCCTGATTAATCTTGATCAACGGCCCAGATGTACATCAATCTTTTCAGCGGGATTTGGGGATAAAACTCCTTATCTGATTACGGGGAAGATACCTCATCAGATTACATTCCTCATCTGATTATGGGGAATATTCCCTATCAAATCACCAGGATTACATTCCCAATCTGTTCCCTGAAACGCCTATAAATACCCCCCATCCATCTCCATTAAGAGATAATCAATCTTTCACCAGTTTTTACGCTCTTTCATAATCTCTCTGATTACTGACTTGAGCGTCGGAGGGTGCGTCGCCGGGAACAACCCCGGTGTCTCGCACTTTTTGCAGGTCTGCGGCGGGACCGACGACCGAAGCCCGAAGAAACAGGTATCCAGGTTCTACTATTCAGTTTCCCTAAGAATCCACAAATTCATCCGTTTGCCCCCACACCAAATTTAGCGGCAACAGATTGGCACCGTCTATGGGAAACCAACGAATAGAGACCTCTCCTCTTCTCGGTGAACAGGTCTTTTCCAGCCATGCCGCCTCGCAAAGTTAGGTCAAGAGGGTCTAACCGAGTACCCAACCCTGACCAGCAAGAAGTCCTTCCTGATCCCGCTCAGCAACAAGGGCAACTTCCCCCTACCATGGAAGAGCCGCTCCAACGGAACCTTCCACCTCCCGATCCAAAAGGTCCTAACCCTCAGAAACAGCCTCTTCACCAAGAGAACCTCTCCATCCACAACGCCTCCAGTGCTTCTATGGCCTCCCATCATCCCCGAGCCTCTGGTCGCCACACTGTCCCCCCCAAACGCCCGGAGGATGATGACCTCCGTCGTCATCTGGATGAAAAGCGGGCTCGGGAGGAGGTCTCCCGCCAGCAAGAGCGATCCCCTCGTCGCCGAGAGTACAGGAGGTCCCCCATCCGAAGAGGGAGGAAGGACTCCCCCGATCATCACCGAAGGAGACACTCTCCCGCAGGACGGCAACAGCCTAGGAACAATGAGGCACCCATCACCCGTGCAGAGTTCCAACAGTTCCAAGCGACCGTCCTGCAGGCCCTCAACCTCCGTCAGAATCCTGTTGGGCCGAAGCTCCCATCCCCTCCTCCGGTCCGAAGCCCTCGCCGACGGTCTCCCTCTCCTCGACCCGCACCTACCAACTCCCGGCATACTCCGAGTCCTCGCCGTTCTCGAAGCTACCCTCGGCGCAGCCCTCGCTCCCCCTCATACGAAGACGAGTCCCGTGGCCCGGTGGATTACCGTCGGAGGGATGACACCATTAACCGCCGCCTTAACGAGGTGGAAAAGCTCCTGGGTCAGATAAACCGAGAAGAGGAGCTCAGGGGGAGGACCCTACGCCCTAGCCGGCCCCCATTCTCCCGAACCATAGTGGATGCCCCTGTGCCGTTCGGCTTCAAACCTCCCCAATTCGAGAATTACACCGGGGAGACCGATCCAGTTGATCACATCGAAAGCTTTAAGACTTTGATGCTCCTCCACCAAGCTTCCGATGCCCTCCTCTGCAAAACATTCCCCGCAACCCTCAAAGGCCCGGCTCGAGAGTGGTACTCTCGCCTTGCCCCAGCGTCGATATTCTCCTTCGAGCAGTTCGAAACCCTCTTCATCACCCACTTTGTCAGCAGCCGAAGGACTGAGAAAACCAGCATCTCACTATTGCACCTCCGTCAGCAAAAGGGAGAGAAACTGAGAGACTACGTGAAGAGGTTCACAGCTGAAGCCAGAACCATTGCCTCCCTCGACCAGTCGGTTGCTACCGCAGCGTTCCAATCCAATATTCTCAACTCCAACCTCCGCTCCTCCCTCGCCAAGAAGCCACCACAAGACTTTTCTGATCTCCTCCTTCGCACAGAAAAGTACATTCGGGCCGAAGAGGCTGAGCAGCAACCCAACTGGGAGGTGCCTGCCTCCGGGTTTAAAAGGAAGGGGACGGAAGAAGAAGGAGCCAAGAAGCTCCAGAAGGATAATGCCGGCCAGCGTCGACCTCCCCCCAGATTTGAGAAGTTCACTCCCCTCAACGCTAACCTCTCAGCCATCTTCATGGAGGTCGAAAAAGACGGAGTCTTGCCTCCGACTCCCAAGATGAACACCCCCGCCAAAAGAAGAGATAGGGAGAAATGGTGCCGCTATCACCGAGACCATGGGCATGACACCAACGACTGCCGTGCCCTGAGGAACGAGATCGAAGCCCTTATCCAGAGGGGACAACTAACGAAGTTCGTAAGAAAGGACCGGGCCGAGCTTCCTCCCCCGCCTCGGGGGGCTAACAAGCGTCCGGAAAGGGAAGAGACGCCAGACTTCGAGGAAGAGCGAGTCCTCCACCTCATCCATGGGGGTCCAATGGGAGGCTCCTCGAACTCCTCTCGGAAAGCGTTTATCAGAGAGGTCAATTCAGTCCGAACCACACCTCCTCCCAAAGGCCTCGAAGTGCCAGTCACCTTCTCCGACGAAGATCTCGAGGGAGTTCGTATCCCACATTGTGACGCCCTCGTCATTTGCCTCCACATGGCGAATTTCAAAGTGGAGAGGATCTTAGTAGACAACGGCAGCTCCGTCAACATCCTCTTCCTCTCCGCTTTTAAAGGCCTGAAGCTCCCCAGAGACAGACTCAAGCCCGTCGGTTACACTCTCCATGGGTTCACGGGGGTTCCGGTAACTATTGAAGGGGTGATCACCCTCGATGTAACTGCCGGCCAAACTCCTACCACCAGGACAGAGCCAATGGACTTCATGGTGGTGGATGTTCCCGCCACCTACAACGTCATTTTGGGCCGGCCTGGCCTCGCAGCTCTGGAAGCAGTTCCTTCAGCATACCATCTGAAGATGAAGTTCCCCACCCGATCCGGGGTCGGGGAAGTAAGGGGAAATCAGGAGCAGGCCCGGAAGTGCTACATGACCTCAACCCTTGGGCCCGTCCTCTCCTTAGAGACCCTGGAGATTCCCCAAGATTCTGCAAGACCGACCTCCGAGCCAGTGGACGAACTGGAGGAGGTGCTCTTCTCTGAACAAGAGCCGACCCGCAAGTTCTTCGTAAGCAAGACCCTCCCGTCCGCCCTATACTCAGATATTGTGAAATGCATCCGAGCCAATCAAGACCTCTTCGCATGGTCCGCAGCAGTCATGCCCGGTATCTCCGAAGAACTCCTAGTCCACCGCTTAAGCGTTGATCCGGGGTCCAAACCGGTTCAGCAAAAGAGGCACAAGTTCGCCCCCGAGCGTCAGCTCGCTATCAAAGAGGAGGTAGATAAGCTGTTGAAAGCCCGATTCATACAGGAGGTAAACTACCGGGAGTGGTTGTCTAACGTAGTAATGGTGAAGAAGTCCAATGGGACGTGGAGAATTTGTATTGATTTCACCGACCTCAACAAGGCCTGCCCCAAAGATCCCTTGCCTCTGCCGAGCATCGACACTCTGATTGACGCAACCTCGGGACACGAGCTCTTCAGCTTCATGGATGCCTTCTCAGGTTACAATCAGATAAGGATGTTCCCTCCAGACATCCCGAAGACATCGTTTGTTACCGACCAGGGCCTTTATTGTTACAGGGTCATGCCGTTCGGTCTCAAGAACGCCGGTGCAACATATCAACGCTTAGTCAACAAGGTCTTCCAGGCCCAGATCGGCCGAAACATGGAAGTGTACGTCGATGATATGCTTGTAAAGAGCATCCGAGGTATTGATCATGTGGCCGACCTTCAGGAAGCCTTCGACGTCCTAAGAAAGCACAGTATGAGACTCAACCCGAACAAGTGTGCGTTCGGCGTCTCATCAGGGAAGTTTCTCGACTTCATGGTTAGCCAACGAAGGATTGAAGCAAATCCGGAAAAGATCAAGGCCATATTAGACATGGCCCCTCCCAGAAATGTCAAAGAAGTTCAGAGATTGACCGGTCGCCTAGCTGCCATAGGACGCTTTCTGTCGAAGTCCGGGGAGAAGTGTCTCCCGTTCTTCAAAGCCCTCAGGGGGCCTGAAGGATTCGAGTGGGGACAGCAGCAACAAGACTCCTTCGACCAGCTCAAAGCCTACCTCGTCAATCCACCTCTCCTCAGCAAACCGATACCTGGCGAATCACTCTATCTCTACCTGGCAGCTTCCGAACAGACGCTTAGCGCGGTCTTAGTCAGAGAAGAAGAAAGGGCTCAGAAACCCATTTACTACGTCAGCAAAGTGCTCCGGGACGCCGAGCTCCGGTACCCGAAGATTGAAAAAATGGCCTATGCCCTGGTAATGGCCGCGAGAAAGCTTCGACCCTACTTTCAGTCCCACTCGGTGGTCGTCCTTACCGACCAGCCGCTGAAACAGGTCCTTCACAAGCCTGAGACTTCCGGCCGCCTCATGAAGTGGTCAATCGAGCTGAGCCAACATGATATAACTTATCAGCCTCGGACCGCCATCAAGGCTCAGGCGCTGACCGAATTCATAGTTGAGAGTACAATCCCTGAGCCCTGCCAAACAGCAAAGGGGCCCCCGGTTTGGTCGATCTATGTTGACGGATCTTCTTGTAATGAGGGAAGCGGGGCGGGTGTCATCCTGGCAGGCCCAGATGACTTCATCCTCCAGTACTCCCTCCGTATAAATTTCAAAGCCTCGAACAACGAGGCCGAATACGAGGCGTTAATCACCGGTCTCAGAATGGCTCGAAATGCAGGAGCACAGCGGCTACAGATCTTCAGCGACTCTCAGTTGGTTGTCAACCAGGTCCTCGGAGAGTATGAAGCCCGCGATGACAGAATGGTTAAATACCTGGCTAAAGTCAAGAGCCTCATGGCGCTGTTCGAGGAGGCCCTCATCCGAAGGATCCCTCGAGAAGAAAACGCTCAGGCCGACGCCCTATCGAAATTAGCCTCCTCTTCCCTTCAAGGTCTTGAACAGACCGTATTGATAGAAGTCCTCTTAAAGCCAAGCATAGAGGACGAAGCGCCAGACTCCGTTGAAACACTGCCTGTCCTCCTCGAGGACAACTGGATGAAACCCATCGTCGAATTCTTAAAAGACGGACTCCTCCCTGAAGATCCGAGGGAAGCAAGAAGAATCAGGACCCGAGCCGAGCGTTTTGCCTTAATCGAAGGCATCTTATATAAACGCTCCTTCACCCAGGTGGACGGTCGGCCTTACCTAAGGTGCCTTTCCCCCGGGCAGGCCGACTACGCCCTGCAAGAGCTCCACGAGGGCATCGGCGGAGCTCATTCGGGGTCCAGAGCTCTAGCGCGCAAAGTATTGAACTACGGGTATTACTGGCCCACTCTCTTACGGGACGCCGAACGACACGTTCGGCAATGCAGCTCCTGTCAAAAGTATGCAGACATCCGACTCCTTCCACAAGCACCGCTCACCTCCCTATTAAGTCCGATCCCCTTCGCCATGTGGGGGATGGATTTACTAGGATCGTTTCCACCAGCTCCCGGACAGCTAAAGTTCCTAGTCGTGGCAGTCGACTACTTCTCTAAATGGATAGAAGCCGAGCCCCTGGCTACAATCACCGAGCATAGAGTCGTTCAATTCTTCTGGAAAAATGTGATTTGCCGGTTCGGCGTTCCCCGAGTCATAGTCACGGATAACGGGACACAGTTCACCGGAGCCACATTCTGAGCTTTGTGTGAGGACCTCTCCATACAACACCGATTCTCCTCCGTCTCCCATCCTCAGTCGAATGGCCAGGCTGAGAATGCTAACCGACAGATTCTTTCAGGCATCAAGAAGAGATTAGACAACTGTTCCAAAGGACTATGGGTCGACCAGCTGCCGAATGTGCTCTGGAATCACCGCACCACCAAGCGGACCCCAATAGGCGAGAGCCCATTTAATCTCACCTATGGGGCCGAGGCCATCATCCTCCTAGAAGTCGAGATACCCTCTCCTCGCCTGATCGCTTATGAAGAAGAGCAGAATGCTAGAGAGCTCAGAGCAAGCCTAGATCTGATAGACGAAATCCGAGAGAGAGCTGCCATACGCCAGCAAGCTTATCGAAGAAGGATCGAGCTAGCATACAACAAAAGAGTCCGCCCAACGGACCTCAAAGAAGGGGATTTGGTCCTCCGGAAGTTGGCCATCTCGTTCCCCGGACAGAAAAGCAAGCTGGCCCCGAACTGGGAGGGACCGTACAAGATCTCGAAAGTAATCCACCCCGGTACGTACAAGCTAGAAGATCTCGAAGGTAGAGAAATCCCCAGGACTTGGAACGCCGACCATCTTTTGAAATACCAAGAGAAGGCAACTATGTCTCTCCGAGTAACTCGAGATGTCGAACTGTTCCCTTCCTTTTACTAGTAGTGTTTTTTCCTTTTGTTTTTTTCATTGTAATAACGGCTAGCAACTTTAGAAGCAGCCGATCATTAGATATTAATAAATGAAGTTTCTTCATGTTTTCACTACTATTACATCCCTCTGCTTTTAACTCTTTGATCTCGCAATGGTTCCGGAGTCCAACACTTGGCTCGATTCTACTTCGCGAGTTCGCTCCTAAGCGAGCTAGAGTTCGCTCCTAAGCGAGCTAGAAGTAGCTCGCCATTCGAAAATGCTCCCACAGCCGTTGAATGGTTCGGAGTCCAACACTTGGTTCGACTCTACTACGCAAGCTCGCCCCTAAGCGAGCTAGGGGTAGTTCGCCATTCGAAATTGCTCCCACACCCCTTAAATTGACAATGGTTCCGGAGTCCAACACTTGGCTCGATTCTACTTCGCGAGTTCGCTCCTAAGCGAGCTAGAAGTAGCTCGCCATTCGAAAAAGCTCCCACAGCCGTTGAATGGTTCGGAGTCCAACGCTTGGTTCGACTCTACTCCGCAAGCTCGCTCCTAAACGAGCTAGGGGTAGCTCGCCATTCTAAAACGCTCCGACGACCCTAACCTAATCAACCAAGGACCCCGAAATCTAACACTTGGCTCGATGCTACTTCGCGATTTCACTCATGAACGAACTAAAAGAAACTCGCCATTCGGAGTCCGAAGCTTTAGAAGTTACGGCACGGCAGACAACAGTCGCAAGAATAAAACACACAAGTTCGGCAATAACGCGTTTATTGATGAAACAGATGTGGTACAAAGGCAAACACAGCAGGAACACAACTCATCAAAGGAAAGTTACAATGCCGACTTATTACACTTAGCGAAAAACAAAAAATAAGCAAAAAACTCGCGGAGTTGACCACTTCAGCGCTTCTTCGGAGCCGGAGCGTTCCGCTTCAAGGACACTCGAGAGTGACGACGCTTGTCCCCGGAGCGCGACCCCAAGCCGGCAAATTGGGACGTATCCTCGGCACCGCTTCTAGTAGCTGCTCCGACGGACGCCCCGCTCGAGGAGATCGCCACCGAGCTCTGCGCGTCCCCCGGGCTAGGTTGGCCGATGCGCTGACGGGTCGCCATCTCATAGAAGGAAATGCCCCGCTCACTCTCAGCGTGAGTGCATGACGTGCTTCGAACGTTGATCGGCCCTGAATGCGGCTTAAGACGGGCCACTTCCACCTCCAACTCTGAGATCCTATCCCGCAACGAGTCGTCTTTGACATCGACTTCGAAACGTGGGGGTATCGCGGAGTCCGGCACTCCAGATCGGCTAGCGATGAGGCACCGAAGGTGGGTGACCTCGATGCTTTTATCCACCGTCGCTCTCTTCAGCGCTTCGACTTCGGCAGTCAACTCGACTCGTTCGGTCGTCAACTTGGCCACCTCGGCCGTCAGCCCCTCGCCCTCACTCCGAAGCTTCGCCTCTACGGACTGCAGATGCTGTATCTCGGAAAGCAGCTCGTCCTTCTCCGCTATTATTTTGGACAAGTTATGACGAATGCACTGAACTCGAATCTCATTATTGAAATCAGTTGGCAAATGTTCACCTTCGGGTATGAGCTCGGCGATTCTGCTTTCCAAACGACGAATCTCGATATCTCGCCGGCCAAGGACGAGCTGGAGATGCTTCCTCTCGCTTTCAGCTCGGCGCAATCCGAGCTCGACCTCATAAAGTCTCTCTCTACATCTGGCCAGACACAGCCTCGTCGCCCCTAGGCCGGCCTCGGCTGGAACTTCCTCGTCCAGGCAAGAAAGCTCGACGTCTTGGGCGATCACCATAAGCTGCAAAGAGATCGGAGTAATCAGTAAAAACGTCGAACATGGCCGAAGCACCGCACTTGGAAAAATTTTCATCTCTAAAAACAAGAGGGGACAGTTCGGCAAAAGAGGTGGCATAAGACAAAAACTTCCGAACATCAACACTTGCAAAAATTTTCTTTTCATTAACGTCAAAAGAAGCGGTGGCCAGTCCGCTATTAGGCATTACAAAGTTCGAAAGGAAAAACAAAGAAGCAAAAACAAAAAAATCAAAAACAACAAAGCGAAAGGCGGATTCAGGGCCCGACCTCTTTCCCCGGGCGACGAGGCGGAGTAGGCGTTGACTTCGCCGAAGGAGACGCCGCCGCCAGCGGAGTGGTCGTGGTGCTGGGGACTTCGCCAGTAACCCCGGCGTCGGCATCAGCGTCGCCCTCCTCCTCTTCCTCTTCCCCTTCGGACTCGGGGTCGAAGCCCTCGACGTGTCCGGGGAAGAGCCGCCATCCCAAGACGTCCACCCCGGGGTATGCTTCTCGCACCCGGTCGAGGGCGGTGGCGAAGGCCTTTGCCATGTTCTGCGCGAGGTACCCCTGGGCCTTCTTCAGGGTTGCGTCCTCCGCCGCCTTCACTGCCGCCGCCTGCTTCGCCTCGGCCTCGACCAATTGGTTGGCCGACCCCTCCTTCTCCCGAAGCAGCTCGTCCTCCAGCCTCTTCACTTCGGCCTCGAGATGCTGGATCCTCGCCGACCGACCCTCGTGCTCGACTCGGAGCTTGTCGAGCTGGTTCGACATCCGAGCCTTCTCGTTCCGGGCCTGGTCGGACTCCTGCTTCAGCTCCTTCTCGAGGGCGGTCAGCCTCTCGGTGAGGTGGCCGAAATGGACGACGATCTACAAAAAGAAGAAGAACTGAGAAAGTTAGAAAAAAATTTTGTGATTCAAAGGGATGAAACAAACGAAGGGGACTCGGAACTTACCGATACCGCCGAACGAGCGATCTCGATCACGTCGTCGCCTTCCCTCCCCGCGTCCATGGCGGCGCGGTCCTTCGGGGTGGCGAGATGCTTGATGGCCCGCATGCTCGCCAACGAGTTCCCGAGGAACCCATCGTGCCTCCGGACTTGCCAGTCCGGGATGTGGATCCGCTTGTGCTCCTCCGTCAGGAGCTCCTCGCCTGCTATGGTCAGCGGCGGGGTCGGCATGGCGAGCGCGGCGGCAATGGGGAACTCCCCCACAGGTGCAGGAGCCGAAGGCCCCGCCACAGCGACGACCGGGTCGTCGACAACCTCCACTGTAACGCCCCGAATCCCAAATACACTGAATTCGAGATGTTCTACAGGATCTTTTCACTTTCTTAGTACACTTTTACAGGGAAATTAAAACTTTTCATCATACATCAGAGATTACATCATAATTACATCTTTCTTTTGCACAGCGGAAGTAAAATACAACAATTAAATACAAGTACAACAGCTTGATATAATCTTTAAGCATCCAAATCTTCTTTAATCTTTAGCATAACATTTACCTGCATGTCAGACTGTGGGTACGTCAGTTTATTCAACCGACGATCATTATACACGGCCATCCTCTCTATGCCGGAAATAGTACAACTTAACATTTCATATTTAGCAACCACAAACTTGTCACATTTTAAACTAAAGGGACTACCCTATTGATGTCGTGTTGTGATTGTGCACTTAGTCCTTAATGCAGTTAATTATGTTACATGACACTAATGCACACTTGTTCGGATTCTATGCATCCCATACTACATAGGTCCGAGGGCACGCCCTTATTCGTTCTTCATCTTTGTAGGGTTCAATCCCCCGTTATGATCTAATCTACTACTGTAATTACGGTAAGTATCCTAGATGTTATCTGACCTACGAACTCATGTTTAGGCACTCTGGAGTAGTATCCTCACCCAGACGCATCATGGGAATTCCTGGGATACGCTCTCACCATAAACATGACACCACCCGGAGTCTTCAAACATCCCACGAGCGTCGCCACTGGGACGGTACTCTGGAACAGTATCCTCACCCAGACTCGTCATGGGAATTCCTGGGATACGCTCTCGCCGCTACCCAGGGCCCTCATACTCAGTGTTTTTCTCTTACTTTCATCACGTCTTCACTATGCACTAGTCCTTAGTTTTATTAAAAATCATGAACAAAATTAATCTCTAGAGTTAGCCTCTCCATCAACCGGACTTATTCATTCATTTCTTCACGACCAACCTTGGTCTAATTTCATTTTATTTCATTTCTTGGTGCCGGGGAGACTTAGCTACTCTATTTCAAATTTCATTTCACAATCTTTAACTCATGACAACTTCCATGTCACATTTTCATATTCTTTCTTATTCATGATTATACTTTGTTCACAAGTCCATAGTAAATACTTATAACTCATAAAAATTCATATTCATGGCCAACAATTTCATCAACATGACTTCTAAATTCCAATATTATACAATGGACTCATGCACTTCATAATTAAACACTCATACTTCACATTTTACACAATATCCTCGAGTGAGAATTAATAACATCATGTCACACCACAAAATTCTTTTTGTCAATTACTTTCTAATAAATCCATTTCAATATATCTTTACAAACTGAAAATTTCCATAAGTATGGGTCTTAGAACCATAGCTTCAATTATACTATTTGTTCATAAACTACATTATATTTTCTTCAAATAATACCCAAACCAATACCATAAAATTCCTTGTATTTTTATGAAAATTACCATATTTTTCTCACATTTTTTGGACATCACAATCTCACAAAAAAAAATATTTTTATAAAGTGCTAAAGGGAGGATTCGAACCCAACACGGTAGAGAAGGAGCCCAGAGCACCCGCCAACAGGCCAACATGTGCTAGCGATTAGAAGAGGGCGAAATAGGTGTATGTGCTATCAGTTCGCAGTCCTATATACATATATACACAGTTTGGGTAAAAAGATGGTGAAGGCCGGGTTTCGAACCGCGCCGCTCAGGGAAACCGAACGCAGTCGAAGACCGCCTGAGCCACTGGCTCAGGTTGTCACAGTACTGAGTTAAAGTCTATATGTTTCATATTCGCACTGTTTTAGAAAACAACTCGATGTTCAAATCAATTTAGTTCATATTGCCTTTATACAAACCACTGAAAAATTCCAGATTTAATCTCCCTTGACTGATCTTCATAACAGTAAGTATAAAATAATTTTTTTGTACTAAAAACATAATTTTTCCACCCAAACTAATAATTTGTTCATTAAAACTACCATATCTTTTATTTTCGACATTGAAAAGAAATCAATTGGTCTTCTAATCTCTTTTATTCCCAAGTTTCCTATGATAATTTACTGTTTATTAATCTATATTCACACCACATACATCTTTGGATTTTCCCATACTCATATTAGCAAAAGGATTCATGTAGCATATGAATAGATCAAACTCAAAAATTACTAAGTTTTGGGTATTTCTATTTTGATGACAACAAGTAATTTAATTGGTTCATTTATGCCACTTCTACTCATGAATTTAACATATTCATAACTCAAGCATTCAATATACTTTCTATTCAAATTTCATAGTGTCATCATCTTAATCAATTGTCATGTTTCAACCATACAATTTACAAGCAATTAATGGAGATTTTCACACATCATACTAGCCATATTGCATCATTATTCAATTAAACTAACAATCATGGAAAGTGCTACATATAGTTTAATTTCATGCTAGAATTTCACATACAAAATTAATCACATCATTCCAATCCATTCATATACTAACTTTTTAATTAGAGTGGACTCTTATTAGTATTTTCCATGTATAGTGTTGACAATAAAATTAGCATGGATCCTACATTAGAAATATGAAATATTTTACCCACCTTAATGGAGAGAAACACAAAAGGCAACAAGTCCTAGTAGATAAGAACACCTCCTCCTAGCCAAAAGAGTGCACCACTCCAAGCTTCCAAGTCCTAGCCGAATGCTTCCCAAACCGAATGCTTCCCAATCCTTGATGCCGGCCACTCCAAGAAACCACAAGAAACCACACACTCTCTTATCTTTTATAACTCACACAATTATAATACTATAGCTTTAGAAATTATACTCTGCATATGAAAAATTAGCCATGAGAAGGGGGGTATTTATACTCAAAGATGAGTGAAATGGAGGGCCAAGATTGTCTTGGTGGTTGTAAAATGAAGGGCTTAGATCAAAGTAGGAGTTAGAAAAAACTACCCACCTCCTTGAAACTACCCCCATGTTCTCCACACCCAAAAATCCAAATTTCCCTCCAAAAGAATGCTACCCGGCCCCAAGCATGAAGTGTGCAATGCACGTGTACGTGTAGTGCACGTGCATGCAACTAGGCCAAATTTGTACATTCTAAAATTGTATAAAAATATATTTGTTAAAAAAAAGTCTTCTACATGACAAGTTTAATTAAAATAACTTAATTCATGGGCTTTCTTTGGGCCAAAACTAGTTTATAAAAAAAAATAAAATAAAATAAAATAAAATACTTTTGGGCTTTTAAAGAAAAGGCTTTTTAATTAAATCAAAGAAGGCTTTTAAAAGAAAGGCTTTTGTACTAAAATAATTTGAGAAAAATATATTAAATAATTATACACATTATGATAAAATAATTCAAACAAAATATTGCACGTGCACAACACGTGCAAAATAAATAATTTTTCATTAATTGAAAAATCAGGGTATTACAGCACTCCCTCCTTAGAATAGTTCCGTCCCCGGAACTACAATCAAGAGCGAGAGAACAAACAAAATACAACACACTCAACAAGAAACAAAGATACCAAAAATACAATCAAGCAAAAAGCTCAGGATAGTCCATCAACATCCTCTCCTCAGATTCCCAAGTAGCCTCTTCAACCAAGTGGTTTCTCCAGACTACCTTGACCATCGGTATCGTCTTATTCCTCAAGACTTTCTCCCTACGGTCAACAATCTCAACAGGAGACTCGATGTAATTCAGGTCTAACTGCAAACCTTCCGGCACTTCAGGCAAATGATGACTCGGGTCCGGAATATAACCTCTCAGCATAGACACATGAAAGACATTGTGCACCTGAGACAACTCTTCCGGTAATTCAAGCCGGTAAGCAGTTTTCCCGATCCTTTTCAATATCTTATACGGGCCTATAAACCTCGGGGCTAACTTCCCGCCTTTGCCAAAACGAACCACACCTTTGCTGGGTGATACCTTCAGGAAGACGAAGTCACCAACCTCAAACTCAAGGTCCCTTCTCCGGTTGTCTGCATAGCTTTTCTGCCTGCTCTGAGCTTCCACCAACCTTTTCCTGATCAGATCAATCTTCTCAGAAGTCAGTTGCACAAGCTCAGGACCAAACAACTGACGCTCCCCAACTTCATACCAACAAACAGGAGTCCTGCACTTCCTGCCATACAGAGCTTCGTACGGCGCCATCCCAATACTGGCCTGAAAACTGTTGTTGTAGGCAAACTCCACCAAGGGTAAATGCCTTTCCCAACTGCCTCCAAAGTCTAGTATACAACACCGCAGCATATCCTCAAGAATACGATTGACTCTCTCGGTCTGTCCATCGGTTTGCGGATGAAAAGCAGTGCTGAAATCTGTCTTGGTACCCAAAGCCGTCTGAAGACTCCTCCAGAAATGCGAAGTAAACCGCGCATCTCGATCAGACACAATGGTCGAAGGAACGCCATGAAGTCGGACAATCTCACCAACATACATCTCAGCCAACTTGTCCATCGAAGCAGTGAGTTTCATCGCCAAAAAGTGAGCGGACTTGGTAAGTCGATCGACTATAACCCAAATTGCATCATTGCCTTTAGGACTCTTAGGCAATCCCGTAATGAAATCCATACTGATGTTATCCCACTTCCATTCCGGAATAGGTAACGGCTGTAATAGACCTCCGGGTCTCTGATTTTCGGCTTTGACTTGCTGACAAACCTCACACTTCGCGACAAATTCAGCCACATCCCGCTTCAAACCTGACCACCAGAAATGCTGCTTGATGTCCTTGTACATCTTAGTACTCCCAGGATGTACAGACAGAAGAGTAGCATGCGCCTCCTGAAGAATACTCTCTTTCAGGTCCGCCTGATTTGGAACGCACAGCCTGTCTCCGAACCACAGCACTCCATCCCTGATTTGAAATCCGGGCAACCTGCCAGCACCAACCTGCTCCTTCATCCCCAAGATATCAGCATCAGCCTCCTGACTTGCAATGATCCTGGCATTCAAAGTAGGCTGAAGCCTCAACTGAGCCAATGATGCTCCCAATCCTTGCAAGACCACCTCAATACCAGCTCGGTCCAGCTCCTCAATCAGATGCCTCTGAGTCGTAATCAAACAGGCCAAACTGCTCTTGCGGCTAAGTGCATCAGCAACAACATTAGCCTTTCCGGGATGATACTTGATCTCAGGTCGCATATCCTCGAGCACTTCCAACCATCTCCGCTGCCTCAGATTGAGATCCCTCTGCTAATATATATACTTCAAGCTCTTATGGTCCGTGTACATATTCAACTTCTCACCGTACACGTAGTGTCTCCATTGCTTCAAAGCAAAGATAATCGCAGCCAACTCCAGATCATGAGTCGGGTAATTTTTCTCATGCGGTCGTAGTTGCCTGGACCCATAAGCGATTACTCTTCCTTCTTGCATTAAGACACAACCAAGCCCCCGATGTGAAGCATCGCTATAAACGTCATACTCGACACCAGCCCTAGGCAAAGCCAAGATAGGTGCAGTAGTCAGCCTATCTTTCAACTCCTGAAAGCTCGCCTCACATTGCTCGGTCCACTTGAAGCTCACATTCTTCTTGGTCAGCCCTGTAAGCGGTACAGCTATCTGAGCATAACCTTGAATGAATCTCCGATAATATCCAGTCATCCCAAGGAAACTTCTGACTTCCTTCACTGTAGTAGGCCTCGCCCAATCTCTCACTGCCTCTATCTTCTGAGGGTCAGTTGCCACTCCCTCCTTAGAAAGGATGTGACCTAGGAATGCCACTTCAGATTTCCAGAAATCACACTTGGATAACTTGGCATACAACTGCTGCTCTTCCAGCTTCTGCAACACTGCTGCCAGATGCTCAGTGTGCTCCTCCTCAGACTTGGAGTACACGAGAATATCGTCGATAAACACCACGACGAAAGAATCAATAAACGGCTTTAGAACTCTGTTCATCAAGTCCATGAAGATTGCAGGTGCATTCGTCACTCCGAATGGCATAACTAAGAATTCGTAATGCCCATGCCGAGTTCTAAATGCAGTCTTATGCACATCTTCAGCTTTCACTCGAACTTGGTGGTAACCTGATCGAAGATCTATTTTGGAGAATACAGCTGCTCCTTGCAGACGATCGAACAAGTCATCAATTCGAGGAATCGGATACTTATTCTGAACAGTAACCTTATTCAGCTACCGGTAATCGATGCACATTCTCATCGATCCATCCTTCTTCTTTACCAAAAGCACTGGTGCTCCCCAAGGTGACGCACTAGGTTGAATAAAGCCTTTTCCCAACAGTTCCTCAATTTGCCGTTTCACCTCATCCTGTTCCACTGGAGCCATCCTATAAGGTGCCTTAGAAATGGGTGCACTTCCCGGTTGAACAGTGATGCTAAACTCTACATCACGATGCGGAGGTAACCCAGGAAAATCTTCCAAGAACACTG
Source organism: Hemerocallis citrina (assembly GCA_017893485.1). Classification (NCBI taxonomy): domain Eukaryota; kingdom Viridiplantae; phylum Streptophyta; class Magnoliopsida; order Asparagales; family Asphodelaceae; genus Hemerocallis; species Hemerocallis citrina. The sequence goes on from CM030364.1 coordinate 35,274,571, forward strand.
TCGGATAGTCCCGAACCACAGGAATCCCTTGCACTTCCACAGGAGTCTCTTCCTTGCGGATAGTAGCCACCAGCTTAGAACATTTCCGCTTCCCTTGGAACACGACTTCAGGTCCACCTGGAGCCTTCATTGTCACCGTCTTGGCCTTACACTCGATGCTTGCACTGTACACCGACATCCAATCAATGCCAATGATAACATCGACTCCCAAGATAGTCAGTTCGATCAGATCAATGCCAAAGATTCTATCCCCAATCACAATCTCGCAATCAGCATAATACCGATCAGTGGTTAAAGTTTCCCCTGACGGAGTAGCTACTGATAAGATCTTGCCTGGGAAAATCTTCGATTCAACTCCCAACACTTTAGCAAACTTTGGAGACACAAAAGTATGAGAGGATCCAGTATCAAACAATACGACAGCTTTCATTCCATTAAGATAGAGTTCGCCTGTTACATAATATACATCATTACATAACAGCCTCACTAAACAAAGGGAAAAGAAATGACAAAGACTCTAAACACCAGCCCTCGTACCAGAGATGACCTGATCTGCCTCCTCAGCATCAGCTTCCGTCAAGGCAAATACTCGCCCTGATTGGTACGGCCTCTTCCCAGCCTACTGCGTTGGTGCGTTGCTGTTTCCACCCTGTAGTTTGGGACAGTGAGATTTGTAGTGTCCCGTTTCACCACAGTTGTAGCAAGTCACCGCAGAAGGTCTCACCACATTGTTTCCAGGCCTCCCAGCCACACTCACAGCGTTCGCCCCTGTCGGTTTGAACCTCTGCGCAGATGGTTGCCCCCTGAAACTCCCCGAATGTGCAGGCCTCTTCCCGGACTGCCAGTTGTTCCTCCTGTTCTGAACAACATGGAACTGCTCCATATCTGCCTCCGTCGCTGCTGCCCTCTTGACCAGCTTATCGAATCTCCTGATACCAAGGGGTATCATACGAGATCTCAAACTAGGCCTCAGACCATGCTCGAATTTGCGAGCTTTCTTGGCCTCATCCGCCACCAGTTCTGGAGCATACCTGGAGAGCTGAGTGAACTTGGTCTCATAGGCTCTCACCGACATACTGCCTTGCTGAAGCGACAGGAACTCCATCGCCTTCTTCTCCTGGATGTCGGAGGGGAAATAATGGCTGCGGAACTCCTCCAGAAATTCCTCCCAACCAAACAACAGACCTCCCATGGTCCTCTTCACGGATTGCCACCAAACCGCCGCATCCTTCTCCAGCTGCAAGGTTGCCAACTTGACCTTGCTACCCTCCGGGGTCTCCAATACCTCAAAGATTGTCTCCACTTGCCGTATCCAGTTGTCAGCCGTATCTGGGTCTGACTTTCCCTCGAATACAGGTGGTTTCATTCTCTTGAACGATTCCACCAGCTTTATCGCCTCGGGCACTGGATTTGCCGGCCCCCTAGCTTGGTTCTGAGCCACTGCATTCAGCGTCTAGTAGACCCTAGCAAGTTCAGTCTCCAGATCCAAACCTTCCCCATTCCTTGCTCCTCTTCTCGACATATTCTGATGCAAAAGATCCGTCAAATTCGAAGTATATAACAAGAATTTAAACCAACTTCCATTTCATTGAATTCCAAAAGTTTATACATTCGAATTTAAAAACATCTCTAAACATCAGAATGAAAGAAACAGAAGCTACAACATTCTAACTCCTACGGGTCCTCTTCGCTGCTCGAAGTTCTTCCCGCAGTTCATCAACCTCATCCTTCAGCACATCAGTTAGGTTCTTTTTCTTCTTAAGTTCCCAAATCCGATGGCTAAGAACAGAATAGTCAGCCTTCCGCTTCTCCAGCTGAGCCTCCAACAATCCAACTCTCTCCTTCAGGGTTTCCACTTGCCTATGAAGAGAAGTCACAAGACCACTGGGAACTGGTACTTCCTCTTCGTCGAAAGAAGAATCATCAGATGAATCCGGAGGTGGGGTGATCTCTCGGGATTCAGGGTACTCCTCATCATCAGAATCAGCTTGTCCAGGGTAGTACTCGTCCTCAGAATCTGCCTGTCCAGGATGGTACTCTTCCTCAATGATGTGCCAGTCGTCGCCTCCAGCAGGGTCGAAGTGATCAGCCATCTTAGAAATAGAGAGGAGAAGGCATAAATCTTAGAGCAACACAAATGTAAGTCACTTACATTTAAATCTCTAGATTCAAACACACACTCTAATGTCCACATCTAGGGTGTCGTTCCCTATAAATTTGTACAAGTGTGAAAGTGTAGAAAGCGTGGCTCTGATACCACTCTGTAACGCCCCGAATCCCAAATACACTGAATTCGAGATGTTCTACAGGATCTTTTCACTTTCTTAGTACACTTTTACAGGGAAATTAAAACTTTTCATCATACATCAGAGATTACATCATAATTACATCTTTCTTTTGCACAGCGGAAGTAAAATACAACAATTAAATACAAGTACAACAGCTTGATATAATCTTTAAGCATCCAAATCTTCTTTAATCTTTAGCATAACATTTACCTGCATGTCAGACTGTGGGTACGTCAGTTTATTCAACCGACGATCATTATACACGGCCATCCTCTCTATGCCGGAAATAGTACAACTTAACATTTCATATTTAGCAACCACAAACTTGTCACATTTTAAACTAAAGGGACTACCCTATTGATGTCGTGTTGTGATTGTGCACTTAGTCCTTAATGCAGTTAATTATGTTACATGACACTAATGCACACTTGTTCGGATTCTATGCATCCCATACTACATAGGTCCGAGGGCAAGCCCTTATTCGTTCTTCATCTTTGTAGGGTTCAATCCCCCGTTATGATCTAATCTACTACTGTAATTACGGTAAGTATCCTAGATGTTATCTGACCTACGAACTCATGTTTAGGCACTCTGGAGTAGTATCCTCACCCAGACGCATCATGGGAATTCCTGGGATACACTCTCACCATAAACATGACACCACCCGTAGTCTTCAAACATCCCACGAGCGTCGCCACTGGGACGGTACTCTGGAACAGTATCCTCACCCAGACTCGTCATGGGAATTCCTGGGATACGCTCTCGCCGCTACCCAGGGCCCTCATACTCAGTGTTTTTCTCTTACTTTCATCACGTCTTCACTATGCACTAGTCCTTAGTTTTATTAAAAATCATGAACAAAATTAATCTCTAGAGTTAGCCTCTCCATCAACCGGACTTATTCATTCATTTCTTCACGACCAACCTTGGTCTAATTTCATTTTATTTCATTTCTCGGTGCCGGGGAGACTTAGCTACTCTATTTCAAATTTCATTTCACAATCTTTAACTCATGACAACTTTCATGTCACATTTTCATATTCTTTCTTATTCATGATTATACTTTGTTCACAAGTCCATAGTAAATACTTATAACTCATAAAAATTCATATTCATGGCCAACAATTTCATCAACATGACTTCTAAATTCCAATATTATACAATGGACTCATGCACTTCATAATTAAACACTCATACTTCACATTTTACACAATATCCTCGAGTGAGAATTAATAACATCATGTCACACCACAAAATTCTTTTTGTCAATTACTTTCTAATAAATCCATTTCAATATATCTTTACAAACTGAAAATTTCCATAAGTATGGGTCTTAGAACCATAGCTTCAATTATACTATTTGTTCACAAACTACATTATATTTTCTTCAAATAATACCCAAACCAATCCCATAAAATTCCTTGTATTTTTATGAAAATTACCATATTTTTCTCACATTTTTTGGACATCACAATCTCACAAAAAAAAATATTTTTATAAAGTGCTAAAGGGAGGATTCGAACCCAGCACGGTAGAGAAGGAGCCCAGAGCACCCGCCAACAGGCCAACATGTGCTAGCGATTAGAAGAGGGCGAAATAGGTGTATGTGCTATCAGTTCGCAGTCCTATATACATATATACACAGTTTGGGTAAAAAGATGGTGAAGGCCGGGTTTCGAACCGCGCCGCTCAGGGAAACCGAACGCAGTCGAAGACCGCCTGAGCCACTGGCTCAGGTTGTCACAGTACTGAGTTAAAGTCTATATGTTTCATATTCGCACTGTTTTAGAAAACAACTCGATGTTCAAATCAATTTAGTTCATATTGCCTTTATACAAACCACTGAAAAATTCCAGATTTAATCTCCCTTGACTGATCTTCATAATAGTAAGTATAAAATAATTTTTTTGTACTAAAAACATAATTTTTCCACCCAAACTAATAATTTGTTCATTAAAACTACCATATCTTTTATTTTCGACATTGAAAAGAAATCAATTGGTCTTCTAATCTCTTTTATTCCCAAGTTTCCTATGATAATTTACTGTTTATTAATCTATATTCACACCACATACATCTTTGGATTTTCCCATACTCATACTAGCAAAAGGATTCATGTAGCATATGAATAGATCAAACTCAAAAATTACTAAGTTTTGGGTATTTCTATTTTGATGACAACAAGTAATTTAATTGGTTCATTTATGCCACTTCTACTCATGAATTTAACATACTCATAACTCAAGCATTCAATATACTTTCTATTCAAATTTCATAGTGTCATCATCTTAATCAATTGTCATGTTTCAACCATACAATTTACAAGCAATTAATGGAGATTTTCACACATCATACTAGCCATATTGCATCATTATTCAATTAAACTAACAATCATGGAAAGTGCTACATATAGTTTAATTTCATGCTAGAATTTCACATACAAAATTAATCACATCATTCCAATCCATTCATATACTAACTTTTTAATTAGAGTGGACTCTTATTAGTATTTTCCATGTATAGTGTTGACAATAAAATTAGCATGGATCCTACATTAGAAATATGAAATATTTTACCCACCTTAATGGAGAGAAACACAAAAGGCAACAAGTCCTAGTAGATAAGAACACCTCCTCCTAGCCAAAAGAGTGCACCACTCCAAGCTTCCAAGTCCTAGCCGAATGCTTCCCAAGCCGAATGCTTCCCAATCCTTGATGCCGGCCACTCCAAGCAACCACAAGAAACCACACACTCTCTTATCTTTTATAACTCACACAATTATAATACTATAGCTTTAGAAATTATACTCTGCATATGAAAAATTAGCCATGAGAAGGGGGGTATTTATACTCAAAGATGAGTGAAATGGAGGGCCAAGATTGTCTTGGTGGTTGTAAAATGAAGGGCTTAGATCAAAGTAGGAGTTAGAAAAAACTACCCACCTCCTTGAAACTACCCCCATGTTCTCCACACCCAAAAATCCAAATTTCCCTCCAAAAGAATGCTACCCGGCCCCAAGCATGAAGTGTGCAATGCACGTGTACGTGTAGTGCACGTGCATGCAACTAGGCCAAATTTGTACATTCTAAAATTGTATAAAAATATATTTGTTAAAAAAAAGTCTTCTACATGACAAGTTTAATTAAAATAACTTAATTCATGGGCTTTCTTTGGGCCAAAACTAGTTTATAAAAAAAAATAAAATAAAATAAAATAAAATACTTTTGGGCTTTTAAAGAAAAGGCTTTTTAATTAAATCAAAGAAGGCTTTTAAAAGAAAGGCTTTTGTACTAAAATAATTTGAGAAAAATATATTAAATAATTATACACATTATGATAAAATAATTCAAACAAAATATTGCACGTGCACAACACGTGCAAAATAAATAATTTTTCATTAATTGAAAAATCAGGGTATTACATCCACCGCCTGGACGGCGGCCGCAATCCTCGGCACCTTCGAGGTTGAGGGCAGCTTCGTCACAACCCTCTTGCGCTTCTTCGGCGCCTTACTGGCGAGCCCCGCCCTGAGCGCCAACACCGCCTCGTAGTCCATGGATTCTGCATCAAAAGAAAAAAATGATTAGCACAAAAAACAACAAGGCAGCAAGTACGGAAAAAAGAACTTGACGAGAGCCGCGTACTAGGATCTACGCGGCAGTGCCCTCCCCTGTAGAGAACGTCCTCCGTCAAATCCTTCCAATCATACTTCGGCCGGTCAAGGAGGGTCCGGACCGCCTCTTCTTCTTCTACTGTAAGCCTCGGCAGAGCCGTCGCCCTCTTGGGCACCCCTTCTGCCCAATTAGTGGGAATCGGCCATGCTTCTCGACTCCGCACGACGACCCACTTCTCTCGCCAGTGCTTGATAGAGTCGGGGCAGACGACGAGCCTGCCGCCGTGCCTCGGAGTCAGATAATACCGGTACTCCGACTTGTTCCCTTGGTGGAGCCGGTATATCGTCCGAAGCACGTTCAGCTGCGGCTCGATCCCTGCGGCCTGGCAGTGGAGAACGAAGCCATTAATCACTCGCCACGCGTTCGGCATGAGCTGAATGGGGCAGACCCCATACCAGCTCACCACGGTAACAGCGAACGCGTGGAGAGGCAACCGAGCACCGGCAATAAAGGCATCGACCGGCCAGCAACACATGGTCACTGGCAGCGGCGAATTAGCCCTAACCCCGGGGCCCGGCAGCATGATTTCGTACTCCTCCGGGATGAAAAAAGAGTCCCGGATCGCAGCCAGTTCCTCCTCGCGCAGGATCGACGCCGCGTCGTCCGCCTCCGTCGTCTCCCTCACTTCGTTCTCCTCGAAGGACCTCTCCCTCCCATGGATGATTCGCTCAGCCTGGTCCTTCGGGAGCTCCCTGACCCTATGCAGCCCCGTCAGCGGACCTGGCAGCTGTCCGAACTCCCCCATCCTCTTCGGATCCTCGACGATTGAATCATTGCCGAACACCTTGCCCTTGGTCGGGGTCGGAGTCGAGGCCTCGACGCCTTCAAGGGAGGGCTCGGACCAAGAGACTTCATCTGAGACAGAAGCTACAGACATAGTTTATAAATTACCTTGAAAGAGAGAGCTGTCGAAAAACTTCGCCTGAGTCAAACGCCGGTCACCGGAAAAACTCGCCTGAAACACAAGAGAACGCCTGAGCAAATGAGAGGAGAAATGAGAAATGAGAGGGGGGGTGAGGATTTATAGAAGGGGGACACACCCCACGAGGCTAATGGGCCCGTACGACCGGCCCATCTAAACCAAGCGGCGGAGCGATCCCAATCGTCACCTCGATAACTGCAACGAATCATGAGTTGAATTTAATGCGCATCCCATCTGATAGAACCCCAGAGGTCACTGCAATTAATGAACGTCCCATCTGTCAGGGTTATCAGAGTTGTCAGAGTTGTCAGGGGTTCAAATGGCGCACAGAAAAGACAAACTCCCAAAAACGACAAGTCTGGGAGCTCAGCACTCACTGCCGAGCGTTCGTGACACCGACCCTGTTATGGGGGAAAAGTCAAGTTCGGCACTCACTGCCGAGCGTTCGTGACACCGACCCTGTTATGGGGGAAATGTCAAGTTCGGCACTCACTGCCGAGCGTTCGTGACACCGACCCTGTTATGGGGGAAATGTCAAGTTCGGCACTCACTGCCGAGCGTTCGTGACACCGACCCTGTTATGGGGGAAATGTCGAGTTCGGCACTCACTGCCGAGCGTTCGTGACACCGACCCTGTTATGGGAGAAATGTCAAGTTCGGCACTCACTGCCGAGCGTTCGTGACACCGACCCTGTTATGGGGGAAAAGTCAAGTTCGGCACTCACTGCCGAGCGTTCATGACACCGACCCTGTTATGGGGGAAATGTCAAGTTCGGCACTCACTGCCGAGCGTTCGTGACACTGACCCTGTTATGGGGAAAATGTCAAGTTCGGCACTCACTGCCGAGCGTTCGTGACACCGACCCTGTTATGGGGGAAAAGTCAAGTTCGGCACTCACAGCCGAGCGTTCGTGACACCGACCCTGTTATGGGGGAAAAGTCAAGTTCGGCACTCACTGCCGAGCGTTCGTGACACCGACCCTGTTACGGGGTAAAGAACAAGCTCGGTAGGTCGCCAGACCCGCTCCTAGCGCTCGCAGCTATGCCGAACTCGCCTTTCTCCCCGGAAAAGCTTGCCGAACCACATATGGACCTCGGCCTCCTAGTCGGCGAGCCCTGGGGAGAGTCTAAGGCGCGATACAAACGTATGAGACCTCCGAACAACGAATTGGCGCTTCGCTAGGGTCAAGAGGATATCCCTGCAAAAATGCCACACGACCGTCAGAGTTCATGAGTTCAATCCACTTGGCAAATCACTTCACTGCCTCCTCCGGACTCACAACTCTCCATTTGAACTCCGATCTAACTCCGCCAGCCATTAAACAATCAAACTACTCCTCAAAGGCTGATCAAGCTCAGTCTTTAGGAGTGGGGGCTCGTGATATGGCTAAAAGTGGGGTTAAATCGGAACCGTCCAAATTGAGTACGAATCTTGAGACGTGGGGGTAAAATGGTGATTTTGCCTACAAGAGGGTCCGAAATAGGTGTTGGGTCTTCTCCCCAAGAACCCAGTAACCCACGAACGGACCCACCAACAAGAGGGTGCGGGTCTTAACCTGCTGTACACCCAATCCAGCGAGATAAAATCAAGGTCCCTGATTAATCTTGATCAACAGCCCAGATGTACATCAATCTTTTCACCGAGATTTGGGGATAAAACTCCTTATCTGATTACGGGAAATATACCTCATCAGATTACATTCCTCATCTGATTATGGGGAATATTCCCTATCAAATCACCAGGATTACATTCCCAATCTGTTCCCTGAAACGCCTATAAATACCCCCCATCCATCTCCATTAAGAGGTAATCAATCTTTCACCAGTTTTTACGCTCTTTCATAATCTCTCTGATTACTGACTTGAGCGTCGGAGGGTGCGTCGCCGGGAACAACCCCGGTGTCTCACACTTTTTGCAGGTCTGCGGCGGGACCGACGACCGAAGCCCGAAGAAACAGGTATCCAGGTTCTACTATTCAGTTTCCCTAAGAATCCACAAATTCATCCGTTTGCCCCCACACCAAATTTAGCGGCAACAGTAATCATAGTAGATTTTTGGACGAAACAAAAGTAGAATGCAAACATTGCAAACAACTTATTGGAGTCAAGTTGCAACATGAATGTAGCAAGTAACTCAGTTGCAACCTTCCATAATTTCTTAGACTATGTTTGAGAACAAAGTTATGATAACCGGAGTTATCTCTCGTGACTTTAAAAAACTCTAGTTATCCTAACTTGACATCTTTGAAACTCATTTTTGAGACAATTACATTTATCTAACCCCAAAAGTTGAAAAAAATCATAGTTATCTAAACTCCACTTTTTCTTAACTACGAAAATAACTTTAAAATAAAGGTAAGTGTATTATTACCAAAGTTGGTATGTCTCGTACCTCCAAAGTTAAGATAACTGTAAGATAACTGTAGTAATCTAAACCTTGGACTTTGTTTCCAAACAGGGCCTTAGTTTTTGTTGTAACCATCGACTTGACTGGTAAAAATTATTGTTAGAGTGGCATCCACATAACACAGATGCTTAGTGGAAATTGACTTTTGTGGGTCTCCCAAAAATCCCTCTAAAGAGTAAGAGTATGCAGGTATCAGGTATCCGGTATCCCCAGTCGAATTCCGAAGTAGGGAATTCTAGTTCAACTATATCCAAATAAACCATTTTGTCATTAGTTAATCAACATACAAACCACTGTCGGTATATTTGTCAGGAAAGAGAAGATGGTGATAGACGTCTTCACAGGGATTATTTTGCCAATAATCTTATTTACTGCGGCACTCTATTTCAACGTCGTTTTCGTATGCGCCGGGATTTATTTATTCGGATACTCCAAGCAACTGAAAGTTATGATTCCTATTTTCTTCAACGTCAAAATACAACAAAAACATTTGGCTTATCCTCATATCAAAAATTACTGTCGCAATACGCTGTTTGGCATATGAAACTTCTGCCGATGCAATTAACGAATATGTACGTATAGGCGAATGTACGGTACTGAAGACATTGCGACGATTTTGTATGGCAATTGTTAACTCGTTCGGTCCAAATACATGAGACATCCAACGGCAAATGATGTGGAGAGGCTTTGGTAGAAAATTCTTCTAGGGGTTTTCCAGGAATGTTAGGAAGTATTGATTGCATGCATTGGGCATGGAAAAATTGCCCGACAGCCTGACATGATCAATACACGGGTTACATACGTGAATCCACTATCGTTCTTGAAGCAGTGGTATCTTACGATCTTTGGTTTTGGCATTCATTCTTTGGGATGCCGGGGTGTAATAATGATCTTAACGTACTCAACCGTTCCTCCACTATTCAACAACATTCTCGATGGTTGTGCACAACCTGCTGAATTTGTAATTAACAATCGTGCATACATGGGGTACTATTTAGCTAATGATATATACCCCCCATTGGCGACTATAGTGAAGACTTGCTCAGCTCCATATACACCGAAAAAGAAGAAATTTTTCCAGATGCAAGAGGCTGCACAAAAAGATGTTGAGCGCGCCTTCGGAGTATTACAGGCACGATTTGCTATAGTTAGAGGTCCAGCCAGACTTTGGGATGGTGACAGTCTCTCATATATTATGAAAATGTGTATCATATTACACAATATGATTGTTGAGGATGAAAGGAAAGATGGGATTAGTGAATATGTATACAACCAACATGTTAACTCGGCCTTCGTCACCCCTAATAGGTCTGGTCCAACTGAGCGTGCATCTCGAATGGAACGTACTGTACAACTGCATGATAGACAAATGCATCATGTACTTCGTCATATTTGGAACGCATATGGAGAGGATGAGGACGAAGATTAAGCAAAGATGTGGAATGTGTAACTTGAGTTGTGTTATTTTCATAAATGTAGCACTATTAGTGTTTATGTTATGCTTTTCAAGTCTTTATATTAATGTAATATTATTTCAATTGTGGCAATCGATTACTTTAGTTTGAAAGTTTTTCCTTCTTCATATTACAACATAATAATAGATAACAACAGTACTAATAACCATCATTTCATTAATCCCGATGAACAACATTAATAATAACCATGATAACAACATTACAACATAACTAATAACAATAACAGATAACTAATAGAAATTTAGTACTACTTTTACCCGGATGGTAGCCCCTTTTATGCATGATTTCATTCTGTCGACACAGAAAATAATAACGTTGGATTTCAGGTAAGCTACTCAAATCCGTACACATTATACGATCTTCATCCGCTCTTTCTAACCGATCGCAATCTCGTTGTTTCATCTCAAGCCTCCTGCATACTAATATAAAAAAGTTAAAATTTCACGTCTCTTCGACCATTGCAGAAACATCGGTGGCTTCGGAGGTGCGCTTCACATTTTTCTTTGCTTCTTTCCTACCGGGTGGTTGAGAAAGTGGCGAAGGTGCATTGAAATAAATTGGTATATCTGAATCCCACTGTACGTTTGTGGGTGAAGGGTTTGAACTACCACCTTCGTCATATTGAGTATTTGGGATTGGTTCGAAAACTTGAGTTGTACGCGTGGAGCATTTCAGTTGATCTTTCAAAATTTCATAACACTCTTCAAATTTGAAGGGCTTGCCACCTAACTGCATATATTCTAGTCGCGTGTCGCGTACCTATCATAAAAAAAATGTTCATGAAAATTAAGTAAAAGGAATTTATTTTTATAAACGATACATATTAAATTAATGAAATTCATTAAAACAAAACACACCTTATCCGCGTCCGTAGTACCGCTTGCTGCTCTATTGGTCACATTGCTCAGCTTTGCAATGTATAATGCAACTTCCATTGACATAGTAGAGAATCGACTGCAAAGAGAGCTGGCTATTCTGTCTGTTGTACTTCCTAACAGATTGACAAATGCGAGATAAATCCTATCCCAAAATTGATTCCCATTTTGATCGTTGCCGATCAATGGATCTTGGATTATAGCAACCCAACTTTGAGCCAAAATAATATCCTCATACACGGAGTATGCCCGGCCTCTAATTGGACGAGGATTTGCCGTAAGATCAAATTAAAACAATATTGGGAAAATAGGAATAAAGAGATAGAAAGACCCTTGGTGAGAAATATTGAGCCGTGGATTATAGAAAAGAACAGAGAGTGAGATGAACCCAATTATTGTTCTCTGTTTGAGGCTTTGAAAAAGAACAGAGAGTGAGATGAAATGAGAAGAACAGAGAGAGAGAGGAAATGAGAAGAAACTTTGTCTGAGTTGTTTGCTTATTTGTAGTAGAGTATTTTTTTTTATAGCCGTTGCAGTGCGTTTGTACACGAAAAGTAGCCATTGTAAAGTATAAAACTTAAAGGAAAAATCGCTCAAGGGTATAAAGGTAATTTAACAATGCAATGAAAAAACAAAAAAAAGGGGAGGGATGGTAGATTATCTACTGTCCCAACCTACTTTTGGCATTTAGCGAATTGAAGGGACGGTAAATTAATTACCGTCCTTCGATTTTTTTTTTTTTGGTTTTTTTAATTTAATTTCTCAAACGATATATTATCTTTCATCCAACGAGATTTCAGCTGCGATTGTGTAGGGATGGTGTTCATTTTTCGTTCGACGTCTTCGACGAAAGATAATCTTTAGTCGCATTAAACGGAAGAAAGATTATCCCTCGTTAGCTATATTTTGGCGAAAGCCATTTCGTCTCCCATATTTGGCCAACCACTTTTCATGTCAGCGCCAAAATTTGGGTAAATGGCTAACGACTACAGCATTTTTTTCTCATTTTTTTTCAAAAAATGGGTAAATGGCAAACGACTACAGATGCTCTAACTGAACTCCTATTGGATTGGATTCCAATTGCACTAAATTACTGAATTTTTTCTTTTGTTTGCTTTGTTAATTCCATATATGCAGCAATTTTCTATATCCAATCTAAGAGAATAAAGTAGGGAAATTTTCATTAAACTCTTTTTATACGAGCATAGATCTCTTTATGTATCGTTAATCTTATTACCATTTCTAATTTTAACAAGTGATATGGTATAGATGATGTGGTCCCATCAGGGCCAACGGATCCCCTTTAGATCCGCTCCTTTGTGATCATCAGGTCGATTGAAGTCCAACGGGCCTCACCCAGTTCAGGACCACAGGCAAACAGGTCCGACCCTTGCCCGTTAGGGTTCCAGAACCGTTTGTCCCTGCCTAAAAATACCCAGCCCCTCAAAAGGCCTGTCGCCGGGACTTCTCCCGGTGTTTCTAGGCAGTGTGCAGGTACGAAAGACCGAGCTGAGCCTCAAAGATCCGAGCCGAGCTAATGGATCCGAGCCGAGCACCCGACCTCCACCTCTCTCCTGCTACTCCCGAGCCAGTCCTACGGCCTAGGATCGAACCAGCGCCAGTACCACATCTTCCGCTACACAAATTATAGGAACTCACACCTGTTGCCCCCATACCCCAAAAACAAATAGCATCAGGTTGGCACTGTCTGTGAGAATCTCAGGTACTGCCGCTAGTCCGAGCCCAACCAAGAGCGTCCCCTCAAGTCCGAGCTCTTCCATGGCTCCCAAAGCTAGAAGGGTCGTCACCTCGACACGACACCCAGACCCTCCCCATCACAACTGCGCGGATGCCCAGGGTTCCAACCAACCGTGGGTCAATGGCACGGCCGGACATGGCTCAGGTGCTTCTCACTCAAATGCAACCGATTTGCGAAGAGTCATCCTGGATCGGCAGGCCAGTCGAACTAGGAGAAAGGCCGCTTCCAACTCGATCTCGAACCATCACAGACGGCCGTCCCTAGAGTGCGATCCGGGACACAACCACCCTCTCGTGAGCCTCTGCCCCCATAGGACCTGATGGGGCAAGCCCCAGTCATAATGGCCCAGTTCCAAAATTTTCAGGACAAGGTCCTCCAAGCAATGCGAGACAGCCTTGAAACTGAGGTCCGCAACAACTCCGACCCTCAGTTAGGAGGAAGGGGCGGTGAATCTTACGGATCAGACCATCCCATGGAACAAGAGGACTCCATCCTCTGACGCTTACGGGAGATGGAGAACCGCCTCTCCCATCTCGGCGAGGGTGGACCAATGTCGGGCCATGGTCATCGGCCGAACCAACCCCCATTCTCCTCCAAATCTTGGAAGTCGAGATCCCCCGAAATTTTAGGCCTCCCCAATTCGAGACATACAACTGCGAGGGTGATCCCGCTGATCACATGGAGGGGTTTAAGACCCTCATGATGATTCACAGCGCTGCGGATCCCCTCCTATGTTGCGCCTTCCCTGCCACCCTTCGCGGTCCGGCTCGGGAAGGGTTCAAAGCTCACTCCCGGACCAGTCTTCTCGTTCGACCAGTTGGAAGCAAACTTCCTAGCCCATTTCGTAACCAACCAAAAGGCCGAGGAGACGAGCGCGTCCCTTCTAGACCCCAGGCAGAACGAAGGGGATTCACTCTACGATTTCATTCGGAGGTTCACCGCCGAGGTGAGATCGGTCTCCTCTCTGGATGCGGGCGTCGCTTTGGCGGATTTCCGACACAACATTTGACACGATCAGTTGAAGGCTTCCTTGGCCAAAAAACCACCCGTCGACTTTCCCGACCTGCTCAACAGGGCGAGAAGTACATTTGAGCGGAAGAGGCCCTAAATCCGGAGAGCACCCAAGAAGCCACTCCCAAGGGGAAACAGAAAGTCAACGACGTCGAACCCGCCAAGATAACCACGAAAGAAACGGCCAGTCTCAAAAGAGTTCCTCCGGTCCTCCGATTTGAGAGGTACATGCCGCTAACCCAGAACGTCTCGAAAATCTTGATGGAGATCGAGGATAAATGGCTCGTCCAATGTAACACTCCGAATTCCAAATACAACTGAATTTGAGTTCCACAGGATCTTTTCACTTCTCTTCGTACAATTTTACAAGGAAATAAAACTTTACTTTACATCAGAGTTACATTTACATTAACATTTGTACAACGAAAGCAAATTTTACATCAATGAAATGAGATACAACAACAGTTGAATAATCTTTAAGCATCAAGTCTTCTTTAGTCTTTTTCAAGTGCTTTACCCTGCATAGAAACTGTGGGCACGTCAGTTCATTCAACTGACGAAATATTATACATGGCCATCCTCTCTATGCCGAAAACAGTATAACGATTCTCGATAATTAACAAACCACAAACTTGTTCACAAACACAGCTAAAGGGACTATCCTATTGATGTCGTGTTGTGAATGTGCACTTAGTCCTTAATGCAATTATTTATATTTATATGACACTAATGCGCACTTGTTCAGAGTCTATACAGCCTATGCTACATAGGTCCGAGGGCAAGCCCTTAACCGTTCTTCATTTTATAGGGTTCAATCCCTCGCCATGCCTTAATCTACTACTGTAATTACGATAAGTATCCTAGATGTTCTATGACCTACGAACTCATGTCTAGGCATCTTGGAGGGAATCCCAACGCACTGACACATGACTCATCATGCAGGCATCCTGTGATAATTCAGCTCCTACCATAGACATGACACCACCCGCAGTCACCAAACACCCCACGAGCATCGCCACCGGGACGGTACTCTAGAGTAGTATCCACGTCCTACTCATGACTCATCAGGGGACATCCTGTGAATACTCTCACGCCGCCAATCCAATGGCACTCATACTTAATATTTTTCTCTTACTTTCATCACATCTTCACTATGTAACTAGTCCTTAATTTAATTGAATCATGAACAAAATTAATCTCTTAGGGTTAGCACTCCCATTATACTGGTCTTATTCATTCATTTCACATGATCCAAATCTTGGTCTTTTCATTTCAAATATCATTTCAACAATTCTTTCATTTTCCGGTATAAGACTTAGCTACACCCTAGTTCTCAATTTCAATTCATAATTACAACAATTGAGTTTTTCATACTCATAAATTCTCTTTCTCAATTAACATGATTATCAATCTTTTCTATGAATCAAAACTCTTACAATTAATTCAATTGCAAATCATGCATCTCATAATCAAATTTATCTCTACAAATTATTCAATTCTCGTAATATAATTCATTTCATTTCTTTGATTCAAAAAATCACAAAATCATATTTTCATACATATGCCAATTCAATTTAACAGTAATAGTTCATCGAAACACAATTAGATTTTTCTTTCATTCAAAAATATTTCTTTGTCACTTAGTATAATTCTCATCAAAATAATCACTTCATAAAATTTCTCTAAAGTTAGAATTAAATAGTTTGCAACACAATTTTACTTCTAACTCAATTTGATTTTAGTCAAATAATACTCAAATATTTTTCATAAACTCTGCATGATTTTAGAATAGTTAACACATTTTTTTTGAATTTTTAGAAGCCAAAAATAGATTTTTAAAACTCCAAAATCAAAATATATATATATAGGCCGAAGCCCAGAATCGAACCCGCAACTTGAGGGAAACCAACCACAACCACAAGCCACTAGGCTAGAGTGCACAAGCGATATAGGTAGGGGATCAAGTTGGTAAGTATTTTGTTCTCGGTTTTGGATTTTATTAACAGCGAAAATTAAAAAGTCCAAGACTAGTACTCAAACCCGCGACCTGATGGGTCACCCGCACGCTACAGTAGCGCCCAAGCCCCACTAACCAACTGGTCTAAGAGACCAAGTTGTCTTAGTTTGGGTTGAGTTATTTATAACTCAAATCTCGGGTCTTTTCTATTTTCCAAACTTTCAAAACAAATTTTATACCTTTCTCTTTTCTTTTTGAACTAAAAATTTTCAGATCTTAATATATATACAAGTACAGTAAAACAATATTTTTAAAATCATTAATTACCCATAAACATGCATTTTTGATCCCATACAATGTTCTAATGTCCATAATTCCAACATTTAGAAAAAGTCACATTTGCACACAATTTGAAATAGGGATTTCTAAAAAATATTTTATTTATTCATGCTTTCCTTTATCAACCATTCACTTTAATATAGGACACAAAATTTTTCATATTTGCTACAATAGAGTTACTTTAAATTAACCGAATTAATTTCGCATGCAAGCATTCAATTTGTCTCAAGAACATAGATTTCTTCATACAACAAGATTCTTAAACATCTAGCATAGCAACAATGATATTTTTTAGCATTTTAATTCACAAGAAATCAACTAACAATCATTTTAACAATTCTCCTCTAAATTATCATCTCATCTCCATTTAAGCAAACATGAGTTAAATTTCAACTAGTTATCCTTTAATAATTTCATCAAAACATTCCTAGCATGGCATCTATATTTAGAAGCATGAGAAACACCCACCTATTTGGAGAAAACAAAATGAAAAGCTCCTAGAGTCTCCTAGAATGCAAGAAAGTAGCCTTCGCCTCCTAGATTGTGTTGCACGTTGCCTTCTCCTCCTTGATTGTGTGTAACCCGAGCCTCCCTATGCTCCTTGGATGCTAGCCGGCCTCCTCTTGGAAAGAACACACACACAAATATGCGCACTCAATCTTTTACTCACTTAAACTTCTCAATCTTTTTCTCACTAGCCTTTTCTTCTCTTAGTAATTTGTTGTGCATAAATGAGAAGAAACTAGGGGTATTTATACACTTTTAGGATGAGATTGAATGGATAGGATTAATCAAGGAGTTAGAAATTAAGGACTAAGATGAGTTGGGAAGTTGTAGCAACATCCATGAACTCAATAACTACCCCTCAACTCAATTCCACTCTCCCTCTCTCTCTTGGCCACAACCGGCCTCCCTTTGGGTGTGCAATGCACACACAAGTGCATGCACGTGTCCCAACTAGTGTCCCCTATTAAAAGTTGTACAAATTTAATTAATCAATTGTCCACTAATTATGTCTACATGACAAACTGTGACAATAAAAAGATTAATTAAGTTTGTGGGCCTCAAAATGTGAGTTTTAGGCTCATGGGCTATTTAATAAAATATTTAATTATTAGAGTGGGCTTAAAAGTAAGAAAACAAATTTAGGCTTTATAAAATAGGCTTTTTTAGCAAATAAAGAGAAAGAAAGAAATAATTGCCCATGTTATAAAAGATAATTTTATAGGAAAATATGTATACAAAATTTTGCACGTGCACAACACGTGAAAATCAACATTTCTCACTAAATGAAAATGCAGGGTATTACATCTGACTCCCTCCCTGACCGAGCAACAACAAGAAGAGGGACCAAAGATTCTACTTCCGCTTCCACCCGGACAACAGGCACGAGACGGACAATTGTCGAGCCCTTAAAGACGAGATCGAGGCTCTTATCCAGCGAGGGTACTTAAGAGAGTTCACTCGGGATAATCCACGAGACCGAAGGGATTCGAGGAATCCGAGGCCTTCGCCTCTTCCTCGAACAATCAACCGACAGCCAGAGCGAGACCCCAAGCTCGAGGAGACCGGAGGGCAGGCCATACTACACCGCGTCTATGGTGGACCCATGGGGGGGAATCTAATACCTTCCGTAAGGCCTTTGTCCGAGAAGTTAACTCAGTCTGGGACCATCCATCCCCCAAGATTCAACAACAGCCGGTATCCTTTTTCGGAGAAGACCTGGAGGGAGTTCGGCTCCCACACTGCGATGCCCTCGTCATCAGCCTCGTTATGGCAAATTTTTGAAGTCTGCCGAATTCTCGTGGGCAACGGGAGCTTGGTCAACATCCTCTTCTCGGAAGCATTTGAAAACCTCAAGCTCCCCCGAGATAAGCTAAAGCCGGTCGGGTACACCTTGCATGAGTTCTCGGGCATCCCAGTACAGATTGAAGGGATCGTTACGCTAGATGTAACTGCCAGCACAACCCCCATCACACGGACCGAATCGATGGACTTTATGGTGGTCAACGTTAAGGTGGTGTACAATGTCATCCTCGGCCGACCCGACCTCTGTTCGTTCCAAGCCGTTCCCTTAGCCTACCACTTGAAGCTGAAATTCCCCACTAACCTTGGAGTCGGTGTTGTTAGAGGAAATTAGGAACTGGTACGTTCGTGCTACATGATCGTGGTCAGAAGCGGTGTGTTCCCACTCGATGCGGTCGAGCTTCCGCCTGCAAGAAGCCAGCTCGAGTCGAAACCCGCTGACGAATTGGAGGAGGTCTCATTCGAGGCGGAAGACAAATCCAAGTGGTTCCGTGTGAGCCGCACCCTTTCCCCCGTCCTGAAGCTAGGGCTGATTGATTGCGTTCGCTGCAATATCGACCTCTTTGCCTAGATCCCGTCCGACATGCCCGAGATTTTCGAGGACCTAATCATGCACAGGCTGAGCATCGCCCCAGGCTCCAAGACAATCCATCAAAAGCGACGCAAGTTCGACCTGAAGAGGCAAAATGCAGTAAAAGCGGAGGTGGACAAACTGTAGTTTGCCTGGTTCATTCAGGAGGTCAGCTACCCCGAGTGGCTGGCTAACGTCGTGATGGTCAAGAAGTCCAGTGGAGGTAGAGGATCTGCATAGACTTAACGGATCTCAACAGGGTGTGCCCCAAAGATCCTTTCCCCCTCCTGAGTATCGATGCTCTGATCGATGCAACGTCAGGTCACGAGCTCCTTACCTTCATGGATGCCTTTTTAGGCTACAATTAGATCCGGATGTTCCCTCCGGACATCGCCAAAACATCCTTCGTCACTGACCAGGGTCTCCACTGCTACTGGGTCATGCCCTTCGGGCTCAAGAATGTCGGGGCCACCTACCAGAGACCTGTCAATCGAGTCTTCAAAAGTCAGATTGGTCGTAACATTGAGGTATACGTCGATGACATGCTCGTCAAGAGCCGACGGGAGCAGGATCATGTCGCCGACCTCGAGGAAGCCTTTGGCGTCCTTCGGTTCCACAACATGAGGCTCAACCCTGCCAAGTGTGCCTTCAGAGTCTCCTCGGAAAACTTTCTTGGATTCATCGTCAGCCAATGCGGCATTGAGGCAAATCTCGAGAAGATCCAAGCCATAATTGACTTGGCCCCTCTTAGAAGCATTAAGAAGGTTCAGCGGCTCACGGGGAAACTGGCGGCCATCGGCCGCTTCCTCTCCAAGTCCAGAGAGAAGTCTCTCCCCTTCTTCAAGGACCTACGAGAGGCGAAAGGCTTCAAATGGGGCGACCCCCAGCAACAGGTGTTCGAACAGTTGAAGTCCTACCTCGCCAACCCCCCGCTTCTGAGCAAACCCGAACCGGGCGAACCCCTCTTTCTGTACCTCTCAACCTCGGAAAGTGTCCTCAGTGCTGTGCTCTTCTGGGAAGAAGAGGGTGTTCAGAAGTCTCTCTACTATGTGAGCAAAGTCTTGCTCTCGGCCGAGACAAGATATGCGAAGATGGAAAAAGTGACATGCGCCCTGGTAATGGTTGCGTGAAAGCCCCGTCCTTACTTCCAGGCCCACTCTATCCAGGTACTTACGGACTAGCTTCTCAAGGCCTTCCTCCATAAGCCTGAATGTTCTATCCGCTTAGTCAAGTGGTCAATCGAACTAAGCCAGCACGACATCAGCTACCAGCTCAAGACAGCCATAAAGGGGCAGGCCCTCGTCGAATTTACCACGGAGTGCACTATCTCCGAGCCATCCGAAACTCAAGAGGCAAATCCAATCTGGGAAATTTATGCCGATTGCTCGTTTTGAGAAGTGGGAAGAGGTGCGGGCGTCATCCTCAAAGGTCCTGACAACTTCATTCTCCAGTATTCCCTCTACCTGAACTTTCCGGCCTCAAACTACGAGGCAGTGTACGAGGCTATAATCGCCGGGTTCACTCTGGCGCACAAGGCGGGGGCCAGACAAATTAGGGCCTTTAGCGACTCCCAGCTCGTGGTCAACCAGATCACCCGGGAGTACGAGGCTCGTGATGCTCGGATAGTCCGATATTTGGCGGTAGTCCAGCAACTCCTGGCAACCTTTGACTTCTCTTCGGTGGAACGAATCCCTAGGGAGCAAAACGCTCAGGCTGATTTCCTGTCAAAACTGGCCTTGTCATCCTTCGAAGGGCTAGACAGCACCATCCTAATCGAAGTCCTACTCAGTCCTAGCATCGACCTTCCATAAGTCCTCTGCCTCGCCACCGAACCCCAGCCAGACAACTGGATGACTCCCATCATGATGTTTCTGGCCAAGGGCGAGCTTCCTCAAGATCGGGCCGAGGCTAGAAGGACCCGAGTCCGTTCAGAAAGGTTCATCATAATCAACGAGATACTCTTCAAATGCTCGTACACAATAACGGACGACAGACCCTATCTTCGCTGCCTGCCCCCCTACGAGGCTAAGTACACTCTGAAGGAATTACATAAAGGAATTGGGGGGTGTCACATGGGGAGCAGGTCGCTCACAAGAAAAGTCCCTAAATCACGGGTACTACTGGCCGACCATGTTATAAGACACCCAGGACCTCGTCAAAAGATGCGGCCCTTGCCAAAGATTCTCCTCGGTGAAAAGGCTTCCATAAGCGATTCTCCGCTCCCTGGCGAGTCCGACCCCATTTTCCATGTAGGGGATGGAGTTGGTCGGCCATTTCCCAAAAGCAACGGGACAAAGGAAGTTCCTCGTAGTGGCCATCGACTACATTACCAAATGGATTGAGGCAGAGCCCTTGGCCACGATCACCGAGCACCAAACCCAGAAATTCTTCTGGAAGAACATTATCTGCTGGTTCGGGATCCCCCAGGTACTTATCACAGACAACGAGACCCAATTCGTAGGCCAGAACTTTCTAAAGTTCCGTAAAGACATCGGCATCCAGCAGCGCTTCTCATCGATATGTCACGCCCAGTCAAACGGCCAGGCTGAGAATGCAAACCGTCAAATCCTTGACGGCCTCAAGAAGCGGTTAGATAATTCATCAAAGGGGTTGTGGGTCGACGAGTTGCCAAGCGTACTTTGGGCACATCGGATGATGAAGAGAATCCCTACGGGCGAGTCCCCTTTCAACCTAACCTACGGCACAGAGGCGGTTATCCCCTAGTGATCGGACTCCCTTCGCCCAGGATCATGGCCTTCGACGAGGAGAACAACTCAACGGGCCTCAAAGCCAACTTGGATCTAATCAATGAGGTCAGGGAAAAATCCGCTATTAGAAGAAGCATATACCAATAACGGATCGAGAAGTTTTACGACAAGAAGGTCCGCCCCACCAACATCAAGCTTGGTGACCTCGTGCTCAGGAAGCTAGCGGTATCTGACCCCAGTAAAAAGAGAAAATTAGCCCCTAATTGGGAGGGTCCGTATAAGGTCTCCGAAGTGGAACGTCCTGGTATGCACCGACTCACAGACCTGGGGGGTTGGATCATAAAGAGGCTCTGGAACGCAGAACACCTCATCAAGTTTCTCGAAGGGGACAACTAAACTCCTTGTGTAACAGAAACTCATGTAATCGGCACCATGTGCCCCGCTTTTTTTATATGTAAATAAAAAGTGTAACTCTGTTTCTTTCCTTTCTTTTCTAACTGTGTGCAAGGAAACTCGGCACCTCCATCTCGGCAATGATCCCGAACCACACCCTAACTCAGAGCACAGGAGCTCGACATTCGGCATTGACCTCGAGCCATACCCTAGCTTTCTGAAGCTTTATGGGTCAGGCGCTCGGCAATGACCCTGAACCACACCCTAACTCTTTTACAAGAGCACATGAGCTCGACATTCGGCATTGACCTCGAGCCATGCCCTAACTTTCCAAGGCTTTATGGGCTAGATGCTCGGCAATGACCTCGAGCTACACCCTAACTCTTTTACAATTGCACAGGAGCTCAACATTCGGCATTGACCTCGAGCCATGCCCTAACTTTCCCAAGCTTTATGGGCTAGATGCTCGGTAATGACCTCGAGCCACACCCTATCTTTTCAGCAAAGCTTAAGGAGCTCGACATTCGACATTGATCCCGAGCCATGCCCTAGATTTCCCAAGCTTTATGGGCTTGACACTCGGCAATGACCTCGAGCCACACCCTACCTTTTCAGCAAAGCATAAGGGGCTCGACGTTCGGCATTGACCTCGAGCCATACTTTAACTTCCTCAAGCTTTATGGACTAGACGCTCAGCAATGACCTCGAACCACTCCCTATCTTTTCAGCAAAGCATAAGGGGCTCAACATTCGGCATTGACCTCGAGCCATATCCTAGCTTTCTCAAACTTTATGGGCTAAATACTCGGCAATGACCTCAAGCCACACCCTATCTTTGTAGCAAAGTATAAGGGACTCAACATTCGGCAATGGCCTCGAGCCACATCCTATCTTTCCAGCAAAGCATAAAGGGCTCAACATTCAGCATTGACCTCGAGCCACGCCCTAGATTTCTCAAGCTTTATGGGATAGACCCTCGGCAATGGCCTCGAGCCACACCATATCTTTCTAGCAAAGCATAAGGGTCTCGACATTCAGCATTGACCTTGAGCCACGCCCTAGATTTCTCAAGCTTTATGGGCTAGATGCTCGGCAATGACCTCAAGCCACACCCTATCTTTTCAGTAAAGCATAAGGGGCTCGACATTCGGTATTGACCTCGAGCCATGCCCTAGCTTTCCCAAGCTTTATAGGCTAGACTTTCGATAATGACTTCGAGCCATACCCTATTTTTTCAGCAAAGCATAAGGAGCTCGACATTCGGCATTGACCTCAAACCACTACCTAGCTTTCCCAAGCTTTATGGACCAGATGCTCGGCAATGACCTCGAGCCACACCCTATCTTTTCAGCATAGCATAAGGGGCTCGACATTCAGCATTGACCTCGAGCCATACCCTAGCTTTCTCAAGCTTTATGGGCTAGACACTCGGCAATTACCTCGAGCCACACCCAATCTTTTCAGCAAAGCATAAGGGGCTCGACATTCGGGATTGACCTCGAGCCATACCCTAGCTTTCTCAAGCTTTATGGGCTAGACGCTTGGCAATGACCTCGATTCACACCCTATCTTTTCAGCAAAGCATAAAAGGCTTGACATTTGGCTTAGACCTCGAGCCATACCCTAGCTTTCCCAAGCTTTATGGTCTAGACGCTCGGCAATGACCTCAGGCCACACCCTAACTTCCTCACGAGACAAGGGGCTCAATACTCGGCTTGCGCTGCACACGACGTCCCAAGTTTTTCTTTACAAACCGAAGGAACAGAAAAATTAATTTTCATTCATAATGCCTTCAAAGGCCACAGTACAAAAAGAATTATTTCATCGGTCCTCCACGCACCTAAGTCTCTCTTGGGTAGCTTTTTTGACTAACACGGACCATTTCAAGCCCAACTGAGCAGGTGCATCCTTCCGCTTGCTCGACCTGCACCACCGGCATCGCTAGTGTTGAGGTCCCAACAACGTAGCTCTGCGCATCAGCCAGCCTCGCCATTTCCAGATACAGGGTAGGCGAGGAACCCAGGATGGAGGGGCCGCCTCCCCCGAAAGGGCCAAACCGGGATCCGCCTATGCCGAGCATAACTTTTAACCTCTAATCTCCAGCTCCTTCTCCACCATAACCTCGCGAAGAACGGACTCAGAGGTCGGTCACCGGGTGGACATGTCGGACATCAACCAGTTGGTCCCGGCACTTTCCCAGTCCCCGATCAGCTATGGCCTTCTTCAAATGCGCCTCCTCTAAATTGAGCTCTTTGGACTTGTTCATAACGTAGCTTACTGCGGCTTCCCGATCGCGGGCCTGCTTGCGATAGCAAATCAAGACACTCTCCTTGGACTCTAGCCTTTCCCGAAGTTGCCGGACCTTGGCAGAACTGAGTTCGGCTCTAAGGTCTCGTCCATCTGACAAAAATGGGAGGGAATAAACTCTATGCTTTTCAAAAAATGTGTAAGTCATAACAGGTCGGCCAAAACACCATTATAATGATTTCAAAAACTAGATACAAAAGCGGTGGCCGGTCCGCGCTCGGCGAATACAAAAAGAAATGAGGAAAAAGTGAAAACTAAGCCTGAGGGGGGTGGGGGGGCTGCACCTCTTCGTCGGCCGTCGGCCCTTTCGCTTCTCCCTCGAGGTTCGGATCCACTGGTGCCTCGTCACTTTTGCCTCCCGGCGTCAGCGGAAGCACGGGAGGTTTCCACCCGAAGTGAAGATGGTCGATCTTAGCCCGGGGGTAAAGGAGTAGGAAGTGATTCTTCGCCCGATCGAACGTCTCGTCTTGGGCGCTCATCAACTCCTCCGAAGCCACCGTCTACAGCTCTTCGTACTACGCGGTCATCTTCCCCTGAACCTCCCCTAAATCACGGAGGTGCTGGTCCTGTTGGGAGGCGAGGTTAGCGTTGAGGGCCTGCACCGTCCCCTGAGCTGCCGTTAGCTCAATCTTCAATCTCTTCACCTCGTGAAGATATCGATCAGTGTTCTGCTTCTCGGCTTGGACCTCCTTCTCGAGGCACTTCTTCAGCTGTGCCCCGGTCATCAATGCCTGGTTGAAAAGGGATAAGTCAGAAAATACTAAGTGTAAAAGGCCGAAATGAACAAGCACACTTACTAAGTGCAAAAGGTCAAAATGAACAAGCACACTTACCACTGTGTGAGCTTGAGCCCATTTCATGTAGGCCGTATCCACCGTCTCAGTCTTGAAGATCGACCGATCACGGGCTGTTGTGAGGTTTTCCACAACCTCGATGCAGATCGGGCCCTCGGCCAGCGAGTCTCTCGCCTTGACCGCCCAATCCGGAGCAAACGGCCTTAACCCCTCCTTGCCCACTATTTCTCGGGAATCGGACCGCAAGGAGGGGGTCCCTGCCTTCAAGACATCAGCAACCCTACGGCTGCTGGAGCTCGGTGCCGAGGCATGTTCCTCTTGGATCGAAAGCGTCTTTGCCTTCTTGCTAAGTCGTTCCGAAGTATCCTCAAGAGCCCCGTGGGCAGGCCCCACCTTCATCTTTGATTTCTCTGCCCTCCTCTTCTCGGCCAGCTCCTTGAGCACCTTCCTTGCGTCTACCTTAGCTTGATCCATCGCTGTGAAGGAAAACACGAAATATTAACACGAAAGCAGAAAACTGAAGCAAAAAAGGAACAAAAACATACAAGGGTCGACTGGGCTCAGCCCGGCTCTGGCTAAATGCTTCTCTGTCACGTTCGGCCAACCGATGTTGTGCCCCTCCACAATCCTGTTGACATCGTCCCACTTGCCTCGGTCAAGTCCTTCCGCCTTGGAGGTTTATGGTTCGGCTTGTAGAAGTTCCAACTTGTCAGAATCTCCCAAGGAGCGTCACTTCGGACCACAAAGTATTTTGCTTTCCACCCCTTGATGGAATCCGGGTGCCCGTGCACCACTTTCTTGTGAGGGAGGGGCGAGATGTAGAAGATACCCGCCTGATCTCTGAGAGAGCTAACCCCTAGGACGGCCCGGAAGAACTTCAATTTTAAAGGGACTTTCTTCTCCTCACACTTCAGAATAAAGCAAACTAGCTGCTTCCACGAGTTAGGGCTGTACTGCAACGAACACAACTCCCCCCCACCTCAGCACCCTCTTAATAAATGGGGTGCGGCGGTAGCCTCAGTCCCGAGACGAAAGCATCCTCGGAGAACATGTAGAAATCGGGGGCTAACTCCTTGGTAGGGCGAAGAACCGGGCTCGGGATCAACAGCTCGTATTCCGGCCCAATGAAGTAGTTGGCCCACAACAAGGAATGGTGGTCGGCCTTCAATGGGCACTGAACCTTGTCCATCTGAACCTGGGTCCGGCTTGGAGAGCCCTCAATGGGGGGGTACAAATTGGATCAGGTTCTCCACGTCATCAGGATACATCCTGATAGATCATGGGTTCTTGAAGTAGGGGACGTCAAGCCCGTGTGCATGCGTGAACCCATCTCGTGCCACAGGGCTACTCGGTAGGCGCCATTTCCTTCCCTTCCGAATTCGAGTGGCCTTCAGAGGAGATGGTGTCGCCAAAGGCGTAAGGGCCTCTCCTTCCTCACTACCTTCCTTGCCACCCTCCTAATCCACCACACCTTCCTCACCCCCCCTCGGCCAACACCTCAACCTCAGTGGTAGAGGAGCTGGATTCCACCACGAGCAGTTTGCGAACTCAGAGTGGCATCACCTCTAGAACAGGGTCATCCAGATCCCAGGATGTCAAATCTGACTCAAGATCCACCTCCTCTCGGCCAGATGCACTTGCTTTCGAGCCAGACTGAGAGCGCGACATTACTAAAATAAATACTAACTTGATTACCGTGAACGGAGGAATCAAAGGAATAGTCATCGCCGGCAACTAGAGAGAGAAGCTCCTACTTCTTGAGAGGGAGCAAAGTGGCAAAATGAAGAAAGGAGTGGGGGGATTTATAGAGTGACTGGCGATGTCTCGAATTCCACACTAAAATCCTAACCGTTCATATTGATCATCAAGATCTAACGGCTGATAAGCTTTTAAAATGCCCCGAATTCCACTCCATTGACGTCAGCATCTACCAAGCTTTTAATGCCTCGAATTCCACCCCCATGATGTTAGCAACTACCGGTTACTAAGGTTTTAATGCCTCGAGCCACCCCTAGCTTTCTCACAAGCATGGGGGCTCGATGCTCAGCGGTGACCTCAAGCCACCCCCTAGCTTTCTCATAAGTGTGGGGGCTCGATGCTTGGTCGTGACCTTGAGCCACCCCATAGCTTTCCCATAAGCGCGGGGGGCTTGACGCTCGGCAGTGATCTCGATCCATTCCCTAGCTTTCTCACAAGCATGGGGGCTCGACGCTTGGCAGTGACCTCGAGTCACCCTATGGCTTTCTCACAAGCATGGGGATCGACACTCGGCAGTGACCTCGAGCCACCCCCTAGATTTCTCACAAGCATGGGGGGCTCGATGCTCGATAGTGATCTCGAGCCATGCCCCAGCTTTCTAATAAGCAAGGGGGCTCAATGCTCGGTAGTGACCTCGAGCCACCCAATGGCTTTCTCACAAGTATGGGGGCTCGAAGCTCGGTAATGGCCTCGAGCCACCCCTAGCTTTCTCACAAGAGTGGGGGGCTCGACGCTCGGAAGTGACCTCGAGCCACCCCCTTACTTTCTCACAAGCATGGGGGCTCGAAGCTCGGCAGTGACCTCGAGCCACCCCTAGCTTTCTCACAAGCAAGTTCAAGAACCGCACAATGGGTTCATGAATCAGACAAGTTCATGGGCCAAGTAACTGACTCCATGAATCGAACAAGATACAACAAGTTCATGAACCAAGTATTTGGGAAACACGGGTCCCCTTCCGAGTACACTTATCTATATTGTCCACTCTAGAGTCTTTCCCAAAACCCCGGCTTGTTACTTTTATTAATTCTTATCAAGCAAGCATACATGTATAAAATGTTGTGATTTAAATCTAGGAAAAATTGGGGATGTCCTATATGGTGTCCAGCAGCTACATATAAAATTTCGTGTCAAACGCTCGCTGTTTACATAGCTAAATTAATTTGCATGGTAAATGTATACAGCAGTTTTGCAAAACTGCGTCTACTGACATAGCTGCAGTATAACTGCCATAACTCCTAGACCGTAAATCCGAATTCAAAACTTTCGGAAGTTATCGATATCTACACATCCAGATCTACAATTTCTATTAAGGGCTTGGGCCCAGATTCAAATGATAAGGGGGTCAAAACAGCAAAAGGAAATTCATGACAGCAACTCGTAGAAATAATTTACTAGCGTAGGTTACATGGAAAAATGTTACTTGGCGTCCAAGTTATTATGTGGCATAAATACATGATAATGGAGGTCAAATAGCAAATAATAAATGTTTTTCAAGTTATAGAGTTGCAAGTTCGTCAAAAATTGAATGTGACATGTATCTACAAATTTAGGGCTCCTTAATTCATATGTCTAAGTGTTCATGTATTCAAGGGTAAAAGAGTCCAATAATTATAAATTAAATACAAGAAAATTTTGTGACTCTTAGAATTGTCAATTTGGAGATTCAATATTGATCTACAACGAATTTCAAGGAGGAGTCACAATCTAACTATTTGTAGTATTTCAAGGGTGCTTGTACTAGAACAATAAAATGTACAAGGATACTTGCCTTAGTTTGACGATGACTAGATCCACTTGTTGTAGAAATTTGGGTAGAAAAATCCCGGAAGAAGTCCTCCAAAATCACGTGCGAAGATCCAATAGAAGAGTGAATTTTCCCCACGCCGGATCAGCCCAAAACAGCAAGCAGCGAACAGGGATTCGCTGCGCCAAAACACGGGACAGCGAATTGCGCCAATCAGATCCCTTCTGCACAGCGGATCTGGCCGAACAGCGAGCAGGATTCACTGTGGGCACAACACGGAACAGCGATCTCGATCGCACGGATCTTGAAGAAATCCAAGGGCTGCGATCGATTCCCGCCCAACTCCTTTCTTCTTCTTCATTCTCTTCTTCGAAACAGAGTGCGAGAGAGAGAAGGTGTGACGGCAACGCACAGCGATGGCTTCGACGGTGACGAGGAGGACGACGACTATGGTGCGACGAGCGGCGCGACGTCGAAGGGCGACGCAGCTACGAGCGGAGAAGCGTTGCGCTGTTCTTGGGTTCGAACAGGGGAGGAGGAGAACGGGGATGCTACGCTGATGTTGGCGACGATGGAGGTGTAGAGGTGGTCGAGGGGATGTGTTGGAGGCGGCGAGGTGATGGTACAGTGGTCAGAGGGCGAGGTGACGGGGATATGGTAATGGCAAAAGTGGGTTTGGACGAGGATGGGTTCGGAGTTTGGGTTTGGTGGATAGGGAGATGGCGGAGGCGACGGTGATGGAGGTTGTGGTGGTGCTGTGGGGTCGACGAGGTGAAGGTCGAAGGTGGGAGAGACGAGCGGAGGGCGATCGGAGTGGGTTGGTTGGCGAAATCGAAGGAGAAGGAATCGGCTGAAGGAGAAGAGAGCGGCGGGGGTTAGATTAGGTTTTAACAGTAATAGCGTTGGGATTAGGGTTAGGTAGGGTTTATATAGTAGGGTTTTCGGGTTTGTGGATTTTGGGTATCCGTTTCAAAAAGAACCCAACAGGAGAAATGGTCAAAATGCACTAAAATGGGGATTAAGGAGATAAATGAGAAGAATTGGTCAATTCTTCATGAAGAACGACACAAATAGCACACAAATGAATTCGATAAAAGGACCCAAAAATTGAGTCGAAAACAAATTGATGGTTTTATTCGAACAAAAACAAAATACTGGATCTCAAATAGATAAAAGAGTACAATTGAGCAAAATACAGTATAAAAATACAAATACGGGGAAACAGGAGTTACACACGCCCCAGCTTTCTCACAAGCAGGGGCTCGAAGCTCGGCAGTGATCGCGAGCCACTCCCTAACTTTCTTGCAAGCGTGGGGGGCTCGACGCTTGGAAGTGACCTCGAGCCACCCCATGGCTTTCTCACAAGCATGGGGGCTCGACGCTCGGAAGTGACCTCGAGCCACCCCCTAGCTTTCTCACAAGCATGGGGGGCTCGACGCTCGGCCGTGACCTTGAGCCACGCCCCAGCTTTCTCACAAGCAGGGGGGCTCGACGCACGGCAGTGACCTCGAGCCACGCCCTAGCTTTCTCACAAGCATGGGGGACTCGACGCTCAGCAGTGACCTCGAGCCACCCCATGGCTTTCTTACAAGCATGGGGCTCGATGCTCGGCAGTGACCTCGAGCCATCCCTTAGCTTTCTCACAAGCATAGGGGGCTCGACGCTCGACAGTGACCTCGAGCCATGCTCCAGCTTTCTCACAAGTAAGGGGGCTCGATGCTCGGCAGTGACCTCATGCCACGCTCTAGCTTTCTCATAAGCATGGGGAGCTTGATGCTTGGCAGTGACCTCGAGCCACGCCCCAGCTTTCTCACAAGCAGGGAGGCTCGATGCTCGGCAGTGACCTCGAGCCACCCCATGGCTTTCTCACAATCATGGGGGGTCGACGCTCGGAAGTGACCTCGAGCCACCCCCTAGCTTTCTCTCAAGCATGGGGAGCTCGATGCTCGGAAGTGACCTCGAGCCACTCCCTAGCTTTCTCACAAGCATGGGAGCTCGACACTCGATAGTGACCTCGAGCCACCCCATGGCTTTCTCATAAGCATGGGGGCTCGACGCTCAGCAGTGACCTCTAGTTGCCCTTAGCTTTCTCACAAGCGTGGGGGGTTCGATGCTCGGCAGTGACCTGGAGCCACTCCCTAGCTTTCTCACAAGTAGGGGGGTTCGACGCTCGGCAGATGGGGCTCGACGCTCGGTAGGCTCAGGGCTCGACCATGACCTCGAACCCACCCTTGCCTTTACGCGAATTGGGGGTCGGCATTCGATATTGGCTTGGCGCTCGGCACCCGAACATGGGACTTGATGTCAACGCTCGACCCTTGAAAGCCCTCCAGGGGATCTTCTTCGACCTACCCCACTTGTCTTTCCGAGTAGCTACATATCATATCCGCCAAACACACCGCTCCACTCTTCCTACAGAGACAAACTACTCCTCCATGGCTGGCTTATGCAGCCCTCCAAAAGTAGGGGCTCCTGATATGGTATAGATGATGTGACCCCATCAGGTCCATCAAATCCCCTCTAGATTTGCCCCTTTGTGATCATCAAGTCAACTGAAGTCCAATGGGCCTCACCAAGTTCGAGCCCACAGAAAAACAGGTCCGACCCGGCCCTTTAAGGTTCCAGACCTGTTTACCCCTACCTATAAATACCCGGCCCTCTCCTCACTTGCAAAGGTAATAAACTTTTCCCCACCTGAATCCTAGCTACTGTTGCTTTCTCAGTGACTGACTAGATCGTCAGAGGGCCTGTCGCCGGGACTTCTCCTAGTGTTTCTAGGCAGTGTGCATGTACGAAAGACCGATCTGAGCTACTAGATCCGAGCCGAGCTACTGGATACGAGTCGAGCACCCAGCCTCTACCTCTCTCCTGCTACTCCCGAGCCGGTCCTACGGCGTAGGATCGGGCCAGCGCTAATACCACATCTTCCGCAACACAAATTACAAGAACTCACACCTGTTGCCCCCACACCCCAAAAACAAACAACATCAACAAGAATGAACTCGCTCACTCTCACCTTATATTCAAAATCAACCACAGATTAACGGTGAAGCAGAGTCTGAACTTTCCACTTTTCGTGCACTAGCAAAAAAGTTTACCACTAGAACATGTCTCGCCCATTCTCTAGTGTTATTGAGATGGAGGCATCAGTTTTTTTTTTCTTTTTTTTCTTTTTTGAGTTAAAAGTGGAAAAGCCACATTATACATATTTAAACGAAATATCCAAGCCAAAATATTATAAAGTTC
Organism: Hemerocallis citrina; assembly: GCA_017893485.1. Taxonomy (NCBI): domain Eukaryota; kingdom Viridiplantae; phylum Streptophyta; class Magnoliopsida; order Asparagales; family Asphodelaceae; genus Hemerocallis; species Hemerocallis citrina. Next base: position 35,306,605 of record CM030364.1, read on the forward strand.
CAAGCAAAACTACGAAATCAAATAATATACAAAAATAAGCAAAAACAACTCCCCCACAAGTCGGGGGTACACATGTGCTGAGTAAATGCAACAAAAGTAGGAAAAATAGAAAGCATCAAAAGGTCCTCCAAAGAGACCAAAATGCAGTCCACTCCCTAAGTCATTGTCACGAGCTAGTCCCCTCAGTCACACGCACTTGTTTCTCGTGCGCTGATGGATCTTACCCATGAATGAATAAACGAGAAAAGTACATTTATCATGATAGAAAAAGAAATATATACATAACTGAAGCACAAATCATTGATGTCCAGTCAATGGACCATAAGGTGGAAGCATCTGACAATTCACAAGACCCCAAACATCCTCCTGACCTTTTCCTAGGCCAATTTAGCTCTAAAACACTTCACAAAAATGTGGTTAGTGGTCTCTTCTATCCCCCACATTTGGCCACATAAATGTTAATGTTTCTCTTCCTAAGATTAGCCTTACTTAATATTGCATTGATGAAAACTAACCACATAAATACTATAACCTTATGTGGAGCGTATATGTCCCATATTACCCCCGTTTTCTTATTTCCTAATCCCCCAACCATCAATCTCCAATAAAGAGACATCACTGTAAAAATTTCACTCCCCTCCAAATTCCAGTTTTGCGTATCCTTACATGTCGTTCTGAAAACCTCAGCTCGTTCGATCTCTTCCGTAATACAATTTAGCAATATCGTCTGGTTCAATGTTGGGCCCCAACCCCCTCTTCTCCAATAGTCTTTTACCATAGAGTCAAATCATTTGCGTAAGCAAACATATTTGGAAAGCGAGTCTCGAACGTATTTTCCCCACACCACCTATCCTTCCAAAATCTAACTCCATTTCTTTTCCTCACTATGCATTTTGCATTACAATGAAAGATCTCCCCACTTTTGCTATACATCTCCACAATTCTGAAGTTGATCGTTGTTTGATATTCCTTCCAAATTTGACTTTCCTACGTGTTTGGTGTTTATGAAAGAAATTCCCACATAGTGCGTTTCTATTTGAATGAATTTTCCATCACCATTTGGAGAGAAGGTCTTTATTCATTTCTTTCAAGTTGATTATACCCAATGCCCACTCTCTTTCTTCCTACAAACTCTTCCCCACCCCTCGTATCATATTATCTTACCGACGTAGTTCAGATGTTCAATCTGTATCTGTGCCATCCCCTGCTACAAATCTCTAAAGATAGTCATCAAATCCCCGTTAATCACTTCCCAGAAAAATGTGTAGAAAAATAAAGGTAATCCATCCAGCCCTAGAGCTTTATCTTTTCATAAATCTCGTAGTGCATTGAAGGCTTCTTCTTTAGTAAAGTCCGTTTTGAAGTTCTCTATCTCACTAACTTGCGGTGTACCCCAAAAGTTATCCATCAGTCCACATCTCGTGGTAGCTGTCCTTCCTATAATATCCTTGAACTTATTTTTGATATGAGTTCTCAACCTGGGACCCTGTTCAATCCATTCTTCACCTTCAAATAGTCCCACAATCTTATGCTTCCTTCTCCTGGAATTTGCCACATTGTGAAAGTAGGTTGTGTTCTCATCCCCGTCCTGTACCCATTGGTCCCTAGATCTTTGCTTCCAATATGCCTCTTCCATTATTCATATCCTAGCTAAATCGTCTCTTAAGATAAGCAACTTTGTGCTCTCCCCTAACAAAAACAACTATGTAACCTTAAAACTCATTTCGAAACTGCATTGTTATCTCGAATCGCCTCATTCCAACTTGTTTCTACCACTTGTCGAATATCATTGTGTTCACGTCAGGCTTTCTCAAAGCAGAACAGTCTCTTAATAAATCTGATGAACACATTATTATTCTCATTTAGAAGCAATAATCTTATTGTAAATGCACATTTAAAAGCTCTATATGTGGTATTTAACTCTTATTTTCTCTTTTCCATAGGAAACAACCTATAACAGCAAAACAAAGCAGATCCAGGACTTCAAGGATGATACACAGAATATTACAGAGCATCAGTCGACTGAGTCTTCCACACAGGTCGACTGAACAGAGAAATCAAATGTACACAGAAGTTTCGGCACAGTCGACTTACTCCAAAACCAGTCGACTGGGCTGATCAATTGAGAAATCTTCAGAAGTCTCGAAACATTCGACTGGTTCGAAGACAAGTCGACTGGTCTGCGGCGGAGTTAACAGATAAGATATTCGAAGATATACCTGCATCTAATTCCAAATCTATTTGAATCCAGATTTTATGCGAACTCTCCAACAAACCCAAGCCAGAGACAGGGGATTGGCAAGAGCACGTGGTTAGCAGATAAGGAATAAAAGAAGAAAAGAGAAAGATATAAATCAGCCAATCAAATAAGGAAAGAAATAACAAAGAGAGGGACTTTCCTGAAAAAGGGGGAAACCTTAATTCTTTAGCCGTGCTCTATAAATATCAGTCAAGAGATATCGCAGGAGACTCTCTCTCTCTGGCTCTCTTCCGCACCCACCACCGAATCACAAGAGTTCTGAGCGTTCAAGTCATCAACAGGGGCATTATTCTATCAGCATCGAAAAAGGAGAGAGAAGATCAAGTATTCGAAGACAGCCGACTGTGTGACAGCCAGTCGACCTTATTGCCGGACTTCATTAGTTTATTTCTTCTTCTTCTATTCTTTCATGTTGGTCATGTATTTGAACTTGTTGATTAATAAAAGTATTATTATGCGGAACTAAATTCTATAGTTGGGTAGATTGAAGCCGTAGTTATGTAGTGTTATGTTCGTCTAAATTCTTCTATTTACTTATTGATTGAATCTGTTTGTATTGGTATAGATTGGTGATAATCAAACTTATTCTCAAAGCTCTGAGAGCAGTCGACTGAGGTGAGAGCCAGTCGACTGACGTACAGAACTTGAGAATATCAAGTTTGTATTACCATCCATCTGAATCTGTTATATGAGCATATTGAGACGACCCGAATCTCGTGCCCGTAAATTGTAACAAAGGAATCTTTAGGGGTTCCTGGTTCAATCAACTTAAGGGATCTAGATCTGATACCAATTTCTAGAACCTTGAGTGTTTGTTCGTTTCCACTGATATTATGTTTTCTTTAAGTACAACTTAATAGATACCATGCTAAACACTTAATGAAAGAAACGAATTAGAGTAGATACCATGCCTAATTCTTGGCTTAGGGAAACAGTACTTTAAGGAGTAGATACCATGCCCTTGAAGGGAACAAACATGACTAATAAGAAGAAGTTCAGAAGGTGACTTAGCATTACTGACTATTGGTGGAGATCTAAACCCAACTACTTCATAAATATTTGTGATTCAACACTTCTTCATTTAGTTTTAATCTTTTTATTTCTTTTAGACATTTAAAACCACTCTTTATGATTCTTTGTTGTGTTAATCTAGCTACCTAAATAAATAGACTAACTAGACACAAATTATAAACCTCGCAAGTGCACAAATCGTTTGACAAAGCGTAGCAATAGCAAGGGTCGATCCCACAGAGATTGTAGACTTTAACTTATTAATCAATAAAAAGACTAAGAATCATAAAAAGTTGTTTTAAAGGTCTAAAAGGAGTTAAAGAATTGAAACTAAATAAGAAGTGTTGAATCACAGATATCTATGAAATAGTTGGGTTTAGATCTCCACCAATAGTCAGTAATGCTAAGTCACCTTCTGAACTTCTTCTTATTACTCATGTTTGTTCACTTTAAGGGCATGGTATCTACTCCTTAAAGTATTGTTTCCCTAGGCCAAGAATTAGGCATGGTATCTACTCTAATTCGTTTCTTTCATTAAGTCCTTAGCATGGTATCTACTAAGTTGTATTTAAGGAAAACATAAGATCAGTGGAAACGAACAAACACTCAAGGTCCTAGAAATTGGTATCAGAACTAGATCCCTTAAGTTGATTGAACCAGGAACCCCTAAAGATTCCTTTGTTACAATTACGGGCACGAGATACGGGTCGTCTCAATATGCTCATATAACAGATTCAGATAAATGGTAACACAAACTTGATATTCTCAAGCTCTGTTTGTCAGTCAACTGGCTCTCACCTCAGTCGACTGCTCTCAGGCTTCGAGAACATGCTTGGTTATCACAAACCTATATCAATTCAACTAGATTCAATCAATAAGTAAATAGAAGAATTCAGAAGAACATAGCACTACATAACTACGGCTTCAATCTACCCAACTATGAAATTTAGTTCCACATAATAATATTTTATTAATCAACAAGTTCAAATACATGATAAACATAAAAGAATAGAAAGAGAAGAAATAAACTAATGAACTCCGGCAATAAGGTCGACTGGCTGTCACACAGTCGGCTGCCTTCGAATACTGGATCTCCTCTCTCCTTCCTCGATGCTGATAGAATAAGGCCTTGTTGATGACTTGAATGCGCAGAAACTCTTGTGATTCGGTAGTTTTGGAATATTGAAGAGAGACAACTCCGAGCCAGCCCTGTTGATGCTTCTTTTCTGATATTTATAGAACACGGCTGAGAATTAGGGTTTGTACTTTTTCAGGAAAGTCCTTCTTTATTTGATTTGGTGATTTATATCTTTCTCTTTTCTTCTTTCCTTCCTTATCTGTTAACCACGTGCTCTTGGAAATACCCTGTCTTTAGATTTGATTCTTCGTATAAAATCTGGATCCACATAGATTCGAAATTAGATGCAGGTGTATCTTTGAACATCTTATCTGTTTACTCCGCTGCAGACCAGTCGACTGCCTTGGATATAAGTCGACTGGTCTCTGAGACATCTGTGGCTTCACGATTTCTCGGTCAAGTCGACTGGTGTTTGGGGAAGTCGACTGTACCGAAGCTTAGCAAACTCTCTGTCTGGTCAACTGCTGAAGAGCCAGTCGACTGATGCTTCTGTAATTTTCTGAGTTCATCCTTACGATCCTGAATTTGCTTCGTTTCGTTGTCTTGAGCTGTTTCCTATTGAAAAGAGAAAATAAGAGTTAAATACCGCATATAGAGCTTTTAAATGTCTAATTGCACTAAAGTTTTTGCTCTAAAATGTGAATAATATTGTGTTCATCAAATACTCCCAAACTTAGATTTTTGCTTGTCCTCAAGCAAACTAGAATTATGAACAAGGGTATAATAATAATATCAGCTTCAATCACCAAGAGTTCTTACTATGTGGGCATCGATATAGAAAGATATAAACAATTTCAGATAGAGTAAAATTAAACATACCCACTTTCTATAGTGCAATTGTTTATTCATAACTCCAAACTCAGCCATACTTGTCATGCAACTAATTATAGTTATAGTATGTAATTACTCAATCTGTGATTATCCCCTTTTCTCTACTACAAACCGAGTAGCAAACTAGAGTTTTTTTTTTTTTTTTTTTTTTTTTTTTTTTTTTGGTCACTTCTCTAAAGTTGTCACTTGCCTTTTTACGCGAGTGCGAAACATTTGTGATGGATCCACCCGGTTACTCAGCGAGTCACAAACTTTAAGTGCTTTGCATACTCATATTTCAAGTTGCCGTTTGACGTAAAGGTAAACATTGGTGATGAATACCCCTAGTTACTAAGCACTCAAAACATTGGAGTAGATTGACTTTATTTTATTTTATTTTTTATTTATTATTTTTTTATTACTCTATTTACTTAAACTCAATTTAGGACTAGGTCTAAAGGGAATAATTACCAGAAAAAGCATCACATTTTGTTTATTATGTATAATTGCATGACTCATATAATTTTGTATGGAAGTTATGAAACTCAACAATCCTAAAGTAAATAAGTATCCTTCTTCTTACTTTATAAGAAATTGTTTATCCTAAAAAAAAAATTCAAAAGACTCTAAATATAAATAACCCCAATACCCCCAAACTTAGATGGAACATTGTCCTCAATGTTCGAAAGAAAATTTAAAAATAGGCCTATGTCACATCTAGTAAGGAGAAGCTAAAAATAAAAATAACTCAAAGAAAAAGAATAATGAATAACTGAAAGAAACTAAAGGGAAAGTGTAAATACTCCCCTGAAAAATTGGGTTGCCTCCCAACAAGCGCTGTGTTTTCTGTCTTCAGCTAGACATGATGAGGTCATGCCATGTATTGAACGGTTTGAAGATTCACATCCTCCTCTTGCGGTTCTATGCTCATCTCTATGTATGGCTTTGCTCTATGCCCGTTCACCTTAAATGTTTGATTCTTTTCCTTGCTATGAACCTCCAAAGCGCCATGTGGAAAGACTCTTGTTACAGTATATGGCCCATACCATCTTGACATAAGCTTGCCTGGAAAAAGTCTTAATCTTGAGTTGTAGATCAATACCTTTTGTCCTTCATAAAACTCCTTCCTTGCTAGCTGTTTGTCATGGTACAACTTGGTTCTTTCCTTGTACAATTTTGCATTTTCATAAGCGTCGTGCCGCAACTCTTCAAGCTCATTTAGTTGTAATCTTCTTTTGTCACCCGCTTGTTTCATGTCAAAATTGAACCTTTTGATGGCCCAATATGCTTTGTGCTCCAACTCCACTGGCAAATGACAGGCTTTTCCAAACACCAAGCGGTATGGTGACATGCCAATGGGTGTTTTGTATGCGGTTCGATAGGCCCATAATGCATCGTTCAAGCGCAACGACCAATCCTTCCTCCTTGTGTTGACTGTCTTTTCCAAAATGCTTTTGATTTCTCTGTTGCTAATCTCCACTTGCCCACTAGTTTGGGGATGATATGGGGTGCCCACTCTATGTGTGATACCATATTTCTTCATCAAAGAAGCAAATGGAAAATTATTGAAGTGGCTCCCTCCATCACTTATTATTGCTCGTGGTGTACCAAACCTAGTGAAAATGTTTTCCTGCAAAAACTTGACAACAACTTTGTGATCATTAGTTCTTGAGGGGACAGCCTCGACCCATTTAGACACATAATCCACACCAACAAGTATATATAAATAACCAAATGAGTTAGGAAATGGACCCATGAAGTCGATTCCCCAAACATCGAAAAGCTCGATCACTTGGATGTTTTGCAGTGGCATTTGATTTCTAGAAGAGATGTTGCCTGTCCTTTGGCATTTGTCACAAGTCCTGCAAAAAGAAAAGGCATCTTTGAATATTTTAGGCCAATAAAATCCAGATTGCAGTACCTTAAGTGCTGTTCTTTTTGGTCCAAAATGTCCTCCACATGCATATTGGTGGCAATGTTGTAGAATACTCAATTGCTCTTCTTCTGCCACACATCTTCTTAGTATTTGATCAGGGCAAAATTTGAATAGATAAGGGTCATCCCAATAAAAGTGTTTGCACATAGCCACCAGTCTCTTTCTTTCCTGACTTGTCATACCTGGAGGGAAAACATGAGCAGTTAGAAAATTGACAATATCAGCAAACCATGGGAGCTGTTCGGAGAGACAAGTCGACTGGTTTAAGGACCAGTCGACTGTCCCGAGAGATTGCACATTGATTTCAAATAGTTGTTCATCTGGGAAATTTTCATTCAGCGGGGGCACATTTCTCTCTTCCTCGTGCAGTAGCCTGGACATGTGATCTGCAACAACATTGTCGCTTCCTTTTTTATCTCTAATCTCAAGATCGAATTCTTGAAGCAGCAGCACCCATCTGATTAACCTAGGCTTAGCATCCTTTTTAGCAAACAAATATCTCAAGGCAGCATGGTGAGTAAAAACAATAACTTTAGAACCAATTAAATATGATCTAAACTTCTCTATAGCAAAAATAACAGCTAACATTTCTTTTTCAGTAGTGGAATAATTTAGCTGTGCATCATTTAAAGTTCGAGAAGCATAGTAAATAACATGAGGTTTCTTATTGATTCGTTGACCTAGAACAGCCCCTAAAGCATAATCACTTGCATCGCACAGAAGCTCGAAAGGATGGCTCCAATCTGGTGCCATGACTATAGGTGCAGAAATGAGAAGATTTTTCAATGTGTTAAAAGCATTTGTACATTCTTCTGTCCATACAAACTCAACATCCTTAGCCAACAAGTCACAAAGGGGTTTGGAGATTTTTGAGAAATCTTTTATGAATCTTCTATAGAACCCTGCATGTCCTAGAAAACTCCTAACACCCTTAACTGTAGTGGGAGGGGGTAGTTTTGATATTATATCAATTTTTGCCTTGTCTACCTCTATTCCCCTTTTGGACACCACATGTCCCAACACAATACCTTGTTGTACCATGAAATGGCACTTTTCCCAATTCAGCACTAAATTGCATTCTTCACATCTTTTAAGCACAAGCTGCAAATGGTTAAGGCATTCATCAAAACAAGATCCAAAAACACTAAAGTCATCCATAAATACCTCGATGAACCTTTCCACCATGTCTGAAAATATACTCATCATGCACCTTTGAAATGTAGCTGGAGCATTGCACAATCCAAAGGGCATTCTCCTGTATGCAAAAGTACCAAAAGAACATGTAAAAGTGGTTTTTTCTTGATCTTCTGGAGCAATAGCAATTTGATTATAGCCACTATAACCATCTAAGAAACAATAATGACTATATCCTGCTAATCTTTCTAACATTTGATCAATAAAAGGAAGAGGGAAGTGATCTTTCCTGGTTTCATTGTTCAGTTTCCTATAATCAATGCATACCCTCCAACCTGTGGTCACTCTAGTAGGGATAAGCTCATTCTTTTCATTTGTCACCACTGTAACTCCACTTTTCTTAGGAACTACATGTATAGGACTTACCTATTTGCTATCTGAGATAGGATAGATGATGCCAACATCTAGTAGCTTCAGAATCTCTGCTCTTACCACTTCCTTCATGTTTGGGTTAAGCCTTCTCTGTGCCTCCCTGCTTGGTTTTGCATTGTCTTCAAGGAGTATTCTGTGCATGCATCTGGATGGACTTATTCCTCTAATATCTGCAATGGTCCATCCTATTGCACTCTTGTGTTCTCGTAGTACCTTCAGCAACTTATATTCTTCCTGTGCACTTAAGTTCGCAGCAATTATTACTGGTAGCGTCTGGTTCTCGCCTAAAAATGCATGCTTCAAATGGTCGGGCAACTACTTAAGTTCTATGTCTGGAAGTTTCTGTACAGTCGACTGGTCCATGTCAGCAGTCGACTTGTTCTGGGCGTCTTGATTCGGTCGACTGGTTAGAATACCAGTCGACTTACTCTGTTCATCAGTCGCGTGATCTGTAGAAGAACAATTTTTATCAGACACCAATTTTTCAAATAAAGGTGCAGGCTTACCTGAATATGACTGTGGAGTTTCAAGGTGATGTACTGTCTCTGCAATCCTCCAGTCATCGTATTCCTGTTCAACATGAGATAAAGTTAGAGATTGAGTGATTGTGGCTTGAAGTGGTTCAACGCTATGTACCTGAAATGTTTGATCAACAATCTCCTGCACCACATCAATATTATAGCATTCATGATCATCTTGTGGTAATTTTAGTGTATCAAACATCTTAAATTCCACTTTTTCTCCGTTTATCTTCATACTTATAATGCCCTTTTTAACACAAATTTTTATATCAGCTGTACTCATAAAGGGCCTACCTAATATGATCGGTAGAGATGATGACATTGAAGATTCCTCCATATCTAACACAACAAAATCAGCAGGCAAAATAAAATCATTTACCTGAACTAGGACATCTTCTAATATACCTCTAGGTCTTTTTATACTGCGATCAGCCAATTGCAAAGTGATGGATGTTGGCTTGAGTTCCCCCAATCCAAGCTTTTCGTAAACAGAATAAGGAAGAAGGTTGATGCTTGCCCCCAAGTCTAGCAGTGCTTTTTCAAAGAAGTGCTCACCAACTTTGCAAGGAATGGTGAAACTACCTGGATCTTTCAGTTTAGGTGGTAGTTTTCTTAATAATACAGCGCTCACTTCT